>JAMKCF010000014.1:8063597-8677352 GCA_023634235.1 Pisaster brevispinus | reverse complement strand
GTAAATACATTGCGGCCATTTTGTCATGATGTTGTAGAGGCGATTATATGCGCGTATCGTACGCAGGTGTGAAGTATTTTCTTGTGTCACACAACCAAACTTCCTCAAGTTTGTGCAACTGCACACGAAACATGCATCTAAAACTCTATTTTGCACATGGTTTTGTTTCTTTCATACTTTGTATAAATTATCTCTGAATATGTAAATGAAGTGGTAAGTACGTATTCAACACTGCCTTAGAAAGGGGAACTATATTTGGTAAAATTTAAGGTTTGGAAAAACACAATCAGTTGTGGTCTCTGGTGCTCAATTAGTGGATAGTTAAGAAACTTTTGTGTATAGGTTTACAGAAAGTCTGGATTATTCAACTTGAAAAGTCCTCTGCGGGTCTTGATTTTCCTTTTTGGGCGAGTTGTAATGGTCATTGTTTTTTTTGTTTTTTGTTTTTTTAACCCTCCTACTGTTGGTACCATTTTCCGGCGAGTTCGCCAACCATTTGAAACCATCCAACTGCACAGGCTGTGTATAGTGGCATATCTGTGCAGAACTAAACTGTAATGTACATGTTTGTTGTGTTGTATGCATACCAAATGATACCATATTGCAAGTTGGCTAGCATATTGTCGTCAACACAAAAAAAACCATAGTGGATGATGTCAAATGGTCAGACAGTAGGAGGGTTAAAAGAAACGAGCACTTCCATCACAAAAGTCTATGGGAACATGTGTAAGTGACACCAAGGCAAAGACCAGGGTCATGACCTGTTTTTACCCTCAATGAAACTGGACCTTCTCCGGTACCAAATGCACGGAAATCAGTGTTACATTCACCTAAGACATTTTTGTCATTGTTTGTAGTATTTTTTTATTGGATGTAGAAGTAGTACAGGTTTAATCAAAGACAGTTGTTTCTAACCATGAATATGTGGTTGGTATAACATCTAAATGGCAATGCCATTTCAATGCAAATATTGGATTAGATTAAATAAGTAGATGTAGTGTAGAGACTTGTGAAATCTAAAGGTATGTATTTTTATGGTTTTTGTTTTTTGCTCATCAGCAACTGTTTTGTTATTTCCCCAACCTTCTTCTGTTAACATGTCTTATGGTGACACTTAAATCTTGGAATTATCGTAATTTTTATTTAACACTTTCAATAACTACATTTAAAGAGTAGAGCAAAATCTGTTGTCGGATTCTTCTGGGGTGGTCAGGGTAAAAACATAGCTTGCCTGGTTTTGGAAATCATTTTTTTTAAGTGAATGTTTCATCGCGTAAGAGAGGGGGCAAATTGTACACATTATATTGAATCATTTTAACTTCTGATTTTCTGTTATTTTATGAAAGATTTTCTTTTGATATGCTGCACTAAAAAGCCACAAAGATCTGTGGTATATATTAAAGATAATTTTCATGTTTCAAACCATCTTTGTTTACCTTGTAAACAACAAACAATCATGAATATTATCTCATCATTTATCTCCATTTTATCTTCCAGTAACTATACGTCTCTTTATGCAGGCATACTGACACATGTAATTCTTTACATAGGTACAGGTTATTCATTACATTTGACATCATTTTTAAAGAGTTATTTTTCTGTATGCTGTGTATCAGGTAATGAATTTGACAAGAATGCAATGTAATAAAATCATCAGGATATAAATTTTGTTTATTAGTAGTTTTTTTTGTCGATCCTTTGAGTAGTTTTGAAGTCCCCAAAATCACAAATCAGAAGTGAAGAAATAATTTGGACAAAAACACCATGTTACAATATGGATCTCATAATCAATAGAGACAATAGTTTAATAAATGTTTCCAATATATCTATCTACAATGTACAGAATTGTTAGGATCCACATGTACACTCATCTCCTCATGCCAAACAATAGACTGGTTGCCTTCATCATATACCTCTAAAAAATGATAAGTTGGCTGTGGAGTACCAGACATAAACGATAATCATCTGACACCCTGACATCCATGGCAATTTTCATAAGGCCAACAAAGAAAAATACCAGACTATTTTGTGAAACAAAACAAAAGTATTGACTTTTTTCAGAACCTTGGCACTGGCTTAGGCTTACAATCTACCATTTTGAAGTCGTATCCATAATGAATGTGCACAACCTCAAAATATCCACAGAAGCCCAAGCTGGAGATGGCCAAATCAACAATGTGAAAATGCAAATTTTTTAAGTGTCCACAATGGTTGATATTTAAACAGTCATGAATTACACCATATATAACAAATAAGTTTAAATTATCTATGCATAATGATGTCATCGCTGGCTCACTGTTTCATTTTGGGAGTCACTATGCAAGGAAATGTGCATAGGCATACACACAGCTGTTGGGACTTTTACATGATGGAACAAAGGTCCCCACAACGTTTTGCTTTGTTCAACTTGGTCCCCACAGGGGCATTTTTCGTATAGTAGAACACCAATGGCAAGTCCTCACAACTGTGTGTGCAAAAGACTGTGTCCATGAAGGAAAATCAACTCCAAAATCGGAAAGACAGTGAGGCATCAAGACACGCTAACATTCAGCATCAAATAGTTTAGTCAATACGTATTGCAAATACAATTTGAAAAATCAAAAATGCTGCTCAATAAGATGTGAGAACTCAAGGGGGAAGGCATTTTTTACGAGAGATGAACATTCCGACATTACAATGGACCCTATACACTGACGTCATCACATCGCCATCTTAGAGGTAAAAACACTGATGAAACGATAGAAACACACCTATGTAGGTGCGGGGCATAAGATGGGCCAATGAGCCAATGAAAGGATTGACCTCTAGCTGAGGGCGCCCTACTCAAATGACGTCATGTGCATAAGGTCTACTAATGTACTTGTGCATACGCAACTGCCTAACACTGGTGTTGAGTTACCATAACCGAGCATAAAGCAAAGTAAACAAAGTTTTTACTTCTGGAAACCTTTATAACAAATCTGTTTTCAATTCAGACTCGATCTAAACTTAGAAAAAATGAGGGCAGAGGAAAACAACAGGACCCTCTGTCACGGCACTGCTTATCACATAACTCTGCGCTTATAGCGCCCTCTAAAGTGTGTGATTATAATATGGGCAGCAGGGCTTGCATTTGGGAGACAAAATCCACAAGAACGCAGGTCTTGTAGCTCAAAATGTTTACTGGACCAGAAATGTTTGCCAGAACCAGAATTAGAGACAACTTCCTGATTACTGAAAACATACATTTAACTGTTTTTATTTTGACAATTAAGCACCAAGACAAGAGAAAATTTATCTCATCTGTCTTTTGGGGTATCAAACATACATGCACTTCATTACTCAGAAAAATTGAATGGTATTTATCAGACTCAAAAGTCAACATTTGAACATAGTTTGTTCCGTTCAAGATTTTACACAGTGAGGTACAAGTATTGTTATTCAATTGAAACACACAAGACACACATGGAATTTTCTGGTCATAAGTTTACTGGCCTAGCCCTGCTGTCCAGTGTACAATTGGAGCCCTTGGCAGTAAGCGCAGAATTTTGCGTAAGCAATGGGATGAAATTGGGCCCTCCTCTGCCATTCAACAAATCTGTCTCCAACCACGGAGGTAGAAGTAACTAAGCTGTGGACAGCGATGTTAACAAAGCTCAACAGAAAGCTACAAAATAAAACAGTTGAACGGTTGTCTAAAACATAAGAGAGGACAATCCAGAAGTATTTCAACTAACATATAAAAGTTTAAGAGTGAGATAAAGTCTGCCTTCAGGTGAAATTGTTTGCAGACTTTTAAGCTGTGCTGCTACTCTTGTATTTCAGTCTATGCTTACATTACTGTTTCTCTTTGTCTGATAAATAACTTGACAAAATAATGGCTAGATGAGAAAAAAACAATCTTTATTCTGGGAGTTTTTATTATTGGTTTGGAAATAAACACTGAATCTACTTACTGGGGCACATTGCCTTCGGATCGGGCGCTTTGGGGCTGTAAAAAGCGCATGTCATGAAATTAATATGTTGGAAAAATATTTTGAAAGTAGAACATAAACAGAATACCGTCCCCCATTTTGTATGACAAAATTTTCAACTCCACAAAATAGCGTACCGTATGTTGCACTGGTCGTATTTCCAGATGCAAATTTATGGTGTTTTTTTTATCACTGCTCACTAAATACAACACACTGTAGGTGTTTTAGTGCATGAACAACATTTAAAAACAAGCAATTATAAACAGCAACATTTTGCGAGATTTTAAGGCAATGTGGCCCTTTAACTTCCAGAACATGTCCAGACAAACAATTCTAAACGAAACTGAAATCTGAATCAGAACAGGGGTCGGGTTAAATACATTTTTGTTGTTGTTAATAATTTACAAGTTATTTACACTAGAATGTACTTTTATTCTTTTAAAGAGGGGAACAAAAACATTCCCCACAACTAAATGCATTTATTGATCTTTGTTAAGTTGGTAAACATTCCCTCTACATTTTGTAAGTATAAAAAAAAGAAGGATTTTGTGAGAACGTAATATTAGTTTAAATATTATTTTGTATAAGACGAACATGTATGTGTACACCATTGTCTCCCCTGCAGACCCATTGCAATATGGCAACATTATCAACTGATAACTGATGGGCCAAATTGAAAAAGAGGGTGGGGGGTGTTTTGTAATAAAAACAAATAAGTTTAAACGCAATACTTGTATCACCGGCACTTAATCGGTAAAATAATCTGAGCCACAATGCTACATGCACAAAGACCAGCTAGGGTCAAAACGTCAGGCTATTAACTATGTTTTGTTGCATTTATACCATAGGTCTTTTTGGTTGGTAAGCGGTTGGCAACAGCTAATGCTATTTTCTCAAGTGAGAAAATAAATTATCAAATAGATTTAAATGTCAAGCCACTTGAGACTAGATATGTTGCTTCTAGAGAGGGGGGAGGGGAAGAGGGGGTGGCATTAATTTTTTTCTGAGATCTTCAGGAAGGGGCTTTCAGAGCCTGGGGCCAAACTTCATGGAGATGATAAGCAGACAAACAGTAGCTTAACAAATGTATTTAACATGAAAACATTTTTTTGCAGGTAACAAGTGGAAACCTGTCTCTGCTTAGCATGTTTTCCCATGCTTGCTTAATAGCTTCACGAAATTGGGCAAATGATTACTTTTATAAATCGGAATGAATGAAGGTACACCTTCGCTAAGATTTACCAGCTCAAGCAACATGGAGCAGGGGACCTGACACAAGCTACACTCAATGCACGTTACTTTTGGCTGGTAACCTGCTTCTGTGCTGAGCAACTTTGTATGTTATTAGCAGCTTGATAAAATTGGGCCCGGGTCTTAAGCGCAAAAGCCTCCTCTTTTTATAATGAGCTAAGCGAGCACCAAGAACAAGGAGCATGTTACAGGGAGAATTAGACCTTCAGTGAATTTTAAATGGACCTACAAAATGGCCAATACAGTTCAAGTTCATGACACGTCTGCAATGGGTCTGCAGGTCATCTGCATTTAACTTATGAAAAAAATACAAGTGAATTTATAATACACTTTTTAAAAACTCTGGGTAAGGCATACAAGATAAGAAAATAAAAGCTAGCGAAAAATTCTGTTGATAGGATTTTCATGTCATAATGGGCACGAGTCACATTTGTCATTGTTCAATTCATCAAGGGATGGAGCTTACTGGATCTGTCCACGGAAATCTCTCCAATCAGCATTGGTCACATGTTGTTGAAACTGCCCTCTATAGGTAGGGTCATTCTCCTTCAGGGCCCAATTTCATAGCACTGCCTAAGCACAAAAAGTAGCTAAGCACACCAAAATGATGCTTACCAGGATAAGGGTTACCGGCCAAACTACCACGTCAAAGGTACAACTTGTGACTGGTTTCCGACCTGTTCATTTTTGCTTCAAAGAAAATTGTTAAGCAATATTTTCTGCTTTTAATCAGCTCTATGAAATTGTGCCCAGGTAGCAGTCTCAGTAGCCAGCCAGCTGGCCAGCAGCCAATTTAAATAGTGGCCAGCCAGTCAGGTAGCAAGTGAGTCAGTGGGTCTTCCAGCAGACAGCCAAATTCCAGCAGCAGGGAGCTAGCCCTTTTTCAACAGCCAGTTGGCCAGTGGGCCAGACAGCCATGCTTGTGGCTTTCATGCGGCATGTCAGCTGTCAGTGTGACTGACAATCCAAACACAAGCCACCAATCATAGAAACACTGTGACTTCTAAACAGCCACCCATGAACAGGCAATTTTTTTTAAAAGTCAATCAATCCAAGAATAAGACAGCACATAAAACAGAAGAAGCAATTTTCATCCCCCACCCCTCCTCAAATAGTCTACACAAATTTAAAATTATAATGACTTAGATTATCCCCTGTTCCCATAGATGCCCATAATGGGTTTTATTATTTTTACAGTTAAGAAAAGAGATGTTAGTAAAATTTGTATGACAATTGTGCAAAAAACATCTACTTTGTACAAATTCACAAACATTACAGCGGTGGACTTTTGATGTATGGAAGACTGTTAATCACCAATGCCTGAAAACACAACTGTGATCAACTAAAGCAATTTTTTAGCAATAAAACAGGGGGGGTAGAGAACACATTATCTGTCTGGGCTGAAAGTGAGAACAACAGTTTTTGGGTCGGCACTTGGGTGAAATCATGCAAGCAATAGTCCCAATTTCACTGTAAAGCCTGGGATTATGTTGGCCCAAAGTGCAGAATGCCATAGACCTCCTTCGCAAATACACAGTGCACATGTGTTAGCCGAGGATTAAGGTGCATGTTGGTCTAGTTAGTGCACAAATTTGTCACTAACTACACCAGGATGCACCTCATTCCATGAAGCTAATGCGCGCAGCAAGTTTTTGCAGGTACTCTATGATAAACAGCACCATGAAATTTGGGAACATAGAGCTGTTTAAGCACAAACAGTAGCCAAGCTTAAAACAATTTTTTTTACCAGATTAAGGTTACCAGCCAACATGCCATGTCACATGTACCGCCTGTGACTGGTATCCTGCTCATGTTTTGATGTTTTGCTGAGCGGAAAACAATTTTCAGAAATTTCTGTCTGCTTAGGCAGTTCTATGAAATGGGGCCCCTGATGTGGGTGAACAGGCAAGCATGGAATATATTCGATTCATGCAAATACACGGGTTGCTTTGAATGATCGTTTTCAGAGCCGTTACAATCACATCACAACAAAAGCCAGCAAACGGTGGGCAGTCGAGAGGGATGGAACATTTTTAAAAAAGGTATTTGAAGAGTAAACTCTGTGAAAATTATGTCTCAAATATATCCTAAACTTTAACTGTACAACTTTTTATTGACAAAGGTTGTAATTTTTGTTTTGATTTGGGGTTTGGGTTTTTTTTCGGAGGAAGGGTATAACTGTATCATTTTGTTTGGCTTTAAACACATTAATTTTTTTTTTCTGAGCAAAAAAACTGTAATCAGAAACCAAGAAGGCAAATATCTCAAAGGATGGACAGCATTTCTGATGGAATTTTCTAGACATCAATACCTCCTAACTTTGCATGAAGTGGGCCTTTTGATCAAACAGATCATGGATTCAACTGATTTGATAATTCAAAATTGATACCACGGGAAAAAGGGGGTGTTAATCAAATTGCCACACCAGCTCATGGTTTGTTACATATTGGCGAACACCCAAGAACTTTCTACTCATTACCTTTTCATTCTTAGTTTTTTTTTTCATTTATTTGTGGACACAGTGTTATCAAAGACTGTCGGTGAAATCAGAGAACTTATAGCGTAACCCTGTCATGGAGAAAGAAAAAAAAAGCGAGTAAATGAGTTAAAAGTTTACCGGCTTGAAAAGTCCAAACTTCACCTACATAGCTGATGAACTAGAAATGTCTGCATTGTGTGTAACCTCTTCTCTGTTTTAATTGGTCCACGAGTGCATTATTTGTATTGGATAACAAATTTGAAACAAGGCAGTTTTTACGCATAAAGCACAACGGAAACATGTTTTTTCCAGCCTTACCAACTGTTACAAAATTCAACCAGTTGGGGGTGTTTGTAAAGTATCAAACAGAAGCCAAAGCAGAAGGCTATCTGCTTCTCCGACCCTATTCACATATACCCATTAGAAAACCAACTTTTTGTCTTCGAAAAAATCCTAGATCTGAACTGCCAATGGAAGTTAACCTTCCTACTCTTTGTACAATGTTCCAGCGAGTTGACCAACCATTTACAATTGCTCAACTGCACGGGTTGTATATGTGTCTGGCACTAACAAATGTGTATGTGTACATTTCACCATTATACATGGATCATATTGCTCGCATAGTTATAATTCAAAACCATAGTGGTTAATGTTGAATGGTCAGGCAGTAGGAGGGGCGATTGTGTATTATGTGTACTGTGTTGATGCATTCGCCATAATCATAATGTAGGCTGGTATAGTTTACCAATCGATCAAAACCATAGTGGACCATACTGATTGGTCACACAGTAGGAGGGCTGACTGTGTACCATGTTGATGAATTCACCATGCCACGATATCATATTACAGGCTGGCATAGTTTACCTATCATCAAAAACCCACAGTAGATGATATTAAAAGGTCACACAGTAGGAGGGGTGAATGTGTACTATGCAGATGCATTCAACGCATTATATCATAATGTTGGCTGGCGCTGCTTATCTATCATTCAAAACTACAGTGGATATATTGAATGGTCAGACAGTAGAAGATTTAACTGAGGCAATGAAATGTATTCTATGAAGTGACTCTGTGAATGGCCTCCAATTTAACTACCATTTAGGAAACTTGGTCTCGTTTTTTACACAGTGTTTACAATTGGCTTTATAATGACACATGTGGCTAGCCCACACAAGCTGCAAACACCACAACCTTATTATGTATGAGATATATGTTAGAACTGCAAAATGAAATATAAAAACTAAAATTGCAAACCAGCTGCTCTGCTCTCCTTTAAAAAGGTACATCTTTAACCTGTGAAATACTCTAAGCCATTGCCTAGGACCGAACTTCCACAATTGGCCCACTTACAGACTTCTGTGTTGAAGACTTACTGTACGATACTGTTACTTAACATAACTCGTAAAATATGAAGACACAATAACTTCGTATCTACTATTAAACAGGGTCATCAAATATATATTTAAAAAAACAATGTTTCAGTCTGTCGGTTTCTCCCCTTTCATCATTTTACTGAAATCCATTATAATAAAAAATGTAAAAAAAGGCTAAAGAAAACCAGCGTAGACCATCTTGTAATTCAAGACTTTTCCAATTAATCTTCTAATAAAAGCATACGAAGATGGAACTGATATTAAGCAACAAAGACTAAAGCATCAACTGAAGAAATCACTAGCCTTAAATCATGATATATATTTTTCTTCTTAAAGAACAAGTTAAAGAGAGTTAATTTTTACGGGACATAATATCTATATACATATGTAACTCTGTAGTAGTAGTATCCCATTCCTCTAGATCGACAGGTAGCTCTGCCCGGACTACGCCTGTCATAAGCTTCCATCCTCCAGCTTAATGTCTATACTCTTCATGGACTTACGGACTGTGGACTCCAGTTTCTTGCGCGCCTTCCTCTCATCGTCAAGGTCTCTCTTCAGCCGCTTGGTCTCGTCGACCAGATCCTTGACTTGATCTCGGAGGGCGTATACCGTGTCAATCAGACTCCTGATGAGGAGGGAAAAACAATCAGAAATCTAGATTGGTAAGTGCTCTTCATTTCCAATTCCAAGAACAAACATCATAGGTTGCCGTACCTCCTGCATTAAGACTTTACAAGTCTAGTGCGTATTTGAACTTTTTGGCAAGTGTGCAACTTTGATATCGCATGGGCATTCAGGTTGGCTCAGTCATGTGTCAGTGGTTACTTCTTTGCCTTCCACCTCTGTGGCATCCCGTTCCAATCCTAGAATGGAGCGTTATGTGTTGATTAAGTTTTCAGTGCCTGATTGCATGAGTTTGCCCGATTTGGAATCTCAACCCGAGATTTCTTCATCATATACAAGACTTTGGATGCTAGCTTGCAGCAGACTTTACCATGAACATGCACATATTGTGAGAACAATGGATTTATCAGGTAGTTCTGCTGCCACCTAGCATCCCTAAATGCCTCCCATTCTCTACTACACAGGTTTATACCAGCCAAGAACCCCATGAAGAGAAGACAAAGATGGAAGTTTCAATTTTAGATGTGGGGAGGAAAGCCACACAGGAATTATTCCAGGGAAAACCAAGGCTATCGGGTAGGGACTGAAAACCCAATCCACACAGAGGCCCACAGCGGGATGTAAACTGGGGACCTAGAAGTGGAAGGCGAGGAAAGATACCACTACGTCAACCCAACCACCAAGCTTGACTTTACTACCCAAGCTTAATCAAAGGTCTATAGACAGAGGCATCTGCTCTAGCAAACTAAAGGTCCTGGGTTCGATTCCTACCCCTAGATGCCTGTGGGGGTTTTTCTCCCGCATTTCAGAAGGCACTGAATATACAGTACTTTATCTTAGAGGGATGAGTCAAATGCAATGTTAGCACACTGATCTAAACTACCCTCTTTAACGTAACATAAGATAAAGATACAAAATGAATAACAACTACAGAGTTTTTCAACTTTTCTAAGGCATTCATAAAGAGAAAAAGAGGAGATCAGGCAATCAGCTGAGTGGTTGCAACCGTAAAACAAGAAAGCAACAAATGCAGTAGTTTGAAAATTGTTTGAATTGCAAGAAACAGTTGTTGGGAACGAAACTTATTGATGCGCAAACAACAAGAATGTGGTGAGGTCCACATGTTAGGAGAAGAAGTTCCAGATATTCAAAGGTTCCGATGGTTTCAAAAATGTACTAGATTTAAACAAATACCGAGCATATTATGACATACTAAAAGGAGAAAACTGCCTTGAACACAACTATTTGTAGCGTTTTTCAGTTTCCTAAAGCACAAGAACCCAAGAAAAAAAAGAGAAAATTGGCTGATCCGCTGAGAAGCTGTACGGCTGTTGAAATCATTAATCCAGTTCTCAATACATTGTGCAAGTCCTGTGTGCATCTTGGGATCCCATTTTTGTTGCTTTATTGTATTACTAAACAGAATGGTGCAGTTTAACGAGTCCCGATCCGCGTGAGACTTGCACAATGTTTTGAAGAATACAATCATTATTTGTTTCCAGCCCTACAATAAGCCTTTGCTGTTCCTTCATATGATAATAGTTAATGACAACAAGCTTTGCTTAATCCAACTATGGGAGTTCTACAAGCAGATCAAGAAGCTAAACTGATGAGGGTTGGGCACCATTTCTGTTTGGATCAGGGACACTCATTCCTCTTCCCGCTATCCTCTAAATCTACCGTAGCATTTGAACTCTTTGAACATTTTGTCATGCTTGGATCATTTATCACTTTGCCAGTTTGGCATCTTAACTTAAGCCCAACTCAAATCTTATGCAAGCCAACATCAAGGTCAAAGCAAACCATAGCGTGGGTCAAAGTGAGCCAGGTCATGGGTCAAATCAAGACGGGTCAAGGGTCAAGGGTCAAAGCCAATCATAGCTCAAGGCCCGCAAGGTCTAGGGTAAGAGACAGCCAGGTTCATAGGTCAAAGCAGGCTAGGTCATACAAGGCCAGACAGCTCTTGCTCAGTGCACAGCCTCAAGTGCAATATTTCTGTCACATTCTGCCCGTGTCCATGTGTACGTACCTGATGACGGCGTTTAACATTCCTCAGTATGTTCTTGCAAGCCTATAAGGGTTCGGCATAGATATCAGAGAGGAAGTGCTTAGCACTGTGGGAAGGTTATCATGGCCACCATGATTCGGGGGGCCAGCTTAATAGGGCTGCTAAGCAAACAGGTGTGATGACTGAAGAATAGAAGTGTTTTTGAGCTTCAAATTAACACCTTTACCATTCAACTGCAACTCACATTGTTCATGAATAGTTTGAATTTCTATTTTAAACCCTTAAGTGCGGGAGTAACCCCAGAAATTACACAAATGCAGGAAGGTTCCACTAGTTACTGGCTACCCAGTAAGCCAAAAAGTTTGATTGCCAATTGACGGGTGGTGGAAACCTCAGAACCTAGCATGGGCTGTCAGCAAGACACATGGAAGCCTGCTACAAAGAACAGATGGCTCCACTTTATCAGAGGGTTGGATCTGGGTAGGTCCGTTTGTCTGTACAATTTTGTGCATAAAGTATATGAGCGAAAATGTTTTCCAGCCCCTCAAAAAAAAACCTACACAACTCTGGGTCCTAAGCCCCCTCTTAGATATTTGGAATGGTCCAGTCTAGAATATCAAGGACTTTGACTCTCCCAGAGAGTTGCACTTGACTTAGTGTTACCATCGCACACTTAAGGGTTTTAAGAAGTCAATTTGTTGACACCTTGTTTCTGCTCAGCAGCTCTAAGAAGTCGGCCCCAGATGATGAGGACTTCAATATGCAGCAGGCATCATGCACAGAACCCCAAGCAAAATGCATCCAATGGATTGTACTAGCAATGTGTAAGCTGGCTGTGAAATGACCTGGGACTTCAAGAAATCTATCCCCATAAAACCCACCCCCACTCCCAAACAACTCTTAGGTTTGCTCGTAGAAAGTGCAACATTATCGGCATAAAATGTGGAGACAATAGAAAAATTGTGACTGTAGATTCTGCAAGAACGTGTGTATTCACTTCACCCATCATGAGGTCTACCCCTCCGCCCCCCCCCCCCCCCCCCGATGAAAATGATGAATCCACTCCTTCATGGAATAGTTTCTTTAATTATGATACAAGTATGTTTTTCTATTTGATTCGCTAAATTTGGCGAAGATAGTCATGACTTTTCTTCTAACACAAGTAGTTCCTCATTTGTTGATTATACTTATATATTATACTTAATATGCAAAGAAATTGCGGGTTTCATCCCAAAAACTAACATGCAAGATGCACTGAAAAAAGGAACAAGAAAACCTTGTTAAAGAGTTGAGAGAAGTAATGCAAGTTTCCTACATTCAGACTTGACGGACATCCAGCAGGACATGCGCGGTCATGCACCATGCAAGGTTTACCTGAAACGGGGGAGAGCGACATGCGCGATTGAAGGTACGCATAAATACATCCCAAACACTGTGGGAAGAGAGCGAAGAGGGTGGAGTAGTGCTGAAACGGGATCGGTATGGGCACACATAAAACACCAGGAACGTGTAAGGTTACCTCCGAGACGACAGCTGGCAGACAAACAAGATCCCTAAACTGACCCCCACATCATCCAAACCCCAAGCCCCCCCCAACACGCACACACACCTTACGGATTGGGTTTGTGGGGTCCTGCTATTGTTGTTATATTATCCCCTTTTCTTAAGAATTCTCTTGTAGGGTCCAGTTTGAACAAAGAATTCTCTTGTGGGGTCCATTGTTCCATTGTTGAAAATACCACAAGGGTGCCCCCCCTAAGCCCATCCATACACACACGTGTGATGGCCTCCAATCGTGGACCCTCCTTTGTTCAACTCGTCCTCACAAACATGGACAATATTTTCCTTTCCTTTGTGATAGCAATTATGAACCTGTTTTCTCTCTCATTACAAGTCCTTGGTTTGAATGTCACAAGTACACACAAACACACAAAGGGGCCACATTTCCTAAAGCACACAAACGTGTTAAGCACAGATAAATCTTGCTCAGCAAAAAAATGAGTTACCAGCAAAAATACCAAGTAAGTAAATCACTTGCGACTGGTTTCCTTCAAATGTTTTAAATAGGAAACACAATTTTTAAGCAATATTTTCTACTTAACAGTGCCATGAACTTGAGCACAAGACCGAATTGTAATCAAGCTTATTCTCGGCAAATTTCTTTCACTAAGTAAAACTTAACGATGGGAACACCAGCCAAAGCAATATATTGCAAATGTATTTTGGCGGGAAAACTAGTCCGCCTGGGCAGGAGCTTTCCTTGCAATTTGTGTGATAAACAACTTCATTAGGCAACTTCATGAAGTTGGTTCCAAGGCTTGACTTTATAGAGCTGCTTCAGCAAAGAAACTTGCTAAGCACAGAAAAACATTTCTGTTTAACGAGTAATGTTCTCCGAAAGCACTTTTGTGAAACTCTTGGGCTGTATAAAGGCAGTTGCTCTTGCCAGAACTCAGAAATGGGCTCTCTTTTTTTAACTGGGTAGACTTAGGGCACTCTAATACGGGCCACGGCTTCCATGTAATCCAAGGCCTGCCTCAACTATAATCTCAAAGTATCCAACTCAATGTGTCCAACATCTGAAAGGTCCTTTTAGATTGCTGATCATGTCTATGCTGCATGTAGCAACAGTTAGGGGTTCATACTTGACCATTGAGTAAACATACTTGAAAGCCAAACAATTTGTCCAAACTGGCCATGGATTAAATAGATGCAGGTTTGTTTTGAAGTACAATCCTGGCTTGACTGTACATTTACATATCAACTTCTTCAAAGTCTGGTGAAGTGAGTGACTGAAAGGTCAAAGTTCAACAGGTTTCTGCAGTACTTCAATATCCTTCTTACTCTTTCTAACATTTTCCAGTGGTGACCATAGGGAGATGGTCCTTTCTGTACGGTACAAGTATGACCAACAATTTAAAACGATTCAACAAGTAGAAGGAGGGGTTCTTTATCGCATGGCACCGACCTTGCCGGTTTTTCAGCTTGGTCCTTTATCTCACAGCAACGAACCTTCAAAGTTTGAAACAGCCTTTAAAGACCTTGCCGCCACTCTTTTATTCCCTTATTCCTTTATTGAAGGCTGGCACAGTTTGTCTATCAGTCAGTCAAAACCCACAGTGGATGATATTGAATGGTGAAACAGTAGGAGGTTGATTGTGTAGATATCAGTGCAGACCAGCACAGTTGGATATAATTGTATACAGTAGGAAGGATATAAGTTACAACATTCAATGACTCGGGGACTTTGGGAGTAACATCCCATCAAAGCAAACTGGCAATTTAGTTATCAATCAAACGAAAACTATCTCATAATCTGACTAATGAATGTTAATAAAAACTAAAATGTTTGATGGCCAAATGTGCGAATCCGAAAGAGTTTCACAGTGAAAACTTGTACAACCTTCAGGAGACATCTTGACAAACAATTAACAATTCAGGGAGTTAAACAAACATGATTTTACTCATTAGAAAACATTGGCAGTCAAACACAAAAGCAGAAAGGTTATCAATTTACATGGAAAAGATGGACCTTGGGGAACTATAGTTTGCTTTACTACACTAAGGACTGGGTACAAAGTCTAATGATAAACTATACTCATTAACATGTACTCCTGCTCAATGGATATTTCATGTTCAGTTCAAAACCCCCTCCACTCTTTCATATTCGCCTTAAAAGTTAGGAAAGTTGCAATGTGAAATGTACACTTTATGTGTTGTTTCATGCAGCTGCCATCTGTGTCTTGTACCCTGAAACTACAGCCACAATAACAATTGCATGGCAAGCCTTGTCCTGAGCGCCAGCCTTTTTCAGTTATCCTCGCCGCTTAAGTCTTTATGAGCATCAGGTCTGCGCCCAACTTCATAGAGCTTAACAATTTTGTGCTAAGCAGAAATGAGCACGATACCAGTTATAAGTTGTACTTCACAAGGTAGTTTGACTGGTAACCTTATTCTAGTAAACTTTTGTTGTGCTTAGCTACTTTTTGTGCTTAACCAGCTTTACGATTATGACATTGGGCCCTGGTCATGTGAAGAGTGCGAAGAGTGTTGCTAAGGACATCCTATGCTTCAAGCCACAGACGCTGGTTCGGACACGCGCTCACCTTGATGAGCATAAAAACAAAGATGGCTGCCACAGTGTCAGTCAACAACAAACAAGAACAAGTTCAAAACTCATGAACTCAACAACACATAAACAAAACAACAACTGTGTACCCGAGTTTAGTTAAACAATAACATCAAATTGACTGGAAAACAAAACACAAGGGTTATTTTGTGAGCTTATGCTAAAAGAACAAAAGATTATTTGAGTTTTAGATGCTTTAGAAGAAGAAAACAGATTAGCAAAAAACCCCAAATGTTAAGCTGTGATAGTTAAGGCTGGCAGGTTTAATTTGTTCAAGTCATCCAGTAGAAGCAGCCAGATATAGGATAAATTTCCACATAAGCAAAGGAGGCTGGCAGGAATGATGCTTTTTTTTCTTTCTTTCTTTTTTTTTCGAGGGGAGAGGGGGTTGAATTTTGATTTTGGTGTTTTTTTTTCTTTTTTGAAAGCACTCACTTTTCTTCCACAATTGTCTGATTCCCTTTGGTCTCCTCGTGAATGATCTTCTCCTCTTCGGCCAAAAAGACGTGGGGAACGGGGTCGACGGGAACTGCAGCGTTTGGGAGAGATTAAAGGCAAGACCGAGAAGGGAGATGTCATCAGAAGTGTCACTGTCGTGAGGTAGTCAATGGGGGGAAGGGAAGAGGGGTAGGAAGGGGGGTTGGTTTGGGGATCAGGGGTCAGGGTACAGAGCTTTCAAGAAAGACTGGTAGAACCAGTCAAACTTAAGAAATGAATGACAGTTTTTACAAATAATACATAATGGAAAATTAGTACATTTGCCTTAATTGGCCAGATCAGCTTTTGGTTTCTGAAAAATTTCCTTGTTTTTTCCTATTTAATTTTTAGTAGCCATGAACTTTTCTCAGGCTGATTAGTAAGTTGGGTTGGGCTAATTCGCTGTAAGTTTGTTTGTTTTATTTGTTTGTTTGTGACAAAACAAAATGCCAGCAGCATGTTAGATTTCTGGTATAAAAACAAAAACAAAAACAAAACTGTGGTATGTGTATGTTATTTTAGCCTGCAAGATTTATATGAATAACTTTAATTGTTATTATTTTCTTTCGCCATCAACCTTTGTCAACTAGAAAAGGGAAAATGTGACAATATAATTAGGATCTTTCTAGTGTTTGGTTCATGGGGCCTTTTAACTGGTATTCTGTACCCTGGATGCTTAGGGAGGGACCAGTCAAATTATTGATTGTAGACCAGTGAAGGATGAACATGAATATTGGGAAGGGGGTGGGTGGGATTTCGTTTCATGAAACTGTGAATAATTTTTTCAGAAATTTTGCAAAAATATTGATATATTGGAATGATTAAGATTTCACTAAGCTCAAGTAAATGGAGTTTGAACAGTGAAATAATTGTGTAGAACTGTTTTTATATGTTCGGTTCTAATCTACAGCACCTCTGGATGAATTCAAGTAATGCGCCCATTTTTTACTATTTGAAATGTTGAACATAATGCACCAGAAATTCACTCTTGTACTTGTATACAGGGTGTGGAACTTCCCATGAATCTTGTTACATTTACATTCCAAATAAGTTCAAAGCTCGAAAAGGCAAGTAAAAGTGGACTGTAAAGATAATAAAAATGCAAAATAATTCGCCAATGAATCAAATTCTCTAGAAATGAAAGCCCGGCAAGTCTGCGCTTCTAAAGCAGAAGTGATAAGCAAATTGCTAAAATGAACCGTGTCTTGCAAAGACGTTGAGTACACAGTAGCTAGGAACCACCCCCCCCCCTTTGGAAATCTTCTTCCCTTGGCAACCCCACCTCCTGTACATTTTAACAGACAGAACAGGCTATTTGCGAAACCACGGCAGTCGATTTCAGCTCCGGCTTAGGCACCGTTCGCCTGTTAGAAGTCCCATAGCGAAGGTGTGCGTTTTCCAAAGTTACTGACTAAGCCCGAGCCAGACCTTAAGCCAAAGCCGTGGTTTCGGAAAGGGCTACAGTATGCAAAGTTGAGCCTGATCCCTCCGTGTACCTCACACAAACTTTGTACAAGTGGATAAGTAATGCTAAGAAAGCTGCACTGCGGTATGATGGGAGGGAAAAAATGAACTGTAAAGAAAGACATTTAAAGAAAAATTCACGATAAATCATCAACGGTAATAAGGAAAGAAAAAAGAGAAGCGTTATCTATGCTGCTGATATGTAACACCAGTGCCTGCAGACATGATTGAAAATGTGTGATGGCATTTTGAATTTGAAGATTGAGAGGTGGGGGGTGGTGGGTGGGAGGGGGAGGGGTACTGCAAAGTGTTACTCCCAATGACAGAGAATCCCCAAAAACAAAAATAATAAATGAACAGTTTTATAGAAACACTGACCTTGGCTACACCTAAACCTAGGTTACAGTCAAAGTATGTGCAGAAACAAACAGGGCCCAATTTCATAGTGCTGGTTACCAAAGGAATCTGTACTTACGGCTCCCTGTAAAGCATGTATTCTATGGGCCATAGCATGGGTGTCAACGCAGAATTCCTCGGTATGCAGTGCCATGAAATTGAGCCCTGGTTCTTAATGTATAGACACTAGACAGTGGTGACTACAACAAACTCAATAACTCTGGATAGAATTATCCCGTTCCTAAGTGCAACTTAATTTCACTGTAAGCCACACCTACTCCACACACACTGGCTCTAATGTTTACCAGAAACTGTGTTATTCTTGAAGGATTTTCGTAAGAAAAATATTACCACTGGACTTGTTTTGTTTCTTTGTATTTTCTATTTGCAGAGACTCGGGGTCTTGTCAGAATTATCAATTTCTGTCATACAAACAAAAAAATGCCTTTGATCCACAAAATGGTCGATTTTGGGGGTAAAATTAGTTACACACAAACGTAACATATGCTAGCTTTGATACCCAAAGCATCGAAACTGTTGCGCACGCAGCAGATGTGCGCTCATTTGACGTACTAACTTACCAACAGGATTCCTGATAGCTGAGTCTCTGTGCAAGTTTCTAAACTGCAATAACTTTAAAATCCCTTTCACACTCAAACAAATTTTTTCTCAGGAAATTCCCAGGAAAATTTGGTTGACCTTCAGATACTCGAGTTGCTAGCGCTAGCAAACTCGTTGTTAAGAAATAGGCATTTCCCGAGAAATAGCTACCCCTGCTCGGGAGGAGGTTTTTAGAAGTAAGCTAACCCCGGGGTTTGTATGCCTGGAGTTCATTCTTCCCAGGAAAATTGCAGTGTGAAAGGAACATGTGGTAAGAGGGGTTGGGTTAAAGCTCCCCAAGAATTTCCTGGGAATTGGTTTTGTAATGTGAAAAGGGCTTAAGAATTTTTCACCACAGCCACAACCAAAGATAACCCTCAATGAACTACAGTTACAGCTTGATGTAACAGTGTGTGCATGTACTATATATATACACAGCCAGAGTTAATCTCAATACAAACACTGACTTGGGCTACACATGTCACCTTTGGTTTACAAAAAGATTGACCTTGTACATTCCAGGGTCTTTCTGGCAGGCAAGATACAACTCTGGTCATACAGGAATTTCTACAGTTTTGTGTCGTAATTTCCCTACAAATTGAAGAGTTACAAAAGAATCAGCTGAACAAGTTTTAAGATGAGCCTCACTTCTTTAAATCAAATCGAACAGTGCGATCGCCACAAAACTTCCATTAAACTGTGTACAAATCGTGCCTGCAGGAAGTCCTGGCTCTGTGGCTCTTATGCAAATATGTGATGTCACGGGTCACATGGTCTTTATTATGTAGATACCTGTACAAGTCCTTATCACCCATAATACAACCTCACACCCAAGATGAATCAAGAACCTTTCCGAAATCATGAGACTTTTTGGAAACCTTGTAAAACATCACGGGGATATTTCTCTTGAATGGAACCTGGGACCCTCTTTCAGAATGAACACTTTGAAAATAAATAAGCTGGAGTATGACAAAGAAGAAAAAAAAGGAAAAGAAACAGCATGCAAAAAATAAGACAGGATGTAAATTAAAGGGAGACTGTCATCATGATCATATCAGGCTTCTGTGGCTGTACATGGAATTATGAACTCTAACCCAGTTACTGCACGCATGTGCACCATGTGCACTGGCTGTCACATCACAAAGGGGCCGTTAGTACTATTTAGATAGTACCCACTTACAATGTAACTTCACACAGTGTGAAGTCAACCAGCAAATTAATCATTCCTTGCACGCACAGCTCTGCATTATGCGTAAAAAAAAACGTGTGCGTCACGTCTGAGCTTGATCAAATCTTTGCATGATTGGTCGATGAACCACTTAGTCTGTGTAGAAAAGTTAGAATGCTTGACAGCAGCTCAAACCCAAAACCCACATTGCCCAAAAAGTTGGCGTCTATTGGGAACTAGTCATTGTGATGTGGCGGCCAGCGCACGCACGCAGTAACTGGTTAGCGTTCACAATTCTTTGTAGAGCCACACAGTCCTACTATTTTAATGAAGAAAAAGAAGAAAAAGAAGATAATGTACACTTTTCCTGACAGAGTTAAATTATCATAACTCTGATGGCCCAATAATTACTTTAAGCAATACAGGGTAACAAGAACAAGTTCATTCGGTCCAGCTTGCAGCTGAGCATTGTACACACATCACACACACGCAACTGCCCTTAAGCACCCACGTCAGGAATACAGTTGACACTTCCAAGAACAGCACACAAAATGTTATCTACTCTTCAACAGTGTGTCCAGATTGAACTTCATGCACAGTTATGACATCATTGCCCCTCCGTGTCTATTTTTAGGGCTAGCCCCAAATCTTGATGGAGCACAGTGCCTTCATCAATTAGTCTCCTTACAAGCCGTTGGTATCGTTGAAACTGACGCTGAACGGGAGACCACCATGAGTCACTCTGGTTATTCCATTGTCTGTGTCACACGTGACTTTTTTTGTTTGGCTTAAGCCGACCCGAAAGACTGCGAGTTAGTGCATGGCTGTCGTCATGGCAAATAAAAATGACTAATGTGCACATAAATAGTCTCTGTGCGTGGCTCTCACAGGTCCAAATATAACTCGACTCTACTTTATAAATAAACTACGTACGAATCAAATTTGACAAAATCGTCCGTTTGAGTGTGAACTGTCTTTAAAGAAGTCCATCATTGGTTACTGGAAGAGAAAATTAGTTCCCAACCTCCAGTTTTTATAAACACACCATACAACCAGCCTCTGAAAATTGGTCGTCTTCATGTTCACATCGCACTTATTTTGATTGTGGCAATCGAAATAACACAGCTGAAATTTGTGGGGTATTCAAGAGCTTTTCGCATTAACTTTGACATTACTTCAGACAAATACAATTCTCTGGAGGTCTGGTACTGGTATGAACTTGATGATAAGCACAGCAGGCAGGTGATGGGATTGTGTCTAT
Organism: Pisaster brevispinus; assembly: GCA_023634235.1. Taxonomy (NCBI): domain Eukaryota; kingdom Metazoa; phylum Echinodermata; class Asteroidea; order Forcipulatida; family Asteriidae; genus Pisaster; species Pisaster brevispinus. The sequence continues at coordinate 8,656,166 of JAMKCF010000014.1, read as the reverse complement.
CTACCAATCCTGTACTTTGTCTCCAAACAAACAAGTTACCAGACCATTCTATCAACAAACAACCAAACAAACAAAAAACACCAGAAACTGTTTCATTACCAGAAGCGTGCGAGAAGTTGCTCAAGAAACAACCTGAGGAAATTTTGACTCGAACAAGGTCTCACGAGTATTCTGTTTGAGCATTAAATATCTACATGCACAAAATTATTTTTTAAAGCTTTTTTTTCTAATAATTACAATCATTCAAATGTTGAAACGTGAGACTAGCTGGGACCCTTTTGAGAAAGTTCAAAGGGCAAAGACCAAGCAGCAACGTCACAGAACAGCTGAGCAAATGTTGTGCCTAATCAAACATTAGCAGGACACATGCAGAATACCAGTCACAGACATACAAAATTACATGGTCTTTTGGTTGGTAACTCTCTTTGCTAAACATGGTTTTCCTGTGCTCAGAAATGTTGTAGCTCTCCAGCCCAGGGGCAACAGAGAATAGAAAGAAAGTTCAGCACAGTTCCAGCCCTGCTCCGTTACCCCTTCAGGTGGAGCTGTTTTGATCCACTTAACAGATACACCCTGAGCATTTATAGACGTCAAACTTACAGTGCCGAGCTCTCTCTTCATTCCCACACTACACTTACCTACCTGACTGAATCCAAGCCATAAAGATAGTTATCGGCTAAAGTGACACACGCCGGATTTCCCTGCATAGTTTCGTTCTTTCTAATATTTATAGACTTCAACTCAGCTCTGGGCCAGTTTTCATAGAGCTCTGCTTAAGCACAAAGAGTAGCTAAACACAACAAAGTTATGCGTTATACTAGAAAAAAAGTTACCAGCCAAAACACTATGTCACATGTACCATCTGTGACTGGTATCCTGCTTTCATTGGCTTCAGCAGGTATTTTGAAAGCAATATTTTCTGCTTAAGCAGCTCTATAAAGTTGGGCCCAGCTGATTTCATGGAGCTACCAAAACAGGTTTGGAATTACACTTGAGGCAATGGAGACCAATGAGGCCACATTGCCCATTGTCTTGGCCTTGTCGGTGCCCCTTCAAAATTACTGTTCTCCTTTAAAGCTGAAATAACAGGACTCTATCATTAAGTAGTATTCAAGACATAAATTCAGTTGGGATGAAGGTAGTAAAACATGTCATCTTTTACCATTTCCCTATTCCATGCACAACAAGTTGCTTTGCACAGCGAAATTTGCTGAGTAGAGAAATGGGGTTACCACCCAAAAATGCCATGCAATGTACAGTGTTTGTGGCTGGTTCCCATTATCAGTAAGCAAAAAGTTTGGGTTAATTTTGAGCTTAACATCTTTTTTAGACCCTGTGCTTTTAACTTCGAACACACAGCAACTATACAGTGTATTTGTTTCTCATGTGCAGTACAATATAACTATTTAGTACATTTATAGTACACAAACATACAGCGATCAAATTGAGGGTCATATAGATTGGGTCCTTTCCCCAAACCGAGTGCTTCAGGATGTAATTTTGATTGTTGAGACAGGGAACCGGACATCAAAATTAGTATTAATGTGCCACAATCCTCATATCAGCGACTCCACCATCTCCTGCTCTCCACTGTACATGTACCTACGCTCAAGAACCAATCCCTTTTGCTTAGCAAAACCTTGAAGGGAAATCAAGCCAGTAAAACCAATCATAGAATGCACTCTAGCTGTTGTCAATCTCAGTTTGCTTTAGCCCCTCAAGGTCTTCTCACACGAGGCAATTTTTACAGGCAAGTCAGAGGCCGCCGACAGCACCGTAAGCAAAAAGGAACGCAACAGACCCCTTGCACTGACGTCACACACAACTACTTTTATTTCGGGGGTCAAATTGCTTGTAAAGATATGGTGCGCGCCCAATCGCGAAACAAACATGGTATCCGACTTCCTAAATGGTACAACCAAGATTTATCGTGGAAAATGACGTCAGGAGAACTGGGTTCAATAGCCGCACTAAAGAAATTTGTCTAACGATGTCTTACAATGTACAACTACAGACATGATATCAGCCCTTCTGAAGGAGCTAGAAAAGTCTACTGAGCACAGGGCTGATGTACATTAGTATTTAGGCATTTAAAGACTTGTTTTAATGCTATTTAGCATTAATCTTGTCCTCATCTTCTGAGGGGAAAAAATTGAAAATCAGATCAAAGTGGAAACAAGGTCCTGCCTGCTCAAATGCAAAGGGTTTTTGTTGTTGTGGAGATTGCCTCAACCCAGCTTGCCTGTATATTGCCTCATGGGAAGTGATGGCCTTAACCCTAGCAGAGTCCCGTGCCAATTCAATCCACCCGATTTTCAGACAGTGTAATGGCAGGGCCAGTTAAATCGGCCCTACTAAAAATGCATTGCTATTGGTTAATAAACACCAATCGACCTTAAAATGACCTCTGTGAGTATTCAAGTTGGGACCAAAATCAAGTTTGCGAAGTCAGCTTTGAACTTGTGTATGCCTTGACCATGTTGACTGCAATTGCTTCTAAGGTTTGTGTTTGCAATTTCTTAACAAAAAGTTGTATTTTATTTACGGCTTCAAATGAATGGCATTACAGGGCACTGCTAGAGTTAACACTTAATGTCTGCCCCAACCATAGTTTTACTTCGAGGCTAGATGACACATTTGAGAAATTATCTGAAAATTAGTTTTTCTTTAACAAGAATCGAGAAATCCAGCATACAGGGGCCCTGATTAGATCAATTACACAGTGCGTAGAACCACAGCGCAGAAAAACAGTGCTTTAAAAATCCACTTGAAGTTTAACAATCAGCAAGAAAACAGTCCAACATGCAAGTTCGGTCCAAATTTGTTTTGGGAAGAAAAACAGCCATTACAGAAACAGGAAAAGCAGCACACATCAAGAGATTTCTACTTTTTAGACTCAAAAGACTGTGCTTGAAAAGTCGGTGAAACTATCGGAAACTTGTACCTACATGTACATGTGTATGATATAAACCTTTATAGACTTTTCAGTCTATTTGATCAAACATTTGCTGATTTGAGGAGGAAACTAACTTGGAAATGAGACAGAAGTAGGAAGAATATCTTGTCTGAGAAATGTATCCGGAATTTGTGGGGAAATGTCTATGTAAATCTTTAAACTTCGCTTTCAACATAAAGGTTGAATTTTTATCTTGTTTAACTGTGTCCCATGGTTTTTTGGACACAAGAGTGGCCATCTTGGTTTATGGGGTTGATTTTTTTAATTTTTTTTTTTTTTGGGGGGGGGGGGTCTTCCCAAATCTGTGTTGCATGAGGCCAAAAATAGTCTGGCTCCTTCTGTGGAACAGTGCTCCTTAAATCACCTTAAACAGGGCATCAGATCAACACAGCCACAACATGAAAAAGCTCAAATGAGAACAAAGTTTCAAACCCTTAATGGTGTGTGAATTGCCCCGAGACGGGGGGGTACAATGTTTCACCCATAGCAAAATGGCTGCATGTATGAGAAAATGTCTAGTTATTCTACACTTGAAATATCTACAGAAGGCATGCACGGCTAGTCACTAAAATATGAGGCGAGTTGGTTTGAGTACAGCGAATGTACAGCGCTTCTAAAACAGCTGAAGAGGAGAAGCGTATTGGATTAACAAGGCAAATAATCCTTTTTCCACTTGCTCCACTTTCTTTTCTTTTTGTTTTTACCGGAATCACAACTCACATTTCTTACTCAAGGAGGCCTTTTCTGAACCTCTGAAACCTTTGAATGCAGCAGAGCTACCGCCACCACAAACATGACCTTCAATCCCTGAAATAAAGTACAAATGTGTGTGCAAACATGGCAAAGCTAAAAAAAAAACAAATTGAAGAAACCGTTTCACTCCTTCTCTTGGTTCAGTTTAAGAGTCTAAAAGGAAAAAATTGTTTCCTTGTTGGAAAAAATTGTCAAAGGGAGAGGGTGATCTACACATCATGTTCCGTTTTTCCTGTCTGGGGTTTGTATTCATGCAATGCACTATTTATCAATTACTTCCCCCTCCCCGTTTCCCTCAACTGGACCCCCCCCCCCCCCATCACCACCCCTTCACCTCACCCTTCTCACCCCCTCCTCAAGCCCCGACCCTCTTATATTTACCCTCACACCCTCTAATCTGCCACCCAAACTTCCTCAACCAACCATCAGCGCCACCAATCAGGTTTCACTTGACATACACCCCGTCTACTGAAACTCCCAATCCCCAGCTCCATGTTGTCAGAACAGAAACAGGGGAGATAAGACAACATTGGGGAATTGAAAATAAACACAAGGAAACTGAGCATCCAAAACTAAACTTCTAAAAAATCTTTACACTTCGAAGAGACAAAATTCAGCGTTTCCACGGTATGCAAACTCAACTTCTGTCTTGGGAAAAATACCATGGGGATATTTGAAAGAGAAAGCCCAGGGATGAGCAGAAGGCAGTTGTGAGATCTTCACAGAGCTACTTACCCGAGTTGATGGTGTTTCTCGACCCAGCGCTGGTGCAATACGCCTCAATCACCTTCAAGATGCGGTTGTCTTCCTCAAGAGCCTGGAGGTCAACGTACTTATGGGATGAGCCGTCCAGGGGGAGTGTCTTGCTTTTGTCTGCAAACGGAAAACAGACGCGTTTACATTTACATGTAACCCCTGCCTGCTCACACTCATTCTCCAACCTCACGGCCCTGAACAACCTGCAACTATAATCACTCCCACTAGCCTACTTTTCTACTATCTGCAAAATCAGATTCATATTATTAAGATTTTTAGGCAGCTCCTCCTGCAATACAAGACACAGTGGTGCCGTCTCCCAATCCAATACCTACCCCCACCCCACACCCAAAGCTTAACCCATGTTAACCTCACTCTTTCTCCAACTTATGTGCCATCTGCAACATCCTTCAACATTCAGCGAACCTCAAGCTTCTCCTTTCATACCAAGACAGATGGGCGCTATTTCCCAACCCACCCCACCCTTCCCTAAATGCCAACCTACACTCTGCTTGTGTCTCACATGTCCTTTTAATGGTCTGCAGCATCCTCCTGTTAACACTACAACTCTTTCCCTGATCTCCATCAAAGCCCAGAGAGATAGGTGCTGTCACCATACCCAACCCCAGCACCCACACCCCAAACCTGCTATCAACCCTAAACCAACCCTTAACCCTGGTTGCTTCTCACTTTTACCAGTCTGCAGCATCCTCCTGTTATTACTAAGGTTTTATCCCTTACCTCTTCTTCAAAGCCCAGAGAGGTAGGTGCCTTTACCACCCCCAACCCCGTCCCCCACCCTAACTTTGCTATCATCCCTAAACCCTGCTTGCTGTCACCCTTCATTTTCCCTGTCTGCAGCATCCTCTTATTATCATGGCTCTTGGCCTGACTTCCTTCAAAACCCAGAGAGCTAGCAACTGTCACCTTACCCAACCCCACCATCCCAATCCACATATCATCCTCTAACCCAGCCTTAACCCTACTCATGTCTCACCCTTTCTTTTACTCGTCTGCAACATCCTCCTCTTATTCTTGGGGCTCTTAGCCTGTCCCTCCTTCAAGGCCCAGACAGTGATGGGGCTGACGGGCGGGCCAGGACGGAGGCAGCTTATTGTCTTCAGCTTCAGTCGATTGAAGGCCGAGGTACAATCTTTGGTTCGTGTTGGGCTTGTGGACGAACTGTTCCTCTCTTTCCTCGGCAGGGACTGGACAAAGGAGATCAGGGGACAAAAATTATAGTCAATGACTTAACCTTTAGTAACCACAGCAGTTGCTGTGGCTGTCCTCTGCATTTATAACAGTTTCCTTTGTAATATTTACACAGAAAGAAACATTTTCTACAGGAGTCTGGAGAGCATTTAAAATTCACAAAATCTGTACAAACTAGCAATTGCTCAAACTAGCATTTGCACAGCTTCTTCTTCTTTTGTATGATCTTTGGACCATTAGGTAACTTCAAGCCATTTGAGTGTGTCCTCGTTGAGGTCCATGGGTATTAAGCACTGTATACTCACTACTTTCCCCCCGAGTTCCATGAAAAACATTCCACGGGCATATCACTCAGGTGTACTTTGAAGGTGGATTTTGTTCACAGAACTTGCGAAAATACTGATTATACAGTGCTTAGCACACATCATCGTAAAGGAAAAAAAGCAAATAATATACTTTATTCCCAATGGTGGGAAGGGACTCATAGGCCTCGGCAACTCATTTAAAAAATGTGAACAATATTCCGCTGTAAAGTACTAGCTTACATCACTTTTTCCCAGTGTTGTCGACAGTGTGGGTGACTGCGGTAGTACCATAGCGGGCGACAGTGGCATGGCGGGCGTTAGGGGCGTGGTGGGCGGCGGCCCAGGTTTATCCTTAAACTGTATCTCCTCCACCGCGTCCAGGAGTTCCTCTCTGTCCATTAAGCTGCCACAGATGATGGTCTGTTTTTCTGTGGATCCGCCGCTCAGGTCAAACGCTACAAAGTTTGGGTTGGTGTCCGGTAACCGATTTGTCTTGACTGCAAGAACTGGAATTTTATACTGTGTAAGGAAAAAAATGGAAATTTCAATTTCACTTTTAAAAACTGAAACATGAGAATATTTTTAACCCTAGCAGTGTCCCCACCCTCCAATTGATTACGCCCAGTTTTGGGCTTTGTTTAAGCAGGGTCGATTAGGTCAGCGTTATTTATAACACATTTGCATTGGTTAAAACACACCACGTGAGCTTACATTTACTTTTGTGAAAGTTCAATTTGTGACCAAACCAATGTTCTGGAAAGTCAGCTTTGAACTTGTGTCTGCTTTAACTGCAGTCATTGTTTGTAGAAGTTTTTTATTTATTTATTAATTTTTTTAAGTAGTACATTGAGCCCACAACATTGCTAGCTGGCTAGGTATACATCAGAATAAAAAGGGGTAATTTTTGCTGGTTGCATCATTTCACTTTTCAAAGTCAACCAAAACAAGTCAGAAAAACATAAACTTAAAGTAAAAACATTAAAGATATATATTATTTTAGGTTTTTTTTAATGCTACGATCATTTACAATAAAACATTGTTTCCTTATCATTATCAACAAGGAATTATTGGGAATTTATTTGATAATCAATCATTTGGCCAGATTGTTTAGCAAACTAGCCCAGCAGGCTCATTCAAAAGTAAACTTATTTAAGAGTTAGTTAAACATTTCCATTATTGACCTTTGTTTGTTTGTTTTGCTCAGAAAAAAAAATGAAATCAGAACTAAACAATCTTGTACCTTCCCCACTAAATAGTGGAGAGATCCACTTACCTGGAAAATGTAGCCATTCATGTTGGGTGTAGCGGACATGACCACTAGGCAGGAGGGGAAGAGGAGACAGAAACGTTCTTTCTTGACGCCATCCACCATTATGGCAGCATTGAGGAATTTGATGACATCGCCGTACGTATCGATGGGCTGAAAATTTTTAAAAAACACAAAGAAAAAATCCTTACAGGATTGGTCACTACACAAAAATTTTAGATTAGTTTTCAATCTGTTCGCGCACTGACTATCAAGTTCATACCAGTACCGAGGCTCCGGAGAAATATTTCTGTCTGAAATATGGCCAACGTCAAGGAAATAGCATTTCAAATTCCACTAATTCACCACTGCTTCTTTTGCAGAAATATAAGTCAGAACATAGAGACAGGGTTCTTCCCTTTCACAAGCTAGCATTCCGGGCCGACACGCGAGTTGTGGGCAAATATGTGTGAATCGCGGGCAGGTAAAGCACGAATTGCATCCGATACGCAAAAAATTAATAAATTAATGATTTTTTTTTTAAAGTTCAGGTACCAAAGAGTTACAAAAGAGCGAGGTGTTTTTAATTTGGGAGTAGTTTCGGACGTGTCACTTTAAATACCACTCCCACTGCTTTTGACAGGGTTTGGTAGATTCAATGCTGAACAACGTAATCTGAAACATGTTAAGGCATGCAACTGCGGTTTATCCGGGAAAAAAAAGAAGAAATTTCCAGGCACATAAAGACTTTGTAATGTGTTTCATTATCAATGGCAGAGCTGAGAAACCAAAAACGAGGAAATCAGCTGATCAGCTGAAAAGTTGGCAATCATAGGTTTGCGTGTTTGAACCAAAACCACAGCTGGAGGACTTCGGTTGATATGTCAACTAGAAATTGTCGCAGACCTTTGGACCTGGATCAAAGCGATACCTGGGTGGCTGTAAAAAAAACAGCGAGCCGCAATCTACACAAAAGAACCCTGCACTGCTGTAGATCTCGCCCAGTACAACAAGGCGCAAAAAACGCATCCAGCAATGGTGGGACTCACTTTGATCCAAGCGTAGGTTCGATAAAGATGTAGAGTCTATTTTTTAAAAAGGCATGGTCAACTGACCCAAGTTGACAGGCCACTTAACGAGTCACTCACCTCACCCTCCCAGTCTTGTATTGTTCCTGTCATTATTTCCAACTCCACCTCCTTCAGTTTCCTGACCCGTATACAATGGTTCTGAAAAATCAAGCAAGAATTTCTTACATCATGATGATACAAACAGTAATAACAGTGGTAATAATAAACCTTAGGCACAGGACAACATTTGAGAAGGGCGCCCTCGCCTAGAGGTCAAAAGGTTGCTTTTCATTGGCCAATCCTGTGCGTCGCACGAATACGTCTGCTCACTTCCCTGTTGGTAATTGTGTTGGTGAGCATGGTGAGTCGCTGAACATACTTGATTTAATCAGTTCCATTTCGCAAACTTTGTTCCCAACAACTCACCTTGATATCTCTGTACACCGACACTGACGTCTGTATTTCTATTCTATCTGGGTGATTATGCTGAAAGCAACAATAAATTCAATAAATATCAACTTCTAGAGACTAAATCAAGGAGAGACGAAACAGAGGATAACATAGACCATGGCTTTCCACTTCTTATATTGGCCTTAGGGAGCGTGTCAAAAATCAGGCACATTCTAGGTGTGAAAGAACTTTCCTGTAGGCATATGCCCGCAATCCAGTGGACCACCAAAACGTTCTGCTGGAGCGCGACATTGTGCCCAACTGCAGATATCCCCCCCCCCCTCCCCAAGACATGCTCAGTTATAGATGAAGTGCCCCAAATTGCCCTTGAATGAGGTGCTCTTTAATAAGGTGCCGCTTAAAAGTAAACCGTCCTCTAACGAAAACAAGGTGGCTTCTCTCCTTCAGGAGTGAACTTCGGACCTGAACTGATTTGTCTCAATTTATGACGGATGGAGAAAGAAGTTTGTGAAAGGGAAGCACCTGAAGTCAAACAAAAATATCTGGCAATAGAGTTCAACGGCCTAAACTGACCTCAATCGACCTTTACATCCTGATATTTCATCACAACCTCTTCCGAAGGTGAGAGAGTGAAATAACGGTAACGAGAAAAAGGTTTCTCCGAATCTGGAGAGGCCTTCCTTCAGAGGACCTATAAATAAATTTGACCTTTCGAAGTTTGGCACCAGTTCCACTGAGAAGTCGAGCCAGAATAATTTTTACCAATCGCACTAAGTCTTGACTTAGAGCAACTAGGTTACCAGCCAAAATGCTGTACAGTGTAAACAACCTGAAACTGGTTCCCGACTAACACTTGCTTAGTAGAACATTTTCTTCAGCAGCTTCTTTTTTTTTTTTTAAGGACTTTATGACCTCCCTGGACTACATGCCTGTCAGGCTCTAATACTTACTGATATATGTCTTTCAAGTTCTTTGAAGCTATTGGTGAAATTATCTAATCTCCTAAACGGGTTGCTGAGGCCAATCGTCAGTGCCATGATGGCGGGACTCGACGCTCCTTTATTCTCCATGAATTTACTGAGTTCATCGCTGTGAAAAAAAAATGACAAGAAAAAACAAACGATCATGAGAGTGCGATGCCTTCAACCGAACATTCTTCAGGGGCTCTGTGTGTTTAGTTAGACCTAAGACAGTGTATTTTCATTGGGGCAGTCAAAGCATAATGCACAAATATTTGCATACTTAAACCTGGCGTTTACTCTTAAAATAGCCTGTAAAACCAACCGTTACATCAACCAAGTTGGAATTGAGCACATTCAGTGACAGCTATTGCCGTTGGCTTGAAGAATAGTAAATGTAGTTGAAGCCAAAGCAGGAGCCCCAATTTAAAAATAAGCCATAAGCCATATCCGGTTGGCGGCAACATATATGGCTATGGCTACTTCGCTGCATCATCGTGCCTTAGTGAAGGATATCCTAAGCAACAATTCGGATACGGCCATAATCTCTTTGAAGATACGGCTACACTTTACATGCAGCAAGGAAAGCACCCTTCTACTGTTGAATTTTGGGAGCCCGTATTTAGGCTCTTGATGGCTTTGACAGTTGCTATTAGACCCGGAACCGTTTAATAAAAAAAACCTCTTCCTCAACGTTGTCATTGTAACCAAACGGCAATAGCCGCTTGGAGAAAGTTCGAGCACGCACATTTAGTCGACTCGTGGTTGACCACTGACTAGCAACCTACATGCGCAGTGGCATAGGTCAAAACAGCAACCTTTAGTTAACCGTGGTGCGCACTCAAACTTGCTTTTGATTTGGACATTGCCTTACAATCATAAACAGGTTTGCTGATTTCATCAGTTGAGTATACGACATTTTTCCAATTGCACTGGTTCCATTTGGCCAGTTTACACTGTAAGTGTAAGCATACACACCGGGACACAGAACTTGTCATTCTCAAAATAGCTGGTGCAAAACACTTAACATCAAATGGTCAAAAGAAACACGCTGAAAACTTATTTCACAATCTGACATGGTGTGATGACATTTTAAATCGAACAGTTCATTCTGTAACTCATTAGTTTAAATTATATTTAGAAACATTTTTATTGATTACTCTTTACTAAGGTTCAAGGTGGTTGAAATACAGGTTGAGGGCGCTTGCCCACGCTGTCACCCTAGAAAGTGCTCGATGGACAACATTCAAGTCGACCTCAAGTGAATCCTATCCAAGACCAGGAGGCATGGAGAAAGCGATCAAGACAGCCCGACATGACCAAGAGTGCATCCAACCCTTGAAGTTGGAGCCCAGGGCTCGATTTCACAAAGCACTAAGATTCATCTTAAGATGAGCTGCCAGTATAACCAGAGTGATTTCTATTGCCACACCACACTTTGCTTAGCAGTTAAGATTGATTCGCAGTTAAGATCAATCATAGCTCTTTGTGAAACTGGCTCCAGCATCGTTAAGCCGTGTAATAGTACACGTAGTTAGTAAGGTTATATAAGCAGGCTTTCAAGTCAGTGTGTTTAGATACCCCACATGTCCATATTCCTATTCCAGCTTCTCTACCAGCCTCTCCCAGTTTTCTTTCTTTACTACAGTGTGTAGGCTGACAACTTACTTGGGTTGCATTAATTTTAACGACATTTTCTCTGCTTGTAAGTTGACTTTCCTGTCACTGGTGGAATAGACTACAATGTAAAATACTAACAGCAATAATGGCTTGGGGCCGATACTTACTTGTGTTCTGTTAATACAGCCACAGCCTTGGGGTGGTTGGCACAGTAGGATGAATAGAGGGTCTTGTACTGAGTTGCCGCCCTCATGAAACAAGCTCCAATTCTCTTCTGCCTTCCTTCCAACCTGTAACGATTCAAACAATCAACGATTTGAACTTTTAGTTTTCAAAGAGGAGATGAGACAATAAGTTTATCTTCTTGGATTCTCCAATGGTAGAATATCTGGAGGAAGTCCTAGTATGGACACAGGGAAGCTCTGTCGTTATGATTAACCACCTTGACCAACAAAGTACCAGCAATCATTGTGGAGCAGCATCATCAGCAATGACTGAGTTCGCTTGACTTGATTGACTGGCTGATTGATTTTATTAATATAATTATGATTATTATGTTTGGGTTTTTTAAGGGGGGGATTCCTAAACTAGTGGAAAGGTTTCATTCACTTTTATGCACATTTCACAATTAAGCTTCCTGCATAGTTTTTTTTCACAGGACTCAGGAAAGTACCAAGTAAACAGTGCTTTACACACATTGGTGTATGGGTAATGTTCTTCATCCTCGATGCAAGTTTGACATCTATCAAAATCGTTGCGGTACCCGCTTCAAAAACATATGATTTAAACCGCATCTGGCTACTGGACAATCTTGGTGGTCTATAGTGGTGAGACATCTGCTCTAGAATGGCAAAGGTCGTGGGTACAAATCCCACCCAAGTAATTTTTTTACAGGACTCAGACAAAGTAGTGAGTAAACAAAGCTTTACACACATCGGTGTATGGGTAAGACACACATATAAATGTTACACTATTACCAATCCTCCAGAGAAACATTTCTTGCTTACACTGATTTCAATGGGAGACCTTTATAGCAGGTGGCAGTAGGGGCTCAATTTCATGGCTCTGCTTACCGCGAAATTCTGCGCTTACAACATAAAGATTCATGCATTTTAAAGGGCACCGTGAGCATTGAAATTCATGACATTCTTAAAAGTTTTTTGTTTTTGTTTTTTATGTAACTAAAACTTAACGATGGAGATGGATTCACTCATTCCCCCCCCCTCCAAAAAAACCCAACGCGACCCTTTAAAGTGGCATTGGAATGTGTCCAGGAGCTACGCTGTAGGGCCTCATGGAGGTGGAAGTGACTGTAATCTGACAAGAAATGGCAATAAGGGTACAGGATGCCCGAACATTGAGAACTACTGTGCGAGGTACAGAATACGACAAGAGGAGAGGGGTGAGCAGGGTGCTTCGTGTATTTCCTGCCAATGTGTTTAGCAGATAGCCTATGTTGAGATGAAATATGGGCTTACTAGGGGTTGCGAGAAGTCGGTAGATCTTTATGACTGAATTAAGTCCACGCTTGTTTGACAATATACCCATTCATACGGAGTAAAGTGATCTTGCCCTTACTCTATGGTGTGATTGTGTGGGAAGAAATAAAAAAAAACTTACAAGACTTTCAAACAGGGCAATTTGACGGTTACTCGTGTTACACCGACTACAGGAATCGGAAATCCGTTTTACTGACTGATTGTCGTGAGGTGGTACATGTATGTTGACATAAATGGTAAACGTTTCGTCCCTACTTCAGAATTGTCCCAATTAAAGTTGGGACCAGTCCCAACATGAGTGTTACAGTTGGGATGGCCCAACTATAGCTTGGATTGCATGATGGTTTAATGACAGTGTCAGTGATAGAGATAACCATGCAGTGAATGGTGGAACTCCACAGTAATTGTTCATCCTCTTATAAATTTCTCTGGGCTTAACACGGTAATTATCGTGGCAAAGCTTGATAAAAAAAACCATGGTTCTACCTCCAGGAAAAGACCTGCTCAAGAAGAATCAAATGTTTCTCCATCAAATACACGCAACTGAATTAACTCCCTCGCCACTTGCCAGTAGTCTGGTGTTAATGTTGCAACCATCCCATGCAATGTATAAAACAGCTGCTGGTCCAGATCCTAGATCCCCAGCATGGTGACAGATTGCTGGGTCCCAGCTACAGTTGGGCCGTCTGAACCGTAACACTAAAGTATGGACCGGTCCCAACTATAGTTGGGATCATTCTAAAGTTGGAACGGAACATACATGTGTAGACCTACAGTACATTTGTCATAATGATTAATAGGCAGTGCAAGTCGCGTTCGTGTTCCAACGTTAAAGCGCGCAATTTTTGTCCCTTCACATGTTAACCCTATCAAAATCCAATCTGTAATCTGTTGGACTGAGGACTGCACTAAACTAGGAAACTAATTACGCTTTACAAAATGTACCATGGGATCAAGGCATACCACTATACTCAGAGTCCCAACAGTTTTGGGTGTTGAGTTACAATGGTGTTGGATTTTTGTTAGAACATGGTTAGAGCATATAATTCTACCTCCATGGTTAGAGTAGGGTATGGTTCTAATACATGTAAATAACCCTAGGAGGCAGTGTTCATGTAGCTGGGAACCCTTAAGTCCCCCAAAAAAATCAAATGCGTACAGCTTGAAGGGTCTAACAAATTTTACGATTTCAAGTTGTGAAAATCATTTAGAAATCCATATTGCCATAGTTAGGTAAATGTAATGTTAGTGTAGTAGAAACACTGCCTGAAATGGTTCTGGGGTCACTGACCTCCAAATCCTATCCATGCCCATGTTCATGTATCATGCTTTGTATTGTGACTGTACACATAATTGTGTATTACGCACAGGTACCTTTAGGCCTACATGTACATGTGTATTGTAGATTCTAAAATAGACTCAAGTGTCTACAACTTGACAATTTCTTGGCAGAAATTCTGGCTGTCAATAGAAAAATAGTTAGCCTTTGTGCTTTGAAAGGCAGTCTCCTCCAGGGTTTGTTCTTTCGATTCCTTACGACAAAAAGCAGAAAACAGGAGATGCCAGCTCTTGTTATTAAACCCATGTGAGCAAAATGAATAGGCCTACAAGTTCAATGTAGTAAGTTGGGACAGGTTTTGTTTTGGGTGTTTTTGTTTAGTTTTGTTTGGGGTGGTTTTTTTTAGGGGGGGGGGAAGAAATTTGTTGTTTACTTTTCTGATTGCAATGACAGCAATCTAATTGCCAGGATTTATATTGATTTATTTTTATGTTACAATCCATCCAAACACGGAATTGAACAATAAAAACGATACTGTGGTTTCAGCACAAAACAACAGCTTACATCCATGGACTGCTACAGGGTGAAATGTCAAACCACCATTGCATGTGTTTTCTGCCAGGGCAATCAACCAGAAAATCCATTTAGTTCTCGGAGATTAAATATTGGGTTTTTTTCCTTGTCCTCCTTTCTCTTTGACTCCTGGATAAAGGCACAATATTTTGTGGTTGCATTACACACAGGGTTCAGGTAAACATCAACAGGGTATTGGTGACCCGACCGTATGATGGAGTGCATGATGTATAATTAGCAGGAATGGGATACCAGACTAATGACTAATAGTGTGGTAGAATAAAGCTTTTTTTTTCCCCTCTCCAAAGTTCATTCAACCTTGTCAGTGTTTATTTATTGTACACGTTAAAATGATCGCATGTGCACAGTGACCCTCCAGTTTCAGACTTGACTTGTAGACTATTAATAGTATCCTTACTATTGATTCAAAGTTTGTGCGCTTTATGTATTTACTGCTGGGTGAATGGCGAGCTAGAAATGGAAAAAGGAGAAGAGGAAGACAGAAGAGAAGATGGAAGAGACAAAATCCAAACATACACAAACAAGACAACTTGGACCAGAATAATAACAAGGAGAAGTGAATGGAAGTTACACAATGTACATAGGGAGGGCTTCAACTAACAATGGTCAAACATGGATGATGATGATGATGATGAAAACTGTTGCGAAGGTCTTATTTTGTGGGGGTTTGAGAATGGCAAAATCTCTTTTTGTAAATTAAATGTACACTGACTATTATTAAACTGAAATACACATCACTGCCCATTTTATTGACTCTTGAAGAATCTGCAAGTCCAGCAATAGACACCATTGGGAAGTTCCTTTCCTACCACATCAAGAAGTGGCCTTCAATTTGAGAAACTGTCCAGCTTGGGTTTCAAGTACAGGTACCTTGAATAATACCTTGTATCAAGACCACACAATTTGGATTGAGTTGAACTTCAAGTTGTACTGTTATGCAACAGCCCATAAGAACAGCCCATAAAAACGCTGGGTTTGGCATCATTCCAATGCCCTTTAAGAGATTACGAGTGTTCTATGTTCACATTGTAACCTTTAAGACACAGAGTCACACGCTACACCTGTAGGGTTTTGCAATGTGAGCGCAGAGCAGGGAGGGTTTCCTGGAAGCACATTGTTCTGCTCTGATGACATTATGGTACTGCATTCACCGTAGATAATGTGCTCAATGAAATGTGCATGTAACAACAGCAGGTTCTGAATCAGTAAATTGCAATGGAAACCTTTGGAGGAACGTAGAGCAATCTCCAGGTTAACACTCCTATATAAATCTGTTCATCATAAAACTGCTATCGACACTGACCACTATCAACTCAAACCACAGGGAAACCAAACTCTCACTAGGAAAACTTCATCAATCTCGTTCACCCACCCTTCAACCAATAAGGACTGTTAAAAATTTTCCTTTGTCCCAAGAACCCTCGTTGAATGGAACCGACTACCTGTATGTATAAGAGAAGCACTTTCAATAGACTCATTCAAGACTAGGCTAGATCAAATTCAAATGACCACTTTCATAAGGGGAGCTCACCACTAATTTTTGTCTACTTGCCACACCACACACCTGCAACTTATAATATCCCCTGAGGAGTTTGTTGCAGTACTGGACAGATACAGATACAGATACAGATACATTGTACATACATGTATTACATTTATTGATTTGAAAGTCTCAGAAACGGTCGCTGGAAAATGAACACTTATTATTTTTACTATTTTTATTACACCTTGTTCATATACAGAATTTTATAGTAGAACCAAAACACTTTGGACAACAAAATAGATCAGAACTAAACAGTACAACACAAGCAAACATGGAAACAACAAGACAGACAATCATAAAATGACAGACAATCATAAAATGACAGACAATCATAAAATGACAGACAATCATAAAATGACAATCTTAAAATGACAGACAATCATAAAATGACAGACAATCATAAAATGACAATCTTAAAATGACAGACAATCATAAAATGACAGACAATCATAAAATGACAGACAATCATAAAATGACAGACAATCATAAAATGACAGACAATCATAAAATGACACACCCCCGAAAAAAAGGGGAAAAAATAAATAAATAAATAAAAAAAATTAAAATGACAACTACATGCATGTTTTTACACAAGGCTCACCAAGCCACCCCTTATAATCGCCCTGATGTCCCTTTAAACTAAAACCACACAAACATTTGTACAGTATTGTCAGTTTTCTATGGCATTACATGTACGTATTACAACAGAAAAAAAGAGCAAATCGGCTGATCAGCTGAAACCTTGCATGCCTGAGTATACAAACAAAAAGTATGTATAATATAGTTTGGTAAAACCCTTCTACCGATGTGTGTATTAAGCACTGTATAACTCAGTACTTTCCCGAGTCCTGTGAAAAAGAATCCTCAAGGCGTATTACTCCGGTGGGATTCGAACCGACTATGCAAATTTAACATCTATCAAATTGCCTGAGGTACCCAGTGCTAAAATATAGGATTCGAACTGCCTCTAGCTAATCAAATTGTCTGAGGTACCCAGTGCTAAAATATAGGATTCGAACTGCCTCTAGCTACATGTACACAATGTACCAGGCATTGGTGGTTTAGTTGGTAAGACATCTGCCCTAGAATGGCAAAGGTCGTGGGTTTCAATCCCACTCAAGTAGTATGCCCGTGGAAAGAAATTTTTCACAGGACTTGGGGAAAGTACTGAGTATGTGCTTTACACACATCGGTGTAAGGGTAAAACTACACATGTATTATTCTTAATCCCCAATGCAAATTTTACATCTATTGAGAAGTATAATGTACATTAATAAGCAGATCCAGTATGAGAGTGACTAAAGACTTACTTTGCATTTTCTTCTAACGTTGCAAGCAGCGATTGCTGGAAAGTTAACAATTCTTCAATATTTCCACTGAGATGTGCATACTCTCTACCTGACAAGCTGTAGAGGGAAATAATACAAAACAATAACAATGGTATTACAGTCTCATTTAAAAGCTGTATCAAAATACCTCATATTAGTGTATGTATGTAGCCATCTTGTGTTTCTTTTTCATCTTCAAATCAATTGACTGTAGTTTTGACCACATGAGGGCGCTTTCAACAATGAATTTCCTTGCAATATATACAGTTTTATCTTATTTTGACTGCCTATGGTACATGTACATGTATGTTGTTGTTTTTTGTATCAATGGCCAAATAAATAATAATAGTAGCGTCAACAATGAAAAAAAAAACAGTTCGTTTTTACTTTCGTTTTACTTTACAATGTTTTGCGTCACGCCAACTTGGTTAACAAACACACTCACGCAGTCCAAAATACTGCGAACTTAACTGGAATTAAGGCTGAAGGCTGTGTATATTTTGCTTTTTTCATTCTGGCTTTGGGAAACTGGGCCCAATTTCATGGCTCTGCTTACCATGGAAGTCAGCACTTACAGCCCTTGCAAACTCTTTACAGAGCAGGGCGTAAATTTTACACTGGACTGCATACCTGGGGCCAGTGGTTTTAGTGTTGGACCAGTACACTGTAACTAATGACAGGACAAGTCCGGCGGTCTTGTGTTTTTCAATTCATAAATGCACCTCAATGTGTAATATCTCCCTCAGAAACAAATCATGTTCAAATGTTGACATTAAGTCGTTGAAAAATTCCTTTCAATTCTATTGAGTAATATACTTAATGCCCCCCCAAAAAGGTGAGATAAGTCTTCTCTTACGTGTCTTAGTGCAATTACTGTTCAAATAAAACATTTAAATTTATGCATGATGTCAAGGAATCAGGAAGTTTGTTTTTTTTCATTTTGATTCCGATGTTGTAACATGTATACAAATTTCTGGTCCAGTAAAACAAAATTCAGCAGGGCACCATTAAGCGTGGAATTATGTGGTAAACAACCCCATGAAGTTGGGCCCTGATTCAGTCTACTGTTGCCAGCGATTCACCCTCAGTACCAAATGGTTTAAAATTAAATGACATTTTGTTTGTTTTCAAAGATGATTTGCAGGGCTAATTCTGAAGATATTTATTTTTTCACTTCAGGCCCTTCTCAGGTTTTATCTGTTTCCCTATATAGATACATTTACCTCTGGTTTTCATTAATCAACTGTACCAATAAATAAAATCCATGCGGACAAAAACCAATGTTTTTCTTTTCTTTCTTTTTTCCGAGGGTACAATGCACACAAGGTGAAAATAGACTGAGATTCTTTCCCGCTTGTTTATTTGGTCGTTTGGGCTTTGTGCCCTCGCATGTTATCATAACGGCAGCAAGCTGTGACCAGCAGTTGGAGGTTAATCAACAGAATTGACGATGAAGAAAAGAAATTCCGTCACCATAGTAATACAGTATTAATCTTATTGGCCGCTGTCATGCCGGGCATAAAAATATCATTTGATTTGTATCACGACGGGATCACCTTTAAATGTCATGTACACAAGTACCAGGCTTGAATTTCCCCGAGACCACAGGTCTTTTACATGTAGGTCAAAACATTTTACCAGGCCATCAATGTTTTCACCAGTTTGCTTGGGGATCAAAAACCCTTTTCCCATTGTTACCAGTGCGGGACCATTTTCAGTCAAAAAGTAACTTTTTTTTCTTGCCGTTAATAATTTGCATTGAAGATGTTTTCTCATTAACATTGACAGATTTTATTGACAGATTTTATTTTATTTACAGTCATGTTTCTGAAGCAGAATCAGACAGTTGGGACAGTATCAGTCGATCATCGACCCACACCCGGAAAAACAGACGGCATCCCAGAGAGAGATGAAAGGCCTAATGGACAATGCAGTATAATCCATCTTTACAAAATCTTGGCCGATATGTAAAAGGACAAGGTCTTCGATAAAGGCATTTAAGCACAAATCAATCCAAAGAGTAAATCCGTTCATTGTTTGTAGTGCCTTTTGTCCGGCCCACCGAACCATGACCACAGGGACTCAGTGAAGCAGTGGCATGTCTACGCACAAAGTGTTTCTCCTCAAGTGGCCTGCTGACATGAACACCGCCAACATCGACAGAAACTCAAACGCCAGTTTGTAAAACTAAGTTCACAAGAACTGTTGTCCATAGGTTTTCTTGATAGTAATTAGAGCACAGTTCATACAAATTTAATTACTAGGTAAGGTTTGCGGTAACACCATGTGAAAATATCTTTTGAGTAGTGTAGGTTCTGAAAAGAGTCTGAAAAGAGTCGCTAACCACCGGTTCTTTTCAGAACCTGCACTACTCAAAAGAGATGTTCACATGGTGTTACCGCAAACCTTACTTAGTTATACTTCCACCATGCAAAGTTTCAAATCCTACTCTCATTTAATTAGTTATTTAGTGCATATTTTAAATTGTAAGTTGCTAATACTGTCCAAGTAAAATATTATCTTGCAGCAGGAAAATTTATATCTGGCATTCAGTACATGTTACCAGAACTTTGTTTGAAGGAAAAGTTTGGGGAGTCATAGGGGGCAGAAATGTCATCGAGGAGGGAAACGACGGTGTGACCATGGTGACTGGTTTCTGGTTAGCTTCTCCGTTAGGGGAGGGGGAGGACGGAAGGAAGGGGCAAGGAGGGTGGAAAGGGGTTAGTCGGATCTGTAGGGAAAAGGAGTTGAAAAGGAAACCATCTTGAGGAATGACTTACATATTGGCAGATTCTAGCGGCCTTAAATACGACGTTAATAATGCTCTTAGCTCTTGCTCGTGTCGACGCTCAGACTCCAGGATTGACTGTACAACCTGTAAGAAAGCAGAATCGGTGTAATGTTACTCCAATGAATTCACATCAAACACAGATTTCTTCTTTTTAAAAGACAAAACGTAGGATTCGTAATTTTAAAAAACAATTAAGTTCATCGTTGAAAGCGCCCAAATGTGGTCAAAAACAGGCAATTGGATGGTTGTTCTGTTTTTGTTTTTTTTACACAAGACGATGGGAATGAATTTACACTTGTAGAAGGAGGATTACAAAAATAAAAAACTTTTAAGTGTACATTGACTGAATCTGACAAAATCTAATAAAAATCTAACAAAATCCACAACCATATATTGTAAGTCAACATCCACCTGTTGGACTCTGATTAGGGTGGTCAGTTTAATAATGCAGTCCTCAGTCCAACAGAATCAAACAAGAAAATGCAGTTGGATTTTGATGGGTTGGGTGTGCTTAGGAATTGTAAATCTTTAAAAGGAGACTGCAGTACAGTTGTGGAGTTCCTGGCCGAGTGCTGAAATTAGTGGAATCTGGCGAGAGGTCCAGTGGTTATTTTATGCCCAGGTGAACTGTTTCAAGAAATACACAAAGCTCAAAGGTAGGCCTACATGTTTTGTAGTACAAAGGTTATGCACTGCAGTAAACTTATCGTTAAGAGAAAGGGCTTTGCCCCAATGTTGCTGGCAGGGCTGGCTGCAGATTGCACCACATCCCCTTGCAAACCATTACAAGGTGCTATAAATAACTTAATAAGTCTCATAATTCAATCATGCATGTACCTCTGCATACCTGTTCTAACAATAATGAGCACATTGAGACACCCATATGGTGTGATTTAGAACTGGGTTTAACTGTTCTAATTAAATTACGATTTATATTTTATCCATCCACAGTCACACACAAAAATTAATAATGTTCACCTCCTCATAGTACTTCTGTTTCTCTGTCTCCTCTATAGCTCCTTCCTTCGACTGAGATGGACCATCTGGAAGAAAGGAAAACCACAATTTTAAAAATAAAGTTACTCCAAAGAACATTCTGATTCCAAAGAATTTGACCACCAAAGGCCCCCCCCCCAACTCATTGCGAACTTTACTAGTGTACGTTGTAAATGTATACACTGGATTTATAATGGGGTGGGGGGTGCAATACATACTGTACACCGAAGTCCCTTTTAAGTTATATAACAAAAACTATGCAAAAAACAAATGTATTGACAATGTTGATGCACTCACGCGCATGGGCATTGTACAGTTTAGTGTCAAATTGCTAATAGACCCCTTGCATATATGATGTCACACTCTCAAACAGCGCCCTCACTAAGGCAGAATAAGGCAGCTCATTGGACAGTAGCTGTTCTTGGTGTGTAAAAACGTGTGAGTGACCTCAGCGTACCAGCAGCATTGTGCGTTATGCAAAGGGTCCATCACTTTAAGCCTACACTGTAGCTAAGACCCAGGCATGACATTTCAGTCTTGAAATATACATTGTCTCATGTAGGCTTTGAAAGACATTTTAGGCTGTGATTATCTTCTTTTTGTCTTTTTTCTTTCTATCAACTTCTGCAAAGTGCTTACACACTAAAATGACCTGTGCTATAAAAGCAATGGTTTTTATAGCCATACGGTTTGACAGCAGCTAGCAACTTGCAGAGTTTTTCTTAAAGACTTTGATCAAGACTCTGCTTGGGTCGAAACTTGACGCCACTCCCCATTTTTCATGTAAAAATAATGAGGGCAACAACAAAAGACGGGAAAACAAATCAAAACAGGAAGAATATCATAGCATAAAGTATACATTAAATCCATCATTATGTACTTCAGAAATGAGATTTGGTGAATATGAAAATCCCTGAAAATGGCTACCAGGATGAGGTTCCCACCTTATTTGAGACCAAGAACAACCCAGATGTTAGAATCAAAAGGTTTACAGACTGTGTGCATCATCAACAAAAAATACACAAAACTACAGTACTGGTGGACTCTGTCTTTTTCCCTTTTGGTTATTTCTTTACTTCTTTCAAAATAATCTAAGTCTCAAGGAAATTTAGAAAAAATCATGAGAAATCACATGTGTGGTACATGTACTTACTCATCAATCTCAAAACATAACATTAACAATGGTAACCAAGCCACACCTACACCCAACATTTTTGTTAAATCACGGAGGAGGACAAATCTCAGAACCTCTTCCAGCCCGTGACTGATCACTGAAACCACAACACCATGCATGAGTAAGGAGTGTCTGAGGTCACACATTCCATCATGTACCCGGGTCAAACGATCGATCAAAGCAGGCCACAACTTTTGATGATCAACACAAAAATGACTTAGTAGTGATGACATGGACAATTTTTTTTTTCATAGAAGACGTGTAATGTTAATAACAGTCAGATCTAAACAATCCACTTCTTTGAAAAGTCCAAAGGTGGTTACAGGAGGACAGGATTTCCGGTCTACATTTCTTTTGTTTCATTCACTAGAGTAAAATTGCTGGTGCAATATTGTTGAATTTTTTTTTTTTCCCTCACGAACTGTATTAGTAAGAGGAAAACCACACAATTTTGAGGGATATTTGTGTGAATCTTTATATTCTACTTTTCAAACATCTTTCCAACTATATCAACTTCAAAACAAACGCTTTTTTCAGCCCAAAGCACCCAATCCGAAGGCAATGTGTCCCTTTAACATCTGAAAAGGCATGACAAATTATCACTGGTAAAAGGACAGCTATCTGAAAAAACTTGTCCCAAAACATCAACCAGCCCTTGCACGGTTTCTTACTCCAAACTACATGTGCAATGTACACTCCAGGGCCTGCCAGCTACATGTACCTGTACATTACACTTTAAAAATGGACAATATTTGTATGAAAAATAAAAATAGCTTCACACCAGCATTCTCCCTTAACAAAACGTTGGTCTGCTGGCCAAATGCCGGTTACATACATGTAAGTAACTACTGAGGACCACTAAAAATTCTTTCCAAGCGGTCCTGCTGGTTAGTTCATTACTTCAAAATGCTATACATGTGTACATGTATGCGAACCACTGACTACATTGATTGTTCGTATGGCTTCAAACTCAGGTACCATACAAGATGGAACTCATTTTGAAAATGAGAGACTTTGGAACGCTAGGTTGGCAGCAGACTTACTGTGTACATGTACTAGGTAAATCTCCATTGTTTATGTATACGCAGACACAGTTCTGAGCATGCGCACATTTCCAAGAACGCTGGATTTACGTACCTGGTGAGTCTGCTGCCACCAGGTGTCCCCAAAAGTTGCTCATTGAGTGTCACTTGTGACAGAGCAAATTTAGTACATTGTCCCACTATGGCTTGCTGGAATACCACACCAAATAAATGGTATGCCATTTTGCATGCAGAGTTGTTAATTAGCCAACACGTACACAAATGTGCACCATGTTCATAATTAAGAAAGTGAACAACTAGTAGGCCTAAGTTGTAAACTTAAGAATTCAACATTGAAATCTCACATACATGTACAATCAAAAAAGTATGTCCTCTTCCCTGGTCCCAGATCAAGGGGGCTGGTGGTGCACGTTCTTAAGCAGCAGTTCATGTTTGCACGTAATTCAAAAATCCTCATTGAGCAAACAGTGAGTGACAAGAAAGTGACTTTTGTTTTGGGTTTTCTTCACAATTGTTTTAAAAAGAAAGTCACCTTAGATTTGTGAACAACATGAACCCGTATCCATCAAGACATGTATGCAGTAGGCTTTTTGTTGGTTGTGCCACGTAAGGTTCTGACACAATTTTGTAGAAAGTCTATCACAGAAAAAACAACAACTACATTTTGTAATATTCTGTGCACGTTGTCAACAGAATTGTGCATGAACAGTATGTAAGTCTTGATTTTTCCGGTTTGAATGTCCTCTGAGTTGTGTTGACTTGAGATGATAAAATGAGTCTCATGTGATTAAAAGAAGGTTTATAACAACTTCCAATGTCAAATCAACAGAGGCTGACGATGAGTGGGAAGTCTGGGAGGAGACTCGAGAAACATCTGCCCGCCATGAGAAACATCTGCCTGCCAGCTGACCATGGATGATCAGACACTGGACCCCATCATCACACCAACTGATTCTACTGTCATGGACTCATCTGGGTCAATCACTCTGACCAGCCACTGGTACTTCATGCGATGGATAAGAAACTACACTACAGGGTCATTGGGAACCAATAAGACTTTCCTCAGTGGACCAATGTTGTATTGTTCCCAGTGTGCAACAGCAGCAGTGAACACTAATTTTCAATACACTACAGAGGTGTCAGACTATGTTTCCCTTCCAGCCTCACTTTAATTACAATGCTTTGAATGGTAAAAATAAGATGGCTGCACCACAATCAATGTCAATATTACACACAATCCCGACACTACCGAAGCACTTTGGAGGTTTGTAACTGTATCACTTGAACATTGAAGAGTTACAAACTGTCACACAACACACAACTGGGCAAACAATATAGATGTGCCAGCCTGATGTCCTCATGTGAGATGCCTTCCAAGACTTCATGAATACTACATAATACATTGTAGAACATATGAATGACAAACAAATTTAACATACAACCTCCACAGAGCAAACTTTCCCCCTCAACAGTAAAGCTCTCTCTCTCTCTCCTCAACTTGTGTACTGAATTCACTTGATGGTGGTCCCTAGGACAACAAGTGCCACTACAAAATCTCCAGCAGACGAAGTGGCTATCAGCTAATGCAAATCAATGTCATGAAACCACACGGTTCTCAACCTGTGGTGGGATTTCTTTGGCAGTGGGGCCCATTACGATGAGTGGCATTACAAATCCAATAGCACACACAGTGGTTCAACAATCACAGTTCTTCCTCCACTTGGACGAATGAAGAGGAGCTCCCTGTAGCCTACACACTTGAAGCATCTTGATTCACCACAGGCAAATAGAAACTGTTCAAATATTTCCGCAAATGAAAAACCAACTAGTGGCTGAGCCTGCAGTTGATCGATCCGACCTATCCTTAACTGCACACCTACATGTACGTGTTCCGACTAACAAACACAATCGATTTAATTCCAATTTTGCAAACACAACAAAGAACCCCGATCCGATCCAATGCCATCCGCTGATGCTCTTGACTTTGTGTGGCCGGCCGGCCTCCGAAAAACGTGTCACCAATATTATTGGTTTGCGATCCCATTTTCTAGGCCACTGACTTCAAACACACACTCCCACACACCCCTCACAGACAGTGTACTGATACCACTGTAACACCACTACCACCAACGCATGGCAGCCTCAACAAGTGGGTTTGTTGTTGTCATATGATCAGAATGCAACCATTCCTGGAGAATGGTAGACAGTGGCTGGTGATACAGGTGTCACGGGTGATGGGTTAAATGGAGTACAATAGCCACCGTGGGGGCATTGTGAGAACAGGTGTAGCTTCAGGCGACCTCCAAACCTGATGAATATTCATTAGGTTCATGAGTTTGAAGTTACCGCCAACATACAAGTCTACGTTTTGAAACATTTCTTAAATGGAATCTATACTACTTGACCCACTTTTCTTTTTCGACGCCTGTGGGAACTTGCACTGTGTTTTTAGTACAAGTAACAGATGGTAACGTACACCGTACTGTTTAACATGAAAACAAAATGAAGTTCCCACAGGAAAACACGAAAGTAGGGACAAAGTTTTTATGAAGAAAAAAAAAGAGGGCATACACCATTAACCAGTAATCTCCCTTGTATCCTAAAATTATCTTGTTTTATATCGGAGTTGCAACATTACTTTTACAATGCTTACAAAACACATCATCTCATGAAGTTCATTGTTCAGTACTGAAAACTAACGATTCCTGAGGCTGTCAACTGATAAAGTGCATACATTTGTACATTTTGTAGACTCAACAGTTGACCGTTTGCCAAATGTCAGTTACATGTAAAACACCCGAGGACCAGTAAAAAAGATTTGCTCAAGAGGTTCTGGCTGGTTCAATCGCTTCCCCAAGCTAGAGTACACAAACCTCTGCCTGCAAAGGTCACTCATAGGGCTTCAAATCCTGTACATACAAACGACAGTGTTAAAAGGAAACCTTATAAATGTACACATGGACCAGTGAAAAAGACGGTAGACTAGTGACATGACAAGTCCCTGTTACTGAAACCCCGCTGGTCTGAGACTTTAAAAAAGTTCAGCGCAAACACTGCATACTACATGTAGGTTTAGTCAAACATCTGTTTTCTTCAATTGACAAATTGCTGTCAGTGCTGAGTTTTTAGGCACAGCTTCCTGATTGCCCAACAGGGCTGGCTGTCTAGAGCCCAGACTTAAAATTACACATTTTGAATCATGACTCTGTCATTAATGTTTCTGTTGACAAATTATGCTAATGTATGTACCAACAAAAGCTAATCAACCAGAAAAGGTACATATACATAAGTGTCCCTAACATAACACTGTATTATCCTGATGTGGTGTACGTATACACATTTTTAGGACAAAGTATTCACCACCCTTCAAAGTTCAATTGGTATTTTTAATAATTAAAAAAAAAACATTTGAAACTTCCCTTTTGCTTCTAATTCATGCTCATATTATCCAAGCCTCTAAATATATGCATTCCTTGAAAGATCAACAATTACATACAGTATACATCGTGCTGTTTACACTGTACATACATTTGTAACATCAACATTAATATTTATTTTAAGATAAACACAATATATTCATACAGTATGTGTGTTGGGTGACTACAGTTTTAAAACTTGTAAAACCAGTCAACAGAATAGTTTTTGAGTAATGGAATTAACTGAAGATCCATATGACCCAGGCCCAATTTCATGGCCCTGCTTTCCAAATAGGTACTGTATTAGAGAAAATAATATACACAACTTAAACTTTACATGTAGACGAATCTGTGATCAAAGGTTAGCAAGGAATTTGATTCCAGAGTTTTTAAAGAATTCTTCATTTATGATGTACTGTATGCATATTGTACCGTAGCTACAATGTACACGAAGCTCAGAAACTTAGTGCTAACCCTGTAAGCAAAAAATGGTAATCGTAAGGGCAAAAACCAAGTAAGCAAAGCAATGAAATTGGGCCGTGGACAAATCAACAGCAGGTTTTAGATGGTATTGGATGGCCACACCAAGTACATGTACACTGTCCATGTTCAGTGATAGTTTACGTTTAGATGTCATAGACCAATGGAATAACTCATCTTAAGATCTAGTAAAATGTTTCCTTTGCAGGCCTCGAAATAAGCCACAGCACCCACAGCAATTGCCGTGGTGCCCTCTGCAAGGTTCCAATACAAATTTACATTTTCGTCATGGAAGTGCCCCTTACCAGAGAAAAATTGCCGTGCCCCTTCAAGAGCGAAGTTCAAGGCCTGCTTTTCATGGGAGATGTATCAGCAATTTGGCCACTCAACTCTTCAGAACTTTTGCAGGCAGTTTTCCAACCATGCCCAACTTTACTTTACAGGGGTAATTTGACTTTAAATAGCTACAATGTAAGGTTCGGGCCTATTCACAGTAAGACATTCCATAACTTCTCCAAAAAGAACAAAAAATCCTGTGCATTTTATGAGAACATTTGTTGTCTTTACTTTGTTTAGTCAGGGCTTCATTGTGACAATGATATTCTCAACAACAACAACAACAACATTACAGTGAAATTTGGAAGCTCCGAAAAGTTCAGAAAAATAATACCGCCCAGCTCGAGCACAGTACAGATTTTTAATGCGGACGAGAAGCAGTTAAATCTATCATCCACTTTCAGACATCACCCCTCTCAGGGTGCAGACTACATTCATTAATAACTATAGCTGAAGATGTCACAGGCTGACAACACTAAAAGACAGCCGTATTTTTAGACCGTGAGTCACGGAGTGTCAAAGGAAAGTCCATTTATCTACTCATCACAAAGAAATGTGCCGTCTTGAGCACGTCACCGCCAACTAAAGCAGATTCAGGACTTAGACTTGCACATTGTGAAAACAGCGTTCATTCAAAGCAGAAATGCATGTAAAAAAGCTAAACTTGTGAGCAAATGTACATGTACTTGGTAAAAGAAAACGAAAGTGTTTGGGGTTTGACAGACTTGGCAGAAAACTCAGCTGGATCGAACTGAGCAATAGAGGGCTCCCTTCTAACAATAAGAAGGGCTAAATTTAGTTTGGGCTGCCTTCCAAGGTAATCTGTCCATTTGACGAGTGTGGGTTGAAACCTACAGAGTTTAGGTGCATTGACCAGAATACAAAAGTGTGTGTATAATACATGATCACTTCAAGTTCAATGAAATCTGCATTCTTACTATAAAAAGAGATTTCCGTCAGTGTACTTGCTGCACAGTGTACAATACATCAACAAATGTGTTTAATGTACGTACAACGAGTAGATTTTTATAAAAAAATAACAACCTCCACCCCACCCCCAACATTTCTGAACACTCTGCACATTAACAAACACTCTGAAAACTCCAAATTCGAGGTTAGGCCGTTCCAATTTTATTAGTTGGTTTACGGATCGCGGCGACCAATTTTCTTGAAAAATTGAAAAAAATAAAAATTGGGAAATCCATCATTTAATTTTGTTTTCGCCCGGCGACGATGAATATTCAACTTTTGGTCAGATTATTTAAAGATTACATGTATATCTTATTTAAGCTGATTTTTTATCGAGAAAATGGGTTGCGAAAATCCCCCGAAAAGCCAAAGCATTGTGGTTACGTTTCGATCACACATTGCGATACGTCGGCGGCCCGATGCACAGTTGCGTAGAGTTATCTCCCTCTATGCCTCATGTTTTGATGTCAAATACATACAGCGCAGCGGGCTGTGTGCTCAATAGTGAGAATGGCCATGTGTGAAAGACCAGGGGTTGGGTGTTAGACGAGAAGTGTAATATGCGATGGGAATGAAATAGTCTGACATCCGTCCCTTAATACCAGATGGTAAACATGTAATCAGCGTTCTGTCAAAGCATTGGAGAAATGGTGGATCGAAATTACGATGGCAAGCGCAAGCAAAGAATACTTTTTTTGTGACTGCAAAAGAGGGAGGAAAGCTGGATAGCTCACCTGAGGTACACAAGAGATGTTGCCACTTAATATGGGGGTATGTTGTGTCAGATACATTTCTAAAAAAAATAGGAAATTGTAGGCTAAAAATCTTAACCAGATATCCAGCAAACAATTGTGCGTCGATACTCGAGCGCATTCTTGGGATTTGCACAATCTCCATATTGCGCACAATTCGTTATTAAACTGCTCCTTAATCACAGCGCAAATTGTGCAAATCCCAAGAATGCGCTCCACGAGGAAAAACGCACAACAACAAAGTCACTGGACATCGCCATCGGTTCAGATATTTAGCTAAAAAAGTAAATTTGTTGTATTATAAAGAAATGTATCTGAAACGACAGACCACACCATATTTATAAAGCACCAACATCTAATGTGTACCTCGGGTTATTTAAAAGTATTTTATAGATGTCTTTGATAAATTTTGGAGCAGTTCTTTGTCACGCCCTGTTTAAGCAGCAGTTTGAGTTATGATAATATGTACAGCCCAGAACTTTTTATCTCCAATTTTATAAATTTGGGTAGGTAGTCCAGAGTTTTAAAATATAATAAACCACAAGATTAATTGACTGGGTACATTGTTTATATTTTTGTTTTTTTTCTTTGTTAACCCAATATCAAATGAAATTTTCTCACAACCCATATGCACCTTTTTTGTAGATCCATTCACGAGTTCAGTGGAAGAATAGTGAAATCTTACAAAGAGTGTACTCTGAATCATCCCTTCCATTGCCCCTTCATTCATTAATTTTTTTGAACATTTATTTCCAATCCGCGGAAACAATAATTAAAATAATAAAAAAGAACAATTAATCATGGTATTAAACAGAAAATTTGAAAGATGTAAAACACTCTCATATAATACATATAATAGGCTTATTAGAACTGATATGGAATTGCAAGATGGAGGCATATTCCTAGGTTACCTTAAGTGGATCGTATGATTGTCGGCCGATGGATTTAGATTGTAACACTTATCATCATCATTTTTATTTTTAATATTTTCCTGTCTGACGACTTTTTCCAGCACCTAAAAAATCCGTAAACCAACTAATAAAATTGGAATGGCCTTATGAAATTTGTATTTTGGTGGAAATTTTCAGGAAACTGGTAATATTTATTTTGGCAGTCACTTTTCACTTTGTCAATGTTTGTGCTTAAAACTTAAACACTGTTTCATTTCCTTGAAGAAATGTTTATTTGTTTTGGCTGTACATTTGGGTAAAGCTCACTAAAAACTATGATAACTGCAAATACTGTAGTACTGGTTTTTGTTGCCAGACTTTATAAAAAAAATGTACAAGTGAGAATTTGACTGTCTCCATGTTTTTTATCTAGACATGTACAGTAACAGCACCTAACATGGTCCTCAATTCCACAAAATGTTTCTTTGTTGTAGTTCCAGCATCAGCCATTTAAACACAGACTGGTGACCTGTTGAAATTTTATCAAGGGTGGCTACATTTTGAGGAAATAGTTATTTTGTCAGTCACTTTTCACTTTGTCCACGTTTGTACTTAAAACTTAAACACATGTACTGTTTCATTTCCTTGAAGAAATGTTTATTTGTTTTGGAGGTACATGTTGCAAGTGCTCTCTCAAACACGACTGAACATGTAATTCAGATGGAAATATTTCCTCACTGTCGCCTGTGCCCTGACAATGGCGATGATGCACATGAATTCAAAATGTTCCAGACTTCAAGATTTTCTAAACTAATCAGGGTCCTTCCTCAGTAGGTCTAGCCCACTGGCCAAATGCCAGTTACACAGGTGCATAAAACACGCAAGGACCAGGCAAAGTTCTATCCAAGTGGTTCGGCTGGTGAGTTCTGTTTTGAAAAGCATCCTTATCATGAAATAAGGACTGGTGAACAAGCTGGCGGACTAGTGAAATGACAAGTTAACTGGTCCTTCTGGCAAGTCATTAACAAACTTAAGGGCAAACCCTATTAATCCCATAAAATATTAAATTTCATGAAATTACATAACGGTCCCCCAAGCACCCACAGCACATCCCACCTCCTTTCAGTCATGTGTGTCAGTACAAAAACACTGTCCTCAATTTATTGCCATCAATGTGAGAACTTTCCTTTGTCGCTTTTAACGTTAAAAACTCTTCCACAGACTGTATTTAAGCGCCTAAAAAAATGTGAGCACACAAAAATACAATAGGATTCCAGTGTGAGGACAGCATTGTTCCTTTCGTGTTCGTTTTTTCTGCTGTCCCCCATGACATGAGACTCTGTATACATGTGTAGGTAACGGATACATACACATTCAGTGTATGATTTCAACTTAGACAAATTAAAACTCAATGTAGTACATGCAAGAAGAAACTACATTTATAAGAATGTACATTGTAAAATACACCCTTACTGATCCGGTGTTTACTTTCGTGTAAAACTTACTAAGTCGCTGACAAGTGAAGCACAGCCGCATAACTTCCCACACTACTACAAGAGACCAACGCCATTAAAAAAAAATGCAGTCCTTGTAGTCCATAGCAGTGTCCTACATAACACATGTAATGCACAGCGCTCAAAACTATGGATTCATTGACATTAAAAAATAACAAACAACATTCAGGCTGCCCCCACATCTCATATAAAATATCAAGGTTACAAGCATGGCGACTCTCTCACAGACATGGCTCAGGATGCACTGTACGAGGTCGAGGCCTGGTTTCGTTCATGTTTTTTTTTTTTAAGCCACAGTACACTTTCGTCAGAACATTGCCTGAAGTGTTTATTTTTTAAAAGCTTGAAAACTTACAATTTAGCACAGTTGTATGAAATTGCTGCCAGTTGGTATTAATTTTCCTGAGAAATATTATTTCTGAAACACTGTCCTTTTTGAGAACATTTTGGAAATCAAAGTCAACACTTATACAGTGTTTAGAATTACTGTAGAGGGGGCACTCTCTACATGTACATGTACATGTATACGTGCTGCCCCAGCGTAATTCCTATGGGTAAATCAGGGCATGAATTTGGGGGGAAATGCACAAGACCACAGGGCTTGGTGCTCAAAATATCTGCTAGACCAAAAATGTCTTTAGATGACCAGAATTGAAATGAGAAAAAACTCCCCGACACAGTTTAACAAGCATTTAACTGGTTTTAATTGAACAAGCACTAAGACGTGTACGAGACGATTTCAATCTCATTTGCCTTTATGGGTTTTAATCATTACTCAACAGAGTTGAAACTTAACTACTTTAAAAATCAGAGTCAGAGTCAAAGTCAATATTTGTACAAAATCTGTTCTTGGTCAAGATAAAACTGTACACAGAGTGAGTTAATATTATTCAATTGAAAAAAAACAAAAAAAACTGCTGGACTTGTCCGGTCATGAGTTTACTGGCCTGACACTAAAACTACTGGCCTCGGGCCTGTGGTCCGGTGTAAAATTCAAGCCCCAGTAGATTGCAGATGATTCAATGAATGTTCTCTTACAGTCTTAGACAATGCTGGCTGTGTAAAACTGATGCCTGACACTCACAGTCAACATTCTCTCGATTCAGGCAAAAAGTGCTTCTTGTCGGGACTTGTCAGTTTTTGTCTGCCCTCTACCATGCCTACTCTTTTATTACATTTTATTACATGCAGTGTACTACTGCATGTAACTCAATGACAAGTACAGGTCTGCTGGAGTAGCATGCAAGGCAAGACATGGTACCATGTACATGTAGGATACATCATCAAACATGTGCTGAGTTTGAAGCATGGTTTCCCCACGAGGTTTTTCCAAAACTGTGGGGCATTCTGGACCAAATTTGTTTGATGTTTGGCCGAAGCACGCTAAATTGAAATAACATCTTTAGAATGTTTTCTTCTTGGTGTTTATCTTGGTTTTAAAAGCCCTACTGTGCAATCTGAAGCATTCTTTATGGTTTTCTCTTGATTTTTTTATTTTTTTTATTTTTTAAAATAAAGTATGTGTTTTGGGCTCTATTGGCCAGTGTGTATCGGCCGAATTTTGTGTTATATCGGCACGCAATTCACGGGTATCGGCCTGATACACTAGCTTGTAGGGAGAACCCTGTGAAGCATTCCTGTGCACATACTGTACAAATATACACAGACACTTTATATGTAGGCCTACAGTTGTGTTGTACATGTACATGTAGTACATTAACATGCATGCACATGTAGTACAATACCCAACAAAACATTCAACCTTTAAAAAATGTTACTCAAAAAACAGATCCCCTACATGTACAGTGTAGTACCGTTTTTACAGGTCAATTTTATGACACTGCATCCGAATATCCTTGAATTGAAAGCTACTAGAACATGTCTGTACGTATGTAGAATGAGTCTTCCTAAACCCAACATTGTGCATGATGTCCACGTCCACCCACCCTTAAGGTGGAGACACATATGGATGTACATTCCACCATCTGTGATTCACATGACATGGTGGCTGGTACAATCATCATGGGTTTTTTTTCCAGTACACTGTCTATGTCAGCAATTATTAATTCAACTTAACTAATGACCGGGGCCCAATTTCATATAGCCTGTGAGCACAAAATCTTGCTTAGCAGAAACAGGTTTACCAACCAACATTCCATAAAGTTTACATTATTGTCACTGGTACCCCGCTCATTTCTTGCTAAGTAAAGACATTTGCTAAGCAGAATTTTCTGCTTAACAGCTTTATGAAATTGGGCCCAGGGCACAATTTCATGGCTCTGCTTACCAAGGCATTCTGTGCTTCAGACCCATAGAACTATGTGCTTTTACAGGGCCCTGTATTAGTGCAGAATTCCAGGGTTACGTAGAGCCATGCCAGATCCTGTACTACATGTATGCAGGTCAGATACATTAATGTAATTTATGTATCCACACACTATATATTCAATACTACATGTACATGCAGCACACAAATACAATGATAGATTGTACATACACAATGATACATTGTACGAACACTATGTCTCTTTGCTATGAAATGTACATTGTGCGTGTACAACTTTCTGGATACATGTACATGAAGGCTTATGAATTACAAAACTTGTATTATTTTGGAATCAAAATACAGAATGTTATGGTTTGTCGACTGGCATTGGTTGAGGCATGTGAGGACTTCCTTCCTCCTCCATGGTGGTTGTGGGAAAACATTTTCACGACTGAGTGAAAACACCACAGGCTGAGTGCTCGCTGAACACGCTAGTGTAAGCTAGAGGGGTGTCTGGGTGTCTTTACATGTAGGACACCCTGTTTTAAATTTGGACACCCTGTTTTATCTGTCACTTACTGTACACGTACGCAAATGTATTGTTAGTGAACAATTTGGACACATCCAGTTTTTGAATTTCCAGCAATTCAAATTCCAGACACCTTTTTACCAATTGCTGGCTATATAACCTTGGTCGCTGAAGTGTAACATTTTGCATAAAATAATGTATGACTGTATGTAAGTTACACAATAAAGGAATCCATTAAGCTCCACCCCCTAATTAATGCATTGACCAATCAAAACTGCAAAAGTGCACCCAAAAGTCAGACAAGTTCAAATCCACGCTGCATAATTTTTTTTCCCCACTATTTTGTGTTGTATTTTTGTGTGTGGTAGACTGACCAAGGCGCATATCCTGTCTTACAGTAGTCATGAGTCCTACCCAGTAGTAAATGCCATGATTGGACATTGTTGATGGGCCATGCTTGTTATCACTACCATTATGAGTTCCACAATGTTTGATTTCCCACTTTTACGTAAGTTTAGAAAACTACATGAATAATTAGCCATTTGGGCAAGCCTGTTGGCCTAGCGATTACAGGGGTACATTGCCTTCTGATTGGGTGTTTTGGGCTATAAACATGATAAAAGCATTTGTTATGAAATGAATACACTGTATGGGTGGAAAGATGTTTACTTACATGACTAAAAGTAGAAATACATACACATGTAATGATTCACACACACAAAATACCCATCAAAATTTTTTGGTTTTTCTTTTACTTCGTGAACTAATGTAACAGTCCATAGTTTTGTGGAATCCAAAATTTGGTTCTACAAAATGGCGGACCATGCTAGATCACATTGTAGCAAGGGAAACCACACAATTTTGAGGGATATTTTTGTGAAACTGTGAATGATTATATATGCTTCTTTTAAAACAACTTTCCAACCACCATTTCATAACAAACACTTTTTTTTTATAGTCCAAAGCGCCCAATCCGAAGGCAGTTTGTTCCTCTGCTCCAGCATACGGGTGAAAGGTCATGGGTTTGTATCTCAGGACTTTCCAAATGAAAGCTCAAGTCGAAGTTGTCTCTGTAAATTATTATAAATATCGCTATACATGACTTACACACATGTCGTTTCAGAAGGAACTAAAAGACATAATTGGTTTTGCTATGAAAACTCAAGGAAAATAACAGAAATCATAGTTTGAAAAAAAAAGTTGAAAATTTCCTTCTCAAGAAAAACCGCTGGGGAAAAACTGTTGAATTTCCTTTTCAGGGGAAACATCAATTACTGTACATGTACATCAAAATTTAAACACATTTTAAAGAGTTTGGTATAATGTGTGGTTTTAGATGAAGTGCGGAAACCTTTGTTTACAAAAAGAGGGACCTTGTACATTCCACTGCCTTTCTGGCAGGTAAGATACTGCACTGGTCATATGGTAGGCCCTAAATATTTCAGTCTGAGCATGGAGGTAGAAAGAGTTTTAAAAGTAAGAGCTGGCTAGTTTTGAGATGTACATGTGTACCCCCCTTTCTTCATATCAAAAGTTGTTGAAAACAGACAGTGCAATCTCCATAAAATGTAAGACTTAAGGCCGTGTCCGAAACGGCGACTTCGGCTACAGCTACGGCTAGATCGCGCGCGTCTGCCTATTCTTCAACACTGGCAGACGCGCTGATCTAGCTGTAGCTGTAGCCGAAGTTGCCGTTTTGGACACGGCCTTACTTGGGTTTTTTCAATTGAGCTGTGTACAGGCTCTGTTGCTCTTTTGTAAACATTCGAGGTCACAGATTACATGGTTTATATGTGTGTAATATCACAGAGTATTCTGTCCTTGCTCTATGGTAATATGGACAGTTGTTTTGAATTTACACGTAAACGTGTACTTCATAATTTATTAGAATGGGCGGGATGGATCATAGAGGATTTGGTTATAATACAGGCTATGTTTAGTGTACATGTAGATAGTTACTGTGTTAAGCATGGCACTGGCTGAAACTTGGGCACAGGTGTGCCTACATGTAGATGTCATACTACATCAGTTAAACAGAAGATACTGTTGGCTGTGCTACACTATGTACTGTATGTTACAACATACTCGCACAAGGTGTTCCAAATTACACAAACTTACATGTAGTCACGTTATACATGTATGTACATGTAAGTCTACACACACTACAGTAAAAATATAAATAATAATGCCTCATGCGTAAAAAAAAAAGTTTTAAAAGCGAAAAGTTTTTAGATCCTTAGATTTTGAAAGTACAATGGATGTATACGTGTAACAAACTCCGATTTTATGCACGATATGTACATGTACAGTACATTGAAAAAGTGGAAGATTGTTTTTAATGTAAGCCTGCACTGGGCCTACATGTACATCAACTACACTGTAGTACTGGTACACCCTTACACCCATTGCACACCATACAAATTTACACCTTGAAAGTCACCCAGATGTAAATGTACTGTACACTGTAGCACTGTATACACTTACTGTGTGTACATTATACTGTACATTGTACAGTGACTGTATCAATGCAGGTTTACTTGGTACAGCTTCCACATCCTTGTTTGGGCATTACCATTCAACAGAACACTGTATAGCCCCATGGTATAATCATCACTGGATTGAACCAGGAAGTGATCAGACACTGACGTCAATCAGCTGTCTCTGCACTGTATGTATTTATAAGGCAAATTTGTATTTAAAAACTACTCATGTCTACTGCTGCTTTTGTTCTACTAGTAATCAGTTACTGTTTACTCACACTATGTTGGTACTAGATTTGTTTTGTTTTCAACCTCAAAAGACTGTGTTCAATGTAAGTCTCGTGCGTATTGAAACGAGAAAGCACATCAAACAAAGAACTTGTTCTCTGAAAAAATCAAATCTTTGTTTTTCATTAAATATATGAAATAATCTGAACATCTGCAAAGAGTTTTAGTTTTTATAATAAATACAAATAGTTTTTTAATTGTTTTTGAAACAAAATTGAAACTCTGGGAAAAGGGTGCTTATTCGATCTAAACTTTTTAGAAACCCCTTTGTAACACCCAAATTTGAGCCACCTCTAAAAGCTTGTATTCTACATGAACGCGGATGCGGATGCGCTATTTTCGCACAGGCGTAAAAATGACACATGACGCAATTCATTGAGGATCATGATGTCTCGGCGACCATAATCAGCAACGAAAAGAGTGTCTGGAAAATTACAGCGTCTGGAGTTTATCATCACATGACCAAAACAAGCGTTTACATAAGTTTCATGATTAGCCACAGTCACTCAGGACTAAACATTTTTGGAGTGCCTGTTAAAACATAAACAGTAGATTGAAAAACATCAGTCCATTGTGTAGTACAATGTACAATACAATATTTCAAAGTTGCAAAACTCATTATCGAGCACTTCGTTAGTAAAAATAGTGCTAAAGTTTATCAAATACATAAAGATCTAAAAATTCTGAATTTGTCTGTTTTTCTGTCATTAAATAGTGGTTAACAAAAAAGTGGACTTGGAATCTTCCGAGCGTTAAAAAATTTCCGCCTCAAGTCAGTTTGAAAAATTTGTTGAGTATTCATGTCAACTGATGTGAAGTGGTTAACGCATGCATGCTTCGCCTACCTTTTGTTTGCACAATATCTTTGCCAATTCCTAATGATTTATTATCTGAGGGAAACTATACAAATATTTCATGCGTGGAATGAGTACATTTCTGAACTACTCCATTTCAAGAGGTGAAGCAGAGTGAAAGTGGAAGAGCCAGATTTGAAACAATAGGAGGCATTTAACTCACACATTGATCCTTGTCATTTGAAATTTGCTCACAATAAACACAAAATAGACACGGAAACTCATCCATCCCACACTCTCAAACTTCTAAATCCTTCTGAACAATGTGGACGACTTCATGTATGGATGTAGACACCAACGTTGTCCGCAGAGACATGGCCTTGCCTCATTTGGACAAACGGGCCAGGAATTATTAGTTTGGAAATGACGATGCGAAGTGTCCAATAATTATCCATATTGGACGGGAGCCTGATCTATATTGAAATTTGGAGCAATGCTGCATTCAAAACATGGCAAAATAGCAGGTGACATGTGACCCATGTTCCACCAATAAAATGAAAGGATAAATGTTTATGATACAATATGCAAACAGTAGTAAACCAATGTTCAATTATACATATTTTGTAGATCTTGTTTTAATGGGCAACAATAAGGTTGAATACTACAGTACATTATAGGTAGCGTGCCCCAAACATCCAGTTTAAGCTCTTTGATTTAATTGATGAGTCAGTTAGGATACCAAACTCTTTACTCTTAAGTCGATGATGGTCAATTTCAAAGTACATCACAGAATGTACTCCACATACGTTTCACTGAATTTCCAAGTATAAGAAATCCTGACAATTTACATTAGCAATATGTTTTTTTTAATTGTTCTTAAAATTAACAAAATTCAACATTATTTCCCCCTTGGTGATGCATTGAGTGCAGTGGTAACAATTCAAACTTATGATTGAAGCAAAAGTTACACAGTCTGTGAACTGACACAAATTATTCCTTAAAGTTCTACACCAACTTGTGAGTTCTTGATACATTCATGTAGAGGTCAAGGAAACAGCTTAAAAGACACAAGACAAATAAAATTTGATGAAATTAATGATTGAAGCAAGCGTTAAAAGCCTGCAAAATGCGCGATGATTTCTTCCAAGTTCTGCCTTGTATTCAAATTGTGAGTATGTAGAGGTCAAGGAAAAAGCTCATAACGACACAAGGAACGTTTTTCAGGTAGGTCTTTCCTTCATGGCAAATCGTCACGGTAGGGAGGTGGTGTATTCCCCCCAAAAATGAAGGAAGTGGTCACTGACAGTCAATAAGGTGGGCTGGGTCATGTCTGAATGGGCGAGGGAAACACTGATCTTTTTGTTTGTCACCAAAAAAATCATTCGCCATCTAACCAGTGACTGATTCAAGTACCTGTGGTCAGTGTAACACTAGTACCCTGTAATTTGCAAGCCTGGAATTACACATGAGGCCATGTGAAGGTCATGGCCTCCAATATCCCTGGTGTTGGCCTTGGTGCCCCTTCAAACGTTTCCCATACAGTGTTAAAGATTTTCCTGATGGATGTGCCCTTTGCAAAATGAAAATTGCCTCGCCCTCTCAACAATGAAACGCCAGAACTGGATTTGCCTGCCAGGCTTTTTTGTGTAAGATTTTTTAGTGATGTAATTTGACTCCCGAAATGGCAGACGACGAGAAGGCGGTGCCCGTGGCCATGTGACATCAGTGCAAGAGGTCATGTAAAATGCCAATTCACTTAAAAACAAGGGGTTCGAAAGACGAGCTTCTCCGTTTAGAACCGTGACACTTACCAACTGGTTTGATGTCTCTAACGAAATTACTTGGGAACCATCCAACTTGTCCATTACTCATTCCTTCCCACCATCCCCCATCGACGATTTGCGTCACTGATATAATATCACCCTTGCTGAAGGGGAGAGTGTCGTCCCCGTCTCCTTTGAAGTCGAAGCGAGCCTTGACGACTTTGATTGTCCAGTCAGCCATGAAGTCATTCATGGTAGTCATTTTGGCTGGGGGTTTGCCCACCCCCCTTTAGTGATGGGGTGGCTGTGTGAGCACTGGATCAAGAATTTGTAGATAGCGCTGTACACCAGGTCATACCTTGGAG
This sequence comes from Pisaster brevispinus, assembly GCA_023634235.1. Taxonomy (NCBI): domain Eukaryota; kingdom Metazoa; phylum Echinodermata; class Asteroidea; order Forcipulatida; family Asteriidae; genus Pisaster; species Pisaster brevispinus. The sequence goes on along the minus strand of JAMKCF010000014.1, from coordinate 8,615,789 downwards.
TCAGCGGATGGTGAAATGAACCACTTTGTTGAGCATCTCTGTTGAATTGAGTGAAAGGAAAATACAAATAAAGGTTTCAAGTACAATCAGTGAATGATACTAAATGTATTTGATCTAGATGTTTTTGAAGAAAGAAAACTTCAGCAATCACTTGTCTTCTGCATGGGTCGGATGCTCGTTAACCCTAACCATGCTAAATGCAACAATATGCACCAAAATGGTAATAGTTGTTGTGATCTGTTGCATTTGGCAGTCAACTCATAATGTCATTCTTTGACTGAATTTGTTGCATTTAGCAGTGAAGTGACTTCATATAGGTTTGGGTGCTTCTATTGTATCTGAACAACTTATAATGGGTATTTCAAAATATTTTGTATGGGAAAAGTTTTGAGAAGTATGATGTAATATTAGGTAAGAATCATAATTCAAATCATATTCAAAAAACTGTATAATAACAGTTAACAGTTACAAGTCACCACTACACATGTGCATACTGTTGCATTTTAGCAGGGCAAACACCCTTGCTCAGTCCTTTCACAAACAGCATGCCTGCACATTGCAACAATATCCCTTGTTGCATTCTGTTGCATTTGGCATGGTTCTCATTTCAACTGTGTTGCATTCTGTTGTATTTGGCAGGCTATGTAGAGAGACCCTAATGGGGGTTAGGGTTAATACAAAATCTAGGGTGCTTACAATGAATATGTAAAAAGAACACCTGGATAAACTCCCTCAATTCTAATTCTATGGAGAGGTTCAGTGTCTTTCCACCTGTCCACAAGGGGCTTGAAATACCAGCTGGCTAGACCTGTAATTTTAGCAATTTGGCCAGTAACTCCACAACTGAACAAGTCCTGCAGTCTAGTGTTTGTTTAAGATTTACTAATGTATGCCGAGTGGTGATACCGGGGGCATTGGACCAACAGTCAGCTTTGGATCTGAAAATAACCAAAACCTTGATAACATTTTCAAGTAATTAAAAAAATAAAGACACTTTTGCACTTTGCATTTATATATTTATATGTTCTACTTCTACTTAAACTTTTGATACTTTTGTACACACCACCACACAACAGCATCCCTATTAAAAACCAAACATTTTGTAATGTACATGTAGCTTCAAATTTACAAAATTAGTTATCATTTATAAATTATGCTAAAATTAGAACAGTCCCACATAAAAAATAATGTACACTTTGCAAGCTAAAATTACTGGGTGAAATATGTACCACAGGCACACAATAGTCAGGATAGTCTCAAAATATATCAGTACCCAACTGTACTATTTTTAGTGTTATGAAACAGCCAACAAAAAAAGTATATTCCGTGTTTCAAAAGTCAAAAAGACAAAACCATCATCTTCACTTCCAGTCCAAACAATAAGAAAGTGACACCTGCAGTCTATTTCTACATGACTTTCATCCTTAGTTTGTTTGTATTTTCAAAGGAATCACTCTCAAATGTGAAATGTGATATTGAAAGTCATCAAATGGCTGATTTTTACCTACCGATGAAATCTTAATGTTCTGAAGTTTCCGGAAGTGGTGCACACCGATAGGAACAGAAGAAAATGGCCGCCCGCTCCTAAAAAAATCCTCTTAGTAACTTTCTTAAAAGTTTGGTTCAGAACGTTGACGTATTGTGAAATATAGACACCATAATGTCACCTGTTAAGCTCCAACAAAGGTTGCATGTGGTATATTTCCTCAATGGCTGCATATTTGGCTGAAAAAGTCCAGAAACTACAACAACACTTCGTGCTCTCTCGGCTCGAATTAGTTCCACCCGCTGCGCTGTGTGCGCTGACAAACCAGACTTTGACCTTTACGGGCGCCCAAGTTTACTGCAGTGGATGCCACAGTCTAGGCTCTTAAAAGCGCAAGTATTAGCGGATAAGAGGCATCCGGTATATTTTCGGCACATGCGAACTCGGCACCTACTATACTGACATGATTACGGTCAATTTAAAATCAACAAACTCGACATCCTTGATGTTGAACATGATGATTTATGACCAAACTACCAAGTCGACACACCGAACGCGCTCATGAAACCGGCATGAGAATCTGGCGGCACAAATTGGCAAATGAATAAGAGTGTGCAGGGGTGTAAGCTGGGAAAACTACATGCTTTGTTTAAAAACAAACAAACAAACAAACACCCCAACAAACAAACAAACATTTATAGCAATAGCAGCTCGTGCACGTCAGGCCCCATGGGCGGGGTGCAGGTGAAGTTTAGGCTCCCTACGAACCGAACATTAAAATACAACTTTTATGGCAAAATGGGCAAATAAAATATGAATCAACTAAAGACAAATTACGAAATACCTTGACGTCAAAACACAATTATAATAAACAAAAACTGCTTTTTTTTTGGGTGGGGGGCTTTTGTGCTTTTTTAAAGGTTAGAAGACAAGATTTCAAATTCAGTCATTGTGATAATGAAAAATTAAAAGGTCATATAATGTTAAATTCAATTTTGATAAACAAGTGCATTCCAGTAGCCAACCAATTTGAGCTTAGTGAAGAAACTTGTCACCACCACACACATCATATTGCCACTGAAAACAAAGTTAGACGAGGTAAAAAGGACCGTGGGACGCCGAGTTGTTGGCATAGCCTAGGCCTACGGTGTCGTTATTTTCTGCGCGCAACATGCAGAGCCACTTAAAAATTACTGGTTGAAGCTGACGTCAGTAAACGCCTTTAGCTTAGTTCAAAAGTAACTATCGCGGTTAGTGAGACAACTTTGAGATCGGGTGCAAGCATAAAACTGTCCTCAAATGCGCCCTCTTGTGGGTCGTGAACGTTTAAAACTCTGCTGTGCGGGCATTGCGTGTTTGCGTGTGTGGGGAACCGTCGTGGACCTAACAAAAGGGTAAAAAGGGTCGCTGGCTGGTGGGGAAAATTCTCCAGTTGAAAAGTGTGTTTCCAAAACCAATGGCAGCATCTGCCGACATTCCCGACAAGACAATTAAAGAGTGACAATAGGAGGTCCACGACGGCAGGGTATCCGCACAGGCCCTATTTTTTTTTAGTTCAGGCCCGTAACCGGGGCGGGGGAGGGAGGGGCAAGTCAATAAAAAAATAAATAATAAAAGGTGCGCAAAAAAATAAGTAAATAAATAAATAAGCGCAAAGATGGATACAATGGCTTGCCATGAGTCTTCATTTTCAAAACGGGCGGCGCTTACAAGCCGATGTACATTTTATTTCATATTTGCCCCCCCCCCAAATAATAATAATAAAATAAAATAAAAAATATATAAAATAAAAATAAAATAGTAATAATAAAAAATACATAAATAATTAAATAAAAATAATAAAACAATAATACATTCATATTCGACCCCCCAAGAAAATAATAATAACTGCTACTTACGACTCTTTGTCAATTGAACAAGGGAACAATAAACACCACAATTGTTTTGTGTTCACCTTGGAGAGAAATTCTTTAGAAAAATGATCAATAAAACAACAATAGCAGGCCCCCAAAACCCTATCTGCACGGTTGTGCGTGTGTGTGGGGGGTGGGGGTGGGGGGGGGGGTTATGCGTACAAAACTGTAGTTTCGGATTTTAACGTGTACTAATTTAATTGGGTTTTTATTTTATTTTTTGGGGGGGTTTCTTTGGGAACGGTATATTTTTTCTTTTTTATGCGGAAAATTTGTGAAATGTGATACTCTGCAAATTTAACATTACAATATGAACGGAAAATAAAGACTCTGGAAATGTCCACGCAATCCTTTACATTCAATAGTTTTTTTATTTATAGCGAAACAATTTTTTAACCAAAAATAGTATGCTCAATATAGGCCTACCATGCAGGGAGAAGGAATGTGTTTCATGCATGTTATTAACTTTCCTAGGCAGTTTTTTTTTATATTATTATATCATCCAACTAAATTAATTAGTTAATAACGCTGGGCAGAAAAAAAGAAAAGAGAAAAACAACCTCTGAAAAAATCATAATAATGTTAAGGCCGCTATGGCTACGGCTACGGCTGGATCGCTGCGTCATCATGCGTTGAAGTATATAACAGGATTTCATTAGCGGCACCTTAGCAACAGTCATAGCCGTAGCTGTAGCTGCCATGACAATCGGTATTCGGCCTAAAACGTTTGACAAATTGAAGGCTCGTAGGCCAAATGTAAAAACCAGGTGACAACTTAAGTCTACTTTAACGCAATCAATTCAAGGATTAACTGTTAGTGTGTGTGTTCTTCAACTCATGAAAACCGTTTACCCCTAAAGACTATAAGTACATTAAATTGTACGAAAGCTCATTAGTGCCAACAACCAATAAGTTTCCAATCTGTTATTAAGGATTAACAGTTATGAATCCGTATAAACGAATCCCCAATAACGGATTAGATTCAATAATAACGGATTCGGAATTTGTTTTTTTATTTGCATTAATGGACTTTCGTAAAAATGAACGAGAAGTGCTTTGAAACAATAATTGATGTTTTTTTTTAATCGATCTGCACGGTGCTCTAGTCCTACTAACGACAACAAACAAGCAAACAAACAAAAATAAATAAAACAAATAGTATTTTTGTTTATACAGGATAAGCTTATGCGTAGACCAGCCGGTTGTTGTTGTTGTTGTTGTTGTTGTTGTTGCTGTTGTTGTTGCTGTTGTTGTTGTTTTTTTTTGGGGGGGGGGGGTTGTGTTGGGGGGGGGTAATTATGCCATTAAAAATACATCAATTAAATACATTTCTTGCAATGCGGGTTGTCGTCGCACACACAGGTACCGACGCCCGGCCGGTGTGGGCAGGAGATTATGTGCCCCGGAGATTCTACCGCCCCCCCCCCCCCCACAATATGGACGGAGAATTGTGTACACATTTCTTCTGATAGCGCCCTCTTTTGAATCAACCTCCGCCAGCCCATGGTAATTTCCCATAATGGGGATCGACAGAATCTCCGAGGGACAGTTTTCCCCACGACACCGGCGCCGCCATTGTTGTTGTTTTTTCTTCTTGGGAGGGCGGGGGGGGGGGTTGTATTGTGTGCGTGTATTATTTTGTGTCTTCTTTATGTTGCTCTTCCACTCTTTTTATTCAGTCCTTATTTGGGGGGCTTATGGGAGCAAAGCTCCAATGTGGTAGTCAAAGGATTGATAATCTCAACCCCAAAAGTCCGTCTCTCATTGGTTGGAGTTAACGAGAGATGCAAACATACTGTCCGGATTGGCTAGGAGATTCTCGGGCGTGTCATTCTCAATGACTTCTCCCTGACTCAAGGTCAAGATGATGTCAGAGTTCATAATAGTTGCCACACGGTGCTGCAATAGTGAACAAGAACAACACAAAAACAAAAACAATTGAGAAATCAAGACAGATCATACAATCTCTTAGGCTAAGACAAACATTCATGGTGACATGTTTGCTGATTTCAAAACTGTTATTATAATTGTTTAAATATACTTCTCGTTTATTTATCCAGGATTAACTTTACTCACAATTGTCTTTAATGAAGTAAACTCACTTGCTTTTTTGTTTGGCTGTGAACGTGCAAAGCTGACAGTTGTATAAAGCGCCCTCTTTTGGTTGTTATTGTTTAATCTTGTTGTTTTGTAACAATGGCTAATAATGTTGGCCGTTCAGTGACACAGAAATAAATAGAGTTAATATTCCTAGAATATTTTTTTCTAAGAATGGTTGGTTATCACTGGTTAGGAGGGTTACAATGAATTAATTTCTGGTGTACAAAAAATTGTGTTTAATTATAAGTCTGTGGATGATAAATGATTTTAGAAGAAAAACAATTTAGTTAAAACTTACAGCAATGGTGAGAACGGTCTTATTGACAAAAGCAGTTGCCACAACATCCTGCAGCATTCGGTCCTACGAGGGAAAAATACAAATGAGCTTTTGAAAAAGAATAAAGTATGCGTAGTTGTGTAAATTAATTTCTCCATGGGATTAATTTTGTCATCATCGAGTGAGATTGTATAAAAATGAGAAGTAAAAATTGGACAAAAGATTCCTCGTGGTTTTGATTTAGTTTATAAGATGTTAAATTATAGAGGTCTAGAAACTCTCTCTTCGTTAGTCCATCTAGATATCTGAGGGTTTGGTCATCTCCGTCATGGCAGCGTTACCTCTTCAAAAGAAAAAACTAAAGACACAGGGAGATCAATGAAAAATCCTGAACTCGGGAAAAATCCTGACTAACTATACGCTTGTGTTTCAGACTAGTCCTCGCTGTACAAAACGACTGTTTCATGAACTTATTAATCGATTTGACTCAACCTTATATAACTTCAGGTGCTTGGTTTTTAGGCGAATGTTGTTTTTTGATTGACCAATAACATATTTACGCCAATGTATCATACGCAGTTTATGGCTTACCACAACTGAGGACGTCTCCTCAACAGCTCAATATTTTTTCTTGAATTACTCAAGATATCCGGAGCTATGTTCGTCCAAATTATAAGACCCATTTATCTTCATAGAACCATGTAACTTGTTTACAAGGTGCTGTGGCTCGATGTGCAGCCAACCCAAACGGAAACAGTGGGGAAAGCCCCTTCTTTTCACGATAAGTGTTGGTTTACTTTACATGCGTTACACATCACAACACATGGGAGCTACGGATTTACGTCAGATCCGAGAGACAAGCAATGATGGTTTGTCTCTTGCATTAGGACGCAGAAGTGAGTCCAGTTCTCGAACCCACACTCTGCTGATCAGAAACACCAGAGCTTGAGTCCATTATTCTTTTCCTGACACGCCAGATTATTTTGTATCCAGCCCCGAAAGCTCACTTTCCTAGGAGAATCGACAATCCAATAAAAAGATCGAAAACAAACAAATAAACAAACAAACATCAACAAACCGTACAGTTTCTACGTCAATGGAAGCCGTGGCTTCATCCATGATAAGGATATGAGCATTACGAAGGAAGGCCCGGGTTAGACAAAATAACTGGCGCTGACCAACACTGAAGTTTTCTCCTCCTTCGGAGACTTGGGAATCTGTCAATCAAGAACAACCAATACCAGTTAAATTGACTAATCCAGGCCTCATTTCAATAATAAGTACTGCCCCTTTATGCCTTGACCAATCACATTCGGGGGCGGGTGTCCGAAAGTCAAATCCGCCATGCAAAATAAACCATGCAAGGGCGTTTTCGAAACCAGGGCTGAAGCTTTGGCTCCGTCAGTCATTTTGAAAATGTACACGATCTGTACGGGACTTCAAATAGTACGCGGGCGATGCCCAAGCCGTGATGATGGATGCACTTCAGAGGCGCATGCGTGTCCGCTTTGACATATAGACGCACACGAGGTCTAGATATCCCACGTGACAGTAGCCAAAAGACATCATCAAATAATTATTCAAATTTAAATAACGTGACCTCTGCACTTTTACCCTACTCTCTCCGCTTCCCACAAATTGATAATAACAAAGAAAAAACACAGACCTAGTCCTCCGTCCATTTGCATGACAAGATTCTTAAGTTGGGAGATTTCAAGTGCGTGCCATAGTTCCTCTTCGGATCTTTTAAACTCCGGATCAAGATTCATTCTGTAAAACAATGCAGACAGAAAAAACGTCACCAACAACATGCTTAAGTACTGTCTGAGAGATCAGAATAGTTCAGTAAAGTATATTAATATGGACAGTTTTGTACTGAAAATCAATATCAAGTGAAAAGCAGTGTTTTGGGAAAATACATATTTCCATAGATTATTTTTTGTAACTGCCCTTTTTTGAAAGAACATAATGTGCTCAATAAAACAATCAAACAAGCTTGGTCATTTTAAGCCACTGAAATCACGACTATGCATCTGAATATTTGCAACTTTGACTACACAAATGATATGACCATTGACCTGATAAAGGTCATGGCTGAATGACCATGACCTATGAACTTACCTGATTGTTCCGTCAAAGAGAACAGGGTCCTGAGGTATGATGGCAAGTCGTCTCCTTAGAGTGGTTAACGGTACGCTGGCTATATCTATACCATCGATCATTATACGACCTGTGGAAAATCCAAAATGAATTTACGTTTTAAAACAATTCCAATATTAGCAGTTATCACATTCTCTTTTCACTGAATACTAAATTTTGCACAATGCTGGTTAGTTTTTAAATAGTGTATACCAAATGATTTTATATTTATTATTTGGAGGTGAAATGTTAGATGGCCTCCTGATTACCCCATAATTTAAATTTTTTCTTTAAATTGTTAACAACTTTCATCCAACTACTGGTTTTGTACCCATTTCACGGAAAGAAGCGCACTTACACGCGACTATCCCGTCTGCCATTTTGGGAGTCAACATGTACGCAAGGCAAGCTCGTTCCCGGGGGGTAGGATCAATATCTCCGCACCATTTTTTCGTATCATGCTTTGCTCACTCATTAGTGACGAGAGGTCGATACGGCGCGCTGTCCATGATAGCGAGACTGGGGTCAGTCAATCTGACACCTTGAACGACGCAGAACACACCTCCGCACATTGTGCGTAAACCATTTCCACCATTTTGGTAGTTAATTCACTGGTGTACATTTGACTCCCAAAATGGCGGGAAGGATAGAGTAATACATACTCATACTCATATCTTGCTGGCATTTAAACCAGTGATGCTTCTGAGAAGGTGGGGCATTTGGGGTTAAATTTAGCCCATCCCCCTCCAAACTGAGGATGCAGTTCTTTTTCAGTAAAAGTATCATGTATACCTTTGTAAGTGTCGATGATGCGGAACAGAGCAGCAGTAAGGGAGGATTTGCCACTTCCAGTTCGACCGCAGATACCAACCTACAGAGAGAACAACACACAGAAGTAATCATTGTATATGTATAATCAGCGTGAAGGCAGGACGAATTCAATAAAGATCGAGTGTAAATGACCCAATGGCGGTTTACGATAAGGGTTATGCAAAATGTGAGGTTCTTGATGATGCAAGGAGGGGGTATGTGTCCTTGAAAAAAGGGGGAAAACATAGCCCTGCCCCCTCCCCCGCCGGCGTGCCTGAAGGGCAATGCCCCCTTTGTCCCATATGAGGAAAACAAATCATGGAGGGTACGTCATTCACAGATTTCTTCCTTGAAAATTAGAAGCTAAGATCGGAGCTGTATTACCCCAAAAATGTATAACAAGTACAGGCCATAGGTTTTCATACTGCTCAATCCCAAAAGAGGAATTTTTTTATCAGATCCTTTTCAAAATGAACGAAGACAATACTCAAATCTGTACCGCATATGGGATTTAAATACACACCAAAAACCAAAGCCACAAAGGAAAACCACTGAAACGCTTACAAACCACTCAACCTCTGTCAAACCACTGAGCATCTCTCAAACCACTCAACCTCTGTCAACCCACCCAACCTCTGTCAAACCACTGAACCTCTGTCAAACTGCTTAGCCTCTGTAAAACCACAGAACCTCTGTCAAACCCCTCAACCTCTGTCAAACCCCTCAACCTCTGTCAAACCCCTCAACCTCTGTCAAACCCCTCAACCTCTGTCAAACCACTCAACCTCTGTCAAACCACTGAGCCTCTGTCAAACCACAGAACCTCTGTCAAACCACTCAACCTCTGTCAAACCACTCAACCTCCATCCCACTGAGCCTCTGTCAAACCACTCAACCTCTGTCAAACCACAACCTTTGTCAAACCACTCAACCTCCATCCAACTGAGCCTCTGTCAAACCACCCAACCTCTGTCAAACCCCAACCTCTGTCAAACTACTCAGTCTATGTCTTAATTTACCTTCTTCCCTGCCTCTATCTCTACCGATACATCCTTGAGGACTGCATCAAGCTCCTTGGCATACCTGACCGAGATGTTTTGGATAGAGATTGCTCCTTCAGATGGCCAATTGGAGGGTGGTTCAATTCCTGTGACAGTTCAATTAGATAGTATCTTCAACATTCTAAACTGATTTTATAAGTAAGCAGTTATAAGTCAAGCTTTTATTGTGTTTTTGTTTCTCCTGAGAACTTACCTGCCAGAGAAAATTTGATTTCATCCGAAATTCAAAGTTGAAACTTAAAATATCTTTACTTTATTAGATACATCATTGGTTTCTCCGGAACCCCGATGCTATTAACTTTTAGCTTTTCAGGATTGCGCACACTCCATGTCATGACTTTTATTATCAAAGTATGCGAATTTTGACCGTTAACGTAAATGTTTACGACTTAGGGCAAAGTAATGAATTTTTACATAACAATTGGTGTCAAGATTGGAGTTTGGAATGTCCCTTTGAAGCCACCACATATATGGGATTAATCGTCTGCTGGTGGCGGCACTGGTCTTTATTAGTTGTGAGTGGGACTATAAATGGATAAACTGTCTCTGTCGTAGATCTTTCTTCGGTTATATTAGGTCCTTTTTGAAACCACACCTTGGGCTTGGGCTCCGTCTAGCTGGTTGAAACGCAGTAAGGAAATCGCACATTTTCCAAATAACTAACGGAGCTCAAGCGCAAGTCCAAGTCGTTATTTCAAAAAGTGCCTATGTTTACCTTCGTATGATTCCGGAGTGAGAGTCGTGTAATGTTTGACTCGCTCCACTGCATTCATCTGCATCTCAGCTTCTGCCATGAACCTTACTAGCTGCTGAAGATACACAGACACCTGTCGAGATATTGCACATACAAAATATTTAACCATAAAGGGCGACACGCATTCTTAGAAAGAGACTCTGTCCCGGGGACAGAGTCTCCAGTCACACCGGGCTCACCACGACTTGCTTCTGTCTACAAATCCCTCCCTTACCCCTGTAATAATTGGCTGTCACTGACCATGAGGGCGTAACTTATCCCCAGTCCAACCAAGCTGGAGTCAACAGAGCCATAGATGGATCCTAGCACCGTTGTCAGTCCAGCGATGAGAACCACTAAAGCCCCGACGAAATCCTGTCAGTCACAGAACAGAATGGACATAATTCAAAAAATACATCCTTATTCTTAAAGGTTCATGGTTGATGATGATAGAATTTGCGATTTTTTTTCAAACTGATTTGAAAGCTTTTCCCAAAAAAACATTTGTTTACTAACAGTGCCAACTGTCCCGAAAAAGACTTCCAACTGAAACATTATATGTTCAATTATATTATTGTGTTGCTGATAAAAGGACAGAATGATGAGATACAGAGAAAGGCAAAGAGTTTGATCTCCTTGACACCAAGCGCTGGTGTTTCTGATCAGAAGAGTATGTGTTCGATTCCAGGTCTTGATACTTGTCTCCTTAAGCTAAACACAAACCATTGTTGTTTCGTCCTTCGGATGGAACGAAAAGCCATAGGTCCCGTTTTGAACATGCAACCTCCTGTTTAACGTGCCGGCGCTTCACCAAACTGAGCTATCTGGCCCTTATGTAAATAGCAATCTTGTTATTTTTGATTAATACTTGGTTTTATACGTGAATTTTCAAGAGATTAATTCTATGGGAATAACTCACCAGTCTAACTGCGAGCCATCTCAAACTTGTCTGAAGATACAAGTACGGTGTGTTATTGGCCGACACTCGCTTCACAATATCATCGAAGAAAGACTGTTGTTTGCTATATATAACAAGGTTTTGAATATCAACATTTTGCGAGTGAATGCTTTATCCTTTTTAGCTGTATTGTATGACGCAAGATGACACAAAGCGGCATAGGAGCTGGCACTAGGAGACACAGGATAACCTGGTGGTGCTTGATGACACGTGGTGGCACAATACGGTACAAGACTTCGCAGAGTAGAACAACATGGCACAAGATGACACAGTACGGCACAGGACGGCCTATGACGGCTTTTACAGTAAAAGGTAGTACATGATGGCACAGGATCCGATGACCCAAAATGTAACATGACGGCTATTGATCTCTCAAGACGGCACAGGATGACACGAGAGGGAACAAGATCGCACAGGCTTACACAGGAAGTAATACAGGATGGCACAAGACACCAAAGAACGTTGCGACAGACATGGCCTTACAAAACGCACACTATGGCAAAGGACGACACAATGCAGTATTAGACAGAACAGAACAGCACAGAGAGGCACAGTATGTCGAAATACGACATGAGTCGCCATAGTTGGGAAAAAGACAACACAGATCGGCATATGCTCTCGTCTGATTTCATTTTTGACTCTTGAATGGCAAAACATTTTGTGAGCAGATTTGACACATTTGTACTGCACAAATCGTAATGGCAATTATAAAGATGAGAAGCTACTTTAGGTGGGACTCACCGATATGCTCTGATCGTCGACAATCCACCGAGGGTTTCAGAGAAGAGGGAAAATATTGGAGACTTGGAAATACTATCTAGCCTCTGAAGTTCCCTAATCGAGGAAAGAGAAAGACATTCTGCCGTTTAGGCTCCATTTCTTGGCGTATCTCTTCCTTGCAAACTTTAAATATTATAATGAAGCAACAGAAAAGTGATTTCAAATAATTCGTTAATTTTACTTAAGTTCAGCTCTACTTTAAGTTCAGTGAAGAAAACAAAATAGTTAAAGTGTTGCAAATATATAAGATCTGGAAGACTTTATTGTGTTTGTTAAATAAAAGAGTCTTTGCAAAAAAAAGTTAAGATCTAAGTAACAATATTGGAGAGAACTAATTAAGTTTAATATTCTGTTATGTTTTGTGTGAATGTGGGTGTGGAGGGAGGTGTTGGGTTACTGTATAATTCTGCTTAGAATAATGTTTCTGTGCTCAGCGATTTAATTTGTGAGGTTAGCAGTTCTAATCGAATTTGCTCAAGTTTGTCTTTCTGAACAATCTCGACCCTAATGGGTGCCCAATACTCCTGTGTGTTGAGAAGCAATTATAGTCAAGTGTCTTGCTCAAGGAAACAAGTTCGAGCCCAAGCTCGATGCACCAGACCATTTGACCACATCACACTACAGTTTAATTATACACTTAAATTACCTTGAGGTTGTGATGAATATTTTCTGGATCATGTAGTAGATGACGAGAAGAGGCAGAATAATAGCCAGAAAGAGTGGATTGATAATTGTATTGATAACTAACGCTGCTACGATAGCCATCAAAAAGAACAATATGGAATCGAACGATAGCACCAGTTTCTGAAAAACAATCAGAGAGGAATTTGCATAACGGGAGTCGTGTTGGCCGCTAGGTGGCAGCAGATTAACCAGGTACGGTATAATACCTGTGATAGTAGATCGGCCCGTAGTGTACAAGAGACCGTGAAGTCGTCACACACAAGCGGCGGCCATTTGATCACACAATGCGTATACAAATTTGGATGTGCTTTTCTTTGTTCAAACCAAAAGTGAATTAGGGAAGAGACTTAAAAACACGGAGTTAGCTAAAATTTTACGTCAGAAAGGTTATATAAAGTAATTTAACGAATTTGGTTTTACAATTTTATTTGTTTGCAATATCAAAAGTTTCGCGAGAGCACTATCCAATTCCACTAGTTTCAATCAAGCGGACTAACTAATTTTTGAATGTGTTTTTATCTGTCGAAATTGTTTTGTCAATGAAGCCATTTTCAATGGCTTAATGGCTTGTTCAGTCACAACAAAATATATATAAACAAATACGAGGAACAAAATTGTCTAGCACAAACAAATTCGTAATGTTCGTAATGTCCACCTCGTTGGAACGAGGTAGACTATCCAGAAGAGGTCTCGCCTATCGAGACACGGTTGACCGATAACAATGAAACAGCACTCAGAGAACAATGAACTCATTCGATCTAAAAGCCCACTAAATTTCTAAAAGACATTAAGACATGTAAACAAAACAAAAAATATTTTGAACGGCCCTTTTCATGCTTTACAACTAAACTGTAGACATTACATCAAAGGAAAATGCTCACCTTTTTCGGAAAAGAAAAAAGCAAAACAACAATAAATAACAATAATAAATCCTTAGAGCTCACTGACGATTCCTTGAACTTGTGACGTCACATGCACGCTATCTATTGCTACGTTAAAAGAATTAAACTTTTACATTAAAAAAATCAACAATTGAATTATCAATTGTTCACAATCGTGTATTGTATAATTTCACCAAGTCGATTCAAATATCCATTTTAATTTGTTTGTTTCATTTGTAGCATACTTACCATGTCAATAATTTGGGTGTCAGCTGAGAATCTGTTGATGATGCGACCCAAAGGTGTTGTATCAAAGAACCTTATGCAAGGAAACGTAATCCAACATTTAGTAGTGTGCATCAATGTTTTATTTTGATTGTTTGTAAACAATTCTCAATTTGGAGTTTTCTTATGGTCCAAAAAATTACTTTACACACGCTTATGGCCAATCTAGTTTCGCTCAAACGGTATGTATACGTTTGGTAATCACTCTTAAAATTAATGGCAATGCAAACTTACTTGGCTAGAAGTACAGCAGCTTTCGGTAATATAAAGCATTTTGAGAATCATTTCACTACGAAGAAATATGGCTTTGGAATGAAGCAGCAGTTTTTATCCCCCACCATTTGAATCTCAGATTGTGTGTTCCAATTACGGATTTTTCTTCCTGCGGGACATAACCGCTCCGGATTTTAACGAAACTAAGGAACAATCTTTCAAGGCAGGAGCCCATGCATCAGAAAAGCTCACCTCATGGGCATGTGTATAATGTTCCTCAGCATGAGATAAAACAGTTTCCTAGCAGCAATGACTAGACCGATGACTAGAGATAACGTGGTGATGAAGGAGTTAACAATCCCTGCCACTGAGATAATTGTGTAGATCTTGATGTAGTAAACCGAGTCTGTTGCCTGAAAGTACAATAATTGACCAACTCATTATTAAACCTCACTTAATATAAGTATCTATTAAATTGTAAACAATTCTAACTGCAAAAGCATTATAGATATATGTTATAATATGAACTAAACAACGGTTTGTTCTAGTTGGTAAAAGTATGCAACGCAGCCACTATAAACAAAGTTGCAAGTATCCTTTCTAATTGATCAGGGGAAGATTCTACAAAACAGTATAGCTTCAACTGAAGATAACAATGGCAATATTGTTATAGTGATTTGTATTGTAACATCACACTTTGCATGACAATTAAGATTTACATATTTTCTTCTTTTTAAATATAAGTTCGCCCCAAACAGGGCTTAAGGCCACTCTTGGTAAGAGGCCACAAAAGGAAACATTTAAAGATGAAAATAAATCAGAGGAGCTGAAGGTAAGAATTGATGTTCCTCTTAAAACGTCTAGAATGTAGAATGGAGGGAAACATGTGCCAGGCAAGCAGTTGCAGTACGTGAAATAAAGCTGTTGAAATGGCTTTTTGTTCTACATCTCAGCAGAGCAAGAGTGCATGGGTGAAAAGAAGCAGAAAGCCTGGTTTCACACTCAAACATTCTAGTAAGAGGAACCAGGTCGGACACACTGGTGGCACATCTGCAATGAAAATATCTGTAAAAGAGACAGAGCAATCTTAGGTCTTTGTGGAATCAAGCCTGTAAACATGTGCCAGTGAAACTGAATCACTGTCTTGGTTGTGGGGAAATATTGACCGAACCACGGTTGGCCTCATATCAAACTGAAGTGTCTTACGTTTCCTTCCGTAAGTCCAGCATTCGACCACTCCGAGAGCCAGTAGTTGCTGCCGGCGATGATACCAGCCTGTAGTGGGTAGAGCAGTAGGATGGCCAGGGCCATAGGGAGGCCGATTGCTTTGGCGTAAAAAAAATACACTCGCAGAGACACCGACCCTCGTTCTATTTCCTCCCTCGATATAAGACTCCCTCTTTCATCTACTGAAAAAAGAAAAAATGTATAAAAAACATGATCTTTTAATTTAGGTTGTCCTGATTATAATTTCACCAAAAACTCCTTTAATTTACCACCTGGCTCATTAAATGTCGTTTGAAAAGGAATGCTCCTATGCATCAACATTCAACGCTGCGTTTACACCCAATCTAGAAAGGTGGATTGAGATCCAGCATTTTTATCACGACTACAGATCAAGGTCTTGTGTCACGTTTACACCAGTGCTTGATCCAGCTCTGATCCCACATTAAATCACACCAGTCACACAAAAACACAAGCAAAAAAACAGCAAAACCGGAAATGACCACATTGAACTGTAGTGTCTGATCCACCTTTGAGTTTACACTTGTTTCTGATATCCACTTTGCCGGATCTGATCCACCAATTGCAGGGTTCAACCCTACTCAAAAGGTGGATTAAAATTGCAGGATCTTGAACCGGGTCTGATCTTGTTTTTTGTTTTTTGCGTTTACACTAGCTGTTAATCCACATTGCAGGATCAGATCCGGGTCTGATCCACCTTTCTGGATCTAGTGTAAACGGGGTCCAACAGTCTAAAAAAGTTTTAATCCAATTGGACACTGAAGCATTCACTGGTCGAATAAGATTATTCAAACTCACGAGGTTGCAAAGATCATTCAATTTAGAGAGAGCCGGCAGCAAGAAGCTTATCGTCGTTCATGAGGCTGGCACACTAACTTGAAAAATTCACACCGTAACTCAATCAAATCTTTAAAAAGCATGAGTTCAAACTATAGGATACCTTGGACAAAGTCACTAAATCTTACTACAAGTTTCTTCTGTCTGTTCCTCTCCAATGATCGATCGTTGACGAGATATCTGCCTCTTGATCTTAATCAGTTCATGTGTCCTCGACTCCACGTCTGTCTCCGCTTCGGACTCCGTCATTCTCCTGACCGCCGTCTCGTATCCGCTGTACAAATCAGGCTCCGCTGCCGCTATGTCTTCCAGTGTCCCCTCGTGAGCTATTGTACCGTCTCTCATTAATAAAATCTGTAAAAAAAAAAAAAAAAATAACAATAACAATAATAGTAATAATAATAATAAATAAATAAATAAATGAATAAAATTCATTTAAAAAAATTATCTTGTGCCCTGATTTATTTCTCCTACTGCCACGTCAGAGAACATTTTCCCAAACAGTAAATTTCTTAAATAAATTCAGACAAACGTACAATTAAACGTTCATAAAATTGCACGGTGTGTGACTGGTTTCTTGCTTATTTTGCTCCTAAGTAAAGACTTGTTCAGCAATTCTGCTCTCTGAAATTTGGAACAGTGCTTAGTCTATGGACTGGATGGGGCCATAGTGCATAATACACACCTTGTCTGCTTGTGACAGATACTGCAGTTGATGTGTTACCAAAACGACCGTCTTCTTCTTCTTCCGTAACTTGTTCATAATGCCATTATCAAACAGGTGTTTCCCGACATGGACGTCAAGAGCTGACAGCGGGTCATCCTGTGGAGGAACATTTAAGTGTCCGATTTTAAAAGTTTGGATTTCTCTATGGGTCTAGTTTGATGAGTTTCCTCAAAACAGCGTATCCCTATCAGAGTACCTGGTAAAGTCTATTGTTTTCTCACCACGCGCGTGGCATCGCTGTAGAGTATTAGGTACGGTGTGGTTCCCTCATCAATAGTGACTTTTTCTATGATGTCTCTTGTTTGATCAATAAACCCATGGTTTCTCTACGAAGTACTTCTCAGGTCTTTTGTTTTGTCACCAACAGTGTGGTATCAGAGTACTTGGTATTGTTTCTAACAGAATACTTGATAAAACCTGTTACTTTCAAACAAGCATAAAGAGGCATCTTTTAGAGCACAATGTGAATGCTATTGTTTCCTCACTGACAGTATGATATTTCTATCATATCAAATGTTATTCAGGTTGCTATTATCTCTATCAGAGAACTTGATGACCTCCCGTTTTTTCAAACTGGGCACGATATCTCCATCTGAGTGCTTGGTAAAGTCTTTTATTTACTCACCAATAATATGTTATATCTATCAGAGTACTCCGTGAAGTTTATGTATAATTATCATCATGTCTGTATCAGAGTACATGGTCAAGTCTATTAGTCACCAAGGGTATGATATCTCTGTCTGAGTACATGGTCAAATTCTATTAATTGCTCACCAACAGTTTGGTATCAGAGGGCTTGGTTAAGTCTGGTGTTTACTCTACAACAGTATGATACCTATATCAGCAAGATACCTATATATCAGAGCCACACTGATTCGTTGCTTGGTCTGCTAGAGTGCTTGGTCAAGTCTATTACTCACCAACAGTATGATATCTTTATCTGCGTACATGGCCCTAGCCACACTGATCCGTTGCTTCTGACCACCACTGATATTGATTCCTTTCTCTCCGATCTCAGTCTGATCTCCAGCTGGAAGGATATCGATATCGGCTTGAAGAGCGCATGATGAGATGACACGCTTGTACCTACATAATCAATCAATCGATTGATCAGACGATCGATAATTACACCAATAACTTAATCCGCCATTACTAATGGATGACAATGGGCAGCCAGTAAAAAATTACAGATTCGGTATTTGTTTTACTGTCCAATTACATGCTATTGGCAAAGGTTTTTATTGGACACTTTGAGAAACTGTTCAACACTTGTCCTCGCCGTCAAGTGCTATTATAAAATATTAACATATTAATCAAAATTACAATTACACACATTTAACGTCCATGCATTGTCCCACACCGGGGAGAAAGGGACCTGATAGTTGCAAACGGGCATCTGACAAGCTCGCAAGTGTGGCCTCAACCATTGCACGGCCTTTTATTTTAGTAGACAACGCCTAAAATGTTAGACTCACCGATGACGATTCAAGGGTTGGCCGAATAAGATGTTCTCCTTCAGAGATGCGTTCAGCAACCAAGCTTTCTGACTTGCATACGCAATGGATTGTCTGCTCCTGAATACATTAAGAACAACAATCCAATAAGTGATACTTTTTGGTTCCTGAAAAGGGCGGTGAGATTGGCGTAATGGTATCTTGCCTTGCCTTCCACATGGGACCCCGGTTCAAATCCCACCGGGAGCTCTACGTGGATTGGGTTTTCAGTCCCTGCCTGAATGCGTTGGTTTCCCTGGAATAATTCTCTAGGGTTTTCCTCCCACATCTAAAACTCAAACTACCTTCCTTGTCTTCTATTCATCTGGTTCTTGGCTAGTACAGTGATTAAGTTCACTTGTCTATAAGAGTCATTGGCTTCACAAAATTTATAAATGGGTCATTCCGTGCCAACTCACCTGATGGGTCGGCAGGCTCCGTCTCAGATTTTGCTCTCTTTTTTTTAAACAATCCCATATGGGTGCCATGAACATACGCACAATTTTAGAATCCTACTCCTCATAATTTTTGAGAAATGACCCCCTTAAAAATTAAGTCCCGCCCCTTCAAATTGACTTTTTGTGTTTTCGGCAATTTTAGAGCTCTGTATCTAAAAATGGAGATAAGATTTATAGCTACAAATTAATTTGAAGGGTATCTGGTATCACATCAACTAAATTATACTGTCAAAAGTAGCACAGGTCATTTGTATATCACGGTGTAGGTCTTTGAAAACAGACATTTTAGCCTGCGTGATGACTTTTCGTCATTTTTGAAACCTCCTAGAGCCCAAGTGAAATTTTCGATTGCTTTTATATTACATTTGGCCATAAACTAGGTGCATATGTGTGACCTGGTATAAGGATAGACCAATCACGCCTTTGAAAGGTACTTGGCATGGGTCTGATTATGGGTCCACCTGTAAAAATGCCCCCAAAATGCCTTTTTCAAGTGGTTATTTGACAACGTGGGACATCACTGACATATTTACAAATTTTTCCCAATAACACTTTATATCCAGTCTACTTGTGTGAGAAAAAAAAAGAAGGGTTTTTCAACTCCTTCACGTAAAAAAAAATAGTGAATATGCCTAGATTAAGGTATTTGCTATTTAGTGACACACTTGTTTACAAAAGAGCCACAGAGCCTGGACTTCTGCAGGCATTGTTTGTACTATCACCGGTGCCATTTTATAAACTAATGTAAAATATTAATATTCTGATGGCAGTGTTTCTATATCATATACACCTCATAAGCAGTTCTTTGTTCTGAGTCATTACAATGGAGTGAGTGTGAGACCAGTCCACATTCCTGATAACTTAGATGACCTGACTGAGGTCGATGCAGACCAATTTGACGATAGTGAACCTACTAGTGTAACTCCCCAAGGGAATAGTAATACTGTACCCATACCATCTGACACCAGTCGTGTGCCACCCACACCACCTGTTGTCTTGGGACATCCCAAAGTACCCATCAAAGCCTCACCACACAATGCCAATGACTGGTTTGTGGTGCATAGTTTACGGCGATCTGCCATCATTAATGGTAAGCGCCATTACCAAGTCAAATGGAAAGGGTACAATAATACTACCTGGGAACCCGAGGATAACATTCCGGACGAACTGATACAAGAATTTCACATTCGCAAGACCAAGCGTTATAACAAGGGTAAACGCAAACGTTAATTAGGCTTACTGTATAATTCACGCACTTGTATCAGGGTGACATGTTTACATTTTTTTTTCTTCTCTTTTATCGGTAATTTGTATTTTGTTATTATTTCCATTATTAACTGTAATTTTCCATATTGAACCTATCCTGGCCAGGACATGACATGATCGCTTAATACTGCACACTCTCTATTTTTGTTGTTGTTGTATTTCTAACGGTTTTGTTTACGTACTGTTTACCTTAAAATTTAATTTCGGACGCCAGTACTTTTTATTGTTGTCATTATGTGCTTTTATATGAATTTGCTTTCCGTTTAAGTCGGGAGACTTAATCTTCGAAGGGAGGGCACATATCACCGGTGCCATTTTATAAACTAATGTAAAATATTAATATTCTGATGGCAGTGTTTCTATATCATATACACCTCATAAGCAGTTCTTTGTTCTGAGTCATTACAATGGAGTGAGTGTGAGGCCAGTCCGGAAGGGCCAACTCTGCCACCTTGCACATTCCTAAGCAATGACAGAAGTAGTGGTCAGTGCACAGACAAGTCCAAATATGGGGCAATCGCCCACACTCTCATTTGTTTAATACGGCCCCCTTCTTAATCCAGCCAAACATATTCCTGTATGTATAATTATTCAAATGTCCCTTTAATGAAGTAGGAAACAATCCCTTATATGGTTACAATTTGTGTAAGAAAGCATCTTGCTGTTTCCTTTATAAACCCTTGTAATTTCAAGTTGAGGACAGTGAGAGCCTCCACCATCAGTCGTGCATTAAAGAGTATCTTCAATCATCAATCCTGTGTCAACGTGTGTCTTCTTATAGTCTGAGAGCATATAGCCTAACTGGTTATAGTACACTACGGAAGCATAGTGCTGCCACTTTAATAAAAAAATCCCGCTCTTATCATGTACGTACACAATAACTATCATGTACGTACATGATACCTTATACATACATTATATCTATCATGTATGTACACATTAACTCCAGACTTAATATCGTGTACATAGACGTTAACTGTCAGGTTCTTACATAATAATTACCATGTATGTGTACGTACACGATAACTATCCTGTATGTGTTTGTACACGATAATTATGATGTACGTACACGATTCTCTTCAGACTTGTCTCGTCTTACACGATATTGTGCAGCATCTCCATGCGAAAAAAATACTCCCAAACAACCCCCAGATATACGCTTATATAATTATACAGAGATGATATATTAATAACTTACAATGGCAACGGAAACACAGCTTTGTTTGGATTTTATTAGGATGTTAAATAGTTAACACCCAACATGTTTTGGATTATTCTTTCGCATGGAGATGCTGCACTATATTGTGTCAAACATGATAACTCTGAAAGAGATCAAGTACGTTCATGATAATTAATGCTTACATACACTTACACGATAGTTATCGTGTACGTACAAGATAATTATCGTGTACGTACATGATCATTATTGTGTACCTACATGGTACATGTACGAACCCGATAGTTATTGTCTACCTTCACGTTCAGTCTAGAGTTAATGTGTACATACATGATATATATAATGTATGTACAAAAATGTATATCGTATCATGTACGTACATGATAGTTATTGTGTACGTACATGATAAGAGCGGGATTTTTTTTGTTCATGTGGCGGCACTACGCTTCTGTAGTGTACAAACAATGCCTGCAGAAGTCCAGGCTCTGCGGCTCTTTTATAAACAAGTGCTGTCACTAAATAGCATACACAGCAAATACCGTAATCTAGGCATATTCACTATTTTTTTTTTACGTGAAGGAGTTGAAAAACTGTTTTTTCTTTCTCACACAAGTAAACTGGATACATAATGTTCTTGGGAAAAATTTGTAAATATGTCAGTAATGTCCCACGTTGTCAAATAACCATGCCTTGAAAAGGGCATTTTTTGGCATTTTTACAGGTGGACCCATATTCAGACCCCGCTAAGTACCCATCAAAGGCGTGATTGGTCTATCCTAATATCAAGTCACACATATGCACCTAGTTTATAACCAAATGTAATATAAAAGTAATCAAACATTTCACTTGGGCTCTAGGGGGTTTCAAAAATGACGAAAAGTCATCACGCAGGCTAAAAATTTCGTTTTTAAAGACCTACACCGTGATATACAAAATAATGACCTGTGCTACTTTTGACAGTATAATTTAGTTGATGGGATACCAGATACCCTTCAAATTAATTTGTAGCTATATATCTTATTTCCATTTGTAGATACAGAGCTCTAAAAATGCTGAAAACACAAAAAGTCAATTTAAAGGGGCGGGGCTTAATTTTTTAGGGGGTCATATCTCAAAAATTATGAGGAGTAGGATTCTAAAATTTTGCGTGTGTTCATGGCACCCATAGGGGATCGTTTAAAAAAAAATACTGGCAAAATCTGAGACGGAGCCTGCCGAACTTTTCAAGATTTTAGGTGAGTTGGCACGGAATGACCCAAATATAAAAATAATGAAAATGCATATCGGGGATGACGCTACCAGAGTAAGACATTGTTTTCCCAATACATTTCATCTTAGGATATCAAAAATATGAATTCACGCTGTCGTCTTCCCAACAAACTATCCGGGGATGACGAAATCCGTGTAAAGTTCCCGTGATAATTCATCTAGAGATGATGACATCCTGAAAATGTCGAGAACCCAAGATTATTTTGAGAGGACAGCATTCTACTTTCAAGATGTCGTCATTCCGAGATGAAATATATCTGGAAGACGACATTCTACCTTCGGGATATCGCCATCCCTAGATAAATTATATCGGGATGTCGTCAACTGACGCTTACGATGTCATCATCCTGCAGTTTTATGGCAGCGTAATTGTTTTGCTTTTAAAGTGAAAAAGTGATTGTGTTTTTCAGCTTTGATCAGAGCACCAGTTTAATACAAGCTAATTCAAAACTGTTCGTTCAATATACTTTACCCGTTGATTTGTATGGTTCCTTTTTGCTGCGTCATTTCTTCCAAGATTGCAGACAACAGTGAAGACTTTCCACTTCCAACAGTGCCAACAATCATTGTCAATTTTCCTTTAATATACAAAAAAGTGCCAAAAAAAACCAAAACAACAACCACGATCAAACTCTTGAGTACTGGGCTCAAACCGTTCAATGTCACTTTTTAGTAAATGATGTAATTTTTACTTGAATCTTCTTCATGCTTTTTCTTTTAACGGATATTAAAAACTAAAGTCATTTCAAAAGTATTTTTCTTTTCCTGTTTACTTGATGTTCATAGTTATTAATACTTTTCCCTGACCAACGATCACGCCAGTCTCCCCTACAACACAAAGTTGTAAAGTGAACAATTTCAACGTGAAGATCAAGTATTAGTGGTTTAAGAAATTTTACAAAAATTACTTACACGTTTATTTAAATCAAATATTTAGCACATATTTGCCAACTCGTATGTGATGTTCTGTAAGTTTATGTCTCTTACCTGCTGGTATTGTAACATTGAGATCATTAAGAACTGGCTGTGAACTTTCTGGATCCCACGTAAAAGAACCATTTTCAATCTATCAAAAGGAAACAGTGAAAGATAATAAGAACTGGGCTAGAACCCTCTGGATTACAAGTAAAATAACCATTCTTAATATATCAAAAGGAAACATTAGAACTGGTTGGAACTCTTTGGATCCCACGTAAAAGAACCATTCTCAATCTATCAAAAGGAAACAGTGAAAGATAATAAGAACGGGGCTAGAACTATCTGGATCACAATTTAAAGAACCTTTCTTAATCTATCAAAAGGAAACACAAGAACTGGTTGGAACTCTTTGGATCCCACGTAAAAGAACCTATCTCAATCTATCAAAAGGAAACAATGGAAAACAACTGCAACACTTTGAAATATATTAGAACAAGCGTGGAGGGAGGAACGGGAATAAGTTTGATCTATGGGTAGAATTTAAAACTTGGTGGAGATACAACCTAGAAAGGTTCGCGCAAGTCACTCTGCGAGTTTGGTAGTTCTGAAAAGAAGGCTTCGATCAGCACGCTCTGATCGTCGTCAGGTGAAAGACGATCCGGACGATGGTCAGAGCATGCAACTGATCTAAAAGTCGAGAATTTACTCCACTGATTTTTTTCAAAACCACCTTAAATATTACAGAGATACTTGCTTATGTACCCATGGTGTTACCGCTAACTAAATACATGGCTCGCTGGGACTATTAGTGTATACATTAATCTTAAAGAAAGAACGAAGGTAAATTTAAGTTTTGTGACGCACAGAATCCTATAATGAAAGTTGGGGGAGAGGGGGTGGAGTTTCTATTACCTCACGTTAAAATGGTGTAAAATGCCATGTATTTAATACCCTTCCAGTGTAAAATGTATGTCTAACAATTTGTACGAGAAGATTTTAGTTCATTCCTGAATTTTAATGATATTTATTCAAAACGGCCTTGATTTTGAAATTTTGACTGAAGCAAAGTTCTTCTTTGATGTAGGCCCCTACAGTTGTTGACACCCACCCAATGACGTCATGCTTCAAATTTCTCTGTGAAAGAATATAAAGTACAACGACATTTTACACCATTATTACTTGAGGTTTAACTCTTGTAATTTTCTCCCACTGTGGATCACAAAACTGAATTTGATATTGGCGCCCCTCTTTAACGAATAAAGTACACTATTCCCCGTCGGATTCCACTTTTCCACAACAAGACTGATCGCAACTTTGATGGCTTCAACCTCACCTTAATCGCTACGTGATTGGGCAGCTCAGTAGGAGGATGACTTGTGACACACTCAATACTAGATGACGTCATTAGAGAGCCATACGTGCCACGAGACTCTGATTCATGACTAGTGGACTTGACTGAGTCCACGAGTTTGTCTGACGTAGTCTTCAGTAGTGGCACCTCGGTACCGTCGTCTGAGAAATAATTATCATCCTCTTTCAGCTGAAGATAAATTTTAAAAGATTTGGTCAAGTCTACGTAATTATCAATGATATTATGATTCACCCTATTTCCCGAAATTGTAATATTGTATATCTGAGAGAACGTTTCCGTTGAAGTTATGTCATCTTCGACTGACGTCAAATTACAATAAAACTTTCTATTAAATATAAATTTTTACTTATAACCAACACTTTAAGACATAAATCTGATTTAACGCCACCGCACAGATACAGTTTACTTGCAATTAAAACAATGGTGAATAACCACATATGTTACCCTGCCATCGCTGTGCGAGCCAAGATGAGTTTTCTTGGTCTTTATTGCTGGAAATGTCTCCATATTAACTTCAGGGGCAGCTAAGAAGGCCGAAATACGTGCCGTACTGATTGCTCCGTTGATCGTCAAGAAGAAGGTCATTGGGAAGAGAAAGAGAGGATCTTGGAGGAGATTGAAGAGAGCCAGTGAGGAGAAAGCAACGTCTGGAGTCAAGATCTGGCCTGTCAGAGGTAACATCGTCCCAAAAGACTGACGAGAAAGGCACGAAGAAAGAGTTATGTTCACTTTGAAACTTCACAATAGAGAGACAATCTAGTATTAGGTTTGCGGCAACACCATGTGCGCGTAAAAGAACCTAGGCCTCTGGTGTATAAACTCGACGTTTCGATCAGTCTGCTCTGATCGTCTTCAGGAGAAAAGGTTGAGTATTTTGCAACATCGTATACGGCCGAACACTAACGTTAATATGTTAACTCTAGGGGCAATGTTATGAGCTATGAATGAATTTAGAAACTCATAATCTAGAATGATGCATGTCAGCAAAGTTTTTTTAGTTGTGATGTGTCCACAGTGAACTGGTGGGCTTTGAAAATCATAATTTTGGCAGATTTGTAGTTTACAATACTGAAATATGCAGCGTTTACGATGACGGGAAATTACAGTAGAATGAGTCACTTAAAGCGATTTACGGCATCAATATGATAATAGAAAATGCGTATAAAAAGGGAATAGCTCATCTTTGTGAGCTACTAAGTGTCAAATCAACTACACGCACTCAGCGCTGGTGCGGTATCTTTGTAGCAGCCACTTCGAAAAAAGATATATTATGGCGATCGATCATTCACAATATTTGCCCCCGCTTGTGGAATGTATTGCCGACGGCAATCCGATCTGCTGATACCCTAAGCATTTGAAAACGTTTTTGAAAACCCACCTTTTTAAGAAACACTTTTTTGTCAATTAATATAAATTGTTATTGTTAATTTCATTCGTAGTAATCAATTTATCTACATTTCTTAATAACTTCTGAATCAACATAGAATTAAAAACCTTGACAAAAGTCTTACAACAAGTGTCACTATCAGCGGAGCTGCCTCCGTCAGCGAACCTGCGCAGAAGATATGAGCAGAAAGGAGCCATGAGAAGTGAAACACATTGAAGGTAATTAACAGGAAGGGTAAGTCCGTAGTGTTTGGGATGGGGTGCCCAGGTCCCCTTTTAAATTGGGCGAAATTATACTTTTACGGTTATACATTTATACAATTTAAACATTCGACGATGCCATGGTGACTGCTTCAAGCAGTCAGTTTGTAAACACATTTTTTTTACTCAAAATTGTGTGCACTGAGGGGGACGCGAAAACTACATAGCTTGATAAAATAAAAAGATGGCTAGAATGGTTCTACTTTATCAGAGGGTTGGATGTGTGTGTGCCGTGTTGACCCTGATGCTAAAATAGTCAGTAAAAAAGCACTTCCCTTCTGGGAACTGACTCCCAGATATATGGAATAGTCCAGTCTACAATATCAAGGACTTTCAACTTACCCTGTGCATTGCAACTTGGAAAAACAATGAAATACACAATTTGTGACTCATGTAGAATGACATGGGACTTGCATGAGGGTCACTTACTGACTATTCCGTAGCTTCCCATCATTTTACTGACATTCCATATTTCCGATCGTCGGATTTTCTCGATGGCCCTACCGAAGAGGTCTTCCCAGCCGTACATCTTCAGCAATTTGATTCCTTGGAGAACCTCGCTTGACATCTTGAGTCTATCGTCCGAAAACTCCTAAATTGAGAAGAAAATCAAACACAAAATCCAACCCTGAATAATGGAATAAGAGATGAATGTTTACGGCCCTGTTTGGTAAATTTATCACTTTGAGAAAGACATATAGATAAAAGTAAGATATTATTAAAATAATTCGAAAGAACTTACATCCTATTATCATATCAAAACCATAACTGATTTAATATAATTTTCAGTAATAATTTTTTTAATAACTATCGGAAAACTTTTGCCGATGGAATAGTTTGGACAGTTCACTCTCTTACAATATTAATGTTATGAAACAATTTCACTCAAAATGACATTTTTCAATCTTTTAGGTAAAACCCGATTATAAATTGTGCATAATTATGGGAAAAATGTAAAAAGGTTCAAACCTCTATTTGTTTGGTTAGTGGGATTGTTAGTTGTTTAAGAGTTATAATAATCACGTACCAAGGCTTGTTTCTCCAGTCTTGCCATGTAGTTTCCAAATATGATCTGGAAAGGAACAAGGAAAAAGAATACCACCAAACCAAGCAGAGCTGATATCCCCAACTGAAACACCAGCAACGTCATAGTGACGACAACCTGAAATTCAAAAATTGAAAGTCATTGTCAATGATAAAGATGGTCATGTACTCAGCACAATACTAGATGGTACGCTCCTGTAGCTGTTCAGTTCGACGAACGTGTGCCACGGATATGGGTTTACTACAGAATACACACACGACTGATATATGTTGGTTCTGTTACTCTAATTCCAATTTACGGTAGCGTAGACGGACTGCCACTATTCATCTATTAAAACAATTTCAATGTGGTATCTCGCTGCCTCACCGCGTCGATAACCCGTCTCACCGCGTCGATACGTTGTCTCCTGGCTCTTGACAAATCAGCCGCGGCAACTTACCGGTAGACCTTCTATAGCGACTTGCTGTCTCGCCGCGGCGTCTTGACAATCTAGCTGCTGTGCATTGCTCTCAGGCCCACGTTGGTTTACTTTCTCACTGCGTCGATTTACGGCCGGTTTATAGTCGGTCGCTCAATAATAATCAGACCACTGATAATTGCCGGCGTCTTCAGCGACAAGTCAATGATAACTCAGCGATAACTAAGTGTTTTTTTATGATGGCAAGTTAACTTTTCAATCGTGCGTTTTTTTGCGTGATCGACAGCAGTATTTTAACTATGTAGCCGTGGCGACTTACTATCTCACCGCGTCTACTATCTCCCCACGTCGCATTATTATCTTGCCGTGTCGAAATACCTGCTCCGCCGCATCGACTTACTATATCGCTACACCGACTTACTTTCTTCCAGTGTCGCCTAACTATCCTGCCGCGTCGACTTAATACCATCTCCCCGAGTCAACTTACTGTCACACCGTGTCCATTTACTATCTCCCGGCGTCGACTTACAATTTCGCCGTGGCGTCTTATTAAGGTAGCCGCGCCGACTTGCCCTTTCGCTGCGTTGACTTAAACCTCACCGTGCGATATAGTTCTCACATCTATAATTTGTGATGGTCCTGGAAGAACATCCAAAATTAGTTTTTGACATAAAATATCACGCCCCCAGTTGTGAAATCAACGTCAACTTTTTGACGCTTTGAGAAAAACACTGCATGGAAGGAAAACGACGGCTGTTCAATTTGATGAAGGTCTAGTCACCTGAATCGGCACGGTCACCATCCAGCAGATGAACTGGATCATATAGAAGATATTCATGGCGTCTGTTGACATATGATTCGTGATCTGCCCCATGGTCATATCGCCGTTTGCTATCACGAAGGTCGAAATGCGCAGAGACTTCTCAAACACCATGGTCTGCCGATAAGACGTGTAAATACAGATAACATTATTAAATTTACACTTAAACGTTTGTATATTTAAATAAATCAACGGATTTACAGAACCCAAAGTACTGTGGAACAAACTATAGCGCTTACTTTTAAGTTGCTATTGTTTCATGTTTGAGGGAACCACACAGAAAAGTTAAATGTAGGATTTGTCTCAGCATTTAAAAAATTTTTTTAAATGTGAAACTATAACCTTATAGAATGCTGCTTGAAAAATGCATAGATGTTTGGTTCAATATAACAGTCATCAACTCATAATTAACAGTAAATATAGGATTATGTATTTCACTTTTGGCTAATAATTTCTCTTGGTAAAGTATCAAGCTGCCCCATTATTTACTTTTCTTTCAGAAGAAACGAGTGAAGTAAGGCCAGTTTTACGAAAATGTACGAGGCGACACTGACGTAAGTTTATACAAACTATTTTGATGTTTTAATCTGATCCACCATTATGGACCTTACTCCATTGTGACAATATAAGGGCCAAACTTCGAAGAGCTACTTCAGCAGCAAACAACACTAAGACATTTTCTGCCCAGCAAAAAGAAACAGAATACCAATCATAAATGGTACATGTGGAACACTGGTAACCATTTTCTGGTCAGGATGATGTTGTTATGTTTAGCTACTTTCTTGTACTTAAGCAGCTTAATGAAACTGGGCCCTGATCTGACCATATACGTCATACCAAGCTGAATGCGCATGCGCAATGTCTTAAAGGGTGGCAGACACCACTTAAATGGACAACACTACAAATTCTGACCTGTATAGATGAGCGAAAGTGTATTCCAACCACAGCACACCAGTACTCGTAAGTCTGCATCAACAAAGTCCTGGTGCAGGCGACTATGAACGTTATACCCACAAGTACAAGACCGTGCTGGAAAAAATCTGACACGGTGATGAAGTGTGGTTCACTTGCTTGCTGTGTGGAAACGGATAAACAAACTCTTGTTGGGAGTCAATTTGTTTGACACGTATAGTCAGAGCCTTAATTATCACTGAAAAACATCTTTTCTTTGATTGTGAAGTTTTTTTTATTGAAGTATTTTTACCTGCGATCCTTCTCTGACTCGGCCCACCCAGACGATGATCCCATTCAGAGCCAGGGGACCCACGTAGCTACACATATCCCCGGATAGTTTCAGCACCATCGCAAACACCATTTTCCAACCGTGTACATCCCAGTAAACTCTCCATAAAGACGGCTTACAATTCTCCACTCGAGCTCGGTCCTGACATCAACAATATATTGTTATTAGAAATGTGGCTGGCTGGACAGTGTCATATCATATACACCAAAAGCAGTACATAGCATTGCTCTCTTCAATACATGCTATGTGAACCACAAACAACGGTGTAATCCCCTACTCTTCCACAATTTCTGGGTTCTTTTACGTACACTACTATTCCTAGTACACAGGACCTACGACTTAATGTCCCAACCGAAGATCAAAGGAATTATGGTCAAGTGTCATGCTCTAGGACACAAGAACCACGACAGGGACACGAACCCGGTGAGTTTAGTCCGGTGCTCGAACCACTTCTCGGCTTGGCTGCGACACGCCACATTCCATTAGTAAATTACTTGAATGTTCTTTTCATGTTAATTTATGAGCCATTATTATGTCAATTTATATGGGTGTAGCAAAAGGTACCAAATTTTGTAATGCAAAAATCCACTTTAATCTATAAAGACAAGAGAGGTCAGTGCTGTGGCGTAACCTGAAGAGACGGGGAGCCCCCTCCCATAACCCGGTCTCTTGCCCCATTCTCTTGAACCCCCCCCCCCCCATGTGTCGAAAAATGCACAAATAAATGGTTCGATGCCTTAAAATAGCCCCCTCCCAAATTACGTCTGTGCTCCTACTTCCCCCATAAATGCAAGCAACTGAGATCATACGTGACATTCGGTGGTCTTATTTTCGAGCAGATTGTGCTTACATAGGTCTATCGCTTGTTTTTTGTGCAGGTTCAACTTGTGCTTATTTTGATTGGAAAATTGAAATGAAAATTTGAGAGTATTAGGGCAAGTTTTCGCAAGACAATAATACGGCAGATTTACCGGTCAAATCCATTGCTCCCGGAAATGTCCACATGCTCAGAACTACATGTGCTTAAACAATGGGAATTTACACGCTATGTCTGCTGCCACCTAGCGTTCCAAAGTCTCCATTTGCTACTGGTACGAAATCTTTGATATTAAAAAAACCCAACAACATTCTCATGTGGTTTCTTTTGTCATTACCAAACAATGTGTCATGGATATTTTGGATGTGAATTTATTGATATAAAAGAAAACAATTTACAGTACCACTTTTTCAAAACCTACAATTCTCTTCTGCCCCAAAAATTCAAAGTTTTACCTTTTCCCTTTGATATGCTTTTTTGAATTTATTATGGACGAAACTCGCAGCGTGCACCTCGGGCAAGCTCCCAAGGTCTGCTTGCTCAAGAGGTCTTTTGTAGCCAAGTCGGAACAACCAGTTGATCCACCAGTAGGATACCTCGGAGGGAAATCCGGAATACTCCTGGGCAAATTTCATTGCCTCAGGGGGTCCGTCATTGTAGGACGCGCTGGCTCTGTGCTTAGAACAGCAGATCTTGAGGGGAAACAATAAAATAGCGATTGAAAGAAAACAAGCAGTAAAAAACGTTAAAAACTGAGTTAATACTTTAGACTCAATCGAGGTTTATAAGTTGATAAATGCATAGTCAATTACGATTGGATTTGCCATTGAACAGTACGGATTTGTGTGATCTTTTCATTGATACATTGATAAAAATCTAACTATCAAGTCAAAGTGCGTAACCACTTGTTTTTGGCCATCTTGGCCGTTCAGCAAAAAATGGGCCTTGTGTTGACTCAATGAACTACAGCAGCACTCCAGTAGATTATAATTTTTGTATAGGGTAACTGATTAGGAGTACTTGCAATTTGAGGTAAACCAATTCGAAAAGCTTACCTTCACCCGGACATTGTTTACTTGAATTGCAATCAGGCCAAAGTACACCGCAACAATCAGTAGGCACAAATCCAAACGCAGCACCGAGATCGAACCGAGTTGCATCCCCATCAGCCCCAGCAGATGAAGTATCTCCCCGGCAAGAGCGAAACACCAGTAGACCAGGAAGAGCCACGACATGTGTATACCCCGCCACACCTCCATGTGATGGTAGTACGCCATGGCTATGACGGACATGACAACTCCACAGATGGAGGGAACATACAGATGAGGTTGGGTTGGGAAGATGACACCGAGATTATTCATTCGGAATGTTTGGTCTGTCAGGCAACCCTCAGCTAGACCGAAGAGATGGAGAAGAAAGACAAGAATCATCAGGATCCACTGGGCCGCATGCAATGGATATCTAGATAAGAGGGGGAAAGTCAGTTAACACCAAGAACTCACTCCGCGGCAGTGAAGTTAAAAACGAGAAGTCCCCTCTATCCGCTAAGAGAAAGTAGTATTCTCGGCAAATTTCCTTTCCTCATGTAGTACTTTAAAACAAGCAGGCAATTCTTTTCAGTACTAAACAGTCTCCCGAGTTCTGGGACTCCACGGCAGTAGAATATAATAGCACAAATGTTGTCAGGAACAAATTTATACATAGGTCTATTACCCATGGTGTTACCACAAGCTGAATACTCTAGCACCAAACCATTGTAGCAATATGCCCATACCGATGCCATAGACATGTCCACCTCCCTGCTTATCTATCGTGAGAGGTTCAATTTCCTTGGGAATGTAAATTTTGCATTAAGATAAATGATTGTTTCTTAAATGTTTCCAATTTAGTACTCACCTTTGTAAGGATCCCGTAACCAATTTTTGTTGACGTGAATAGCATTTCACGAGGAGAAGAACTAAGGAAAAGACGACGCAGTACACCACCTGAAGGATGGAGTTCAGGTAGTCAATATGACAGACAGTCCGCAGATCTGTGTCCTTCTCCCAAAGTGAGGAATTACCACCGCAGAACCAATCCGGTACAAGGAGACCTGTTTTGTTTGTGCTGTCCATAGTAGAGGTATAGTACGGCGTGGACATCTGTTATAAAGATAAAAATTGATGTATTGGGTGATATACCGCAAAGTAAACTGAGTGGGTAAATCTTAAATAATTTGTTGGCAACCGTACAACAAAGCTAAACTTACAGAAGCGGTATTTAAACATGCAACCTCCTGATGGAAGTGCCGGAGCTTTATCAACTGAGCTATCGCTCATCAGAGCGCAGGCACGTTAATCCGGAAGTCGCAGGTTCAAATCCCGCTCTGGGTAATTCTTTCTTTGTTCATTCCCTAAATTGACGTAGGGTAGACCTACACTTTACCAATATTGTAGCTCTAATGGACTATATATCAAGGCTCTCTCCAACGCGGAATTATGCGCTTTTCATACGACCCAGAATTAAGCCTAGCATTAAAACCCAGCTATCCTCCCGAGATGATTATTATTTTAAGTTTATTTTTTCGAAATCAATTCAAAATGTTTGTAGTGATTGATATCTGCAGACCGTTGGAAGAAACAATACCTTCAAGCAGATGTAAATATATGATTTTTGTCTGTGAAAATATCCCGTTTTCTTTTAGACCGCTGGCAACACTCAGCTATATACGCTGCATTTTAATTTATATAGGGTTATAAAGCAAACTACACGACGCAGCTAAAACAACTTTGAAACTTCAATAGTTTCAACAAAATTTAAAACGTTGACTAGAGTATGGACCTAAACTATAATTTTTCTATTGAAGAAAAGTTTCCCCCTAAAAATACCCTTTTCTTACCATCCACGTAAACTGCACAGATTACAAGTACATTACATTGCATGTCTATGAACACAGAAATTAACAATACACAAACCTGTGACTGTCTGTCTGTAACGTGTAGGTGTTAAAACTTTACTTACCAAGTTTTGTGAAACTATACTAAGTGAAACCCGTGCATTCTTCGAAATATCACCTGTTGAACAAAGTCATCGCATCATATCACATTATCGCGGACAAAACTAGGCAATAGCTTCTCTTCAGGCAACTACGGCGTGCTTAAGTTTGTTATGAACAATACCACTGTGCCTGTACACTACTATGGAGTTTATTTGCTTTACAAGGTAGCTTTTTCTGACCTTTGTACGGATACTTGTTCACAAACCGTTATCATTGTTATGGAATTCTTGAAATTCTGAATTGAAGTAGGCGTACATTGAGTCTCTGACAGATACATCAGAAGCAAGTTTTGACCCAAACTACAAAAGCCTAAACTTGTTTTTGTCTGATGTTTAAGATTAGCTGAAAAGAAATATAATGTTTGGGGGAAATATTAACCCATTTCTCTTATTGGAATCGGCTACTCGCCTAATGTTCATAATCCCCTAATGTATCTTTACCCTAACCCTAACCCTAGCGTGTATATCATGAGGGATTATCGGAATACAGGGTGTCGCAACATGAGGGTGTCGCAACATGAGGGTGTCGGAACGTAAAGCAGTCACCCCTGGGAAGACCTCTGCGGTGCAGCATGAGAATTTAAGACAACCGTTGGACAATCGTACTTTCTTGGGAGGTAGTTTTGAGTAAGCTTGCACTATGTTTGTTTTGGTGAGCACAACGCCTTCTCAAACGGTCACAGAGAAAGATAGAGGCCCTCTAGACTTCAGGTATTACTCGTATCCCCCCCCCAAAAAAAAAAAAAAATTGTTTACACAATAATGTTGTAGTTTAATATGCATAGAAATATTATCAAACGGTTCAGCTGCTCTCTCGGCTCGAATTGGTTCCACCCGCTGCGTTTTGTGCGTTGAAAAACCAGACTTTGACCTTTACGGGCGCCCACATTTATTGCAGTGGATGTCACAGTCTGGGCTCGTAAAAGCGCAAGTATTAGTGGATAACAGGCATCCGGGTTATTTTCAGCGCATGCGAACTCGGCACCTACTACACTGATGATTACGGTCAATTTGAAATCAACAAACTCGACACCCTGAACGTTGAACATGATGATTTATGACCAAATCACCAAGTCGACACACCGAACGCGCGCATGAAACCGAGCAGGCTAGTGCAAGACAGAATAACTGACGGTGCACAAGTGGTAAATGAATGCTTTGTTTAAAAGTATTAAACAAACAAACGAACAAACACCCCAACACCCCAACACCCCAACAGACAAACAAACAAACAAACAAACAAACAAACAAACATTATAAGCAATAGCAGCTCGTGCACATCAGCCCTCATTGACTGATCAATGGGGTGTAACAAGTGAAGTTTAGGCTCCCTTCGAACCGAAAATTGTTAAAGCTTTAATGGAAAAATGGGCAAATAAAAATTTCATCAACTAAAGACAAATTACGAAAAACCTTGACGTCAAACCCAAATTACAAAACTGCATTTTTTAATTTTTTGTTTTTTAGGTTAGAAGAAAAGATTTCAAATTCAGTCGTTGTGATAATTACAATAAAAAAGTCACATGTTAAATTTAATTTTGATAAAGAAGTGCATTCCAGTAGCCAACCAATTTGAGCTTAGTGAAGAAACCTGTCAACAAACACATCATATTGCCTCTGAAAACAAAGTTAGACGTGGTAAAGAGGACAAGTCCGCAGATGGAGGGAACATACAGATGAGGTTGGATTGGGAAGATGACACCGAGATTATTCATTCGGAATGTTTGGTCTGTCAGGCAACCCTCAGTTAGACCGAAGAGATGGAGAAGAAAGACAAGAATCATCAGGATCCACTGGGCCGCATGCAATGGATATCTAGATAAAAGGGGGAAAAACAGTCAGCACCAAGAACTCACTCCGCGGCAGTGAAGTTAAAAACGAGAAGTCCCCTCGATCCGCTATTAAAGTGAAAGCAGTATTCTCGGCCAATTTCCTTTCCCTAAACTAAACAGTCTCCCGAATTCTGGGACTTCGCAGCAGTAGAATATATAAGCACAAATGTTGTCAGGAACAAATTTATACATTGGCCTATTACACATGGTGTTACCGCAAGCTGAATACTCTAGTACCAAATCGTTGTATGCCCATACCGATGCCATAGACGTCTCCACCCACGATTTCCACCTCCCTGCTTTATTATCAATCGTGAGAAGTTCAATTTCCTTGAGGGAGTTTTTTGCATTGAAGATTAATGACTGTTTCTTAAATCTTTATAGATTATTACTCACTTTTGTAAGGATCCCGTAACCAATTTTTGTTGACGTGAACAGCATTTCACGAGGAGAAGGACTAAGGAAAAGACGACGCAGTACACCACCTGAAGGGTGGAGTTCAGGGAGGCAATATGACAGACAGTCCGCAGATCTGTGTCCTTCTCCCACAGTGAGGAATTACCACCGCAGAACCAATCCAGTACAAGGAGATCTGTTTTGTTTGTGCTGTCCATAGTAGAGGTATAGCGTGGACATCTTTTACAAAGATAAAAATTGATGTATTGAGTAATATACCGCAAAGAACGAGTGGGTAAATCTTTTTTTAAATTGGCAACCGCACAACAAAGCTAAACTTACGGAAGCGGTATTTGAACCTGCAACCTCCGGATGAAAGTGCCGGAGCTATAACAGCTGAGCTATCGCTCATGAGTTGGTAGAGCGCAAGCATGTTAATCCAGAAGTCGCAGGTTCAAGTCCCGCTTTGGGCAATACTTTTTTGTTCATCCCCTAAATTGACGTAGGGTAGACTTACAATTACCAATATTGTAGCTCTATTGGACTATATATCAAGGCTCTCTCCAACGAGGAATTATGCGCTTTTTATACGGCCACGAGAATTAAGCCTTGCATTAAAACCCAGCTAGCATCCCGAGATGATTATTATTTATTTTTTTTTCAAAATCAGTTTGATTTTTCTGTAGTGATTGACATCTGCAGACCGTCGGAAGAAACAATACCTCCAAGCAGATGTAAATATATGATCTTTACCAGTGCAAATATCCCGTTTCTTTAGACCGTTTGCAACACTTAGCTATCAATTTATATCAATAAGCTCGCAGGGTCATAAAGCAAACGAAATGACGCAGCTAAAACAACTTGAAACTTCAATAGTTTCTACAAAATTTAGAACACCAAAAGGCACTATTTAAACGGACTAATACTAGAGTATGGACCTATACAACAATGTTTCTATTGAAGAAAAGTGTTCCCCCTAAAATTATCCTTTTTTTACCATCCACTTAAACTGCACAGATAAAAAGTACATTATATTACATGTCTATGAACACAGGAATACACAAACCTGTGACTGTCTGTCTGTAATGTGTAGGTGTTACAACTTTACTTACCAAGTTTTGTCAATCTATACTAAGTGAAACCCGTGCATTCTTTGAAGTATCACCCGTTTGTGCGGACCCTAAATGTAGCCCGAGCCCTAAATGTCACCCAACCTAAATGTTGCCCAAAAGTTGTACCTAAATGTCGCCCGACCTAAATGTAGCCCTAAAGTTGTACCAATATGTCACCCCAACCGCATTGTAGCCCTAAAGTTGTACCTAATTTTCGCCCCGACCTCAATGTAGCCCCAAAGTTGTACCTAAATGTCGCCCCGACCTCAATGTAGCCCCAAAGTTGTACCTAAATGTCGCCCCGACCTCAATGTTGCCCCAAAGTTGTACCTAAATGTCGCTCCGACCTTAATGTAGCCCCAAAGTTGTACCTAAATGTCGCTCCGACCTCAATGTAGCCCCAAAGTTGTACCTTAATGTCGCTCCGACCTCAATGTAGCCCCAAAGTTGTACCTAAATGTCGCTCCGACCTAAATGTAGCCCCAAAGTTGTACCTAAATGTCGCTCCGACCTAAATGTACCTTAATACTCATTGCTAAACTTAATGTGTCAGATCCCACGGGACCCTGATCTAGGTCAGTTCTTTTTCTGGGAATGTTTTAGAGTGAATTGCTTGACTTATGCTAAGCCAGTGCCAGTCGATCTACCATCTGTACACAGAGGATACGCACCCCGCCCCCTCCCAAAAAAAAATAATAATAATAAAAAAATAAAATAAAATAAATACATAAATAAATAAATAAATAAATAAATGAATAAATAAAAGTTATCAATCTATCAATCTTTTTGTTAATAAAACGGCTTCGGCGATGGCTGTTGCCTGCGATGGGAATGAGTGAGTGTACAAGATAAGGTAGGTCTGCAGTTGACATGACACTCGTCAGAATGTTCTATCCATGCCAAAACAAAACGCCCTCAGGCGTCGACTCAAAGTTTAATACCGAACCCAATGAACTTTAAAGAAAACAATTATTTGCAAGTTAAGTTTGTACTAAACGTTGACTGCTCTATCTATGCACCTCTATGTTCCGACAACCCTATGTTATGATAAAGAATCGTGATCCAGACGCCGATGTTAGGGTAAGGGTCAGAGTGAAGGTTAGGAAGTACGGCCAACCTCCTGCACCTTCAGCCCTATAAAATGACGACCAAGCCGGGATGCTACAAAAACAGGATTTTTGTACACAAAGGTGCCAGCTAAAAACAACAGTTATCAACGGCCATATATCCCTCGATTGTTTTGGGATCATCTGGACAAGTGTAACATATGATGAATTGTGTAGATATTTAGTTTAATAGCGTGCCCTCTTGAATCGACTTCCTTCTGCATATGTTAATTTACAAAACTGGGGGACAAAATTTACCTTTGACCGACGGATGGTTTATTACTCTGAAGAAACTTCTTCTTTAAATATGATACTTGTTCTTGTTTTGATTCATAATAAATGTTTCTTGTATGTTTCAACGTCAAGCTTGTTTCATTTAAAAAAAATATATATATTCTTCTGTTAGCAACTGCGCCCTTAATCTGCAAAATACTGTAATTTAGTCATCAAAAATTTTCATTGTTGATCTTGTTAAAACAAATAATTAATACATGCGCATAAAAACAAACGGGATAAAAATAAAATCGATTTTTTTTTCCCCCATTCCGACGTCTAAATATACTGGACTCACACAAATCTTTTCTCTGTTTCAAGCTCACAACACCTCATCTAAGAAAAACAAAACCGAAACCTTCTTTTTGCTTCCGGAAAATAAAGGCTCATCAATAAAAGGCTACGGGTTTTATAATGATAAAAGTCCACAGTTCTAGGATTAATTATTTTTTTCAAAGACTGCGAACATTTCCTTTATATGTTTTCATTTCAACACTATCAGAAAGAAATACAGTACACTTCATCTTTCTTAGATGTGTCTGAGATTATTGTCGGACCTTATAGTATCGCAGTGGTCGTCTGGGTGCGTTGCACCGGTGAGCTTTTATACAGCGCATATTGTTTTGGTTTTGTTTTACTTTCTCTTTATTTATAATTAGAAGCATAAAATGATCTTGAGGTGATTGCATCGAACCTAACTACGGTGTATTAATAGTTTTAAATTAAAATCACCTCTCATCTATCTACCCTGTTCTTTATATACCGGGGCTGCGAATCAAACTTAGCAAGACGTTCCCTACTAAAAATGTTTTGAAATAAGTAAGAGAATAACTCCTGAACTAGGCATGCTAAAGAGACGCAATTTGTACCTGACTGTGCTTTAGACATTACTGCACTGCCAAAATAGACGTTTAGGACCATATTTCACCATCTTCAGACCAAAAATGACAAGCAAGTGGAGATACTTCGAATGGTCCTCAAAAGCATCTTAAATTTGGTTGGTCGGGCTTCCTCTGGTTTTGTTAGGCCTTATCTCTAATAAACCGGAAAACCAAGTTGGAATTCTTACCTTTGCCTGGCTGAAGAAGTTCGAATGCAGGCGAGGGCTAGCCGAGGGCTAGCTGAGGTCACAGGCGAGACTAACCCTACGTATAGATTACGTACGAGGTTGCTAGCCACCTACCTACAGCTTATGAGCTAGCTAGTAAGACGTACGACACATGTACCGTGTGGAACGCAGTGTGCAGCAGCTTGCATAACGTCCTACCAATGACTCATAGGCTACATTAGAACAGGCAGTGTACCAGCATCTTGCTGAATTCGCGGGCAAAATATTAATTGTGTAATTTTGCTTGGAAAACTGCCAACGTTCTTATTACTAACAATGAGTGGATAAACCAAGGCGGGAAAATGACCCAATCGATTAGGTTACACCTCCGTAGCTGACTAATTGTTTTTAAAGACTTCAAACAGTTAAAATTAGTCAAAACTACACATTTTGACTAAATCGTCTTAGTCGAAACAAATTTTAGTCAGGGTTTAAAATGCTGACTATTATTGATTAGTCACCGCAAAATAAGGATTAGTCGGGCTAACAATATTTGGGCCGAATTCATAAAAACTAGCAATTGCTTATGAGCACAGGCACCGAGCAAAAGCAAAAGTTCATCAAGCAGAAGCTGAAGCAAAAGCAATTGCTTACAAATGTATAAATAACCTTTTGCTTTGACTAATTGCTTTTTCTCAAGCTAGCCCAGCAATTGCTTGTTGGTTCTTAACAAAGCACTATTCATGTGGGAAGGAGTCGTGGGATTACTGTAGGGTTTCATGAGGTAGGGAGCTATTCCGTATCCAGTATCCCCAAGAAAGAAACCGTTCACATTTGTTGAGACTGCATTGTGTACTTCCGATGTTTGGAAGATCCTGGCCATCTAACATCTACACTTGTGAAGACAAACTTTT
Source organism: Pisaster brevispinus (assembly GCA_023634235.1). Lineage (NCBI taxonomy): Eukaryota > Metazoa > Echinodermata > Asteroidea > Forcipulatida > Asteriidae > Pisaster > Pisaster brevispinus. The sequence goes on along the minus strand of JAMKCF010000014.1, from coordinate 8,575,000 downwards.
CATCACAGGTAGCACGCACGTTGAATGATGGAAAGTTCTTCCGATTGATGAACTCATCCCCAAATTGTCCATGTGGCTTGTCGATACGTACGTGGGTGCAGTCAATGGCCCCAATAGTAAATGGGAATCCATGCTTCTCAGACCAGCGTTGCTTGGCAGCATTGACATCCTCTTTGGATACAGGAAACTTGATCCATACTGGATGTTGATCAGCTATCATGTTAATGGTGCTTGCCACACATCTGCATACAGTAGGCTGAGTTACCCCCATAACTTGCGCGACCGATATCTGATATCCTGGGTCTGCTAAGTAATGCAGTGTGGACTCCATTCGCTCTGTTGGTGACAGGCATCCACCGCGTGTTTCGTGGTTTTGGGGCAAGAATGTTTGCGCCAGCCATTCCACATTTTGTTTGTCGAAACGAAACAATTTACGATATGTTGGATTGGAGATTTCTTCTCGATTAATTCTTGGTTTGTACACCTTAGGCCGAGCCCGGTCATCTCTAACAGGCATAAACATGATGGAATCTTCTCTGTAAATTGTTTGTAAATCACGAACAATTGAGAGGTTAAGCTACCATGTAGGGATCTTGTAACACTGCAAGCAATTGCTGAATAACACTAGCAAAAGGTTGTTGTTATGTATACGTATTTAGGCAATTGCTATTAAGGTGGCATTTGCTTGCAAGAAACAAACTTTTGCTTTTGCTTAAAACTAGAAACTTTTGCTTGCTAGCAACTGCTTATTTTTATGTATGAAGATGTAAGCAAAAGCCTAGAAAAAGCAATTGCTACTTTTTATGAATTCGGCCCATTAGTCGCATACCCATGACATGGTAAACTTAGTCATTTTGACCAATATATAAGCGTGATTGACGAATTCATTTTTACAGTGTAGGCTTGCTATAGAGACGCAATTTGTACCTGACTGTGCCTTATACATATTCATAAATCGGACTTTTCGGGCCACTTTGCGCCATCTTCTGACCGAAAATGGCCGGCAGGTGAGGATACTCCAAATGCTCCTCAAAAGCACCTTCAATGGGATTTTTGTACACAGAGCTGCCAAAGAGAGAAAATAAAGCAAGGACGGTCAAATCACCCTCTCAGAATTACATCGAATCTGCACAAGTTTTCTACCATTGGAAAGCCACTCCCAATGGCTCCCTCCTCGTCTTAGTTTCGTCGAGCGGCCAGGGAGTAGGGCTACCACCACCGTCATATTTGACCACCGGGGCTGCGTATCAACACCAGCAAGAATTTCCGGCCGAAAATTGTTGTAAACAAAATCCGCGCTAAGTTCAAGAATAACTCCTGAGCTAGGCATGCTAGAGAGACGCTATTTGTACCTGACTGAGCCTTAGGTATTCTTGTATCCGAAAAAGTGACTTTTTGAGCCACTTTACGCCATCTTCATAACTTAAAAAGGCTGGCAAGTAGGGATACTCTGAATGCTCCTAAAAACCGCCACATTAACCCACCGGGGCTGCGTGTCAACACCAGCAAGAAATGTACAGACGAAAAATTGTTTGAAACAAAACCTGTGCTAAGTTTGAAAATAACTCCTGAACCAGGCATGCTACAGAGACGTAATTCCTACCTGAATGTGCATTAGGTCCTGCATCTGAAAATCAGACTTTTGGGGCCACTTTGCGCCATCTTCAGACCGGAAATGGCTGGCAAGTGGGGATACTCCGAACGCTCCTCAAAAGCACCTTCATTGGGATTGTTGTACACAGGGCTGTCAAAAGAGAAATATAACACAAGGACGGTCAAATCACTCTCAGAATCTGCAAAAAAAATTCTACCATTGGAAAGCTATTCTCAAGGGCTGTCTCCTCGTCTTGGTTTCGTCGTAAAAAAAAGTGCTAAGTTTGAGAATAACTCCTGAACTAGATATGCTAGAGAGATGCAATTTGTACTTGACTGCACTGTACAAATTAATTCGTCAATTTGACTTTTTAAAAAATAGTCCAATGCGATGTCTGACATAACTAACTTTAAATAGTCAAAGGTCAGAGAATGACTAAGGATTTAGTCAAAAGTGCGACAATTTTTTTTTTAGTCCTGTGGCTAGACTAGAATGATGTTTTACACGACTTATCTTCAGTCCAGCACTTTTAGCTAAGTCTAGCGATTTTTTGCTCGGTCAAGTGACTTTTCACCTTAGTCCAGTACCGTGTGATTTGTCATTCAGTGGTTCGACTAATGACATTAGACAAAGACCTTTTTATTCCTGACTAGTTGGCATTAGTCAAGAAAGTCTGTCAAAATTGGCAGTTTGGCATTGGTTCAGTATAAATAACACATCAAAAAATCTGTGTGGAGTAGAGTACTGAAATACACACATACCAGCATCATCTAATACATGTTGTTTAATGGTTACTTATGCAAAAAGGGTTTTGTTCTCTAAACTGTGTTTCCCTTAATAACTCAATAGTTTCAACCATGTAGCTTGAATACCAATTTAAATGTTATGAGGCAAGAAGACTCCGACAGCTTCATGCTGAGTAATTTTTATTTTAAATTCATTTTCCACAAGGCGTTCAGCCAATACAAAGGTCTAAATGACTAGAAATACTTTTTACACAATGTACCTAACACCAGTAAGTACTGAAGTAGATAGTGTGAGTTCTTAAAATTCTCACAAGAGAATGCTAACAAAGTATGGGCAGTAGCACATTCAGTTGTTATTTTTCGCAAAGATTCATGGCTCTGCTTACCACATAATTCTGTGTTATAGCCCATAGAATCACGTGCTTTTCATGTCGTTGTAATCGTAAAGTTCTGTGGTAAGCCTACCATGAAAAGGGGCTCAGGTTGACTGATGACAATTGACCAGCACAGACAAAATTGAAAATCAAACTACGATTTTTCAGTTTTCTCCTTTGACCCACCGTACCACGAATTCGAAAAAGGTATCAACATTTGCAAACCTTGATTAATCTAAGTTCTTCCAATAAAATAATACACCGAACTGTTGAATTTCAGCAAAAAAATTGATCACGTTTAGAAAAAAACAAAAACAAACAAAGACAACGAACAAACAAAAAACATGAACAAACCCACCAAATTACCATCTATGTTTTATATAATGATGCACATTTAAACACAGGCTTATTTCGAGTTGGCATATCAAAATAAGCACCAAGTACTGTTGTACAATTTTCTCACACTTACCAGTATTTGAAATGGAAATATCTCATTACAAGTAATACTGGTGTCAAACTTACAACTATTAAATTTTTGCATTAATAAAAACGACAATTGTTATTTGCAATTGCCACAAACTGAGCACTGTATTTGGAAATGTCATGGAGGTGCGTCACTTCCACCAAAATGAATCAACTGCCTAATTTAATTTGTGTGTATTATTATTTGTTGCATACTTACCATGTCAATAATTTGTGTGTCAGAGTCAGACGAGCATCTGTCGATGATGTTTTATTAAAGAATCTTATGAAAGGAAACATAATCCAGCTTTGGCAATTATTATTGTTAAATCTACAAAATTTTGGGGTTTTTTTTAACAGCTCTCAGTATCAACTTGTCGGTGATCCACATACTATGGCCAACGTGCTCTCGCTGTAGCCGCACAAGCAATATGGAATGTAATCTCCTTCCTCTATAGAGTTATATAACAGGGCGTACAATACCAAAGCTCGACAAGAAGCTTTTTTAGCCGTTGAGAAAGCTGCAAAAATATGCTGCATATGCGCATGCTGTGCGCGTACTAATTGTTCAATTAAAATCTGTTTAAAGCCCATGACGCAAGAGAACAATTGCTAAACACATAATAAGCCACAGCTTTTGCCAAAAAACACAGCATTCCAACGACTTGCCACACGAGGGAATTTACAGACATTCAACAATCAGAAGGAAACACACCTGTCCACCTAGTTTTGTTTAGCGTATAGAAAGACACTGTTACAAAAACAAATGTCTTGTGCAACATATATGTTCTTTTGCAAGCAGTGCAGTTGGTTGCCTCGAAGTTACCTTTGCAAATTAGTATGTGACAAGGCAGGAGTCCATGCATCAGAAAAGATTACCTGATTGGCATGTGTATAATGTTCCTCAGCATGAGATAGAACAGTTTCCTAGCAGCAATGACTTGACCGATGGCTGGAGTTAACGTGGTGATGACTGACACAAACCTTTTTTACTTTTATTACTTATTAATTTATAAAACCACCGTAGTCCAAAAGTTTAAAGCATCGTGTCTCCATTGTAAGAAAACTAGTGGAAAATACCTTGTCAGGAAAGCTTGATTTTAAAAAGCGTTCAACTTTAAACACCGTTTTCTATAATTGCTACTTTTCACTGGTTTCTACCACTCTGTCGGTACGTGGCGTCGGTGACGAGGTGTTTTCTACGGTGGCTCATATTCGCCAATTCCTAGAGAAACCATGTTTTCTGACGGCGTTAATCGCCGTAGTACCTGGATAGGTTTGTTATGAAACGTGCACTGTCTAGCGCGAAGTTATTAAGAATATGATTCTTATTGGATTGTTTGAGGTTTAAGCACTTATGTGAAAAGCGATTGGCCTTTCGTTTGAACTGTGAGTGGTGGGCAATAGTACGGCGATATAACGCAATAAAATACGGCGATATAACGCAATAATTTACAGCAATATAACGCAATAGTACAGGGATATAACGCAATAAAATACGGTGATATAATGCAATAGTACGGCAATATAACGCTATAGTACGGCGAAAACGCAATAGTACGGCGAAAACGCAATAGTACGGCGATATATCGCCGTTAAATAAAACATGGTTTCTCTAGGAATTGACGAACATGAGCCACCGTAGTTTTCCGACGTGGACGTCGAGATCTAAACATTATATTTTCACTTACACGGGTCCAAACAGGTGATTCAGCATAATACGTTAACCAACACAAAAAAAACATTACAGTGGAACACTAGCGGTGTGCGCTCTTGAACAGGGCTTTTGTAAAATGTCGCCATTTTGGGTGTGATTCCTTTACGAGAACTTCACAGGCGCAAACAAATTAGGAAATCCGTATATTTAAACCATCAAAAATTTGTCTCAAACCGAAGGAAATCGTGTAGTCTGGTTACCTAAGGTCGCAAAATCAGATCTTTAAGGCATTGTGAGTCTGAAGTTTTCATCTCAATTAACACTTTCTATTAACTTGTCGTCAATGTAATCTTTGACAACGTGGCCAAGATGAAAATGCATCCCAGACGGCTCATGTAAGAGCATTGAAGCCTTCTCTTTTCATACATCCTTTTAAACGTGAATTTTGATTGGCAAATTGTGTAATATTCATGCGCCCGCGTTGACACTTTTTGACCAACTATCGCTTATGTTTTGTAATAGAGCCAGACAACAACTAGAGTCTTTCGAAGCGGTTACATCACCAACAGCCGCAATTGCCCAATCACGATTGCTCAGGGTCATCGTGCGGGCGCTCGGTTTTCTCGGTCACATGATGAGCGAGCGAAAACCTGCACTTTCATAGTCTTTGAGTGCTGCTCATGTACACCCAACCAACGTTTTAGACGGATTATGTACAATATATGTATTGAGGGTGCTGTTTCTTGAGCTATACGTTACATTACATGTACTCCGCATACGTTTTACGCGTGCATTAGCAAAACAATAAGGTGCATGCTGGTCTATTTGCAAAGTACTAAATTTATTCCCCCAAACCAAAAGTGCTCTTAGTGGTTTAGTCATTAGTTGTACCTTGTTCATATCAGTCGAATGTTGCTTTTGTGTACGTGAAAACACCATGGTCTTTGAACCGAGTAATCATCGCGCTCAACCTATCCAGTCAATGTAAATGGAAATCAATGCATCTGGCCCATTGTCCCCCATCTTCCACGGTCTACTCACATGCAAAGGCCTTCATCTCAAATTCTGCAAAACTATAGTTTAACATTTTAATCTGCGAGTATCAGAGCTCGTAGCAAAAACGCATGGCTCTGATCAACCATAACAGCAGAAAAAATTCAATCCCTGCTCGCCCTGCATGATACATAGTTTCTTACTTCGTCAATGCATATGAGCTCGACTGAACTTATTTCTGACGAAATTTGTATGAAATCACCATGGTTTGTTTTATACCCTCAATTGACTTATTATTTCTTTCTTTTTTAACTCTGCTTTGGTGCAGAAGTACAAGTTGCCTACTTCGATCTGGGCCCAATATCATAGAGCTGCTTAAGCACAAAAAGTAGCTAAGCACAGGAAAACTATACTTACCAGAATAAGGCTACCAGCCAAACTACCATGTCACAATGTACAATGTTTGCCCTGTATCTTACTCATTTCTGCTGAGCAGAAAATTGTTAAGCAATATTTCCTGCGTAACGAGCTCTATGAAATTGGGCCCTGATCCGACAGACCGTGTTTGTCTACGCTGTGCATTTAACTCCGTGTGCGATCGTCTGTTGCTATTGATAAGTATTTAATTTATAACCTCCAAAACGTAACTATTCGAATACAATTTTACAGCAGTTCCCAACAAACCAGAATTGAAAAGGAGAGCGTAGATTTTGTAAACAAGAAGTGGATGAAAACTATGACAGACACCAAAATTTGGAAACTTATTTTGTTGGTGGGCCCAAATGTGGATGCATACACCGTAGCCGCACTTTCGATACAAATCGCAACATCACACGAAATATCTATCTAACTTACCTTGTAAAAGGGCATGGTAATTCTAAGCAGGATTCTATTATCTGTACTTGGCAGTGGACAGATGGCCAACCCGTTCTGAGGGTCGACCTGACTCCTGACTCAACTCAAATTAAGAATAAGAGACATATTTTCTTGCATTGCGTAAAGAATCGTAGAATAGAGCCTAGCAACTTTGCTCTGCTCTGTTGCAGCACCATCCATATCAATTAGTAGCAGTGGGAAGTGTCCGATCTAAATGTGTTGAAATTGGGTGCAAAACAAAACGCCCTCAAGCATCGACTCAAAGTTACAAAATCCATGTGCTCGTCCAATGGCGCTGGGGGATGGGCTGACGTATTACACATGCGCATTGTACCATTCCAGCAGTCTTGGATGAGACCGCTTGGACCGAGCGAAACTAATCCATATTTATTAAGATCTAGATTGAAAGAACAATCTTGGAGATTCTGTTAAAACTACCCTCAATTTACGCCTCTACATTGAATTACCCACAAACATTTCACGATCCAATAGGGGTTCATGATCAAACTTTGGTTTGCATTTCCCTTCTGATTTTTAAATCTTAATGGATATATTTCATAGAAGCTAAAAACCACCTTGGTTGTGATTCAAATGCGCATGCGCAGCGCCTTGGGGTCTTTTTGCACTTCCCAACCCTCTCACACAGACGCACCCAGATCTCGCTACCCTGACACCCATCCCCACCCTACACCTTGCCTACTCTTGCACTTGCAACCAAGCCCCAGCCCTTCCCTCCAACCGCCCTTCCATCGAATTCAACCCTACCCCTATAATCATTCCCCTAGCCCTTCTCTCGTACCTCCCCGTCCAACCCTCCCCACCAACCTCCTACAATGACACCCTTCTCTACAATTTTTATGATTATGGAGTTGTGGCTTCATGTTGTGGTGTTACAAACTATATTGATGCTTTATTGCATGTTGTAGTGGACACACGGAAGGGCATTTGTGGGGTCCTGACAACAATGGAACAATGGACCCCACAAGGTAATTTCAATAGGAACAATTGGGCCCCACAAGGGAATTCTTTAGAAAAGGGAATAATAGAACAACAATAGCAGTACCCCACAAACTGGATCCGTACGGGTGTGTGTACGTACCCGGTATTCAACTGTGCGAGGTTGTGAACTGTTTTCCATATACCGCCAAGCTATAACTTTTACTAAAGTTTATGCTCAAGCCGATCTTTAAGAGCCTTTTAAGCTATGCATGTTTAAGTTGTTGACGACAGTAGACAAACAGAGGATAAGCATTCTCCAAAAGTAAACTGGAATACTGCATAAAAATGTGCATTGGCTATAATCGGGGTAGCAGGTCCTGTATATACGGGATATAGGCCTAGGCCTATATTAAACAAATAAAGAGGCAAGGAATGTTGCATGAGCATGATAGCATTTAATACGCTTATCCCACATTTGCTTTTCCCAACAATATTTAAACAAATAAACTCCAATCAAAAGGTAGCCAAGGTTCAACTCCTGCTACTACCTTATTTCGGTTCGATTTTTACTCACATATTGGTGATGCAATAAGTAGACATTTACAGCAAATCTATAGCAAATCGAATTCAAGTAAAAGATTCTTATCCCATATTTGATTTTCCCATCAACATTTAACAATAAACTCCCATAAAAAGTTAGCTATTATTCCGACTCCTGTTACCTTATTCAGCTCGATTTTTACCAAAAGTCAAAACCTTCTACGACACAACTTAACCAAAGATGGTTTATCACTTACGTTTACTTTTAATAATGAACATTACTTATTAGCGTTTTTGATATTCAGACATGCAACTTTACTTTCTTGGAAAAAGGAGGGAACTGCCCAGTACACAAAACTTTGTTCAGTGTTTTACTTCAATGAAAAAGAAGAAAAAACAGGAAATCAGATGATGATCAGCTGAAAAGTTGCTGAAAAATAGTTGTTGATACACGCTCATTAAAACAGATGTAACAAATGTCTGAAGCTTTTTTGTTCCAGTTTCATTACATTCCATACGGTACAATTATTTTTCTGTTTTAAACCCAGTTACATAGGCCTAACACTCGTTTTATAATTTCATAAACAATGATGTATAAACACTAAACTTTGTTTTCGGCCAGAAAATAAAGGCACACCGATAAAAGACTTGGTTATAATAATCTTCGAAATTTAACGTTTTTAGGTTAAAATTCACGTTTTCAATGTATTACTGCTTGTTAACAATTGTTTTATACCTTTCGAATTGAAAAATTAGCAAGCAATGCAGTACAACTATTTTCGTTGCGATTTACACATGCATTTTGTTCAGCAATAAACATTGCTAAAACAAACATCAAAGTTACCAATTACCATTTTATTTAAAATACAGACCGTCAACTGCCCGGTTTCTGGGTATATTGTTAGATAAGTCAATGAAAGCAAATAACATGGACATTTTAAACCAGTATTCTACATGCACATCCAACACACTAAGGTAAGTCACTAAGTCATGTTTTGGGGTTGTAGTTTTGTTTTGTTTTTTGTTTTGTTTTTTACTTTTGTACATTTTTTACTTAGGAGTTAACATTATTTCTTAAATCCACGAGAAATGGTTGTCAAATATCCTGTAGGCACCTTAACTCATCAATGCCAACTGATAAATTAACCCGAATCCCACTCAAAAAAGCTTTTATCTGATAATCGAAGTTATAACGTTTCTCAACAACAAATTATGCACAATTTGAAGTACTTAAAGCTTAGTATATACATGATTCATTAATTTAATAGCAAGGTTGACAAAATCTTGCGCACAATTTCTTTCTGTGTACAGAAAGCTGTCATAACTATACCAACCTTGGTACATTGATTCATCAAAACTACTTTATTTATACACTGACAACAGTATCTACTCTAAATATCCTTTTCTAAATATGCATCAATATCATTTGAGTTTTAGTGTGTACTCTGAATGTGACATCAATGAATACTGGTCATAACCCACCACCCCTCCCCGTTTTATTGTAAGAATACAAAACAAAACATTATTTATCCTTACCACACTTTGGTGAAACCAAAGAGAACCAATGCATCATCAATTATTATCACTTGGTTTGTCCAAACTACTACAATATATGTCCACAAAATATGCAGATAAATGATGCATCTACATGTACCATCACTCAAGCTTCTTCTCATATTATTCGGTACTTTATGGAGACCGAGGAAAAAACAAAAAGGAAAAACAAAAGGTCTCCAAATCGAAATTCTAAAGACCGGGGTGTTCAACAAAAAAATTGTATGTACATAAAGGAAAGAACAACAGGGATGCACTTTTGAGAATGTGTCTCATCACACTTATAGTACACACATATCAGTCAATATTGCATTGGGCACGTCCCAACACACTTAAAAACACACAAAATCAGTTTGTTAGTCGGAAACTCAATGATAAGTTAACATTTATAACGTTTTGATTTTTCATTCAGTCATCAGCACATCTGTATAACCCAGAAAGTGTGTTTTATAAAATCATTTTTTGTTTTGGTTTGTTTTGCTTTATTTATATTTATTTTTATTTGTTTAGGGGTCATCTCTAAACACTTGTAGTATATACATTGAATGAATGTACCATACCGGCCAGCTCTGCCTCAGTTGTGTGTTCCAACACACATATTTAGTAAATATTACATAATTAGTTATCACCACTTGTGTCCTGAACCTCTTGTAGTATAGAGTGAGCCTAATACGTAGAGAAACAGTACAGTGTCATTTACCACCTCGTGGGCGTGTCCAAACACACTTATAGCGTATACACATATCAACAATTATTCATTGTCACCATTGCTTAGGTGTGTCCCAACACACATGTTTAGTAAATACTGCATCATTAGTTACCATCATTTGTGTGCTGCAACACTAGTAGTATAGAGTGAGCATAATACATACATCCTGTCAGTTACCACCTCTTGGGCGTGTCCCAACACATTTATAGTATATATACATATCAAAAATACTTAATTAGTTATCGTTGCTTGGGTGTGTCCCACCCTTGACATATTTAGATACAGTTCTCATCACTTGGATGTGTCCCGAATTCCCAGAACAATTGAAAAAAGTAAACCCAGAGAAACATTATATCGTATCACTTGTAAATGCTTAGGGTGTATCTAACACACAAGTAGTACACGCAGGAAACACTATCCCAATCAATAATCTACACTTTCGTTTCCCCAAAACAATAGAATTGTATATCAGTTACAGTCACTTGTTAACCAATATCTAACATTACAGTTCTCCTAAGTATTTTTTAATATTAAAAAGTACACAAAAACACTTTGCCATCGGGTCATCGTTGCTTTTGTGTGTCCCAACATACTATCACAATATATACATTATCATTTGTAGTGGTGCAGCCTTTATTACTTAGAGTGTCCAAAGACAATTAGAGCATATATATTATTTTACAGTAACTCGCAAGTAACTTCAAGTAATTTTTATATTTAAAAATACACAGAAGTGTGCTTATCCGTCATCATTGCTTGTTTGTGTCCCAACATACTATCACAATATGTACAAAATCATTATGTAGTGATACAGCCTTCGTCATCTTAGCGTATTCCAATACAATTAAAGCATTATATCTGATGTAACAATCCTCCCAAGTAACTTTTAATGTTAAACAATACACACAAAAGTGTGCCATCCAAGCATCAGAGTAAAACACGGTACACTGAAATACAATACATTGTATTAGTGGTGAAGTAAATGCTTACAGGTGGAATGAATAAACAAATCAATAGCACATGTAGGAATCACCATATCATGGGTGTCCTAGCATACTTCAAGAAAAACAATATTATCGCATATCAGTTATCAACTTTCCAAATATATACATATTATGATACAGAAGTCACAAGAATCAGGAAACATCACATGCTTAGGAGTGTACGAACACACTTATAGCGAATAATTGTTGAAAGAAACAATACATTGTATCATATACAATGTATAAATGCTTGGGTTTGTCTCACACACAAAATACTTGCAGAAATACAATATGTCATCATTACTTGGGTGTGTCCCCTAACTATAAAAAAATAATGATAATAAGGTGTAACTATATGCAGGTAACATCAGTTATTTCGCAACACACAAATACTATATACAAGGAATGAACCTATGGGCATCATATCATTGAATGTTTATTGGTTTTGTCCAAACACTTAAAGGAAATATATCAATCTGTGCTAACTTGCTTGTGCCCAAACAAACTAATAAACTACAGTAACAATCACTTGGAAAACTTGGATAAACATCCTATTGCTGGACACGAATACTACATTATTCAAAAATTCCCAACATATTCCTATTCAGTACCTAGGTCTTTCCTTACACATTTATAATAAGCACATTATGCTACCCCCAAAAAAATATTTAAAAGCAAAATATATATAAAAAATTAAAAATAAAACAATGATGTTTCTCAAACTCTCAACACTGAATACTACATGTATATATACAGCAAAGAACTATCAGTCTCCAGCACTTGGGAGTGTCTCATTAAAAGAGAAGTCAATATGGCATATCATTTAGAACAGTGACCATTGTCCAAACACACTGACAGGTACACATTTGTATAACAAATCAGGCATCATAATGGTCATTTTACAGTTTGGCTTTTCCAAAAACCATTAGAATTATATGTACAGAGACACAAAAACACCGAAATAGTGGTCTGCACTTATCTAGACGCACTTTATGTATACTACAAAGAAACAAAACATAAATCAATCACTGACAAGTGTCCGGTTAATGCTTACATATAAAGAATGTCATCAAAAACATTTGGTGTGTCCAACATGAACAGAGAAACACATCATCTAACACAATACCAACTTTACGAAAGAGTCAATCATTAATTTTCTAAAACGATGTCTCACTAAGCCCATTGTGTTTCTCAAGAAGACTCCAAAATATGGCATTGTATAGTGTGTACAGTGTACATGTACACAAAGAAGAGTCATAACAAAAATGTTTCAACTCAGACTTCAATTTATCAGTGTTCTTTATGTTTACAGAAGCTTGAGATTTGAAGAAACATTATTCCTCACGGTAAACTTTGATCAGTCTGGTCGTCTGTTGGCAAAGAGAGTAGACAGGTTTCTCCAGATCAGTTATGCTAATTCTGTCTCGCAGCCTGACCTGACAGAAAAAGGGGAAAAGAGCAATGTGTTAATGCTTTCAGACTGAACAACTTATAATCTAAATTTTGTAGAGTTTCTCTGTTTTTAAGGCACGAAAATCAAAGAAAACAGGAAATCAGCTGATTCGCTCAGAAGCTGCATGCCTGTTTGAACACACAACATGAAATCAGCTGACTCGCTGAGAAGTTGCATGCCTGAATGCACACATAACAAAACTTACATGATGTAAAGATGGTCAAGATAGTAAACTTGACTTGAAATATTTTTGCCTGAAAAGCTTTAGTATTTGAGAAATAAGTAAAACAATGGTTTTCATCTCGCGAGACCAAAATGTTGTAAAATAGTGAAAACATAAAAGGGGTTTTTCTTCTATTATCTCGTGACTCCAAAGACCGATTGATTCAAATTTTTTACAGATTTGTTATTTCATGCATAGTTTAGTTTATTTGAAGAAGGGAAACTGGTCTTTGCCATTAGCCAATGTTGTACATGGGCTACAAGTCAATCTTTTTTTACCTTCCCTAAAATTGGTACACTTCCTTTTCTGGTTTGTTACTAAATGCGTATGAAAGTTGGTATGCAACAGACCCTTAACAAAATAATATATACACGTTTAATGTTAGATTCATTTGCAACTATATAATACTGTTTCTGAGTGGAAGTATACACACGAAACTTACCTAAATGTCTTCAGTAAGTACCAATCGAATGTGATCCTCTCTTTGTTGTGGTTTTGCGTTTGATCTTGTGTGACTTATCATTTTCCTTTTGCTGAAATTTGTCACAAAAAGAAATTGTGAAAATTTTACAGCTATCGTGAACTATGCCTCAGAGAGGCCGTTTTAAAATGATTGACAGTAAGTGATCACTGCAGGAATTTATCTTACACACTGTAGAATACTGTTTTGTCTTTCAAATTATCAAAAATCAGTATCATTCCTGTGCTGATAAACTACATTTCAGCACATTTACACAAACATAAAAGCTTTAACCTGCTGTTATGATGATGAATATCTAATAAAGTGTCTTTCATTACAAGTATCAAATAATTATAGAAAGTAGTTACAGGGACACGTTGCTTTCATAATGGGTGATTTGGTCTTTAAAAAGTGTTTGCAATGAAATGAATCTGGTTGGAAAGACGTTTCAAATGTAGAGCATAATGATCCACAAAAATATACCTCGAAATTGTGTAGAAATAAATTGTTTACTCCACAAATGGCTGACCCGATGTATAAGGAAAACCACACAATTTTGAGGTATATTTGTGTGGATCATTAAATTATAAATGCTTATATAGCCCAAAGAGCCCAATCCGAAGGCAACGTGCACTTTTAAATATAAATGGAGCCTGTAGTGGTTTTTCAGCAGAACTAAGAATATATACTGCATTTATATATTATTGTTGAAGTATTTTAATAACAGAGAAGGCTAAATCAATATTAACCCTTTCACAATAAACTTATTAGCTTAGTATTTACCTTGATTTTCCTATCGAAAAACTCCAGAAGTTTCACAATATGACAAAGTCGTAGATCCTTGTGGAGCAGGGGCATCACACGATCATGGCCACTAAAGTCCTTCAACAGGTCACGCAGTCTCTGCTTGCAGTCTGGTTCAAAATTGTGTCGGGCCCTGAGGTAGCGGAAAACAAACCTCTTCAGGATGTCTCTGATCTGGATGAGGGCATCGCCAGGTCTGTCCATGCAGCACTTCTCCAACTCATGCTCAGGTTTCAAAGGGAGCTTCGTTTGAAATTCCTCACCTAGGGTCTGTACAGTAGCAGCTGCTAAAAGCACCTCCAATTGCTGATAAAGAGAAACTATGTGTTTCAATTTGATAGATGCAAACAGTTCTGGTGACTCAATTTTTAAGATGGTTTTCCATTTACTGATAAAGTCTTGTAAAGTATCCTCTGGTTCACCACTTGTTCTCTTAATTAAACCCATGAGGACTTCTAACTGCTGAAGCAGGTCGTTTGTGAAAGTGCCCTGCTTCTTTCTGTCATCTTGATTGACCAGATTTGCTATATCCTTTGGCAAGGGTTCCTGTTTGACTCTTGCTGCCATTTTCTCCAGAATGGCTGTAGAAGAGTGGTAGAGATCATCTGAAAAGGTAAAGCCTTCCAAAGCACAGCCATCTGTTAGGATCATTTTATTAAGTACAGTGGTTAAAGCTACGTCCATTTCAATCTGGCTTAACTCATATGTGATCTCTGTGCCATGACCATACTCAGTATTGACGTCATGGTAGCAAAGACACTGATCATCCCAGGGATTGGTTATGATGTCTTTCTTCCTCACTTGATCGAGAGGCTTTGTTTGGAGAGCAGCAAGGTGGTTTTCTTTAATAAGAAAACTGATTGCAGGACACTCTCTAGTAACAGCAATACCAAGTGCCTGCATCAAGAATTTGTTTTGTATTTCCTGTAGAGCCTGTATCATTTGCTTTAGGGTGTTTTGCTCTTTCCCTGTTGGCATCAGACACTTTATGATCTCCGAGTCCTTGGTTATATACTCAGGCTGCAGAGTTTCACCCGTAATTTCAGTCCATCCATCACAAACCTTTTTGGCTGCATCTCTGAAGGCTGTCCAGGGAGTAGACATATTTGGAAAAGCCTCAATCAAATAGCTGACTGGTTGATTGGCATACTTGCGTTTTTCACGTTGCTGACTAAGTTGAGCACTTACTAGTATGTTCCAATCAAGCAAAGCAGGTAGATGACAAACATACTTCAAGGCACTGTACTGTGACAAAAGTAGATGAAGGAAAGGATAGCGTTCTACATTCTTGCTTCGATCACAGAAGCATGCCTTGAGATCTTCAAGAGATGGCTGACGTTTCTGACGAACGGATCTTGGTAACAGCTTGCATGCGTCTCCATGAATGCTGTCTAATTCCTGTAGCTGATGCTGCAGTGATTTATCAACTGGTGTACCAAGAGCTTCAAAGGAGTCTTGCAGAAATTGTTTCCTGAAATGTGTAGAATTCCACAGTATCTTTTGAACTGATTTGTCTATCTCAATCTCCTGCTGGTCCCGTTCTGCAGCTGAAACGAATGTGTACTGTGCATCTGTGAGTATTGGGCTTATTTCCTTAATGATGCAATGAAGAAGCACACATGTGTCTTGACAACCTGCCCTGAGAATCACTGGCATTACATCCCAAAGCTTGGTCAATCTCATCTCAAGCTCGGCCATACTACATACATAAACCACATTGGGCTCAGCATGGGATATTTGAGATGCAATATACAGACACCCATGTACCAAGAAGTCGATGATGAATCTTGACAAAATAGAGATGTTGCCTGTTGGTTCAAGGTTTTCCCAGGATTCAACCGGAGGATAATTGTATCCAACAGGGGTTTTTGTTTCTTGCTCTTCATTGATTGCGCCCGGCACAACTGGCCAGTTGATCTTTCTGCCACATGTTGGACATTTCACCCTATGTGAATCCTGCCCCAGGCTCTGTACTAACAGTTGAGTGCATTTGCAAATGATTGATCTAGTCTGTTGATTTGCCTTCCCAGATAATTTTGCTGCACCAGGGAAATGCAAGTCCTTTAGTTGTTCGGAGGGACAGAGAAACTGCAAGAAATTACGCACTTGATGACCTGAATGGTTACCAAGAACAACTGCAGCTACATGCACCAGCACAGAGGCAAGCCTCACATCACTAATCTCGGATTGCTTTGATAATTGCATTCTTCCCCTGAAATCAGATAATCCCAAGACAGCCTTGACGAGTTGAAACCATGGTATTTGATCAAGTTTTACTTTCTTTATTTCCTTGACAATCCATTTAGCTTGAGACATTCTAGAGTCACTGAGGTCTTTTGTTTTCCCAGCAAAATAAAAATAATCTGCAAGGACAGCCAAGAATGCCACACGTTGTTTTGGACCGGATTTTAGACTGCCCATCACAGTTTTCATGCCATCCCTTTTGTCATTCACTTGTAAATCTGCCAAGGCTTTGGTGATCTCTCCCTTTAAGTCCATGTAGCTCACAGGATTAAAACCAATGCCAGAGCGAGAGCATAAATCAGTCAAGCTAATCCCTTTAAGGAATTCCACTTTCTCACTTAAACTTGACATCAGTTTGTGCAGATCATTGGTGCTGTCTTGCTGAGATAAATGTCTCAAAATCCATAACTGGACATTTGGCACTCTGTCACATCCTTTTAGGGAATCAACCACACCACTAAATTTCTTCAATAGTGCGAAGTCGTCTTCAGTCTCAGGAAAAGTGTCAACATTTTCAATCAGGAACTCTGCGAAAACACGGAATAGTTTGTTTAAGAATGCCAAAGCACAAACAAGATTAAGAGAGCATTTATCTGCTGTTTTAAGCAATCGGCATGCTATTATTGCAGTTACTATATGCGAAGAAAGGCCACCTGACATCAATTGAAAAGTTGTAAGGTCATGGAAACCATTTTCCCCAATTAAGTCACAACAGAGAACTGCAAAATGGTGGTTTTCTCCAGACGGGAGTTCCAAAAGTATCTGGTCTAAAGTAACCAGATTATCTGATAAGTCATTAGGATTCACACCTTCACAGATGACCTTGGTAAACACAGACTCACGCTCACTATCCTCAATTTCAGCAAGTACGACACGCATCAAGACTAATCGTGAGCCTTCAATAAGTTCCCCCTTTTCAGTGATAAGCAGTCTGCAAATGTCATTAAGCAAGGGGGTGTCAATGTTGGATTCTAGACAGCGCCCAAAGTACTTCGTCAGAAACATTTGCTGAATGGATCCTTCAGTGTCTTCATTGGAAACCTCCTGTATGATTCCTAACACAAACTCAAAGACCTTTTCACTGTCAAGAGTGCTGTCATCGATTTCAGCAATGAGCTCACCAAGAGTAGCCAATGTCTTGTCTGGAAGATTATTAGGCAAGGCCAGCAAGTTAACAAAGTCTTTGCAAAAATGAAGGTAATGAAGCTCATTTGGTCTCACCTCAATGCCAGCTGCCAGCAACAGAATGTTGTTGATGCGCCTCACCCAAATAATTTGACCTTGGCAATGTTCTAAGAGAGCTTTGGTTGGCAGTAGAGATTTGCAAACATGAGAAACTAGAGTGAGTTTAAGTGGAATGTCTCGAGTTTCTTCAGCTTCATCTGGTGTGACTGAACCGTCACTGTAGTGACTTTCAAACGCTGAGACAAAAGATGAAGTTTCCGAAACTTGGTCGTGTTCCAATTCTTTCTCAAGTTCAGACACTAAAACCTCACTAGCATCCAAAAAATCCTCCGACGCAATACTCTTTTCATCGTCAGAACATGGATTCTCATGTTGAATGTCTGAGGAGTCTGCGAATGTCTTCAGTAACACGGCACAATCTTTCCCTGTTGTCTCTTGGTACATGTGCAAAAGCTGCAGCTCTGCAGACAGTAGGTCAGACATCATTCTAAGAGAAATATGCCATTGAGACAATTGTTGGATTGTTGATAGACCCTTCCCTAATGCAAAATCCTGCAGTTTGACAAGCAACCTGGTAGCATGAACACGGGCTTCTTGAGACATTTGGCTCACCCAGTCAACTGAGAAGACATTACACAGATCGTTCAAATACAGATCAAGATGCTGTTCCATAAACTCATCATCAACACGCTGTGACAAATCATACTTGATTGCTTCGGGTAGTCTGAAAAAAGAAAATTATTTCAAACAATTAAAGCAGATTGGAAACATTGGAGTCATGACCTACAAGGAGGTTTGATGCGTTGTTTGACACTGTTTTGGGAAGGAGGTTTTTATTAGGTTTTTACAGTGAAAAGGGCAAACTTGTTTGATAGGAAATTGCAGCAACTGGGACTACAAGTCTAATATTTATCTGCAAACTTCCAGGGGTTGAATTGCAAGTTCAATTCCAAGCTGAACAAAGAAAATTTTACTGCAACAGGACTTGAATCTGCAACCCTCCGAGTAACAAGCAGGCGCTCTACCATCTGAGCTATACGTTCTGAACTATATGGCGGTTGTTTGAGGTGAATTAAAAGTTGCCTCCCATGTTATTACTTTTGTGTTTAATACAAAGAAAAACAGCCTACCTGTCAAGTAAGACTTGTGTCAACTTTGTAGTCATCTCAGCTGATTCAATAGAGGGTTGTTCTGCAATCAGTTTTTCTCTTGCATCTGCCAATAGGCACTTTAATTGCTCTTCAATGATGTCTAACAGCTTGCTGAAGAAAGGAAATTCCAGCAATGGGAGTGTTTTTTGTATTGGGCAAGATTCTACCCCATTTGGTTCCGGAAGTGTCTCTGATCGAACATCAAAGATCAAGGGATTACAGAACATTGTTTTCCAAACCGCTTTTTGTTGAGCCTGACTGAAGAAGCTGTTCCAAGCATTGTGTCTCTCTAAAAAGAATACAATCTTGAAGAGTGGCCGCCCAATTTTACGTTTCACGTACTCCACAAGGGCATAGTTGAAGCTAGCACATTCAACAAGCAATTCATGTTCACATGCAACAGACACCTGCCATGCTACCTTATTATTTGGGCACTCATCATCAACTTCATCTTTCTGGATGTCCTGTAAGACTGTTCTGCAGAAACAGTCAATGAGCTTTGGAGACTCAGTGATTCGTCTGATCAACTCAAGAGTTTCTTTGACATCTTTAGACTGATCAGTATATGAGAGACATGAGAAACACCATAGTAGTTTTTCTCTAATGACATTACCAACATTAACCGTCTGTGCACAAATGTCTTCTATTGACATCTTGATTAATTCTTCAATCAGAAGCTCTGGTTTCTCCAGTACATCTAATGTGACTTGTTGCCAGCCACACAGGAAGTTAAACTGCCAAGGAAAATTTGATGTCATCCCTTCAACATTCTGATCTCGTTCCACATGAACAATTATGCATGCATGTTTGACTCCTCCGTATAATTCGTCCATCGAGTACTTGGCCATCCAACGGTCTATGAGGCATTTAGCAAGAAGCATATGCTTTGCATCTAGAGATGTCTTGCACTGAAGGATGAACAGTTCATCCTTGCTGTCCTTGAATTGTTGAAGTGCAGCATTCAGTTGTCGCTCCGACTTGAATTTGCTCAGTTTCTCTACCTGGACACTTAGCAAGTCTGCCAGACAAGAACTAAGGTCAGTGTGAATGCTACTGAAGGTATACACAATCAACTTCATTGTGCTGCCATGAAAAGGTTCATTAATTAGTGCTACTTGTGCTGTGTCTTTCATCTCATTGGAAAGTGACAACTTCAAATAGTGCCTTAAACCGCAGTTTAATTGGAGTTTAAGATACTGGTCCTGAAAGCTGATTACTTCATTCTCGGCAAGGTTTGACTTTGATGACCTAAGAACTGCATCAGGTGGAGCGATTTTTACGAGATCATTTTTACACAGCTGTACAATTTGATCCACTTTCATATCTTCAGGCTTCACATCACGACAGTGGGAGAACACGATTGAGGGAAGTGTATCACTGTGGTATCCCAAGAACGCTTGCTTTGGAGTAAACTGCATGTTGGGTATTGTTGAGATGCCTTCAGCCCACTTTCGCAAAGAATCAATGACATACTTCTGTTGATCATTTACAACATCCATGAATGTGAGTGTTTGCTTCTCAAATCTATTCAACAATGGAGGATCAGAGTAGTCAACATTCTGCTGGTCTATTACAACAATGCACCTGAACTCTTGATGAACCTGACACATCGGATTACTATAAGCACCCAGAGCCACACGACAGTGCCGCTTTTTACCAACAATTGTGTAGTTCTGATTCAGCATGTCATAGAGACTACTGTACACATTATCCAGGTCTCTCAGCACAAGGATATAACCTTCTTCCATGCAAAGAATTATCTCACTCAGGATACGATAGTTGTACTCCTCAGACAGGTCATCATCAAACCGGCTTCCAAGAAGAGATATGTACCTTTTCTTCATCTTACTTAATACTTCCTCAATGATGCTTAATGCAGAGTCGCCACTTGTTATTAGCATAAGGTGGCGGGCAAACTTATCCTCTAGATTGTCTTCTATTAGTTTAATGGTCGAAGGTCTTGAATCAGGACTTTGGTCAACATCCAACGTATCCATAAAGTTGTTCATTATACCTGTCATAGCTTTTCGATTTCCTCCAAAGTTTCGAAGAAGTCCAATCTCCAACGAAATGGCTGCTTCTTGTTTAGATGAGGACAGTGCAATACTCTTGATAAGTGAATAGTAATCCCTTAAACCATGAAAGTTTTTACGTTCCTGGGACCGATGGTGTAAATGGTAGGCCTCAGCTAGTTTCTTCAGCATCTGATCATGCTCCTGTTTTTGTTTGCTTTTAGTCTTACTACCGCTTCGTTTAGAACTCTCATCTCGAATTGACTTTGCTGTCTCAAACAGATCGTCTGCATTTGGTTCTGGTCGCGATAGATGTACAGCTCGATTCATCTTTGCAGCATCCAGTGCCCAGTTTGATATCCCCACAACCGCCATCTCAGGAAAGTCACCTGTGCTTGGCTCTAACAAGCTGTGAAGAACCTTGAGTGGGTTGAAGGAGGAGTTCTCTGCCAGACCTATCTCATCTAGAAGAACAACGGGTATGATATCTGGATTATGTTCCTTGTAGCGCTTTGCCTTCTCAAAAACTTTGATAATTCCTTCTGATGTTGACGACTCTGATCCCTGATAGGAGACAACGTAGACAGCAGGCAGTTTCTTAAAGTATTTGTCCTTTGAGTCAGGTCCTCTAAGATTACTGCGAATGAGCTGCATTGAGAGTGACTTGCTGCAGCCAGGTTTTCCAACCAGAAACACAGGGATCCTGTTAAGAATAGAAACAAGGACAACAAAAACATTCTCTCGAAGTGCCTCGTTTTTTGCTATTCCCTCCTCCAGTTCCATTCTGTTGAGAATGTCAAGTTGTTCGCGTTTAATCACCTCTTCAATGTGTTCTTCTGAAAATTCAAGATGATTCTTCCTTTTGAAGATTTTGGACATCTCCTCTCTGTACGATTTCCTGTCATCGGCTGATGTTAACCGAGAATGGTAGCAGTGTGCTAGTGAGAGAATTATAGCCCTAATTTCAAATTCTTGAGGACTCTTCTTGTGATGATTAACTTTGGCAAGCTTTTTGCGTTTCAGCATATCATTCATCCAATGGGCAAGATGTTTGCACCTGTTGACATCCCGCAGGCTTACACTGTAATTGTTCTTCATAGTGTTTTTTATGAAGTTCTGCGACATTATCAAAAGGTCAACAAAAAGAGACACTAAATCATCACTGATATTACCCTTGATCATTCTCTCAGTGTAAGCTTCTTCATCTTTTGCATTCAGAGCACCATAGTCCCATACATAATCCATCAATGCCTCCGGCAGGGGGTTCACTCTGTACACTAACTTTGACTGCTCATCAGTGACAAGTTTATCGGTTAGTCCCGAGGTTTTGATGTCTCCCTGGCGCAACGAGTAAGGATTGCAAGCTGCCAGAAAAACAAGGTTGACTGGCAATGGTTCCCCAAGACAACTTTGGTGGCAAATAACTTCACTCAAAAGCCCTAGGTGATCACAGGTGTTGATCTCATCGAGGAAACACCATATTTGGCCATCAAGATTTTCTTCGGCTTCTTCCTTCTTCTTATGGATAAAGTCAATGATGGTGTCAATTTCAATTCCTGCATGAAAATTGAGAACATAGAAAGGTACCTCACAAACACGTGCCAGGTAGGTGATAAGAGTTGTCTTCCCACATCCAGTTTCACCCATAATGACGACTGGGATCCGAGACTTAATCCTCATATGAATCAAGACCATCTTCATTAAGTTATCTGGTGTCAGTGCATACCCTTTGTCCAAATGCCCAAGTTTGCTCCTTGAAAATGGATCTCGAGTGTTTCTACAGATTTTCTCCAGGACTGTTTGAAGTTGTTCTTGTGGCATTTCCTGGTAGTCAGGTAGCTTTTTGTCAAGTTGCTGTTCGAACAGATTCTTTACACTTTTGGGGACCTGACTTAACAGTCGATAGAGAGTTGACAATGTTTGAGTGTCTTGCTGGTTGAAGACTACCATGAGGTGATTACTGTCTGCCCACTGTACCATGCCTTTTACACGTGCCACCATTTTTTTGGCAGTTACCGATGGACCTTGATGAAGTTCATTCAAGGCTTCCGCTGCATCTCTACCGGTCATTGATTGTGTAACACCTGTCTCTACGGAGCGAGATGAAAATTCTTGTGCGACAGCATCAAGTGCTTTGAACAGGTCTGATCGTACACAATGTACATCTTTCCCAAGCATAACGCGCAGTGCTTCTTCAGTGAAGTAATGAGAGGCAGACAGTTTCTTCAACTCTGTTGCTAATACATTCAGGAACATATTAACAGTAGTAAATGCCATCTTGGATGTTGGAGAGAAGTGGGTTCTTAAGAGATGCCTGCATTTATCCCCTGGGAGTAGGGATCCATTTGATGAAGTGAAAAAGGTTATCTGCTTTGCATCAAGTGATCCATCAGTCACTGCTTTCAAGTAGCTGCATACAACTTGAACCGGGCTGTTTACTTCTTTACTCACCAGGAAACTCTCATAGTTGTCCCATTCAATGTGAATTCTTTTAAAGTTACAGCAGTTTGTAAGCGAGTTGCGAAGGTTGTTCTGTTGAGTGTTTGCAATTTCAATCAAGATGTCACTGGTATTCAACTCACACAAAAATGTACCTGCAACTACCATCCCAACCACCAACAGTTCAAAAATGAATGAATCAATCAAGCTTGGGTCGGATGTTGTTCTTATGTCAATGTGAAGCAGTTGATATTCCGATGGAGGCCTTCGCAACAACTGACGGACGAGATTACTCTTTGTCTGTGGTCCTCCCATTGGTAACAAAAGAGAACTTTTATCCTTTTCTGATGCTCTGCAAGATATGTACTCCGATTTTCCAAGCCCAGGAACTTCAGAAGTGATAACTTCAACATCTGGCCAACCCTGCTCTAGGCAGTCTTTCATTTCATTGGATGTCATACCTTGTATTCGGTGAGTGTAATGTGGAGAAAATTGATCGATAATGTGGTGATGGCATCCCCCACGGCAAATTATGGCCAACAGGAAGAAACACTCCTCCTCCTGAATTCCCCTCACCTCATCTACCAGCATAAATTGGATATCTGTACTCAGCTGTTCTACATTTATTAGTGCATACAGATCATTGTTTTGCATTTCAGATGTTTTGCGACACCTCTGTAACAAAAGGTACACCTCTTCCCATGTGGTTTCCGAATGGCAGAAAAGCACATGATTTGCCTGGGGGTACTTTCCGGTTGTGTTCTTTAGCAAAGTCATGAGAACTGGAATAGAGTTTGTGCTTTCCGGGACTAATTCTGCTACAAAGACAGTTCCACGTTGGACTGTGCTTTCGACAGTTGCCTTTTGATGAGGTTTAAGACACAAAATATCTCGAACAGGAGGCACTACTTCTGAAAAGACTTCCTGGAGAGCTTCACCAATCTGGAAAACACGCATCCTCAAATCCTCGGTGTAATCGAGTGATTTATAGTTATCTCTCAAGTTGATGTCCACACAGACGTCAGGGTTGACATAGTGAAACAGATTTACAACTTCTCTTGTCGCATCAATATTTCCTCTAAAGAACTGATCTAGCAGCCATAATTGTTTTGCATGGAAGAAGTTCAAGAAGTAAAAGTCACTTCTTGCGTCCTTCAGAATGATTCTCCAGTTAGAATCTTCTCCTTTCAAGCGATCTTTCAGTAAGAGGAGACTCTCCAGATCTGTGACATTATCATGGAATTGTCTGAAGTGGTAATGACCAGAATTTGCGAGCCGTGAACAGAGCTTAACAATTTCATTCACCTCATCTATGCACTGTACAAATTCCTGGAGATCTTTGGACAAACGGCCATCATCTTTATCCCCTTCTTTTCTCTCAGGCTGATAAGACATTCTTGAGTTCACCATGAGGAGAGCTCTACTTCGTAAATCATTAAGCTCATCCTGCTCATATGTGGCACAAGTGTCATCATCCCTTGTGTAGCTCATTGACACCTTGCAAAATTCACTCAAGACGAATTCGTATGTGCCTTTCTCAAGAGCATTCCTGATTATTTTCTTAGTCATCTCTCCTCGCTGAGCAATATTGTTGTACAAATTCTTCAGGGCATGGAAATGTTCATTGCATGTTCTAATCTTTTCGGACACATTTTTTATTTCCAGTCGCTTACTCTTCGCTATGGCATTGATGAGTTTTTCCGGTGTGTCCATGACCTCAATTCTCAGAAAGGATCCCATGTACCGCTGTACTTCTATAAGATCCGACACAGTTGACTCGTTGACTAAAGAATCTGACCTCTCCTCCACTGCGTCTGTAAGATTTCTGAGGTCATCATCAATGATGGGCTTCAGGAACAGAATCAAGTCTTTAGAATGAATTAGCTCCTCTATAGTGCACCAATCATCAGCATTAAACTTCTTATCTACATCTTGGATTGACTTAACTGCTCTATGGACTTCTTCAAGTGTCTTCCCATCATCTTCAGGGTCAAAGATATTGAGCAAAGTTTCAACATTATTCAGGAGGTCACCAGCCTTTTGTTCAGGGAATTCAAATGTCTTGAACAGACACTGCAGTTGTTTTGAATACTCTCTGATTTCTTCAAGGTTAATCCAACTCTTTAGGTATTCCATTGATTGCTTGGGGGGGTTGAGGATTTGCATGTTGTTCAGCTCTTGGTGAAGTTCCTCATCCTTGATCACCCCAGCAAACAAGATTTGCATGTTATGAACTGTGATGGTCGCACATCCTTTGGCAATGTCAGAACAAAGTTCGTTAAACGCAGGCAGACATTTTGATGAAACTAATGCAGAGAATTCATCAAGTTTCAGAGACCTCAATTCAGGTTCGTCTTCGAGCTGATCTTCAAACTCTGCATCAGATATTACTTCTACTTCCAAGTCACTATCGGAAGAAGAATCTTGAGCAAAAAATGGGGCACTGCCGAGTTGTGTTGTTTGGATGTTTTCAACAAAAGAAACACAAATGTTAAAGAACACAGTGGAGTTTGATAACTTCAAAGTGTTTTTTGCAGTTCCCAGGAAAGGTGTTAAGAACCCCCAGTATTCGGGATCAACAAGACTCATCAAGCATGTTTGACTATTTGCATCAACATGTTGCCTCCTCAAGCAAAGTTCTTTGTTCATCATCTCCAGGTCTGTTTTACTCAGAAACATTGTAAACTTGTCACAAAAAACCAAGAATGTTTCCAGTCGGTACAGAATTTGTTCATGGGTCCCAATTATGTCAAGAGGTTCTTTGAAAGTCAGACGCCTTTTCTTTGCCCATTCTGCATCCGTATTTACCTTTTCGCAAAGTTGCACCAGACAATCATGATACTTTAATTGTCCGAGTCTATTGATAAACCCAACTGTGACTTTCTTTTGGAAGAAGTCCTGCTCAACACAGACCAACGTGTTAACCACTGCTTTGTACACCAAGTTGTTCTGCAGTTCCTGGGCCATATTTCCTTGTGCCTTTAATATGAGTGTCCAGAAAGTGCTGTTCTCTAGGAGTGAAAAAACGTCATTCTGGGCTCCATACATGATTTCAATGAGTGACAAGAGGACATCAGCAGCATATCTGTTAAAGGGAAGGTATACGTTTGGTAATGACTCTGAAAATTAATGGCAATAAAAACTTACTTGGTAAGAAGTACAGCAGCTTTGGATAGTATAATGCATTTTGAGAAACTTTTCACTTCGAAGTACTGCGGTTATGGAAAAAATATATCACTTGTTATCCCCAAAATTTGAATCTGAGAAGCGTTACGGTCGTAACGCTTCTCAGATCGTGTATTCCTATATGGACAATTCTTTATGCGTGGAAATATTCGCTCCGGTTTCTCGGTGATATCCCAAGAACGCGACCACCATTTGAAGTGAAATTTTTACAGGACGGTTTGTTTGATTGAATACACCTACATTTATATAGGATTAAAACATTCATATGTGCTAACTACTGCATTACAGTGCAGTGCAAAGTGATGCACAGGCCAACATTCCTCAACCCCATCAAAGCTATTAAGATCCGCTTTCATTGATCCACTGCCTGCAAATTTCAGTATGCACCAAACAAACTTTTGGAACACAGGGATTCTGTTACTTACTGTGAGTGTAGGTCGATGATCCCCTTGGGTGCATATGGTTTCAGTATTTCATAGATGCTGCCCATCTTTGTGCTCTGAATACTCACGATCAGGTGTTTTACAACAAGTTTCATTCCTGCATCGGACAGAGTACTATTTGCATTCTTGGGACTCTTAAACACTATTTCTAGAAGTGTCTTCAACTGATTATGTTGACTGATGAATGCCAAAGTCCCTGTGTCTAGCTGCTCAACTAAACCTGGTAGTTCACTTAGCCACTGGGTAGAATGCAAAACATCCAAGAAAACGTAAATCTTGTGCATAACTTGTGCTGGCTGTGAAGTACTTTGGAGTTGTTTCTGGAACATGGTTCTAACCAGTTTCGTAAGATTGTCAGGACTCAACCATTTGGTTACCCATGGTTTGGATACAACCTGTAAATTGAAATCAATACCAGCCTGCATGTTTTTCTGCCCAAGCATGGTCTCTAAGATAACAAGAAACATACTGGAGACTTGATCCTCTGGAGGCGTTTGCCAAAAGTTGTCATCAGTAAGCAAACTGTTCATTAATTTAGTAGCATGATTCGACCACTCTTTGCAGTAAGCAAGTGACTCAAGCAAAACTTCTTTGGTAAGCATTTGCATTATGACTACATCGGTTCCAGCAACCATTTTCCAGATGTCATGAATGTCTTTCTGTTTCAATAACATTATCTGCTTTTGGAGTGCATCTTTAACCCAGCTTCTATATCCATGTGTATCCTGGAAGATGTGAGCTTGGTCTGGTCGGTTTAGAACTTGCAAGAGTAGTTTTACATCTGTAATTCTCTGAAAAACCAAACTGATTAGCATGTCAGAATCTTTTTCATCACAGTGGTTGAGGCAGACAGACAAAACCAACTCCTGGTCAGAAACTGTTAGTTTGGAATCTGTTTTCTCAGCACCACAGTTCCAGCTTCGATGCAGTACACACAACTCGCTTGCACTTATTGCAGGAAAGGTGTACAAGACAAGATCCATCCAACTCCCTTTGATCGCACATAAAGAATGGGTTGCAATGCGGGTAAGGTCAGAAGACAAGCTTTTCTTGACTTGCTTCTCAAAGGAAAAACGAATATTTTCCGTACAATTTTGAAACGCTCTTAGAATGGTCTTTGCAAACTTGACCAAATCTGGCATTGCTGACTGCCGAGAACAATTGCCCAATAACCTTGCTAGGAAAACAATCTGTCCGTCATCTAAATCACTCCTGTCCATGAGGCTTGCTATGTAAGATTGAACATCTTTCAAAAAACTAACGTCCTCGACATTGGTTGATAACGATTTGAGCTCATCTGCATGATCATCAAAAAGATGCTCCTTAATATTTTCCTTGTTGACAATCTCAACCAAGTCCAGACTATATAACAAGTGGCCGGTCATTGTGTTTTCAATTGTCATGTTGTAATTGAAGATATCTTCATTCTTCGGTGGTTTTACTGTTCTTTCATCATTCTCAATGCTGGTTGAAGTTTTATATCGAAATATCTTTTTATACAAACAACTATCATAAGTGTATTTATATGTATACGTGTAGCATGACTTTTCTGTCAACTGAACGGAAACGTCTGCCTTCCACCAGGTTTTCTTTGAAAACGGCCGAGTGAAAGGGTTTCTTTGCAAAGCCATAGGAATATTGAGTAACTGCGATGTTTTTTTACCACCTTCCTTGATACATATTGATACTTCTTTGACTTGTTCAGCCTCAATAAGGACATAGAACCTATGAGGCACCTGAAAGACAAAAGCCAATCACCAATTAGTGCTAGAAAGAGAATGAAGAGTTAAGTTCAATGGAAGTGTTATCATTCGACGATCTGTTTATCAACAATGTTTTAACCAACACAAACACACATTCATTGTGTCAAATTTTTATTTTAATAGAAACAACGACCTCCGGATTAACGTGCCAACTGAGCTATCTAGCCCTATTTTGGCAGTCTCCCTGATGTAAACATATTTTTCTACTAAAGAGTTTGAGAGGAAAACGAAGCAATGACCAAGTGCATTGAGGCAAATGCCTGATGCCTCTGTTTGCTACACGAAGCGTCGGGTCTGGACATCAGTCTTTGTGCAAGCCCAAATCATAACATTCTCGATATTTTGTAAATTTAACAGATTATATCTTACCCATTGATCAGTGTTCTCTAATATTGACCCCTGAAGCTCAGATGTCCCTTTGTCTTCACTAATTGGGTCACTTGCTGCATGTGGAGGCTGTATAGCTGCTATGTCATGATCTTTAGCATCAACACTTGGCAAAACATCAGTTGGATGATCTTCCTTCTGAATGGAAAAAATGTATTATTATTGTTATTGTTATTGTCGTTGTCGTTGTCGTTGTCGTTGTCGTTGTCGTTGTCGTTGCTTAGTTTGAAACTTATGTTCAAAATCGTAGTTAAATGTTCAATTCCTCATGTGACTAACATCATAACTTGAACTTACTCCGTGGCAAAATATGGAAACATTTTGGCAAGACAAAAATGTACCTTTCGATGTTTTTTGTGTGTTTTTTTTTACTTTCTATTGTTTATTAATTTGTTCATTTTTACACAATGCAAAGAATTTTCAAGTGACATTTATACACACTTTACTTTTACTATTTGATTTAAACTTATAAAGGATGGTATTTACAAGATGTATAAGATTAAATCGTAATTACTGAGACCAGCTTAGAGTTACCTGTAGCACAAACCATAATAAACAACTAACCTGATGTTTTTCAGTTAAGGTACTTGTGTTGTCTTGCAGATGTTCCTTTTTCACAAATGCTTCTATCTCGTCAATGATTTTCCTGGTGCATGGATCATAGCTATTCTTTTTCAAACGAGGGAGAAGAGACTCCGAAATGCACAGCAGAGACGGAGGCTTGTCACGTGCCTTAGTTTTAAACTGCATTACATATGAGCTTTCAAACAGAGGGTAGCAATACAGTACAAAATAGAGCCATTGATACTCCTTGAGTCTCTTCAGAACTTCAGTCACCAGCAGTTGCAACTTATTACCATTCCAATAATCCAAATGGTACTTATCAAATTTGTGAATACTTCCTATGAGTTTTCGAAGTTCAGTTTCTTCCATAGCTTTGACTATCTCAAATTCAATGTTTAAGCGAGCAACGAGGATAGACAAAACAGTCAGCTGACTGGTTGATGTCACACTCTGAATGGAATAATTTATCCACATTAACAAAGCATTGGTTTTCAATTCCTCTTCATGCTTTGGGAAACATTCTCGAAGATTTGTTGAGATTTTATTTCCATGATCTGGATACATTAGATGATTCAGTTCAGCTAACCTTATACGGCATGAAGACCTTTCAGTGCTTACGTAAATGTCTTGCAGGTGGTACATAAAGCCCAATGAGTACGAAGTGGGAAGATTTGATGACAGAATGTCATGGTGAACGTGATTGTAAGAAAGCTGCGAAAACCACTGGGATGTCTTAAACACTGCAGGATCACTAGCATCAAGGTAGAGTTTGTAGTAATAATTGTATTGGCTTAAGTGAGGAAAACAATTGCTCCACCAAATATTTGGTGTTGATTCGTCTCTGCTTAAAGGGAAACTTCCTTTAGTAAAGCAAATGTCAACACGATTAGGCTGCATCAATCCCGTGTGGAGGAGGTATGTAACCTGTAAATGTAACATGGAAAAAACAGTAAAAAAAATTTAAAACCGAGAGGGGAAACAACCACATGCACACTGGCAAGCAAGTTCATACTTATAACTTTAAAACGCTAGAGGTAATGTGAACCAAATGTTAACAATCAAGATAAACATAAGGATCCGTATGTTGAAGATAAAGATATTGTTTCACTTTGTGATTTAATAGGGGGAACAAAAGAGCGGCGACGAGGTCTTAGGCGGTTGTTTAAAACTGGCAGGGTCGTGCGTTAAAGGACCAGGCCAAGAGAAAGGTCCCTTATCGCATGGCCCTGACCAGGCTAGGTTCTAAACCGCCGTTTAAGACCGAGTCACTACTCTTTTAGTCCCATTCATAAACGCCCTTTTTGAAAAATCTGTAAATGTTACATTTCTGTCACGTCTGCGGGCTCCGTTTTTGCGAAGGATCAAAAGACATGCGACGCTCAGTGGTTGTATGTATGAGCGAGTACTAAATAGATCTGAGTGATACTAGAACGTATAGATTGAGTATACTAGTATACATTGAGTATACTAGTATGCATGTATTTATTGTATTACGCGTAAATTTATAGTGCAACCGTTAAGCTTCAGCACTACGCTAGACTTGTGGACAAGTTGTTAATGTTTGGCGCGGTGATAGTCGAGTCGTGGTGGCGGCGGAATACATTCAGGGCTCTGCGATCGAAGACTGCTCTCGCGAGATCACTGCTCTCGCGCGAAACTGCTGGCTGCCGACTACTCCCCATTATTAAAATGAAACTACACAGTCGCGAGAGCATTTAACGACTTGTCCACAAGTCTAGAACTACGCGTGTGTTTAAACACTCCTATTTTCATTCATAAATACCTAGGACAGTTTAGCCTATCTGATTAGCCGAGAGGAGATCATATGGCCATGTTTATAAGCGCGATACATAAACGATTTGCCGTGTTAAACATGACCTGATCTTATTGAGTCGAAAGAGGGCGCTATCAGATAAGTGAGCACAGTGCGCAAATTTTACGGCCGTGCGATACGCACGGACACGACCATGCAAGGTTTTAAACGGGTGTTTAAGACTGGGTCACTGCTCTTTTATTACCTTTATAAAAGTGATAAATCGTTCTGCAACAACCAAGTATTCATTTAATCGGAAACTTATTATTCTCAACAAATTATTAATACTAAACCTGCAAGAGTTACTGTTAATCTTCTAGTTGATCTTATTTTAAGTTACATGCCTGGGGGGTGTTTCATGAAGAACATGAAACAATTAATCTTATATTTTAATCTTAAGTCTGAATCAATCTTAGTCTACAATTAATTGTAAAAATCTGTTTCATAAAATCAATCTTAGTGTAAGATCGATCAAGCGTAAGAAAAGATTAATATCAATTGTATCTTAAGCCTTCAATATTAGTGACAGAGCCTGAAACGCGACCTTTGACCTAGAGCAACTTTTTGGCTGTCAAAACTTTTTTCAAGTCGGCCATCTTGTTTTCAGTGTGAGTGAGTGGTGAAACAGTGGTAAGTAGTATGCATTCAAACGTAAATTTTTTGATGATTTGTTGTTATATTAGAAAGGTAATAAGTTGCTATAATATAGTTTAATGTATACAGGGTAGACTTAGATTACTTTCATTAAAAAATGTGGGCCCCTATGTGTTTTTGCTGACTTATACACTGCCGTTTTCGCAGTATGAATCAGCAAGTGACAGCGAGGGGGCTAGCGCCCCGCGGTGCTTAGTGCCCCATCAAAACACTGCTCCAAAATAGTGCACATAATGTTGGTGGATGTGGCTGAAGTTTCAGCTATGAAGTGGTTAAGTTAGTTTAACTTTAATAGATCAAATTTCATGCAGTTTATTACATAAATGAAATGGAGTATTTTTTTTTCATTGTTTAATAAGATGATTTTATTTGTTTTGTTTTAATATGTCACTTATGTGGCACTGGCAGTGGCACTGTTCATCACTTTACTTGAAGTAAAGTCACGACCTTACAAAAACGATACCTTTTGTAGTATCATAAGTATAATTGTTGTGTTTCTTTGAATAAAAAGTGTTGTTGTTAGGACCTGGGTTAAGTGGGTAAACTTCATTGTTATTAATTTTAGCTGGGTAAATTTAAGTGAATTTTATATCCTTTGTTTTGGGGTTTTTTTTCACCAGAAAAACATCTGCTGAAATCCAGTTAACTTAAAATTGTCGAATATTCATATTCCAGATATAAGGTGTAGTTAGGTGTGAATTAATTGAATTTAATGTGAATTAATTGAAAGCACATTTAAAAATTAACCGTTCCCTACTTCACTATCCTATTTTGGAATGGCATGTAAATTTACTGATACTGTGTGAAAGGAAGCAGAAAATTTGTTCGCCTAATCAGAGTCTTTCAGACACATTACATTTTGTATTGCTACTGACATGTAACTTACTGTTTTAGCAATGAGATCAAAGATATTTCAAAGATGTTTTGGAAGCGTTTATTAATTTTTAAAAGACTCAAACTAAAGCCTTAAATACAAAATGTTACTTTTGTTTCATTTTAGGATTCAGAATTTCAAGATTCTCAAGAGTCACAAGCCTCACTGGATTTAATTCCCAGTAAACAGCCCAACAGCAGCAGCAGCAACAACAACAATAATAACAGCACCGTTCTTGACAAAGAATTGAAGCGGAAACCACTACCACACATAAGAAGTCATGAGATTGAGGAGGAGCTGTTGAGAATTGAGCAGGAAAAGGTTGTGTTGATGAAAGAGACTTTGGATGTCCAGAGAGGCATGTTAGTATGTTTGCAATCATTAACTACCTCAACGCTCCTTAACTCTTTGCAATAGCAAACTCGTACCTGCAATATCTGCAATATCTGCATTCTGTTTGAAATGGTTATTTTAAAATATTTTGAGACTGTTTTTAACTGTACATTCCATTTATTAACTGAAGTCCCGTTTAATGGGTGTTTATTATAAGTATCAACAAATATGTATATCTATATCTTTAACCCTACACTGAGCTTCGTGTACTGCGTTGTCGTGTAGGTTTTTGATATTTTTAAAATAATTCCGCCCATGAACTTTCAAAAAATTCAGTCGCTTTGGTATTCCACCGTTATACCATGCAGAAACAGATGGCAGTACCTCCATGCACTGGGTGAGTTCATTCACCTTGAAAATCCCCTTACATCTCCTGTGGTCCGGAGGGCTGCCATTGGTTTGTACACAGAAATCTTGGCAAAGTCTCAGAGGTGGATAGCTAGCCTTGTTTATAAACAATCATCAATCATCCTTATCTAGGGCAGCTTGTAGCTACCATAGGAAGACTGTGTGAGACTTGTTTGACAGGTGAAGGGTTTTTTTAATCAGAAATAGCCAAGGCAAGGGGGATATCTTTATACCAAGCATGGGCTGTGTATTTTAGATGGGTGTGTGAGTTGGAGTGCAAAGGGGGCGGGGCTTCATTGTAATCCTACCTGTCAACAACAAATTGAGGGGATATAGACCACTGTTTATGGGGAATAAACATCTGTAGCCCCTCTGAGGGGTATTAGGCTTGATAATGATGTGAAAAAAGCTTCATACCCTGGGTGTAATACAATTTAACAGACTGCACGGAAATTTAGTAGGCGAGCCTAACGACGGGCTAGTGTTTTGTCGTAAGGACTGCAGGGTTAAGGCATACATGAAAATGTAAAAAATTGACTGGTCCAACTTTGCAATATGCGTTTTTGTGAGTCTTGGCATTTGTTTATCTAATTAATGATTTTACAGAAATGAGAATGAATTTTTATAAATGTGAATTGATTATTTAAGGAAAATTAAACTAAACTTACACCTGCATATTTTGTCCAATTTAACTTTGACATTTTTATTTAAAAGTTAAGTACCTATAATAAGATCTAAAGCTTTACATGGTCGAGCAACAATATTGTTTGGTTAGCGGTACACCATGCGGTATCTAATGTTGCTATCAAGTAGATTTGTTTAGTTCTGATAAGAACTCGCCCTCCCTAGTTCTGGTAAAAAAATCTTTCTTTAATTTCTACTGCCCCAGCAGAGTAGATTGGGAGACAGAGGACAAGTATTATTGCTATTAAGTGGGTCAGGAGGCGGGGACTTTATGTTTTGACCAAACTAGCCACTCTTTGGCAGTGAAGGTAAAATGTGAAGTCCCCCCCCCCCCAATCTCTCGATCCACTTAGTGAAAACACTTGTAGCTGTCCTCCATCCCCATTTTAAGCATGGCGAGTTCTAAGCAGATCTATCAAATATACAATCTGTTTAGCTACAGTTGATATCACATGGTTGTTCCCAAAAGTTTTCTAGCAATAGTTACTTCCTATTTTATGCGCACCATGCAAAGCTTCAAATTCTACCTTATATAAAATTAATTATCACTTCAAGAAGAGCTTTTGTTACATGTCCTTAAATTCTTTTTATAAATAAACATCAGTGGAAGAGTTACTGTTTCAGAGAATAGAAATTGCTGGCAAGTGTTTGCTATGTTTCTTACAGTGTTTACATGAATGCATGTTCAAGAATTAAACAAAGAAATTGTCAATAATATTTGCCCTAACGGCATCCCTAGCTGCAATTTTCTCCTCTGCAACATCGTTTTCGTTATGATCTTCATCCACTTGATGTTGATAACTATCTGGGTCAAGATTTGGTTCTCTCAGGTCCTTGCCGATGTTAAATAGAATACAGCAGGCAGTGATTATGTCACAAGCCCTCTCTGGCACAATCTGCATTCCATGACCAATTAGACATCTAAATTTATTCTTAAGCTGCCCCTTCACTTGCTCAATAATCACTCGTGGCAGCATGGACCCTGTAAAAAAAATTCAAGTATGAATAAATGACATAAAATAAGAGACCTTTGGCAAAGAGATGTGTTCTCTAATTTTTTTTGTATTTTTCCTTATTTGCATTTTCTTATTTATGTATAAATGATTGTTGACCCCCCCCCCCCCATCGTCGGACTTGATTAGTGCATTGTACCCTGTCATTAAAGTTAAACATTTCCTAATTTACCTGTTGTATGCCCTCTCTGTGAGGATCTGCTAGTAGGGTCATTAACCACGGTCGTATTGGGTATAGCCAGAATCGCCCAAGAGAATGCCCTGCAGCCTGCCACCTTCAAACAGCTGCCCTATTCGACTCGCCTGTAGGATAGGCTATCATGGGTGCTACCTGACCACCTCGCAGCTACATTGGTGATCCGATAATTAGCATTGCATATAAGTTGGACATTTATGCTGTGTCTGCCTTTTGGGTTGACGTATATGTGTTCATTGTCCCCAAGTTTACATCCATGAATACAAATGTGGGTCCCATCTACCACACCAACTAGGTGGGGGAATCCTCCGATGGCAAAAAAAAGCTCTCTGCACATCCTGCAATGCTGCTGGGTTTGATGGAAATGAAATGTATTCATTTCTCATATGACACAGTTTCAGAGTAACCATTCTTACTACCGTGGAGGATGTAGCAATGCTACAGCCGTGAATCTCACTTGTACAGTCGAACAGAGAGCCTGTGGCATATAATCTGAGGGTGATGAATACCTGTAAACTTCCTGATAGTGCTCTGTTTCGCCTTGTTGGTAGTGTTGCAAACCTGCCTCTAACAAATCAATGATGTGCATGCACCCAAACCGCGTAAAACGATATTTTTGGAACATCTGCACAAAAATATGCATTAAACTCATCTAGTGGGTTCTTCTTATCTCTGAAAACCCTCTCTCTGTGCAAAGCACGCTGATTTTCCCTTACAAGAAGTTGAAACGCCATAATTTGTCGAGATAACGTAAGTTTACCACCTAAATAACTGAAATTGCAACAAATGTGTTGAATTTTAGTGCTGTTAAGTTTTCCCAAAAATTGTCAATTGAGACTTAAGATTAATTGTTTTGATTCTAAGATTGATTTTGATCAAGTGTGGGGCTAAGATCGATTGGTGAGTAAAGTTAAGATTAATACTAATCTTAACTTGCTTTATGAAACAGACATAAGATTGATTGTAAAATTGAGGAGTTTAAGATTGA
The DNA here is from genome assembly GCA_023634235.1 of Pisaster brevispinus. Taxonomy (NCBI): domain Eukaryota; kingdom Metazoa; phylum Echinodermata; class Asteroidea; order Forcipulatida; family Asteriidae; genus Pisaster; species Pisaster brevispinus. The sequence continues at coordinate 8,538,296 of JAMKCF010000014.1, read as the reverse complement.
TTGTTTGAAGATAAGATTGATTATTTGGAGATAAGATTAATTGTTAAGCTTTATGAAACACCCCCCGTTGTATTATGGTTGACCTCTCAGTTATCACTATTGTGCTACACTCTTGCAAAAAATTAAAGTTTTAAAGATAATTTAAATTTAAAAGTTACATATGAGGATTTCCTATAAATCTAGCTGTTGTTGCCATGATTGTTCAGATATTTGTACGAACAAAGAAAAAACAGAAATCTTGTGATGAGATGTTGACCAAGTATAAAAATTATCCAAACAAATAATTGAGATTGAGATTCACAAATACTGGTAACTGTATAACTAGTATTGGTAAAGAAATTGCTGATTCATTTTAACAAAGCTCTAAAGCTTTTATGTTCAAACACATTCAGTTTTATGTTCGTTTCTGAAGAATCCGTTCGTCTCATTTTGAGCATTGACAGCATAGTTTTGCCATCTGTGGATTTAATACTAACCTTCTCAGTTCAGCTGCAGTGTCCATTTACATTGTTATAATTATCAATTTGTCTCTTTAGGCTTATTCCAAGATTGGAAATTTGTGTGAAGTTTGTGAAAGGAAAAATGTGATTAGACCTATCTCTGTTGTTTTTCATGTTACTTAAATTAATGAGAAAAAAGGTCAGGTTCAACTACCAAAACATCTCAATAACATGACATGATTACAGTCGACCAATTTGCTTTTTAAAAATACTTCGGCTCAGTCCTGTTTGCATTATTTTTGTTATTATTTATATTTTTTATAAAGCCTTAAACCACTTCATGTCAGATGACGTCAGTACACACAAAACAAAATTTAGACAGGCTTACGGTGGACGCTTTTGACGCATGGAACTTTTTTGTTCTGAATATTTGCCGACATGCCGACGGCGGACTTTTTTAACCACCCGGACTTTCCAGTGTATAGCGTGTTGAGGCATGCACCTACCGTGATATATGCTTCGTAAATGACATCTTTACATATAGTGACAAAAGATTCTGGGAAAACTTGCCTTATAAAATCCCTTTCTGTGGTTATTGTGTAACCCCGATTCCAGACCTTTGTCGTGTTGTTATACAAAATGTGGCATAGGGCCTATGTTCGTCATTATATTAGGCTAAATGGGTGGTATAGCGCTTTTCAGCATTTATTTCCAGACAGGGTTTTGAAATTTGTTGAATTATGAGACCATTTTTGTTAACCCCTTGTAAGGGTCTACAAGGTGATTTGGTGCATTCAGCAGACACTGCCAGAAACACCGGGTCGAACCCATTCTCTTGCGTGTAACTGGGTTATTTTACGTGTAATACACAAAACACGGGAGCAACAGCTTTACGTCCCACAAGCAATAATGGTTAAGTGTCTTGCTTTCAAGGACGAGACCGTGACTCGAACCCACACTCTGCTGTTCAGAAACATTAGTGCCAAATTTCATAGAGCTGCTTAACGGCCGATTCTGTGCTTACTGTGCGATTTCCATTTCATGGCGCTGCTTACCATTAGCTCACGAAAAGGCATGCTAACCTTCCGGTGCTTACTGTATGAAAATGAATGAAGTAACAATGCAAATCGATAGTGAACGCAAGGTCACCACCTAGATTTCTTGCTAACCTGTGATATATGATTACGCTTAAGCACATTTTTCTGATATAGTTAGCACGAAAATTTGCTTACCGTTAAGCAGCGCTAAGAAACTGCACTGCAAAAACTGGGGTGTTAAATTGATTCTTTCTGGTATCTATATGTGACAACACCGACACGGTGTTAATTTCACCAACGATATAGTAATGGGGATAAATAACTCCATGTTGGTGTTGTCACATATAGATACCAGAAAGAATCAATTTAACACCCCAGTTTTTGCAGTGTGAGCCCAGAGGGTGCACCCCACTAAATAAACTCCCATAACATTAAGTGCAAAATGCTAAATATTCAAACATACACAAACAATACTTAGAAGTCTCACAGGTTTTAATGCAAAGGGGAAATTATCCATTGATTCTTTAACATTTCCTCTGCTCAATTTATGGGGAGTCCCTGGGCCCGTCGAGTTATTCCCCCTCCGAATAAAAACACCCCTACACCGGTGTAATTTTCCAAACGTCCGAGCATCAATCTTTTAAAATGTCCCTACACCTCTCGGCAAATAGGACCATATATTTCAGGGCCTATGTCATCAAAAATACCTAAAGTTTGAGGCCCTACCTAAAAAATTATTTAGGCCGACGCTCTGTTTTCTCCCTACTTAGTGGGGTGCACCCCAGACCTTGACCGCTCGGCCATGACACGCCATTGTTCCTTGGTATGGATGCAAGGGCGTCGATGGGTGGGGGACGGGGGGGGGGGGGGGGACATGTCCCCTCACTTTTTAGACTGGAGGGGACAGCATATCAGATGTCCCCCCCCCCCCAACTTTTTGATTGACTGTTCGTTAGAACTATGCAACAAAATATAAAAAATATACACCATATTCTTGATTTAATATTTCATTACAATTTTTGTTCAAATAAAAGAATAGCGATAAAACGGTGAATTTATTTTTTTTTTTTCATTTTCATCTTTTTTTTGATGGACCACGCGCAGAATGGTACTTTGGGTTTATTATGTAAGATGTATTTTTTCAAGACTTGCTTGCCCGTCCCCCCTACTTTTCAGTAGCGATCGACGCCCTTGTATGGATGTAACTGTCTTTCCAGTGACCCAAATATTGTAGATAAATTGAACATACCAGGACGATAGAGTTATTAAGTAGCTAGTGATCGAGGTTGGTGACAATCTCACATGGAAATCACTTGTAAGGAATTTTATTTCAGTCGGATGCCTGTAATGTTTATACAAATTAACTTCCGACGTACCATCTGATTGTGTTCTGTCTAAGTCTATGATTTTTTAAATTAAATCTGTGTACAGCTTGGTGTTTTTAAATTGTAAACTTTGCAGTAATTTAGCCTCCGGGCTACAAATGCGTTGTTTTTATTAAACCAGAAATAATAATAATAATAATAATAATAATACCATCAACAAGGATCTTTTTAATACTCAATGTACAACACTTCATCCATGGTTTAATGTTGCCAGGCTCGTCTTAAGCCCTTTTTCACACGGCGAAAATATAGCCAGGGTCCCTTGCTACAAAATTTACCAGCGTGGATTGTTTATTCGTTGTCACCGTGCAAAAAAAGAGCCACCAGAAACGTTGATAATGACTTTTATGTTAATTCTCACAGCTACGATTTATCTTTAGTATGCTTCTCTTGAAATTCTTTGAAAATCAAAATAGTGACTTTTATGTTGTGTGGTATGAGTTCAATACGAGAAATGCTGATTCTCTTGATGTCGTTCTCTCTAACATGGAATGTTTTCAGCAAATCGTTCAACTATTCTGGTGCAATTATATGGAACAATTTACCTGCTGTAAAGTCCAGAATGCATCTTCTATCGATATTTTTTACAAACAGTTGTCAAGTTTTTGGTTTGTTTGGGGGGGGGGGGGTTATTGTTTAGTTTTTAAAGTTTTATTCAACTGTTTTGTTAACCGGTGGGAGGGCAGGTTTTGGTGAGTGAAGAAAGAGATTTCAAGGGGATGGGAGTGGGCTGTACCGTATTCGACATCCTCAGCTCCTTATTTATAAGCATGGGTGTATTTTTTTATCTTCCGCTTTTACAATCTAAGTGTGAAAACAGTCGGAAACAATTTTTACTGTAACAAAAAAAATATAAAAATCATTCATTTTTCTGCCTGAAATTTCCTTTTTGCTTTTCTAACTGAGAGGTGTTTTTTTATCAACTTGCTTATTAACACTATGTGAGGTTTTTTCACCAAACTCTTTCTCTATGTCCTTAAAGTTATATACAAAAATTTCAACTCTTAATTTGCCAACAATTTTACTTGGAGACTGTATTTAATTCCCACGATGTTGTGTTTTGGTACAGATCAGTTGTTTTACAAATGAAATAACTAATGTGGAACGATCATCTTCAATTTTGCTTTGAATTATTATAGTTAACAAATTTAGGTTTTCTTCAGCTATAAGTTTTTCCCCAATACACAAATAGGTGCAGTGGATTATAATGTTTGAAAAGCTTTAGGATAACTGTCTAACTTCAAGCGAATATTTTAGTGTGTTAAATGTTTTATGTTGACAACTTCAAGTACTATTTTCTGGAAGTAAAACCACAAATTGTAATGATGTTAACACATGGGCCGTTACAGTGAAATAGATGACATCTCACACTTGTTTGTAAATGATGTAAACCGAGGACATCCCCATTGCCCATTGGTTTGTACACGAAAGAAACCAAGGACTGTCCCCGATATGTCATTTTTCCGGATCCCTATTGTTAAAGTCCTCGGTTTGAATAAGTTACAGACATGTTCACATCTTCACAATTATCAAAATTCGGACACAAAATTAGGCCAACATATTACCATACCTACTATTCTATAAAAGCAGGCATCTAGAGAACTTGTGAGTTTAGTTTTATGGTTTTGATTGTTGAAGTTCTAGCTCTCATTTCGATCATGATCTGTTAACTTTTGATGGTTTGCAAAATGTAAAGTAATTTTGCTTCAGTAGGCCTATTGCTTTTCTTTCAAAGATTAAAAATGATAACTATATAAACTTAAAGTACACTTTCTTATACAAACACTAAACATTCTGAATGGAGGAGGAACTTTGGAAAGAAGAAGGAATATTATTCCAAACTTTAGCACCGGCAAACTTTAATTAACGTTAGATTTCGGGATAACAACAATAAGAGAGTCTGCATTTCTTCTCTTCATACCATGCATATCGAAGTAGATGTCTATGTCATATGATTACATAGTCGCCTTGGAGCAAGCCCGATACACATGCTAAATAAATTATCGTCTTTGTTTTAAGGATTGCCAAGATAAATGATTAATAATTTCTTCACCATGACAGTTTATATAATCGACATAATTTGAGACACCCCGTGTAGCTCTTTTCTGCTGTCTGAGAAGTGCCCTTCTACTTATAATTGAAATATTTTCCCAAACAGAACACGCTTATAATCAAAGCAGGGGGAATGTTCGTTTTGTGAAGCTTGTCAAGTAAACGATTAATAATCGTATACCTAATCCTATAATACACGTTGTGGGCATAAGATTTACATTCCTGACGGGCAATTCCCATGTGAAGTTATTGTCAACTTCTACTCCATGATAACAACGAACATTATTTACTTGTTCAAGTTAAGTGCCCCAAAGATGAACGTTTAGTTTTTCGGTATGTGAGAATGACCAGGTTTTAAAAGCAAGATTTTAATCTTATTCAGATTCATGCAATTTCTATTACTTTCATATCATTTAGGGATATCATTAAAATCACATTGTAACAATTGTTTGGCATCACCAATTTCATTACTTGTCGCATAAATAACAACATCACCGGCGAATAAATTGCAGAAACTAAAACTAACGCTTTGAAAAATGTCGTAAATAAAACTGAATAGTACAGGACCTACAACACTACCTTGTGGAAAGCCGAGTTCAGTAGTTTGATTAGGTTTGGAAATTTAATTCATGGAAGTTAACAAATTGTTCCCTATTAGTAATATAGTTCTTAAACCACTTATGCTCATTGCTTAACCATACTTAATTTGAACAGAAGCAGATTATGGCCTATTTTAAATCAAGAAAACAGAGCAAATAATTGTATATTCATTTACTGTTATGTCTCATAAAAATAACACGATGCTAACTAGATTGTGTTGACTGATTCTTAAGAAAAGCAAACTGATCCTGTGTGTATACAAATTATAATAATTAGCTTGGCGCATGATTTTTTGCCTATTTAGTGGGGTGCACCCACGGCGAACTGTGTACAAATTTCTTCTAATAGCGCCCTCTTTTGAATCAACCTCCTTCGCCCCATGTTAATTTGAATATCCCGGAACAGATTTCCAAAGGACACCGGCCGCCTACAGCTACATTAACCGGGTTCAAACATCATCTAGTCACACACGCAGGGTACATGTAAGTGTAGGCCCTACTGTACAGTACGTTTGCACAATGTGTATTGGAAAAATGGAGTTGTCAAAGGATGCGACGCTCAAAATGACGTTGATGCTGCATGCAAATCACGAACCTGCGAGAGCGTTAACAAAAGAGAGGCTGTTTCGTGACAGAACAAACCCTCTCGACAGTCTCACCATGGAGCTATGCTTTTCATAGCTCCATGGTCTCACTAATGAGGAAGTATTAAAAGGCGTTATAGATTTTCCAGACAGGGAATATTTCACACCGTTGAGAGGGTACAGGGAGATATCGAACGTGGGTTTGTTTCTAATATTATAAGGTGTTAGTTATAAAGACATTAACTTAAAAGTTTGTTGTATGTAATAAAAAAGAGGAAGATAACTTCTCAATAAATTAAAAGACCGTTTGGGCTGGGAGGGCGAGAGGCACAACCTCCCGTCTCTGTCTGATTTTCTACTCGACATTTTTGTTCGAATTAAGTAACGTTTCGTTGCGCGTATTTTGTCTGCCATCTTAAATATGCTTTGTAAACGACTGTTTTATGAACGAGTCATGCAGAGCTCAAAACAGTAACACGATTGTACAGGTCATCCTCGTTCAAAAGATTGTCTTTTATTAAGAGTAAAAATGGACCCGATTGCGACGCGTCGCACTTACGACGTGTTTAATTAAATGAATCGTGGAACTCGTCGTAGCTGCGACGCAGCGTAGGTGTCCGACGCGTCGCAAACCCTCCGATGCCGATTTCACCAAACTCGTCGCGAGTAACGAAGCATCTGTATTTTTTTATTACATAAAACAAACTTTTAAATGGATGTCTTTATAATTAACACTTTAAAATAAGGGGCATACTTGTAATACGACCCTTTCTAAATGGTACCATTCTGAAACAAGTGAGGAGTACTAAATTCTATAGTTCATATCGACGAAAATCTCTCTTGAAATAAACATATAGATACTTTGTGTAGCAAAATTTCAAAAAAATATAGGTGTTATGAACAGATTGAAATGATTCTTTCGAAATCCATCCTGTTAACGTTATATAATTCCCAACTCAAAAACACGATGTAGCAAATTGTTTCTCTTACAAAAGAAAACTGTTCGAATTTATACAAAAACTGGATTTCTGGAACATACAACTCCGCTTTTTGCAGAACTAAGGGTGCTTAAGTTTAATGACCTGTACAACTTTAGTTTAGGTAAATTCATGTACATGTATAAATATAAATGTGGTATATTGCCTGCCAATTTCAATGATTGTTTTACTTTGTCTTCATCAGTACAGTCACATAATACTCGTGGTGCATCAAAGTTGATTTTCATATTAACTTCAACCGAGCATCGTATTCTAAAAAATAGTCTCATTTCAAATGGTATTATATTTTAGAACAACCTTAAGACTGACATGAAGCAATCCCTCACGTACTTCTTAAACATGTTCTTACAAAGCCAATAAAGTGATAACTGTTGAATGTCACTGGTAATTATATTAATTTTACTTAATACAATGTAACAATTGATTTATCTAGCTGGTCTCATATATCAGTTTGTCTAACTGTCTAGTGTTTCATGTCCTTGTCTAGGCCGAGCCTTTCTCTGTCACAGGGAAAATCTTAAAAGCACTATGCTTCACATTTTTCCCTGCATATTGGTAATAACCGTAACAGTCCAACTATCTTAACTTTTGTAACAATGTTGTTTCAATCGCTGTTTGTAGGTATGTAATGCTTTAACTAAATTTGATACATTTGTTTGTTGTTACCAATATTGGAATAAATGTCGTGAAAAAAAGGAAAAAACCCACTATTTTGTTTTACACGGTCACCCTGAACTGCATACAATTAGACATATCACAAGATCAAAGAAGAATGAGAGTTGGACCAATTGCTCTTTGACTCTATGCCTTTTTTGCAACCCAAAAAACAAGTGAGAGACAAAAACCTGCTCCAATCCAACAAAAACCTCTTTAGCAACTTACATGAGGTACGCATGAGATTATGCTGGTTAATATGGAGGTAGGATTGTGTCGGATTTTTTTCTAAAAAAGATAACTTTCGGCTAAAATTATGTCCAAAATCCTCCGCTTACGATTGTGTCGAGTCCACGCTCTTTTATCCGTTGAACACATTCGACGGATTTGCACAACGAATTGGAAAAAATTGTGCGCAATTCACATTTTGCGCACTGCTGTTTTGGCAGCTCATTCTGCCATCGGGCAAAAACGTGCGCAATCTCCATATTGCGCTATACAAGTTAGGCAGCTGACAATTGATCTCTATTATATTGACCGGATGCTGACCGGATAGGACACGTCGTACGCGCTTGTACCATAGATATAGAATATAATATTATATTCTATATCTATGGCTTGTACACGTTCAATGATCAACGGCGCGGCACGCAGTGTACTCGCTCTAGAGGGTTTACAAGTGAAGACACGCATGCGCAAGGGACTTATTTGCTGCACACCCGAGCAGTGGCAAAAACGTAACGTAAACACGCACCTCCCGTCTGGTTAATTTGACTATTCAGCAGACTCAGTGGACTCCTTGATGTAACGCCAAAAATCTGGTCTCCATTTAATTGATTTTCCATTTCGGGAATGTTTATGCCTTTACGACATACACACAATGAAAGTATGAACTATGATATGAACTATAGGAAACCTTAATAGCAGGAAAAGACAAATTACAATGGTAAATCGTCCGACGTATCCAATGTATCACAGATATTTAAGATAGGCCTAAATGAAAACCTTGTTATAACCTTGTTACTAAGGATAAACAATTTATTGCAATTGGAAATAATTTTAATAGAATAATAATAAATAGTAAATAAATTATTGATAGAGAACAGCTACCCGATAATTACATTAATTTAGTATAAACATAGGCCTACGCTTTGTTGAATTGAAGACTAATTGTTCATAAGACTAAGTTTAAACAAAATGTATGACAAGTCAATGACAGCTTCATTAAATTGACGTTTGTAAAATTGTGTTCCATTTATTAAAATTGTAATTAATCAAAATTTTGAGAGAAACACTTTGTTACTGGCAATATTACGGATCGTGGTTCCATTGCGCAAAGACCGGGGACAACAGTAGGTCTTTTTCATTGCTCATCAAAACTTCTGAAAACGGCGGTGTTAGGCCCCCTAATGACGGAGGTTGAGACATTAGTTCTATTTACTTTCCTAACCCCGGTGCACATGCGCAGCTAGCTGTCTGCTACTAGGATAGTCAATTCTATCCAAATTTAATTGAATCAATATTTCTCAAATAATTTCATAAACTTGGTCTACTTGTTCGGTAGCTTGGCTATGTAGAAAAAACATAGTGTAGCTTGCAATCAGTTTTGCATCGCCTCATTGGTAATTTTGGAACGTGACCGGAGTGTGTGACGAATGCTGCATTTATTTTTTATATATATATATTTTTTAATATAAAAATATAAATAATATTTTTAAGCCGAATAAAAAGTTTAGGGTCGTAGCATAAAGTTAGGGTCGGTCGGGTAACTGGAAACAGAACATTTATTTTGTTTGGCCTTACCATACTCGAGCGGGCGCGTAGAGTGGATCGGCCACAGGTCTTATTCAAATGTGCCAGATTCTAGCACATTTTAAATTTAGTTTTGTTCGATTGAAGGAACCAAAATTGAGGCGTAGCACCCCGGTCACGTGAGTAGGGCGTTGGCAGTCGAACCATTCCAAAAAATCAGTGAAGCGTAATACCAAACTGCTGAAGCGGACAAGGTATATAAGACATAGGAAAGTATGCGTAATCAGTTCAGGCCATATTCTACCCGCTGAGTACATTTGTATTTCCGAATCCAAATTAAGTCATCACGACAAATACCTTTTGCATTTTCTTTCTCCTGCTTTGTATTGTTTTATTTTTACACCAGGCATGCCAAATGGTGTGTGCTACAACTGTAAGACAGCCGGTCATTGGGCCAGAGAATGCCCTTTCACCTATGCCCCCCTTCAACCCTCACGGGCCAAGCCAAGAGCTCAAGCCGCACCTTACATCGGCTACAGCAACTATCATTCAAGATATGCACCATGGCAAATCCCAGTTGCTCAGAGACCAGTCCAAGCTCTCCTGTCCGCAGCATCAACCAACACTGCCGGGGCCAGCACAGAAGCACAACCTTCGGGTTCAACCCTGTCCTAAAGGGGCAGAACTTCAAGAGAAATTCGGTGACGTGCTAGAGGTATACTGTAATTTCAAGTCCTATGATGTTAAAGATTTAATATCAGACGATGTTAATGTAAAGGGAAGATTAAAGAAACATTCACAGTTTTGGAATGAGATAGGGGCATCCTCCACAGTAATGTCAACTATTATCGAAGGTTATCGTATTCCATTTGCCCAACAACTTCCTTCCATGTTTTCAAACAATAATAAATCAGCCATGTTGGAAAATTCTTTTGTAGAGGAAGAGATATTAAAGTTGCTTAAATCAGGCAGAATTACTGAAAAAATTGAACCTTCTTATGTGGTAAGCCCTTTAACTGTCGCTTTTCAAGCATCAGGGAAGAAGAGGTTGATTTTAGATTTAAGTAAATTAAATAAGTACCTCACGAAAACCCGCTTCAAAATGGATGATTGGAAATTAGGCTTGCAATTCCTCTCAAGCGAAGCACATTTATTTACATTTGACTTAAAATCTGGATACCACCACATTGCTATCGCTACTGATCATCAAAAATATCTAGGCTTTTCATGGCGAGAATTAGATACTATTTTCTTCGCGATATGCTCATTTCTGCCTATCATCTCCAATTCACAACTTAAAATCTTTACTGACAGCCAAGCTGCTGCCCGCATTGTAGAGGTGGGAAGCATGAACCTAGAACTACAACAATTATCTCAAGACATTTCCCATACTTGTCTCAACAATAATATAATACTAGAAGTAGATTGGATTCCAAGAAGCAAAAACGAACAAGCAGATTTCATTAGTAGGCTTATTGACATAGATGACTGGGAAATTTCGCCTGGCCTTTTCCAAATAATAAATGACACATGGGGGGCCGTTTACTACAGATTGTTTTGCTTGTTATTACAATACCAAGTTGCCCCGTTTCTTCTCAAGGTTTTGGAACCCGGGATCAACCGCAGTGGATGCTTTTGCACAGAATTGGGCAAACGAAAATTGTCTATTAGTTCCCCCAGTAGTACTTATCCCAAGCGTCCTGAAACATTTGTACTCATGCAAAAGTAAAGGAGCACTGGTATTTCCGTGGTGGCCATCTTCACCTTTTTGGCCAATTCTCTGGTCCTGTTACAAAGCTTGGATAAAAGAAGTCATCACAGTTGACGGATCTAGTGCACTACAGTTGGGAAGAAATAAAAAATTCACTTCTGGGCTCCAAGAATTTGAATAGCCTTGTATGTGTAGCTTATATTGATTGCACCAACTAACGGTCTGTTTTTTCTCTCTTAATGTATCAGATCATTTACAGCCAAGCTTTCTGGTCAGATTTCCCAAGCGACATGGAAGAGTCCAAGATGCAAATATTTTACGATATTTTATTTGCCAAAGCAAACGGTACCATAACAGGGTATTTATACAAGTGTAGAGAATTCTTTGCTTGGATTAAGAAACTAAACATCCCACTTGTACTTCCCATAAAAGAAAGTATAATAGCTGCATTCATTGTCAATAAAAGTAAAGTATCAAATTCTGACAGTACAATTGTGACCATGGCTGCCGCCATAAAATGGCTGCACTCAATAGTGAACATCACACCTAATCCTGTGGATGCACCAATCGTGCAACAACTAGTAATTAGTGAAAGAAGGAAATTACATAAACCACCAGTGCAAAAAGAACCTCTTTCACTTGATCTAGTCAAAGCTATAATCGATAAATTTGGGCACTCTGGTTGCAGTCTGATTGATTTAAGGACGGCATGCTATGTCTCCCTTAACTTTACACTTCTATTTCGACACGCTGAGATGGCTCAAATCAAAGCAAGCCACATACAAGTTTTACCAGCAGAAAATGGTTTACGTATCTTTATTCCTCACTCAAAAACGGATATTTTTAGAGATGGCAATACAACTTTCTTAGCGGACACCCAAGACAAATATTCACCCGTAAAGATTTTAAAACGTTTCATGGCTAAGTGTAATATAGAAATCGGTCAGGATGCCTACCTATTCACTGCCCTGTCCTACTATTCAAGCACATTATCGTATACACCGTTGCTCACTAGACCTCTCAGTTACACGCGGTGTAGAGAAATGTTCTTAGACGCACTCAAACAAGTAGGAATAGAAGAACCAACTAATTACGGTCTTCATAGTATGAGATCGGGGGGAGCAACGCATTTAGCAAACAGAGGAGAACTAATAATGCAGCATGGAAGGTGGAAAACCACCAGGGCAAAAAACAGATATATCAAAAGAGAAGTGGCTCAACGTATGAACGTGGCAAAAATTCTTTCTGGTCAATAATTTAAGAAATAAGATCTCAAAGAAATACCCCTAAGTCAACAAGATGAAGTAAAATTGTCATATGAAATTCATAAGCTATTTATAATTTCAGTTTGTACGTGTATGCGTGTTTTTGTTTTTGTTTTTTAAATAAATATAACTTTAGCTTTGATAATGATACATACATGTATTTCTAATGTTAAATGTATTGATAAATTTACATTATTATATAGAAAAACGGTTATTGAAAAAAAAAAAAAAAAAACAAACAAACATTGACGTTCTGTGACGCCAAGTCCACAACCAATCAGAAGTTGAATGATGAGGTTAATAATTGTTATAAAAGGTTTATTGAGAAACGTTGATAAGTTATGTTTGTTAATTCTAAGAGCAAAAAGAACTGGAAGTTCAAAGTGGAACTTAGAGGATTGTTCTGAAAGATTGGTGAATTGAGGTTTAATGTTAATCTGCCAAGTTCGAGAGGCAACATCCAGACCGATGTATGAAGAGCCTAGAGGGCTGTATTTCCTATGTGGAAGTTCATAAGGATTCGTTTAAAAAAGAAAAAAAAAAGAAAAGAAAAAAAGAGCTATCTGAGAAAGTTTGTACTCAGCGGCCGAATTCCGGCTTTCTCCCATGTTTTCAAATAAATATGCAGAATGTAATCAAATACTTCATCTTGTTGATTCTTTTGGTCGTTCATAAGAGTAAAACTGTTTTTCATGCGTATGAGCGTAGCGAAGGAGCATGAAATGAACCAATTCCAGTGGTTATGAGCGAGCAAGGCATGCGCAGCGAGATCGATCACCCCTGGGAACGAGGCTGGGCCCAGATGAACGACTGCACAGACTGCACACAGGGGGTCGATCACTACCTAAACGAGGTTGCATGCTCATTTGACCTTTGCTCACTTGTTTGTCACATTTTTTCATGAAGTTGCGTGCTTAGGGACTTTCCTGGATGAGCAACCATTAAGTATGGAACGCACACAAGGCAATCAAACGATTTAAAAAGTATAAAACATTCTGCTAAATTGCTACGAACACTTGCAAATTCCCGGTTACCCCAGCGTATTCCTACCTCCATGGTATGACTCTAAGCCCCTCCAGCAGAGCATGGGGGTAAAATTATGATGCCAGTACCATGGCCATTGAGGTAGAAACTTGATCTCTGTGGAATATTGGCCAGGATTTTGTCAGGATCAAGGCTCTGCGGGTAGGCATAATGACGTCGAATTGAATGCTTATCGTTAACAAACATTCTTTGCTCACTTGTTGCACAAGAAAAAATTGTAATCTTCGGTAAATGGAGAAAATCCTGACACACTTGGAATTTATTTAATTTTAACTTACCCCTCTTTTTGCAGCCGGTACGATCGTTTTTGCTGCTGTTTTGACCGTGGGCAAAGCCACGGCCTGGCCCGAATGTGATGCCATTGTATATTTTTCAAACTCAAATCACTAGTAACAGTTCCTGTTGGGAAAATGAAACAAAAAATAATTCCATTATTTTCGATAGACCTTTGCATTACACACACGCTTTCTTCCTTCTTTATAAATTTAGAAAAATTATATAATACACATTTTATTATTTACGATAAACTAAATAGATGCTTTTTCTTACGGTGAGCAGTGTTGAAATAGGTTATATATCAAGAAAACTTTAGTTTTTTACTTCCTTCAAATTCTCACACAAGCCCACACTTACACACTAGGTTTGCAACGCTTACCTCATGCCCCGATGTAATCAACACCTTAAACTAGTATGAGTGGTTGAAGTACGGTGCTTACTCTTAAGCACTCAAGTGGATAGCGTCCCGTGTCAAAACGTCTAGGATTTGCATTAGCCTGTTGAAGATGGGTCACGAAACATTCAAACACTGACATGAAGAGTCCGAAATTCAGTAACGGTCTTCTCATAGCAGTGCTACAGAGCAGGCAGTCTAGTTGTGCGTGTGAGGTTCACTTTCCCGTCTCGATTGAAAATTCACACCAAACATGCCCACGAACTCACACACACTCCGCTCCTCTAGCTGTCCTCTACGCCTAATGCACAACCACCGAGCGATGCGGCCTGCCTGGCGCTGACGTCATGTCTGCACACCCTACAGACCACGTGCAAGCTCCAGTGTTGTTTGCATACAGACTGCCGAACCAATCACAACTGCCCGCGTATTGGAGTCGAAGGTTAATTATATACGACCTAGGTAAGGCGCAGGCACGTTAAACTGAAGTTGGTTGAAATCCCGCTCTAAGAAATTATTTGGGGCCCCACGCAAAAAATTCTGAACTTCGGTGGGCCCGGCCCCTTCCCATCCACCTAATCTAAGTGGATAGTTTTGACTTTTTCAATAACATTTTAAAGTATTGTCATCGCATGCTAATTTCAAGATCCAATGTGTTGCTATACAGCGTACGAGAAAACGACACAAAATATAGACCTTTTTCTTAGTATTTGTTGTACATTTTAAGAGGCAAAGCGTTATCCTGTATAGGAAAAAAACGTCAAATATCTAGAGGATGTACGGAGGGATTTCGTTTAAACTTTCAAGAACGAGAGATCTATGCTAAATATTACGTTCAGTGAAAAAAAAAAAAAAAAACAGGATGACCGATACATTTTTTGTCCCAAATTGTGTCGATGTTTGTATCCATTAGGTATGGTGGCCCTGAAGGGACATCGCATATCGCAAACGTGTGCGCATACGTATGCGATGTCGCGAAATAAATCGCGAATATGTGCGCACACGTATGCAATGTCGTGAAACAATTCGCGAATATGTGCGCACACGTATGCAATGTCGTGAAACAATTCGCGAATATGTGCGCACACGTTTGCGAATTCATTTGCAATGTCGTGAATTTTAGTGCATACCTTGTCGCATACCATTCAATAAAATTCCTAATGAACTGGGGAGTTGTAGCAGCTAGTCTGGGATCGAGACGTACAAATAGATATAAATAGGGTCTGACTAATTTACCTTCGAGCGCACTCTGTTCCTCACGCTTTTCTAATAAGTGAATAACTATTATACTAACCATTGTACCGGTGCTCATTTTAGTGAAATAGTCCGACGATTGTTCGCATGGACCTTTTGTTTTGTGATATGATGCTGTACCATCACCATGTGGCTGGCCGGCTAGGCATGGCCACACTAAAATGTACCTGCCTGGTACCCAAGCTCCTGCCTCGAAGTATCTTTGGTATACAAGATGGGGCCGGGCCACTTGCGTACTCCCTAGGTTACTAACAAATTGCCCGCAAAATGACACCACCCCAAAGGTATGCGACAAGGTATGCAATAAAATTCACGACATTGCAAATGAATTCGCAAACGTGTGCGCACATATTCGCGAATTGTTTCACGACATTGCACACGTGTGCGCACATATTCGCGAATTGTTTCACGACATTGCACAAGTGTGCGCACATATTCGCGAATTGTTTCACGACATTGCATACGTGTGCGCACATATTCGCGAATTGTTTCACGACATTGCACACGTGTGCGCACATATTCGCGATAAATTTCGCGACATCGCATACGTATGCGCACACGTTTGCGATATGCGATGTCCCTTCAGGGCCACCATAATTAGGTGAGACATCTTGAAATGAACTTCCCGCCTGGACACATTCACAGACATTATCCGCTGCAATAAATTAATCATTGAAAATGTCTACTAGGCCTAATATTTTTACGCTTTTTGTATAAAACTAACCACAGCGCAAGAGGGTGGGGGTCAAGCTTAAATTTAGGGGGCAAACTTTCATCTGTAATGTAACTTTGTTTATAGAGGGAATAGTGAAATTATACACCTTGTGCAAGCAAGTCATGAGATGAGACCATAACGTAAACGTGAAAAACATGTTGATAGTACTTTTTAAATAGATCGTAGAGAGGTGTGGGGGTTTTTTTTTGGGGGGGGATGCAAAACAAAATTATAGGGTCGGAACTCACTCAAGATGTTAAAAATGGTTTAAATTTTGTCAGTTACGAAGTTTCTCCCTGTGTCGGGTGAGAGACAAGTATTCAAAGACAATTGGTTTCAATTTTTCAAGTCCTGGAAAAGGTAGGACATAGACATGAAGGAGCAAAGAAGGGAACATGGTTGGTTTATTTTTTTAAATATTGTGTCAGAAACGGAAGGGGAGAATGCAATGTATTGTACAACCGGCGACGCGTTGCTGCATGGAAAACGAAACCAATGTATAAATGCAAAACCACACACAAAAAGCATAATGTGTCGGGGTTGTGAGGGGGGCGGCATTTAGGAGGAAGAGTGTGAGAAAAAACTCGACTCGAGGCAACTCGATGGTTCAGACATCTGAATGGTTCAGACAACTCGACCAGTTGAGACATCTCGACGGTTTGCAAAAACAACGATTCAGACAAGACAAGTCGACTATTAAGGTCAAGCCCAAAGATACCCACCGTTCCACTTCCTTGTTGGTAGATAGGCAGATACCGACTGATCCACCTCCATTTCTGATAGAAATCGATTCTTTTGAGACTTCCGCCTGATTGATCTTTAACGAATTAGCGTTGTGTCTACGGGAGTGATGGAAATGTGAAACTATTTCCGGCGGTAGTCACCGGAAGATAAATAGGCAGAAGTGTTGTTTCAAATTTGTGCCCTGTTGCTTTGGTGTGGTCTCTGGTAACAAACCAGCCTATTACGACTGTTTGGTTGGTGTTTTTGTTGTGGGAGGCAATGGCCTCAGTCTTTGGGGAAAGTAAATAGACAATGGTCATTAGACATTTTCTTTGAAGTTTACATTCAAAGTGTATCAGGCTTTTTTTTTGTGTGTTACTTTTAACTAATGATACGGAAGAAATTGATACTATTTTACAACCCGAACACAATTGCATTATCGTGGTTGCAATGTTGGTGTAAGTGTTCTAGTTTCAGCCATCTGGGGAAAATTGAGATGGGGGGGGGGGGTTGGTGGTAAAGAAAGTTAACCCCCCCCCCCCCCGCCGCCCCGTAGCGCCACCGCATACGCAACTTACATTTGAAATTAAAATTGAACTTACAATCGTAAAACCTACTGTCCCCGTAGCGCCACCGCATAGTATTACGCAACTTACATTTGAAATTAAATTTGAACTTACAATCGTAAAACCTACTGTTGTGTTTTTAGTTATAGGCATAATGGTTTTCTTTTTTATTTTAACGGTAATCACCTCTTTAAAAAAAATGAAATGTACCCAGGACGCGATTGCAAACGATTGCGCAATACCCCCTTACAGCCACCAGCCCCCCTCCCCCCCGCCTCTGTGTTAAAATATTATTGTTACCACACTGTAGTATAACTATTTCTGGCTCTTGTGCCACTATTTTGCTCAAGTTGGCTTGAATATCTTGCACTCGCCAGCCCCCTTTACAAGTGTAGCGTACCTGAGTTTTCTTAGTTCCGAAATTTCTTTCGAATGTGTGATGACCGTGATTATATCGTCCCTGCTGAGGTGTCCCAAAAAACGAGTGCCCGTCGATAGATACTTTTGTAGCGGATCCTGATGGGCCTTTTTCCATGTTTGCCATTGTTAAAGCAATAACTAGTTGCCGGCTTCAATACAAAACAAACTTGTACTTACTCAACAACTTCTGTGTAAGCAGCGACTTTCGTACACTTCGAAATTGTGAACTAAACCAAATAAATGGGGATGGAAGCTGTGAACGTTTTCCACTCTCCTTCATGCTCTCGTAGTGCCAGCAACAAGAAAAATGGTGCACTCCTTACACCCCACTTGTCTATTCATTTAACAGGGTATTTTTAATTTGATTTATTCTCTTTGCTCCGACCACATGTTTTGCATGTTGACGAGATTATATAACCCCGCTGTGTTCAAGCGCTATGGTCTTTGCGTTTCACAAAAAGAACATATTAGGTTCCTTAGATGGCCTTACGAGCTTATAGGGCTACGGTACTGAAACTACAGACCTGATGCTCCATAAATACAATTAAGAGTATCGTAATATTTTTATGGAGATTGCCCTGTCTGGTTTTTATGAAGTTTTGGTCTAATGAACGAGGCAAATGTAAAATTGTGTTAAGCATTTACTTTTACAACATTTTAATGAAGAAATTGTGACACAAAAAGTAACCCAGCTCAAACAAAACGTTGTTACAACAATGCACAACGTTGTGATAATGTTGCAATTTGGTCGATGGGATGACAGCATTTAGACAACGTTGAATAAACGTCAAATCTTAACATGATTTTCAACAAATGTTGTGCATTGGTTGCATGTAGGTAATTTATGCAACGTTACCGAAAAGTTTTATATGCAACGTTTTCACAACATTGTATTTTGACATTATTACAAAGTAGTATTTAAGTTGTGGTAGTCACGTTGTCTGCACATTGTATTTTGGTAAAATAAAACGTAATATTTAAGTTTCGGCTGTATACGTTGTCTTGTTGTAGTTTGGTATTGTCAAAACGTAATGGTTAAGTTTTACGCACGCATTAGCAAATATATAAGGTTCATGCTGGTCTATTTGCAAAGTACTCCATTTATTCCCCTAATTTAACCCAAAGTGCTCTCTGTGGTTTAGCAGGTCCTGTATATACGGTTAGGCCTATGCCTATACAAAACAAATAAAGAGGCAAGGAATGTAGCATGAACATGATAACATTTAATACGCTTATCCCACATTTGCTTTTCCCAACAACATTTAAACAAATAAACTCCAATCAAAAGGTAGCCAAGGTTCAACTCCTGTTACTACCTCAATTCAGTTCTCGATTTTTACTTCCATATTGGTGATGAAACAGACATTTAACTAAAATATTGTTATCCCATATTTGCTTTTCCCATCAACATTTAACAATATACTCCCATAAAAAGTTAGCTATTATTCCGACTCCTGTTACCTTATTCAGCTCGATTTTACCAAAACCATGCATTGCCTTCTACGACGCAACTTAACCAAAGATGGCATCACTTACGTTTACTTTTAATAATGAACATTACTTGTTAGCGTTTTTGATATTCAGACATGCAACTTTACTTTCTTGGAAAAAGGAGGGAACTGCCCAGTTCACAACACTTTTTTTCAGTGTTTTTCAGTGTTTTATGTCAATGAAAAAGAAGAAAAAACAGAAATCAGACGATGATCAGCTGAAAGGTTGTATGCCCGTTAAACATTTTTAAAAAAAAATTACAACGATTTTTCCAAAGTCTAACCAGGTAAAGTTTATAAAACATCAGCAAATGACTTTAAAAATAATTGTTGGTACACGCTCATTAAAACAGATGGAACAAATGTCTGAAGTTTTTTTGTTCCACAGTTTCATTACATTCCATACGGTACAATTATTTCTCTGTTTTAAACCAAGTTACATAACACCTCGTTTTATAATTTCATAAACAATGATGTATAAAGACTAAACTTTGTTTTCGGTCAGAAAATAAAGGCACACCGATAAAAGACTTGGTAATAAAATTGACGTTTTTAGGTTTAAATTCACGTTTCAATGTTTTACTGCTTGTTAATAATTGTTTTATACCTTTCGAATTGAAAAATTAGCAAGCAATGCAGTACAACTATTTTCGTTGCAATTTACACATGCATTTTTTTCAGCAATAAACATTGCTAAAACAAACATCAAAGTTACCAATTACCATATAATTTAAAATACAGACCGTCAACTGCCCGGTTTCTTGGTATATTGTTAGATTAGTCAATGAAAGCAAATAACATGGACATTTTTAACCAATATTCTACATGCACATCCAACACACTAAGGTAAGTTGATGCTAAGTTTTTACACCCACTTAGTCATGTTTTTTTTTAATTTTTTTTTTACATTTTTTACTTGAAAGGAGTGACCAATATTTCTTAAATCCACGAGAAATGATTGTCAAATATCCTGTAGGCACCTCAACTCATCAATGACAACTGATACATTAACCCAAATCCCACTCAGATTAATAAAAAAAGCCTTTATCTGACAATCGAAGTTATAACGTTTCTCAACAACAAATTATGCTTTAACATCATCACAAGCATGTACTAGTGAAACCACTTTAAAAGCTCTGTGCCGCTTGCACATTGCATTAATCAACCAAACTTAACACATTTCCTTACAATAAGTAACACAACTTGAAGTACTTAAAGCTTAGTATTTACATGATACATTAATTTAATAGCAAGGTTGACCATTTCATGCGCACAAATTCTTTCTGTGTAAAAAAAAGCTGCCATAACTATACCAGCCTTGGTACATTGATTCATCAAGACTACTTTACTTATACACGTAACAACAGTATCTACTCCAAATATCATTTTCTAAATATGCATCAATATTATTTAAGTTATAGTTTACTCTGAATGTGACATCAATCAATACTGGTCATAACCAACCACCCGTCCCC
Organism: Pisaster brevispinus; assembly: GCA_023634235.1. Lineage (NCBI taxonomy): Eukaryota > Metazoa > Echinodermata > Asteroidea > Forcipulatida > Asteriidae > Pisaster > Pisaster brevispinus. The sequence continues at coordinate 8,517,462 of JAMKCF010000014.1, read as the reverse complement.
GTTATTTTGTAAGAATACAAAACAAAAACATATCTGTCCTTACCACACTTAGGTGAAACCAAAGAGAACCAATGCATCATCAATTATCACTTGGGTTTGTCCAAACTACTACAAAAATACATGTCCACTACAATATGCAGATAAGTGATGCATCTACATGTATCATCACTAAAGCTTCTGCTCATATTATTCGGTACCTTATGGAGGCCGAGGACAAAACATACAAGAAAAAACCAAAAGGTCTCCACATGGAAATGTTAAAGGCCGGGGTGCTCCACAAATAATGTTATGTACAAAAAGGAAAGAACAATAGGGATGCACTTTTGAGTACAATAGGGATGCACTTTTGAGAGTGTGTGGCTCAACACACTTAAAGTATACATATATCAGTCACTATTGCATTCGGAATGTCCCAACACACTTTAAAACATACAAAAGCAGTCTGTTAATCGGAAATTCAATGATGATAAGTTAGCCTTTATATAAGTATTGAATTGTCATTAAATCATCAGCACACCTGTATAACCCAGAAAGTTTGTATTATAATTTTTTTTATTTTTGTTTTTTTTAGGAGAGGGGGGCACCTCTCAACACTTGTTGTACAATGAATGAATGCACCATACCAGCCAGCTCTACCTCAGGTGTGTGTCCCAACACACATATTTAGTAAATATTACATAATTAGTTATCACCACTTCTGAAACTCTTGTAGTATAGAGTCAGCCTAATACGTAGAGAAACAGTACAGTGTCAGTTACCACCTCGTGGGCGTGTCCCAATACACTTATAATATATATACAGATCAAAAATTCTTCATTGGTCACCATTGCTTAGGTGTGTCCCAACACACATGTTTAGTAAACAGTACATCATTATTTATCATCATTTGTGTGCTGAAACACTTCTAGTATGGAGTGAGCCTTATATAACAGAAAAAGTACAGTGTCAGTTACCACCTCGCGGGTGTGTCCAAACACACTTATAGCATATAATGTATACATATGAAAAGTTCTTCATTGGTCACTATTGCATATCAAAAGTTCTTCATTGGTCACCATTTCATGGGCTTGGCAGATCAAAGGTACTTCTTTGGTTATCATTGCTTGGGTTTGTCCCAACACACATTTAGTAAATACTACATCATTAGTTAACATCATTTGTGTGCTGAAACACTTGTAGTATAGAGTGAGCATAAGACGTACATCCTGTCAGTTACCACCTCTTGGGCGTGTCCCAATACATTTATAGTATATACAGATCAAAAATACTTCATTATTTATCGTTGCTTGGGTGTGTCCCAACCTTGACATATTAAGAAACAGTTCTCATCACTTGGGTGTGTCCCGAACTCCCAAAACAATTGATAAAACCCACAGAGAAACAGTATACTGTATCACTTGTAAATGCTTAGGGTGTATCTAACACACCGGTAGTACACGCAGGAAACACTATCCCAATAAATAATGTACACTTTCGTTTCCCCAAAACAATAAACTTGTATATCAGTTACAGTCACTTGTTAACCAATATCTAATGTTACAGTTTTCCTAAGTAATTTAAAAAGTACACACAAAAACTTTGCCATCCGGTCATCGTTGCTTTTGTGTCCCAACATACTATCACAATATATACATAATCATTTGTAGTGATGCAGCCTTCATCACTTAGAGTGTCCAAAGACAATTAGAGCATATATATTATTTTACAGTAACTCGCAAGTAACTTTTAATATTTAAAAATACACAGAAGTGTGCTAATCCGTCATCATTGCTTGTTTGTGTCCCAACATACTATCACAATATGTACAAAATCATTATGTAGTGATACAGCCTTCATCATCTTAGTGCATCCCAATACAATTAAAGCATTATATCTGATGTAACAATCCTCCCAAGTAACTTTTAATGTTAAACAATACATACAAAAAGGTGCCATCCAAGCATTAGAGTAAACACGGTACACTGAAATACAATACGTTGGTATTAGTTGTGAAGTAAATGCTTACTGGTAGGAATGTATAAAAAAATCAGTAGCACAAGTAGAGAATCACCTTATCATGGGTGTCCTAACATACTTCAAGAAAAACAATATTATCGCATATCGGTTATCAACTTTCCAATTACATACATATTATGATACAGAAGTCACAAATATCAGGAAACATCATTGCTTTGGAGTGTACGAACACACTTATAGCGAATAATTTTAGAAAGACACAATACATTGTATCATATACAATATATGAATGCTTGGATTTGTCTCGCAAAAAATACTTGCAGAAATACAATATGTCATCATTACCTGGGTGTGTCCCGTAACTATCAAAAATATAATAATAACAAGATGTAACTATACGCAGGTAACATCAGTTATTTCGCAACACACAAATACTCTATACAAGGAATGAACCTATGGGCATCGTCATTTACTATTTATTGGTTTTGTCCCAACACTTAAAGGAAATATATCAATCTGTGCTAATTTGTTGAGCCCAAACAAACTAATAAACTACAGTAATAATCACTTGGAGAATTAATTCTAAATTCACCAATAACAGGTGTACTCATCATGGCTAGTTATCACTTGGTGTAACAAAACACTTATGCTGAGACAAAAAATACATCATCCTCGTATTTGACAATTTAGTGTGTCCAAAGTCACATGACAAGTACATGTGTATAAAAAAGAAGAAAACAATTTGTAATTTATACTTCAGTCCTCATAAATTGTGCGAGTCCAAACTCTGTCATGGTACTTCAATTTGTGATATGGATCATTATCAATCCGGCATGTTACACCCAAATTTACACACCCATTTTATATAATATAGAGAAACAAATGGTCTAATAAGCTTTCAGCTATTGGGTGTGCCCCATCCTTTATATACAGAGAATATATTTGAAAACAGTAGGCCTAATTTTCAATAGTGTTTGTCCCAACACGATTATTATATAAAGAGACTTAATACTTGATACATTTAATCATTTGTTGTTCCTCCCAAAACACATGCAACTTCAGAGAGTCATATCAGTCCTCGTCATTTGTCCCAATGGGCAACACTGCATTATTAAATAGTATTAGAGTATGCACATATATAGAGATAAACATCCTATTGCTGGACACCAATACTACATTACCGGTATGCACAAATTCCCAACATATCCCTCTTCAGTACCTAAGTCTTTCCTTACACATTTATAATAAGCACATTATGCTACCCAAATTTTTTTTTTTAAATATATATATATATATAAAAGAAAAAAGAAAACATTGATGTTTCTCAAACTCTCAACAATGAATACTACATGTATATATACAGCAAAGAACTATCAGTCTCCAGCAATTGGGAGTGTCTCATTAATAGAGAAGTCAATATGGCATATCATTTAGAACAGTGACCATTGTCCAAACAAACTGACAGGTACACCTTTGTATACAAAATCAGGCATCATAATGGTCATTTTACAGTTTGGCTTATCCAAAAACCATTAACATTATATGTACAGAGACACAAAACACCAAAAAAATGGTCTGCACTTATTTAGACGCACTTTATGTATAGTTCAAAGAAACAAAACATAAATCAATCACTGTCAAGTGTCCGGTTAATGCTTACATATAAAGAATGTCATCAAAAACATTGGTGTGTCCACCATGAACAGAGAAACACATCATCTAACACAATACCCACTTTACGAAAGAGTCAACAATAATTTTCTAAAACGATGTCTCACTAAGCCCATTGTGTTTCTCAAGAAGACTCAAAAATATGGCATTGTAAAGTGTGTACTATTTACAGTGTACATGTACACAAAGAAGAGTCATGACAAAAATGTTTCAACTGAGAATTCAATTTATCAGTGTTCTTTGTATTTACAGAAGCTTGAGGTTTGAAGAAACATTATTCCTCACAGTAAACTTTGATCAGTCTGGTCGTCTGTTGGCAAAGAGAGTAGAAAGGTGTCTGCAGATCAGTTATGCTAGTTCTGTCTGGCAGCCTGACCTGACAAAAAATAAGGGGGAAAGGGCAATGTGTTAATGCTGGGGAAGATAAATAAAGAATGATTTTTAGCGCATGTACAACAATGGTTAATTGCAAAGATCAGTATCTGCTCCTCAAATGAACAAACATCTGCATGAAATAACAATTCTGTAAAAAAAAATAGACTCAGTCGGTCATTGTAAGTCAAGAGATGAAAGAGGAAAAACCCCTTTTATGTCTTCACTGTTTAGGAACATTTTGGTCTCGCAAGATGAAAGCTATTTTTGTTACTAATTTCTCAAAACTAAAGCTTTTCAGGCAAAAATATTTCAAGGGAAGTTTTCCATCTTGACCGTCTTTACTTCATGTAATTTATATGTGTAAATCTCTAAACATGTATGTGCACATTCAGGCATGCAACTTTTCAGCGAGTCAGCTACTTTCCTGTTTTCTTTGTTTTTTTGTGCCTTAAAAACAGAGAAACGCTACAAAATGTCCCTTTCTGGTGGATTAAATTGTAAGTTGCTCAGTATGAACACCCTTCATGTTAAAGTCATTTGCAACTGCAATACTTCTTCACAGTGGAATTAATATACAGAGGAAACTTACCCTAAATGTCTTCAGTATATACCAATCGCATGTGATTCTCTCTTTGATGTGGTTTTGCGCTTCAACTTGACCGTCTTGTCTTTTTCCTTTTGCTGAAATTTGTTATTTTAAAGAAATTGTTAAAAATGTACATCATTGTACATTCATTGCTATCATGAACTAGACATTAAAGAAACATCTTTAAAATGATTGGCAGCAAGTGATCATTAAATGAATTTATCTTATACACCATAGAATACTGTTCAGTGATTAGTCTTTCAAACCATCACAAAATCAGTATCATTCCTGTGCTTAAAAAATTCAAAGATTCAGAACATTCACACAACAAAAAAGCTTTAACATGCTGTTTCTAATAAAGTGTATTTTCATTACAAATATCAAACAATAATAATCGAAACTAATTGAAGGGAAACTTTGCCTTCGAATTGGGCTTCAAAAGCGTTTGTTATCAAATAAATGTGGTCAAAAAGATGTTTTAAAAGGAGAATATACAATGTACCGCAAAACTAAGTGGTTTTCTATTTACTTTGTGAACTAACACGGTCCACCATTATGTCAAAGGAATTTTTGACTGGCGGACACTGTTAGTTCACAAAGTAAAAAGAAAACCACGCAGTTTCGAGGGCTATTTGTATGAATCATTATATTTTCAATGCTTTTATAGCCCAAAGAGCCCAATCTGAAGGCAACGTGTCCCTTAAAATAATGGAGCCAGTGGTTTTTTTCAGCAGAAAGTATTTGGGTATCAGAGAAGGGTAAATCAATATAAACGTTTTCCCCATAACCTCATCATCATAGTATTTACCTTGATTTTCTTATCGAAAAACTCCAAAAGTTTCACAATATGACAAAGTCGTAGATCCTTGTGGAGCAGGGGCATCACACGATCATGGCCACTCATGTCCTTCAACAGTTCACGCAGTCTCTGCTTGCAGTCTGGTTCAAAATTGTGTCGGGCCCTGAGGTAGCGGAAAACAAACCTCTTCAGGATGTCTCTGATCTGGATGAGGGCATCGCCAGGTCTGTCACTGCAACACCTCTCCAACTCATGCTCAGGTTTCGAAGGGAGCTTCGTTTGAAATTCCTCACCTAGGGTCTGTACAGTAGCAGCTGCTAAAAGCACCTCCAATTGCTGATAAAGAGAAACTATGTGTTTCAATTTGATAGATGCAAATAGTTCTGGTGACTCAATTGTTAAGATGGTTTTCCATTTACTGATGTAATCTTGTAAAGTATCCTCTGGTTCACCACTTGTTCGCTTAATTAAAGCCATGAGAACTTCTAACTGCTGAAGCAAGTCGTTTGTGAAAGTGCCCTGCTTCTTTCTGTCACCTTGATTGACCAGATTTGCAATATCCTTTGGCAAGGTTTCCTGTTTAACTCTTGCTGCCGTTTTCTCCAAAAGGGCTGTAGAAGAGTGGTAGAGATCATCTGAAAAGGTAAAGCCTTCCAAAGCGCAGCCATCTGTTAGGATCATTTTATTAACGACAGTTTTTAAAGCTACTTCCATTTCAATCTGGTTTAACTCATACATAATCTGTGTGCCATGACCATACTCAGTATTGACGTCATGGTAGCAAAGACACTGATCATCCCAGGGATTGGTTATGATGTCTTTCTTCCTCACTTGATCAAGAGGCTTTGTTTGGAGAGCAGCAAGGTGGTTTTCTTTAATAAGAAAGCTGATCGCAGGACACTCTCTAGTAACAGCAATCCCAAGTGCCTGCATCAAGAATTTGTTTTGTATTTCCTGTAGAGTCTGTATCATTTGCTTTAGGGTGTTCTGCTCTTTCCCTGTTGGCATCAGACACTTTATGATCTCCGAGTCCTCAGTAATATACTCAGGCTGCTGAGTTTCACCCGTAAGTTTAGTCCATCCATCACAAACCTTTTTGGCTGCATCTTTAAAGGCTCTCCAGGGAGTGGACATATTTGGAAAAGCCTCAATCAAATAGCTGACTGGTTGATTGGCATATTTGCGTTTTTCACGTTGCTGACTAAGTTGAGCACTTACCAGTATGTTCCAATCAAGCAAAGCAGGTAGATGACAAACATACTTCAAGGCATTGTACTGTGACAAAAGTAGATGAAGGAAAGGATAGCGTTCTACGTTCTTGCTTCGATCACAGAAGCATGCCTTGAGATCTTCAAGAGATGGCTGACGTTTCTGACGAACGGATCTTGGTAAAATCTTGCATGCGTCTCCATGAATGCTATCCAACTCCTGTAGCTGATGCTGCAGTGATTTATCAACTGGTGTACCAAGAGCTTCAAAGGAATCTTGCAGAAATTGTTTCCTGAAATGTGTAGAATTCCACAGTATCTTTTGAACTGATTTGTCTATCTCAATCTCCTGCTGGTCCCGTTCTGCAGCTGAAGCGAATGTGTACTGTGCATCTGTGAGTATTGGGCTTATTTCCTTAATGATGCAATGAAGAAGCACACATGTGTCTAAACAACCAGCCCTGAGAATCACTGGCATTACATCCCAAAGCTTGGTCAATCTCGTCTCAAGGTCGGCCACACTACATACATAAACCACATTGGGCTTAGCATGGGATATTTGAGATGCAATATACAGACACCCATGTACCAAGAAGTCGATGATGAATCTTGACAAAATAGAGATGTTGCCTGTTGGTTCAAGGTTCTCCCAGGATTCAACCGGAGGATACTTGTATCCAAGAGGGGGTTTTGTTTCTTGCTCTTCATTGATTGTGCCCGGCACAACTTGCCAGTTGATCTTTCTGCCACATGTTGGACATTTCACCCTATGTGAATCCTGCCCCAGGCTCTGTACTAACAGTTGACTGCATTTGCAAATGATTGATGATCTAGTCTGTTGATTTGCCTTCCCAGATAATTTTGCTGCACCAGGGAAATGCAAGTCCTTTAGTTGTTCGGAGGGACATAGAAACTGCAAGAAATTACGCACTTGATGACCTGAATGGTTACCGACAACAACTGCAGCTATATGCAGCAGCACAGAGGCTAGCCTCACATCACTAATCTTGGATTGCTTTGATAGTTGCATTCTTCCCCTGAAATCAGATAATCCCAAGACAGCCTTGAGGAGTTGAAACCATTGTATTTGGTCTAGATTTACTTCCTTAATTTCCTTGACAATCCATTTAGCTTGAGACTTTTCAGAGTCACCGAGGTCTTTCGTTTTCCCAGCAAAATAAAAATAATCTGCAAGGACAGCAATAAATGCAACACGTTGTTTTGGACTGGTATTTAGACTGCCCATCACAGTTGTCATGCTATCCCTTTTGTCATGCACTTGTAAATCTGCCAAGGCTTTGGTGATCTCTCCCTTCAAGTCCATGTAGCTCACAGGATTAAAACCAATGCCAGAACGGGAGCATAAATCAGTCAAACTAATCCCTTTAAGGAATTCCACTTTGCTGCTTAAACTTGACATCAGTTTGTGCAGATCATTGGAGCTGTCTTGCTGAAATAAATATCTCAAAATCCATAATTGGACATTAGGCACTCTGTCACATCCTTTTAGGGAATCAACCACACCACGAAAATTCTTCAGTAGTGCGAAGTCGTCTTCAGTCTCAGGAAAAATGTCAAAATTGTCAATCAGGAACTCTGCGAAAACACGGAATAGTTTGTTTAAGAATGCCAAAGCACAAACAAGATGAAGAGAGCATTTATCTGCTGTTTTAAGCAATCGGCATGCTTTTATTGCAGTTACTATATGCGAAGAATGACCACCTGACATCAATCGCAAAATTGTAAGGTCATGGAAACTATTTTCCTCAATCAAGTCACAACAGAGAACTGCAAAATGGTGGTTCTCTCCAGACGGGAGTTCCAAAAGTATCTGGTCTAAAGTAACCAGATTATCTGATACGTCATTAGGATTCACACCTTCACGGATGACCTTGGTAAACACAGACTCATGCTCTCTATCCTCAATTTCAGTAAGTACGACACGCAACAAGACTAGTCGTGAGCCTTCAATAAGTTCCCCTTCATCAGTGATAAGCAGTTTGCAAATGTCATAAAGCAAGGGGGTGTCAATGTTGGATTCTAGACAGCGCCCAAAGTACTTCGTCAGAAACATTTGCTGAATGGATCCTTCAGTGTCTTCATTGGAAACCTCCTGTATGATTCCTAACACAAACTCAAAGACCTTTTCACTGTCAAGAGTGTTGTCATCGATTTCAGCAATGAGCTCACCAAGGGTAGCCAATGTCTTATCTGGAAGATTATTAGGCAAGGCCAGCAAGTTAACAAAATCTTTGCAAAGATGAAGGTAATGAAGCTCCTTTGGTCTCACCTCAATGCCAGCTGCCAGCAACAGAATGTTGTTGGTGCGTCTCACCCAAATAATCTGACCTTGGCAATGTTCTAAGAGAGCTTTGGTTGGCAGTAGAGATTTGCAAACATGAGAAACTAGAGTGAGTTTAAGTGGAATGTCTCGAGTTTCTTTAGCTTCATCTGGTGTGACTGAACCCTCACTATAGTAACTTTCAAACGCTGATACAAAAGATGAAGTTTCTGAAACTTGGTCGTGGTCCAATTCTTTCTCAAGTTCAGACCCTAAAACCTCACTAGCATCCAAAAAATCCTCCGACGCAATACTCTTTTCATCGTCAGAACATGAATTCTCATCTTGAATGTCTGAGGAGTCTGCGAATGTCTTCAGTAACACGGCACAATCTTTCCCTGTTGTCTCTTGGTACATGTGCAAAAGCTGCAGCTCTGCAGACAGTAGGTCAGACATCATTCTAAGAGAAATATGCCATTGAGACAATTGTTGGATTGTTGACAGACCCTTCCCAAATGCAAAATCCTGAAGTTTGACAAGCAACCTGGTAGCATGAACACGGGCTTCTTGAGACATTTGGCTCACCCAGTCAACTGAGAAGACATTACACAGATCGTTCAAATACAGATCAAGATGCTGTTCCATAAACTCATCATCAACACGCTGTGACAAATCATACTTGATTGCTTCGGGTAGTCTGAAAAAAAAGAAATAATTTCAAACAATTAAAGCAGATTGGACACATTGGAGTTATGACTTACCAGGAAGTTTGATCCGCTGTTTGACACTGTTTTGGGAAAGAGGTTTTTACAAGGTGTTTACTGTGAAATGGGCAAACTTTTTTGATAGGAAATTGCAGCAACTGGGACTACTTGGCAATTCTAAATTTTATCTGCAAACTTCGATGGGGTCAAGTTCAATTCTGAGCTGAACAAAGAAAAGTTTACTGCAGCAGGACTTAATCCGGTAATCTCAAATTAACATGCCGGCACTCTTCCATCTGAACTATTTAATTATTACGGTCTCCCTATTTTGTCAATGTCTTCGTTCAAGGTGAATTAAAAGTTGTCTCCCATGTAATTACTTTTGTGTTTAATACAAAGAAAAACAGCCTACCTGTCATGTAAGACTTGTGTCAACTTTGTAGTCATCTCAGCCGATTCAATAGAGGGTTGTTCTGCAATCACTTTTTCTCTTGCATCTGCCAATAGGCACTTTAGTTGCTCTTCAATTATGTCAAACAGCTTGCTGAAGAAAGGAAATTCCAGCACTGGGAGTGTTTTTTGTATTGGGCAAGATTCTACCCCATTTGGTTCTGGAAGTGTCTCTGATCGAACATCAAAGATCAAGGGATTACAGAACATTGTTTTCCAAACCGCTTTTTGTTGAGCCTGACTGAAGAAGCTGTTCCAAGCATTGTGTCTCTCTAAAAAGAATACAATCTTGAAGAGTGGCTGTCCAATTTTACGTTTCACGTACTCCACAAGGGCATAGTTGAAGCTAGCACATTCAACAAGCAATTCATGTTCACATGCAACAGACACCTGCCATGCTACCTTATTATTTGCGTATTCATCACCAACTTCATCTTTCTGGATGTCCTGTAAGACTGTTCTGCAGAAACAGTCAATGAGCTTTGGAGACTCGGTGATTCGTCTGATCAACTCAAGAATTTCTTGGACATCTTTAGACTGATCAGTATATGAGAGACATGAGAAACACCATAGTAGTTTGCCCTTAATGACATTACCAACATCAACTGTCTTGGCACACATGTCTTCTATTGACATCTTGATTAATTCTTCAATCAGAAGCTCTGGTTTCTCCAGTACATCTAATGTGACTTGTTGCCAGCCACACAGGAAGTTAAACTGCCAAGGAAAATTTGATGTCATCCCTTCAACATTCTGATCTCGTTCCACATGAACAATTATGCATGCATGTTTGACTCCTCCGTACATTTCGTCCCTCGAGTACTTGGCCATCCAACGGTCTATGAGGCATTTAGCAAGAAGCATATGCTTTGCATCTAGAGATGTCTTGCACTGAAGGATAAACAGTTCATCCTTGCTGTCCTTGAATTGTTGAAGTGCAGCATTCAGTTGTCGCTCTGACTTGAATTTGCTCAGTTTCTCTACCTGGACACTTAGCAAGTCTGCCAGACAAGAACTAAGGTCAGTGTGAATGCTACTGAAGGTATACACAATAAACTTTATTGGGCTGCCATGGAAAGGTTCATCAAATGGTGCTGCTTGTGCTGTGTCTTTCATTTCATTGGAAAGTAACAACTTCAAATAGTGCCTTAAACCGCAGTTTAATTGGAGTTTAAAATACTGGTCCTGAAAGCTGATCACTTCATCCTTGGCAAGGTTTGACTTTGATGACCTAAGAACTGCATCAGGTGGAGCGATTTTTACGAGATCATTTTTACACAGCTCTATAATTTGATCTACTTTCATATCCTCAGGCTTCACATCACGACAGTGGGAGAACACGATTGAGGGAAGTGTATCACTGTGGTATCCCAAGAACGCTTGCTTTGGAGTAAACTGCATGTTGGGAATTGTTGAGATGTCTTCAGCCCACTTTTGCAAAGAACCAATGACATCCTTCTGTTGATCATTCACAACATCCATGAATGTGAGCGTTTGCTTCTCAAATCTATTCAACAATGGAGGATCAGAGTAGTCAACATTCTGCTGGTCTATAACAACAATGCACCTGAAATCTTGATGAACCTGACACATCGGATTACTATAAGCACCCAGAGCCACACGACAGTGCCGCTTTTTACCAACAATTGTGTAGTTCTGATTCAGCATGTCATAGAGACTACTGTACACATTATCCAGGTCTCTCAGCACAAGGATATAACCTTCTTCCATGCAAAGAATTATCTCACTCAGGATACGATAGTTGTACTCCTCAGACAGGTCATCATCGAACCGGCTTCCAAGAAGAGATATGTACCTTTTCTTCATCTTACTTAATACTTCCTCAATGATGCTTAATGCAGAGTCGCCACTTGTTATTAGCATAAGGTGGCGGGCAAACTTATCCTCTAGATTGTCTTCTATTAGTTTAATGGTCGATGGTCTTGAATCAGGACTTTGGTCAACATCCAACGTATCCATAAAGTTGTTCATTATACCTGTCATAGCTTTTCGATTTCCTCCAAAGTTTCGAAGAAGTCCAATCTCCAACGAAATGGCTGCGTCTTGTTGAGATGAGGACAGTGCAATACTCTTGATAAGTGAATAGTAATCTCTTAAACCATGAAAGTTTTCACGTGCCTGGGACTGATGGTGAAAGTGGTAAGCCTCAGCTAGTTTCTTCAGCATCTGGTCATGCTCCTTTTTTTGTTTGCTTTTAGGCTTACTACCGCTTCGTTTAGCATTCTCATCTCGAATTGACTTTGCTGTCTCAAACAGATCGTCTGCATTTGGTTCTGGTCGCGATAGATGTACAGCTCGATTCATCTTTGCAGCATCCAGTGCCCAGTTTGATATTCCCACAACAGCCATCTCAGGAAAGTCACCTGTGCTTGGCTCTAACAAGCTGTGAAGAACCTTGAGTGGGTTGAAGGAGGAGTTCTCTGCCAGACCTATCTCATCTAGGAGAACAACAGGTATGATATCTGGATTATGTTCCTTGTAGCGCTTTGCCTTCTCAAAGACTTTGATAATTCCTTCTGATGTTGACGACTCTGATCCCTGATAGGAGACAACGTAGACAGCAGGCAGTTTCTTAAAGTATTTGTCCTTTGAGTCAGGTCCTCTAAGATTACTGCGAATGAGCTGCATCGAGAGTGACTTGCTGCAGCCAGGTTTTCCAACCAGAAACACAGGGATCCTGTTAAGAATGGAAACAAGGACAACAAAAACATTCTCTCGAAGTGCCTCGTTTTTTGCTATTCCCTCCTCCAGTTCCATTCTGTTGAGAATGTCAAGTTGTTCGTTTTTAATCACCTCTTCAATGTGTTCTTCTGAAAATTCAGGATGATCCTTACTTTTGAAGATTTTGGACATCTCCTCTCTGTACGATTTCCTGTCATCAGCTAATGTTAACCGAGAATGGTAGCAGTGTGCTAGTGAGAGAATTATAGCCCTAATTTCATATTCTTGAGGACTCTTCTTGTGATGATTAACTTTGGCAAGCTTTTTGTTCTTCAGCATATCATTCATCCAATGGGCAAGATGTTTGCACCTGTTGACATCCCGCAGGCTTACACTGTAATTGTTCTTCATAGTGTTTTTTATGAAGTTCTGCGACATTATCAAAAGGTCAACAAAAAGAGACACTAAATCATCACTGATATTACCCTCGATCATTCTCTCAGTGTAAGCTTCTTCATCTTTTGCATTCAGAGCACCATAGTCCCATACATAATCCATCAATGCCTCCGGCAAGGGGTTCACTCTGTACACTAACTTTGACTGCTCATCAGTGACAAGTTTATCAGTTAGTCCCGAGGTCTTGATGTCTCCCTGGCGCAACGAGTAAGGATTACAAGCTGCTAGAAAAACAAGGTTGACTGGCAATGGTTCCCCACGACAACTTTGGTGGCAAATAACTTCACTCAAAATCCCTAGGTGATCACAGGTGTTGATTTCATCGAGGAAACACCATATTTGGCCATCAAGATTTTCTTCGGCTTCTTTCTTCTTCTTATGGATAAAGTCAATGATGGTGTCACTTTCAATTCCTGCATGAAAATTGAGAACATAGAAAGGTACCTCACAAACACGTGCCAGGTAGGTGATAAGAGTTGTCTTCCCACATCCAGTTTCACCCATGATGACAACTGGGATTCGAGACTTAATCCTCATATGAATCAAGACCATCTTCATTAAGTTATCTGGTGTCAGTGCATACCCTTTGTCCAAATGCCCAAGTTTGCTTCTTGGAAATGGATCTCGAGTGTTTCTACAGATTTTCTCCAGGACTGTTTGAAGTTGTTCTTGTGGCATTTCCTGGTAGTCAGGTAGCTTTTTGTCAAGTTGCTGTTCGAACAGATTCTTTACACTTTTTGGGACCTGACTTAACAGACGATAGAGAGTTGACAATGTTTGAGTGTCTTGCTGGTTGAAGACTACCATGAGGTGATTACTGTCTGCCCACTGTACCATGCCTTTTACACGAGCCACCATTTTTTTGGCAGTTACCGATGGACCTTGATGAAGTTCATTCAAGGCTTCTGCTGCATCTCTACCAGTCATTGATTGTGTAACACCTGTCTCTACGGAGCGAGATGAAAATTCTTGTGCGACAGCATCAAGTGCTTTGAACAGGTCTGATCGTACACAATGTACATCTTTCCCAAGCATAACACGCAGTGCTTCTTCAGTGAAGTAATGAGAGGCAGACAGTTTCTTCAATTCTGTTGCTAATACATTCAGGAACATATTAACAGTAGTATATGCCATCTTAGATGTTGGAGAGAAGTGGGTTCTTAAGAGATGCCTGCATTTATCCCCTGGGAGTAGGGATCCCTTTGATGAAGTGGAAAAGGTTATCTGCTTTGCATCAAGTGATCCATCAGTCACTGCTTTCAAGTAGCTGCATACAACTTGAACCGGGCTGTTAACTTCTTCACTCACCAGGAAACTCTCATAGTTGTCCCATTCAATGTGCAATCTTTTAAAGGTACAGCAGTTTGTAAGCGAGTTGCGAAGGTTGTTCTGTTGAGTGTTTGCAATTTCAATCAAGATGTCACTCGTATTTAACTCGCACAAAAATGTACCTGCAACTACCATCCCAACCACCAACAGTTCAAAAATGAATGAATCAATCAAGCTTGGGTCGGATGTTGTTCTTATGTCAATGTGAAGCAGTTGAAACTCCGATGGAGGCCTCCGCAACAACTGACGGACGAGGTCAATCTTTGTCTGTGGTCCTCCCATTGGTATCAAAAGAGAACTTTTCCCCTTTTCTGATGCTTTGCAAGATATGTACTCCGATTTTCCAAGCCCTGGAACTTCGGAAGTGATTACTCCTACATCTGGCCAACCCTGCTCCAGGCAGTCATTCATTTCATTGGATGTCATACCTTGTATTCGGTGAGTGTAATGTGGAGAAAATTGATCGATAATGTGGTGATGGCATCCCCCACGGCAAATTATGGCCAACAGGAAGGAACACTCCTCTTCCTGAATTCCCCTCACCTCATCTACCAGCATAAATTGGATATCTGTACTCAGCTGTTCTACATTTATTAGTGCATACAGATCATTTTGATTCATTGCAGATGCTTTGCGACACCTCTGTAGTAAAAGGTACACCTCTTCCCAAGTGGTTTCCGAATGGCAGAAAAGCACATGATTTGCCTGGGGGTACTTTCCAGTTGTGTTCTTTAGCAAAGTCATGAGAACTGGAATAGAGTTTGTGCTGTCCGGGACTAATTCTGCTACAAAGACAGTTCCACATTGGACTGTGCTTTCGACAGTTGCCTTTTGATGAGGTTTAAGACATACGATATCTCTAACAGGAGGCACCACTTCTGAAAAGACTTCCTGGAGAGCCGCACCAATCTGGAAAACACGCATCCTCAAATCCTTGGTGTCATCGAGTAATTCATAATACTCTCTCAAGTTGATGTCCACATCGATGTCAGGGTTGACATAGTGAAACAGATTTACAACTTCTCTCGTCACATGAATTTCTCCTGTAAAGAACTGATCTAGCAGCCATAACTGTCTTGCATGGAAGAAGTTCAAGAAGTAGAATTCACTTCTTGCGTCCTTCAGAATGATTCTCCAGTTAGAATCTTCTCTTTTCAAGCGATCTTTCAGTAAGAGGAGACTCTCCAGATCTGTGACACTATCATGGAATCGTCTGAAGTGGTAATGACCAGAATTAGCTAGCCGTGAACAGAGCTTAACAATTTCATTCACCTCATCTATGCACTGTACAAATTCCTGGAGATCTTTGGACAAACGGCCATCATCTTTATCCCCTTCTTTTCTCTCAGGCTGATAAGACATTCTTGAGTTCACCATGAGGAGGGATCTACTTCGTAAATCATTAAGCTCATCCTGCTCATATGTGGCACAAGTGTCATCATCCCTTGTGTAGCTCATTGACACCTTGCAAAATTCCCCATCTTTACTCAAGACGAATTCGTACGTGCCCTTCTCAAGGGCATTTCTGATTATTTTCTTTGTCATCTCTCCTCGCTGAGCAATATTGTTGTACAAATTCTTCAGGGCATGGAAATGTTCATTGCATGTTCTAATCTTTTCAGACACATTTTTTATTTCCAGTCGCTTACTCTTTGCTATGGCATTGATGAGTTTTTCCGGTGCGTCCATGACCTCAATTCTCAGAAAGGATCCCATGTACCGCTGTACTTCTATAAGATCCGACACAGTTGACTCGTTGACGAAAGAATCTGACCTCTCCTCCACAGCGTCTGTAAGATTTCTGAGGTCATCATCAATGATGGGCTTCAGGAACAGAATCAAGTCTTTAGAGTGAATTAGCTCCTGTATTGTGCACCAATCATCAGCATTAAACTTCTTATCTACATCTTGGATTGACTTAACTGCTCTATGGACTTCTTCAAGTGTCTTCCCATCATTTTCAGGGTCAAAGATATTGAGCAAAGTTTCAACATTATTCAGGAGGTCACCAGCTTTTTGTTCAGGGAATTCAAATGTCTTGAACAGACACTGCAGTTGTTTTGAATACTCTCTGATTTCTTCAAGGTTAATCCAACTTTTTAGGAAGTCCAATGATTGGTTTGAAGTATTTTTTCGGATCTGCATGATTTCAAGCTCACTGTGGAGTACCTCAACCTTGGTGACTCGAGCAAACATGATTTTCATGTTGCGAACAGTCATGGTCTTACACCCTTCGGCAATGTCAGAACAAAGGTCACAATACGCAGGCAGACATTTTGATGAAACTAATGCAGAAAATTCATCAAGTTTCAGAGACTTTGCTTCAGGTTCGTCCACGAGCTGATCTTCAGCTTCTACTTCTAAGTCACTATCTGAAGAAGCGCCTTCAGCGGAAAATAGGACATTGCCTAGTTTTGTTGTTTGGAAATCCTCAACAAAAGAAAGACAAATGTTGGAGAACACAATGGAGTTTGATAACTTCAAAGTGTTTTTTGCAGTTCCCAGGAAAGGCGTTAAGAACCCCCAGTAATTTGTATCAACAAGACTCATCAAACAAGTTTGACTATTTGCATCAACATGCTGCCATCGTAAGTCAAGCTCTTTTCTCATCACCTCAAGGTCTGTTTCACTCAGAATCATTGTAAACTTACTGCAAAAAACCAAGAATGTTTCAAGTTGGTGAAGGATTTGTTCATGGGTTTTAAGCATTTCCAGAGGTTCTTTGAATGTTTGATCCTTATCCTCTGCAAAGTCTGCACCCGTATTTGCAATTTTGCAAAGCTGTACTAAGTTACCACGAAATCCAAACTGTTCAAGCTTGTTGATAAACCCAACTGTGACTTTCTTGTGAAAGAAGTCATGCTCGATACAGCTCAAGTTCGTTACCACTGCCTTGTATACCTTGTTGTTATGCAGTTCTGAGAACATTGGTCCTTCTGCCTGGAAGATGAGTTGCCAGAAATTGCTGCTTTCAAGGATTGTGAAAACGTCATCTTGGGCCCCAAACTTTGTTTCAACCAATGACAAGAGAACATCAACAGCATTTCTGTCAAGTAAACAAAATGTATAAATAAGATGAAGAACATAAAATGAGTGAGTTATCAATTTATGCGAAAACGACTTTGCTGAAGGGAAACTGATTGGGGAAATTGTAAACAATTTTGGGCTTACTAGAAAAATTTAATAGAGCAGGACTTGAAACTGCGACCTCTGCTTTAACATGCCAGCACTCTACCAACTGAGCTATCTAGCCATAATTTTGACCATCTCTTTATTTTGTCAACATCTTAGTTGGTGGAGTGCCGGCAAGTTAATCCGAAGGTCACAGGTTCAAGTCCCACTCTAGCCAATTTTTCTTCGTTCAACCCAAAATTATTTGTATGATTGCTGTTCATTGATATTGTGGTTGTGTTTTTGAAAGTTTGTATATTATGCCAAAGGGCAGATCAAGATGGTATGGAGGGGCACCAACTCTAGCCAAACCCTACCCTCAGCAAAAGTCTCTGAATCCAACCATGACTAACAGCAGTGTTACTACACAACACAAAAAATCTATCTTACTTACCGAGAGTGTAGATGGATGATTCCATAGGGCGCATACGGTTTCAGTAGGTCACAGATGTAGCTTGTATTCATCGTAGTGCTTTGAATACTCAAGATCAAATGCTTCACAACAAGTTTTATTCCTGCATCTGGCAGGGTCATATGGGCACTTTTGGGACTGCTGAACACTATTTCTAGAAGTGTACCTTGCTGTTTTCTGTCGATGATGAAATCCAAAGTCCATATGTCTAGATGCTTAACAAAATCTGAAAGCTCACTAAACCACTGAATAGAGTGCACAGTACTTAGAAACGTGTAGATGCAGTGCACTACTTGTGCTGGCTGCAATCGACTTTGGAGTTGTTTCTCAAACATAGTTCCAGTCAGTCTCTGAAGTTCTTCCAGACTTAACCATTTGGTTATCCATGGCATCGAAATAACTTCCAAATTTAAGTCAATGCCCGCTTGTGTGTCTTTTTGCTCCAGAATGTTGTGCAAGATCTTGAGAAAACTGTTTGACAACTGATCATCTAGAGATGTTTGCCAAAAGCCTTCATCAGAAAGCAAACTTCTCATAAACTTATCTGCATTGTTCGACCACTCTTTGCTGTGACCGAGTGACTCAAGAACAAGTTCTTTCGCAAGCAAATGCATAATGCGAACATCTGTTTCAGCAACATCTTTCCAGATGTCATGGATATCTTCATGTTTCATTGACTGCATGCGTTTTTGTAGTGCATCTTTCACCCAGCCTCTGTATCCATGGTCATCCTGGAAGAGTTGAGTGTACACTGATTGATTTAGAACTTGCAGGAGAAGCTTTACATCTGTAATGCTCTGAAAAACCAAACTGAGTAGCCTTTCGGAATCTTTGTAACCAAAGTGTTTGAAGCAGGCAGACAGAATTTCTTCTTCTTTAATTTCAAACTTATGATCAGCTGTTTGAGCAACACGAGGCCATTTGTAATACGAGGAACACAACTCTGTTGCACTTACGGCAGGATAGGTGTAAAAGACAAGTTGCAGCCAACTTCCTTTGAGAGCTCGTAAAGAACTTTGTACTATTTCCATGAGGCAAAATGATACGGCTTTGTTCTGCTTATTCTCCAGAGATGGGCGAATGACATCTTTACAGTTTTGAAAAGCGGATAGAATGATTCCTGAAACATTTGCCAAACCTGGCATTGCATACAATGAGCAATTGCCAAGTAGACTAGCAAGGAAGATTATCTGAGCATCTGTTTTTCCATTACCTATAAGATCTAAAAGGTGTGACTGTACATCTTTCAGAAAATTCTTGTTTTTAATCTCATTTGACAGGGAGTGTAGGTTCTTTGCACAATCATCAAAAAGATGCTCTTCTAGATTTTCTTCATCAACTGACTCACACAATTCCAGTTCATAAAGTGTGTGGCCAATTATTTTTTGTGTTAGTGATAAGTTAAAGTTGAAGATGTCCTTGTGATCCGTTGACTCTAATGTTCTTTTACCTCGCTCAGTGATGGATGATGATCTCCAACTAACAGTAAGAAACAAACTCTCTTTAACATACATATATTGGTATGTATATGTTGGCTTTTCTGGAAGCTGTACTTTAACACTGGCCTTCCACCAGGTATTCTTCGAAAAAGGTGCAGCATGCTTCCTCAGTATCATTGAAACCGTCTGTTGGTGAACTCTATATTTGCCGCCTTTTTCCTGGATGATAAGTTGTATTTCTGTGATGTTTTCAGCCTCAAGAAGGACGCAAAAACTATGAGACACCTGGAGTGTGTATAAAACAAAAAATAGGTTACCCCTTTTTACAAATAATACAAACTTGGAATAGTTGTGATTCACTTGGAGTTCCATGAGTGGTTTGTTTTTGCTCAGAGAGAGAGAGAGGGGGAGAGGGGGAGGGGGAGGGGAGGGAGATAGAGGAGAGAGAGGGAAGAGAGGGGAGGGCAGGGGAGACATACATTTGAAAATTACAGCCAACGTTTCTTTTAAATTAAAAAGGAAGTAACTTCCCTTTGTCATGAACCTAAGACTCAGGCTACTTGTCCAAAATGTGTTCCGTCCTTCCTTTTGTTTTTGTTTTAATGCAAAGCATAAAGCTGAACACCAACCAAAGTATTTGTATTTAGGGTTCTGTTAATTTTTGAAGCTTGTGGTCTGGTTCTTAAAAATGTGCATATATATTATAGTTAAAGTATGTTTAAGAGATTAGGTGCACTGCAAAAGGTTGAACAGCCTAAAGGAGTGGCCCTTGACTTTGAGTAGAGCATTTGTAGAAATAAAGGCTCAAGAAAAAACACACATTCTGATAATTGGTACCCCATTTTTTATTAACTAGGTACTTTTTTCATGGAAATAACAGTGTGGGGAGCCGGTCCTCACTGCGTGGTAGTGACCTTGGTTGGTGGCTGGCCGCAGTTAATGGCGGCTCGGTCCATTAACGGCGGCCAGCCACCAACCCGTTTATTACCACGCAGTGAAGACCAACTCCCCACACAGTGAAGACCAACTCCCCACACAGTAATTCCCATATGAATGGTACAGGATTGGATCAGATATCCATTCTGTTTGCATATCTTTCAACAGCAATATCACAGAAAATTAATTATACATTTTGCATTTGTTTCTAGAATAAAGAGTGAATCCTCGCTCAAAAGCTTTGTGCATGTTTTAATCACTGTGCAGAAATAACAGCTGATCCAACTATTTGTTCTTGAAGTCAACATTATTTCAATTGGATATATTTCTGAGAACAATTTGTATTAGAAAAACTTCCCATGTCACCCCTAAAATTTAAATTGTTTCAAGATTACAGTTTATTTCTTTAAATTAGCAACCCTTTACTAAAATAACATGGACTGCTTAATATACATCTCTTGAACTTTACAATAAACAATAAAGAAAACAGTCAAAGATGTACCCATTTTACAGCATTCTCTTCTGTGGGATGTGGAATTGCTTTATGTGTAGCTTCATCTTGAGCACTGTCAGTTGTCACTTTTGTGGCTCCCAAAGGATCAGGCATGTGGTCATCTCCACATGACAATTCAGTGGATTTATTTTTCAGCTGCAAAACATAAGTAAACAGAGAACAATTTTACACTACTATTGACATTTTGAAGAAAAATACAATTGTCCCCGACGATATGAAATAGACCAGTCCAAGCGCGCAAGTGCTTGCATGCCGTGCCGCCATTAATGGGACACTTGCAAGTACAAGGTTTTGTACACAAAGACAATGGAAAAACCATCATCCTTGTAACTTTTTGTGTGAATTAGGTGTCTTTCTCACTGATTTACCAAATGTCCCTTACAGGACAGCAAAACATAACGATATATAGAACACTGAACATGGATATTTGCTACTAAACAGATATTGAATCCTGAAAACGGTGCAGACAAAATGTGAGTTTAATGTGATCTACATGGAAACTGCACTGTCTGGTATAAAATGTGTTACATCTGCAATGTTTTTTGGACAGAATTTCAGTATTCACCTTCTATTTAGACTCAAATATTCAATACGAAATCTTTTTGTAGAGCTGTCCTGTCAGGGAGTTTGGGTAAATCGTTGAGAAAGACACTTACTTCACATAAAAAGTTTAAAAGGCTTGAATTTTTTCACGTCTTTGTGTACAAGCCCTTACCCTGCCAGCATCCCAGCAATGGCCGCGAGGCCAGCAGCACTTCGGCATTTGCGTGAAAAAGACCAGTCTATATTTTTTTTTAAGTTGTTGGCTGCTAGATCCGACCAACTTAGATAGTTCTCACACAGTCTCCTGTGATAACCCCATTATGACCTATCCTTCCAATTCAAACATGAAGTTTAAATACAAATAATCATTATCAACTTCATTTTGGCAAAGATGATCTCCACTAAAAAAAAATATGATCAGCCCAGAGTATTTGTCCTCAGGACTAGATTGGTTTGTTTCTTTTCTATTTTGGTTCTACATATTAAGTAAAGTTTACCAAATGTGGCATTTCTAAATTTAATCTTTTAGTCCGGGAGCCCAGCAAGGTTTATTGAAAATATTTAGTGCAAAAGGTTTGAAGTTTGGGATATATAGCACCCACGGGGGGAACCTTAAAATGTGAATTCTTAAGTGCACCGAGTGGTGCGTTGGGAGGGGGGAGCCCCCTAAACTCACCCAGAAAATCGATTTAATGAAACTGTTGAGTGCAAGCAAAATTTCTTCATGGATTGAAATGCCATGGTCCACTGACTAAGATTGTAATACTTAAGAAAATCAATAACGGTGCCAAGTCTACTTAAGAAAGCCCCTAATTAGCCCTAATTACACGTTTAACCAAAATTTTGAGTGCAAGAATGAAATATGCGTCAATGTGTCCCTTACACTGAGCTGACTCAAATCAACTACTTAAGAAAATGTTTAGTGGTGCCATCTTCACTTAAGAAAGGGTCAAAGGTCAACATAGGTCAAAATGCGATTTAATAAACATGTTGAGTGCAAGCCAAATTTCTTCATAGATTGAAATGCCATGGTCCACTGAATGATATTTCCATATTTAAGAAAATCAATATTGGTGCCAAGTCTAATTTAGAAGGCCCTTAATTAGCACTAATTACACGTTTAATCAGAATTTTGAGTGCAAGGATGAAACAAGTGTCAATGTGTCCCGTACACTGAGCTGACTCAAAATCAACTACTTAAGAAAATTTTAAGTGGTGCCATCTTCGCTTAAGAAAGGGTCAAAGGTCAACATAGTTCAAAAGTGCGATTTAATAAAAAAACAATTTTAATCAACATTTTGGGAGCAACAAACATGTCTTCAGGGATCGAACGGATATGGTTCGCTGCACGAGCATTTTAAACTTTCAAAAACCCATTAACACTGCTAAGTTTTATTAAGAAGTCATTTCATTAGCACTTATTACACGTTTAATCAAAAACATTATGCAATGGTGAAATGAACTATGTTAGTGTGCACCTTACACCAGGTAGAAACAAAATCCACTATTTAAGACATTATTTAATGGTGCCCTCAGTACTTAAGGTGTCAAATGCCACCAAACGCCAATTAGATTATCACCAGTAGTAATGACACTTGAGTGTGACTTTAAAAAACATTGGTTTATAATTACAATCACTTTTTGTATGCATCATCGATGTGGAAATAGTCGACCACTTCACATACCAATATAGTCCAGTCAATAGTGGTCGACCCATCAATAATTGCAAACGTTGTTTTCACTACTATGCATTTTAGATATGTTTCCAGAACACCATATTAAAAGTCAACATTAATATATTTAGTGGAAAAGCTTCAAGTTTGCATAACATGCAAATTATAGCTGTCGTCATTATAAAAAGCTGATTTCCGGCTATAACTCTGTGTCTGAGCATCCAATGTTGACAAATGGAGAGTCTAGACCCATGTTTTCATTGTTAGTGAATGTTATTAGCACATTTCTGGATTAAGTTTTTGCATAACAATATGTGAAATACGCAAGTTAGCGGATGCCATTACAACAAATATACTTTTTTATAGTAACTCTGTATCTGAGCATCCAATGATGACAAATGAAGAGTCTAGACCCATGTTTTCAGGGTTAGTGAATATTATTGGAAAACTGTTGTATTAATTATTTGCATAACAACATGTGAAATACTATTATTAAATGTGCAAATGAGCTGCCACCATTACACACAAAGTAGACTTTAAAGCAGGAAGTTTGTGTCTTAGGAATTAATAATAACAATTGAAGTGGCTATAGACCCAGTGATGGTGATTAGCACAATTCTTGATGTGTTACGTACATATTATAATTATGTGCAATGTGAAAATTTTCCATAATAAGCCCAACTCTTTATCTAAGCATCAGGTCATGATAATCGGGGGTTTTAGTATATTTCTGGGTTAATTTTGGTTCTTCGTGTTATGCTCATCATAAATATATCCAGTTTGGGTAAGTAAGCAACAATCAACCCTTTGCACTCTCAACTCAACCAAAAGCAGTCAAGGCCATGCTTCTTGCCTGTGCACTTATTGGTTTAGGAGCCCGCCTTGCATTTTGATTTAAAGAGCTCAGGGAGTTTCAGTGGACCGGTTCGAAAGTCAGATTGTAATGGGAGTATTAAACTGACCCTAACTTCTCCATAGGTTTTTTAGGAGGCAAATGAATCGTTGCCTCTTGATTGTAAGCTTGGTTTAAATATCCCAAATTTACTGTCATCCCACAACCGCTCCCAATCAAACGTCACCAGACCAAGCAATGTGACTATAAAGAACATAAAATGGTGAGTTCGTTGTACTAGATTATAATGAAGCAGTCAACAACACCAACAGGAATTGTCATCTCCTCCATCAGTCTTACCAGGCGGTAAACCAACATGTATTGCAATGAATGACAACAATCTGATAGCAGTGGGTTATCATTAACAAGACAAAGATCTCTCTCCAGATGAATCCCTCATCAAAACACTGCCTGCTGCAAAGATTGTAGGCCTACTTGACTACCTAGGAACAGCAACACATCTATACCTTCTTAGGACTATTTGACCAGTGAAGATAGCATTCTGTCCGACGCAGAGCTTTACGCCCATCTGCAATATGTTGTCATCCTTGAGTAAGTGTCCAAATCAATGTATTACAGATGTGGGAAGTGTTTGTATACTATGGCCACTTTCCTGAAGAACCTTGGCTGTAAAGGGTTCACACTTTACTCACATCACATTCATTCGACAAGTTATGCCAGGAATACAGAGAGAAGAAAAAGTAATTGCCATTAAAGCCAGGTAAGCTGGCTGAAGACTCTGGCAAATATGGGCCCATCTCACTCCTCTCCACATGATAAAAAAAAATCATTTGAGCATCTCCTACTTGCCAGACTTTGTCCTCTAGTAGAACCCATTCTGCAAAACTCGCAAGCAGGCTTCTGACTTGGTAAGCTGTGCCAATCAAGTTCTAGCCCTCACTACATTCATCGAGACTGGCTACAAATGAGCTCTTAAAACAGGCTTGGCCCTCATCAACCTCTCCTCGGCTTTTGACACATTTTGGTGGCATAGCTTCTTGTGCAAGGCCTCAAAGATCTTCAAATGTCAAACTACCATGCGTGTCCTCTCTTCCATTCTCAAAAATCGAAGATTGAGAGCCACACTTGCCAACCGGTTGAGCTCTATGAGGACGCTAAATGAGTGCCTCCGAAAAGGATCTGTCTGGGCTTTAGTGCTTTTCAACATGTGGGTGACATGCAAGACACCACCGCCAGGACATTTGCAAAATTGTGCTGATGACCTTGCCCTCGCCACCCAATTAATTTGGAAGACCCCAAAAGAACCCTAACACCATGAACACAGGACCTGAAAAACTTTGTAGACTACATCACCTACTGGCGCCTCCGCCCAAATCCTTCCAAGGCCACGGTTACTGCTTTCACCTAATATCAACCGTCTGGCTGGGACAGTCTTGTTTTGTGGCAAACCAGTCAAATACAAGAAATTTCCAAACATTTTTGAAGTCACCTTAACTGGTGTCTCACATGCAAGGACTACCTGAAAAAGCATCAAAACAAGTTTGCAGGCACTATTTAGGGATCAAGTGTTCACACTCTACGCACTGCAAGTCTTCTTACCCTGGTGTAGTCCACATTGCAATGAGTACAGTACACCAGTATGGGCTGAGAGCCGCCACACCAAACGAGTAGACACCATCCTGAACTATATCTCGGGTTACTCAATCTCTGCACCTAGGGGATGCAAGTCTTCTTACCCTGGTGTATTCCACATTGTAATGAGTACGGTACACCAGTATGAGCTGAGAGCCGCCAGACCAAACGAGTAGACACCATCCTGAACTATATCTCGGGTACTCAATCTCTGCACCTAGGGGATGGGGGGACCATCCCCTTTGTTACGACAATTTGTAATGAAGGCACTTCAGTTCACACTTTGGATGTGCAGAGTCATTGCGGACAGTTATTACCGAGGTTCTTGTATAATGGATTTATATCTAACTTGTATATTTTGCATAATTCTAGTATGCAAATAAAATAATTCAGAAATGTGCCAATTATATTTGCCAAACCTGAAAACATGGGTCTAGACACTTCGTTTGCCGTGATCGGATGTTCAAACACAGAAGTTATTGCACCAATCTCTTTTTTTTAATGTAATTTTGGCAGTAAATTTACATATTTAACATTACTATTTGCATGAAATTAATTCAAAATTGTGCCAATCATATCTAACCTTTAAAACCTGTTACAGACACTTTATGTGTCATTATTGGATGCTTAAATACAGTGTATTGCAAAAAAACAACAAATTTTTGTAAAACGGCTGCAGCTAATTTGCATTTTATGCAAATTAAGGGCCTTCTTAATTAGACTGGGCACCAATATTGAATTTTTTAAACATGGAAATCTCATTCAGTGGACCCTAGCCTTTCAATAAATAAAGAAGTTTAGCTTGCACTCAACATTTATATTAAACCGCACTTTGACCTTTGTTGACCTTTGACCCTTTCTTAAGCGAAGAATTTTCTTAAGTAGTTGATTTTGAGTCAGCTCAGTGTAAGGGACACATTGACGCATATTTCATTCTTGCACTCAAAATTTTGATTAAACGTGTAATTAGGGCTAATAAGGGGCCTTCTTAAGTAGACTTGGCACCAATATTGATTTTCTTAAGTATTACAATTTTAGTCAGTGGACCATGGCATTTCAATCCATGAAGAAATTTTGCTTGCACTCAACATTTTCATTAAATCGATTTTCTGGGTGAGTTTAGGGGGCTCCCCCCTCCCAACGCACCACTTGGTGCACTTAAGATTTCACATTTTAAGGTTCCCCCCGTGGGTGCTATATATCCCACACTTCAAACCTTTTGCACTTAATATTTTCAATAAACCTTGCTGGGCTCCCGGACTATTAAGAACATAGACAAATTATAATAATGCCTCATTAATTCAGGGAGTCAGATAGATTACAAAATACCTACCGATCCTTCATTTGGAGATGCATGGACCGCATGGACCTTCAATTTTCCTTTTTTCACAAGTTCTTCTATCTCGTCAATGATTTTTTTAGTGGCTGGATTTGACCTATCTTGTTGTAGACGAGGGAGCAGTGTGGCTGAAATGCAGTGTGGAGAAGGTGCTTGGCCATGCAGCTTTTTTCTATGTTGCAGTATGTAGCCCTCATCAAACAATGGATAACAGTAAAGCACTAGATAAAGCCAGTGGGACTCTCTGATCCTGAATAGTACGTCTTGTACAAGTGATTTCAGTTTTTCCTCAGATTCCCCATGCATGTCATTCTTATGAACTTTGTAAAGACTTTCTATGAGTTTCCGAAGCGCGGTGCCTTCAAACACACTTATGATGTACACATCTTGGTTTATGTGAGCAACAAGAATCGACAAAACAGTCAACTGGCTGGTTGACGATGCGTTTTGAATGGACTGAATAATCCATATCAATAAAGCATTAGTTTTCAATAGTTGATCATCATATAATGGTAAGTACTTCTGCAGCAGCTTCAGTTTCTTTTCACCAAATGGATTTAGGAGATGCAGTATTTCTCTTATCTTTGTCTGAACATCAGTTTTTTCTGTGTTATAAATGTCTTGCAGATGGAAAACCAATCCTAGGAGGTAGGAAGTGGGGAGATTTGGTAACAGAATGTCATGATGAACATGATGTGGCCAATACGGGAGCCTCTGGAACTGCGGAGTTGACTCTAACTTTGTTGAGTCGCCTGAATCTGTGTAGTATTTGTACCAGTACAACAGCTTTGGAGGTGGCATAAGTTCACTTGACCAGACGTTTTGACTCTCTTCTTGCAAACTGAAAATGCCCCCGTCAAAACAAACATCAACTCGGAGCGGTTGAATCAATCCTGTATGGAGTGAGAATCTTACCTGTGGAAGAAGTAAGTGAAGAGAGAGTCAACAAAAGTGCAAAATAGTGCAACCGCAGCTAAATAATGGTAAATAAGTACATGTATGTAAACCCAAAACAAAGCATGCCCATGTGAAAACTAAAATTGCCACTTATAACAAATTGGCAATGACAAAGGGTAAGCCCTGCACAAAATACTCTTCTCCACAGTGACAAAAAACTTCCCCTTGCAATACGAGTGACCGCGTGTTAAAACACTAGCGCATAGGATGGCCAGTCAGCAACTGACACTATCATAAGCTCCGCCCCCCTTCCCAAGGAATACCAGTGCGGAAATCAACTCTTTGCAGGAAGTTGATGAACACCATCTGGCAAAAATTCAAGTCTGTAATGTAATTCATTCACTGATAAAAGCTTGAATGACAGCTTCAAATACCCCAAGTGCCCCTTTGCTAAGGCTATAGCGCACACGGCAATGGGAAGGTCACTGACTTGCTCGGTTGTTTTTGCTCGGCCTGGGTGAACCAATAAATCAAGGCCACTCAAACTTTTCAATTTGTTTCTCGAGCGTATAATGAAGAAAGTCAGGAAAAATTAGATTTTTACAAAATTAATCAGCGGAGTAATTTTAAAAAATGTAAAATTTTGCAACTAGTGACTGGCACTCACATTTTATGTAAGGTATTAAAGAGCGGTTCTAGAATGCTCGCAACATTTTAAGTATTACCTTTTTATGGCAGAGTAGACATCGTAGATACTGATTAACAACTAATTTTCACTTAAAATTTGCATTTAGTAATAAAGAATTCAGGTAAAAACTACACCTCTCTGCGCGTTTTTTTTTTTCAGAGGAGTTTCAAAAACTGCTTATCTGTGGTTATGATATGCGTTGACCTCTTGATTATTGACGTCATCGGCGGCTAGGAACACACGGTCAGCATTTTACACACACATACAAACATCTCTTTTTTTAGGAAAATCTAAATTGTGTCATTGTAAAATGAAGCCTACACGTTTTGCAGTTTTTCGTAAACAAACCTACAAATTTCAAGGATCAATGATCCGCAGACCGTGTGCGAGCAGACCAGCGACGACAGTACTGTATAACGTGTTTTAACGTGTTTTAATGTGCGCAACCAGCGACGTTTATTGCAATGTCATGAACATGTGGGAGGGGTAGGGAGCCAGACCACTGTGTAACTTTTTTCATTGCAGTTTGTCAGGCGTGGTACACCCAGCTGTTCAAATCTGCTGTTTCAGAATCGCAGCGTTTCAATGTTTCGTGTACAGACTTCCCCCCTCCTTTTTACACTGAAAGTTATTTGCTTGATGATTGAATAAGATTTATATTGACCACTTTTATGATATTGATGGTGCATTCTTGTTTATTGAAAGTTTTGAAGTTTTTCTGACAAAAATTGCAAAATCGGAGCTAAGATAATAGGAACAGGTGGGGAAAAAATGTTTTAAAAGGTGAACAATTTAAATAAAATTATTTCCCCCTCCGAACGATATTTGTTCCCTCATAACAATCTTTGTTTCCGAAAAAACAATTCAGTCCCTGGAACAAGATTTCCTTCCCTCGAACTTTGATTTAGAGGGAGCGAATTCATTATTTAAATTAAATCTTGAATAAATCATTTTTTGTTCAGAGGA
Organism: Pisaster brevispinus; assembly: GCA_023634235.1. Classification (NCBI taxonomy): domain Eukaryota; kingdom Metazoa; phylum Echinodermata; class Asteroidea; order Forcipulatida; family Asteriidae; genus Pisaster; species Pisaster brevispinus. Next base: position 8,487,902 of record JAMKCF010000014.1, on the reverse strand, counting down.
ACGAAATCATATTTCGGGGGAACTAAAGCATATCTTGTGGGAACAAAAGCATTGAGGAAACGACAGTGTATTTTGAGGAAACGAACGCGTATTTCAAGGGAACTACAGCATATCTCAAGGGAACGAAAGCATATCTTGTGGGAATGATAGTGAGTGAACACAAGCGCATTTCGCAGGATCAAAATAATATTTTGGGAATGAAAAATATTTTGAGGGAACAAAATTACTTCAGGGGAATGTCCGATCAAAGCAATCTGTACTCCCTCGAATTCATGGGCTTATATTTTGAAGGAACAGAATAACACTTCTATTTCAAAGGAATGAAATAACAATTCGGGGGAACCAATTATTATGAGGGAACACAATATTTTTTTGAAGGAACGAATAAATGTAATCACTTTTCATTCTTTCTTTTTTACAAATATTTCACCTGTCCCGCCCTTTAGGGGCTCTTCGTCCGAAAATTAGAACCTGGTCGTCGGGTGGATGGAGAGTTACGATCACATTGCAACTACTTCTGGCATGCAGTACATGGAGTAATTCTACCTCCATGGTATACAGTGGTACATACATTTTGCTGCACGCTTTAATATCAGTCGCCTTTTGGATTTGTTATGCTTTTCTTTTACCTTTTCTTGGTGTGCTATACTATTTGGGGGTTGTTTCTTCGTGTTTTGGGGGTCGATCGTTGGATATCAAAGGAATGTAGATTGGACCACATAAAGCAAGGACCAGATTAGACTGACGCAATTTTTATACACGCCTTTGAACATAACTATGTAGACTGGATCCTCATGCCTCGCCGTTGTAATAACATTTGCATAAACAGAGCACCAGTCTATTTGCGACATGTAGATCGGTGTACTAAAAATCAATCCGAGCGGCAAAATTGCCTTGCCTACTCAAAGAGCGAAAATCCTCAAATCTAAATCAATTGTAAGTTGGCTTGCTGATCGTCCAATTAAGAGTCACATTTAAGGCTGTATTGATTGAAAATGGTGAAGTTTGGTGGTATTTTTGTGTTAGCTCCGTATGTTCATATAGGCAGGTCCACACTACTAAACAAGCCGCCGATGACGTCACGAGTCCTTTATCACGTGGTTTGTTTGACCTCGCCTTTTTCAGATTTTGGGCTGTGTTTTGAGGAAAAGAAATGTTTACCCTGTTTTAGCGTGAGGTAAGGGACTCATAATACTTTTTTTATATTTTTCGGAGATTCCATCTATTGGAAACATGTAAAAACTAAATATTTTAAAGCATCCTAGAACCACTCCTTAAGTATACCCCTCGTTTCAATACACTTACAAAATGCCTAAAAATGAAAAAGGACATTTCCAACAATTTTTCCCTATTACATTTCACTAATTTAGATAATGTTTTTTGATTACCTGTAAGTTGTAAACATGTTGACTGACCACAGGTATTTGGGGGTTTGGCTCTAAAGAGGATTTTTGTGGCTTTGTACACCCACATATACAGGGGGGTTGGGGGACTGGAGCCACAATGTGTTTAGTTATAGACAATACATTAATGTGTGTGTGAGCATGAGCTTGGTGTTTATAAGTAAACCTTCCATGGGAGGTCACCAAGGTTAAATACTTATGCATAGCCGGCTTAGTTGGTTTGTGGGAGTAAAATCTTCTTTGAGCCCGTTGTTTTTACAGAAATATTTCCGGTAACATTGAAAGATTGATACGGATGCTTAAAAAGTGTGTCTATTTCTCTGTTTTTAGGCATACGGAAGCTTGATTTTTAATCCCCCCCCCCCGAACGGCAAAAGCTCAGACTACAGCTGAGCATCTCTAACGCAGCTGCTCCTGTGGCCATGCAGTTGACTCGCATGTAGGAACCCACACCGTTAGTTTGGGTTGAACGACATACGGAAGAGGGTTATACACCAAACATCTGAGTCCACTTCTGTACGGCAGCCTAAGGCTAGTTGAGCATTGTAAATTGAACACATCAAATCCTATACAGCTTCCTGTGGTTGGAGTCTGCATGAGATGAGCAACTGACCAAAATACTGGCCCATTTAGGCATTATGACGAATGTCCTCAAACACCCCCACCCGCACCCCCGCACCCCCGCCCCCTTCGGAGTGATCAGTCTGACTTCAGAGCAAAGGCCACTGCTCCCCCTTCTTTAAAGGCAAGAAGTTGATGATACTATTCAACTTTCAATGCCTTCGCCATCAGGGAAGGACAAGGTCAGAACCGCAGAATTGACATTCATGTTCTTAAAAATAATTTCAAATTTATTTTGAGTACGAACTAAATTATTACTAGCTTCTGATATGTCGAGCTCCAAAATAGTTTATTTCGAGCACACAAAATAGACTCTAACGCGATCAAAACTTACGCAATCAAAGTGATTTTGAGCCTATAAAATGATTCCACGAGCCCAAAATGATTTCGAGTGCACGGAATCATTTAATTCGTGCCTTTGAAATCATTTTGAGTGAAAAAAATTTCATTTCGAGCTCTTGCAATAATTTGTTTATAATAGTCTTTCGAGCGCACGGCATAATTTATTTTGAAAATGATTTGATATATGTAATATTTGCTTCGGGGATAAAGAATTTTAATTGGTTTTTCCCTTACACCGATGTGTAATAAGCACTGTATGCACTGTATAAAGAATTTTAATTTGTTTTTTCCCTTAAAGCACTGTATGCTCAGTGCTTTCCTAAAAAAAACACACAGGCAATCAATCACTCGGGTGGGATTTGAACCCACGATCTTTGCATTGCTTTTGAAGGAAATTATTTTTAGCAAAATTTTTTTGAAAACAAAACGATTTCAAGTTCCCACAATGATTTATTTCGTGCACACAAAATAAACTATTCCAGGCTCTCGCAATATTTGATTTTAAAAAAATGATTTCGTAAGAAGGAAATGACTTCGAGCGAAACGATTTTGTGAAAACAAATTGAGCTTCCACAATAATTTATTTCGTGCCCTCGCAATAATTTAACAAAGAAATTGTTTTTAGCAATTTCGAATGAAATTATTTCATAAGAAAATTATTTTGATGCGAAATTATTTTGTGAGAAACAAGTATTTCAAGCTCCTGCAATAATTTGTTTCAAGCTCTCACAATAATTTACTTCGAGCACACGAAATAAGTTATTTTCAGCATTTAAAATGATTTCGAAAAGAATGATTTCATGAGAAGGAATTGATTATGAACAAAATTATTTCTTTGTTCATTATTCACCCCCACCATATGCCCTTTAAGTAACAACCCTTGCTCTAAGAACAACTCAACAGTAGGCCCTAAAGCTTTTATAAAACAAGTTTCAGGGATCCCTTATTATAAATATTCAAACAGGGTTTTTTTCAACTTGAAATCTTTTCCAGGGTTGTTAACAAACATTGCCAGATTCCTCGGAAATGAAAACATATTTATGGGCCAAATCACATAAATCCTGAAAAGTTTGGCAGGTTCCGCCTCGGATTTTGCTAGAATCTTTTTTACAATCCCCTATAGTGAATGAACACAAATTCAAGAATCCTACTCCATAACATTTCTGAGATATGACCCCCTAGAAAATTAAGCCCCGCCCCTTTCAAATTGACTCTTGTTTTCGGTATGTTTAGAGGTCTGTTTCTATAAATGTTTGTCCTAACAATTTGTTTTGAATGTTTAACTACAAAACGTCACGCGTACCACGAAGTGACCTATCTCGTTCACAGCCCCCCAAAACGTGTTTTGAGAAAATCGCGATTGAAGTTGCACTATTTTTCTGGGGGTTTTTTTAACTGCTGTTTCGGAGTATGCTTACTATTTTTGTATATTTTTTAAGACAAAAATAAAGCTGAATACTTTATTCGCACGTAACTGTCACAGTGTTTTTATTCCTGCAACTGTTTTAATTAGTAACTAATTCCTAAACATATAGGTCACTTCGTGAAAATGAAAAACGAGTACTGCCTGCAGAGCGCTGTGCACAAAGACATAGCATATTGCGACCTATCGCGATAGGTCACATCATGAAAAATACTACGCTTCGTGAAAATGTCAATTCGTGAAAATGCAAAATGTCAGACATGCGCGCCTGAACTATGTCGTAGCGGTTTGTATATCATTAGTGAAGTGGCGCATCGATGTATGTATTCAAACTTGCTGAAAATGTTAACAGTAATGAGTTTAATAATAATCTGTATAAAACCCGATTTGCAAAAATATATTATTTTTGACAGACAGGACACTTCGTGGTACGCGTGATTATTCTGAAAGAAATGCCAGGAAATGGCAAATATTGCAGAAATGTTCCATACGACTGTCTGGAGGATCGACAGTCATGTCATAAATCACAGCTTACTTAACAAAGTCATGAGGGATTCTGATTTGGACAAAAGGGAACTCAAAGTCGATTTGAGCACCAGGGCAACAGTAAAGTACTGTCATTCTACGGAGAAAAAACACCTATTGATAAAACAACGTGCCCAACATAACAGATAACTGGCATGATTGCACTGTTGAATTCATACGTGTAGCTCATACTATTAGTTTTCCTACTGGCTGGTGGTTTCCTACCATACAAAATAATATTTTGGGAATTAAAAACTTTTTGAGGGAACAAAATTACTTCAGGGAAACGATTAATTTGTCTGATCAAAACATCTCTATTCCCTCAAATTCATAGGCTTATATTTTGAATGAACAAAATAACACTTTTATTTCGAAGAAACAAAATGTTATGAAGGAACATTATATTATTTTGAGGGATTTTTATATATTTTTTATGGTTTTCACCTGTCCCACCCTTTAGGGGTTCTCTCCGTCCGAAAAGTAAGACCTCGTCGTCAGGAACGACGTCGGGTGGATGGAGGGTTACGATCACATTGCAACTACTTCTGGCATGCAGTACATGGAGTAATTCTACCTCCATGGTATATAGTGGTACACACATTTTGCTGCACGTTTATCAGTCGCCTTTGGACTTCTTATGCCTTTCTACCTTTTCTTGTTGTGCTACCATATTTTGGAGTTGTTTCTTTCTGTTTTCTCGGGGGTCGATCGTTGAATGTCAAAGGAACACAGATTGGACCATATAGAGCAAGGACCAGATTGGACAGACGCATTGCTGGTTCACGCCTTTGAGCATAATGTAGACTGGATCCTCATGCCACGCCGTTGTAATAACATTTACACAAACAGAGCACCAGACTATTAGAAACATGTAGATCGGTGTACTAAAAATCAATCCGAGCTGCAAAACCGCCTTGCCTTCTCAAAGTGCAAAAAATCCCCAAATCACATTGTTTTAAATTGGCTTGCTGATTTGTTTACCTGTTGGATCGTCCATCTTTGAAAATAATGAATTTTGGCGGTGTATTGGCGTTAGCTCTGTACATTCAAAGTACAAACTAGCTAGTCGCCGATGTCACGATGTCGCGTGGTTTGTTTGACCTTGCATTTTTCAGATTTTGGGCTAGGAGTGTTTCAAGGAAAAGACATGTCTACCCTGTTTTAGCCTGAGTTAAGGGACTCATAATACTTGTTTCTATTTCTTTGGGACTCCATCTATTGGAAAAAATTTAAAAACTAAATATTTCAGAGCATCCTAGAACCACTCTTTAATATAAAAAAAACACACATTCCAATCCAATTCCCCCCAAACAACGTCAAAACTGTATTTAAAAGATAATTCATAAAGTATATAATGTGAAAATAAAAATTAATCAAGTGCGATAAATTAATGTTAGTTAGAGTCCTTTAAAGATGCTAGGTTCGATTAATTTTTTTCCTGATTTGATCCAAATGTAGATTAAATTACTTTTTTTTATGGATACAGAAAGTTATATAAGCTTTCATATTGCATGAAAGAATCTGCCAATGATAAAATGGTAATTAGTTAAAAGCAAACGCTGAACACTTTTCGGGATCCCAACATTTTCTCATGCTCATCAGCCATGTTGTTCATAGAGCAATTAGATGTCAACCATATAAAGTGATGCTATTTTTTACAGTACACGCCAGTAAAGTTTTGTGCGCTTTAAATATTGTTTGTAAACCAAGAGTTACAGTCCACTTGCTTATAGTTAGTAATTGTTTTTAGATTCGGGTTATTTTTCATTGTTTATAAACCATAAATCGATAAACACTGTTATGTTTGTAAACAATCATTTTTCGCTCACCATGACTATAACTTTTATGGTTTGCAATAATAATGAACAATCAGTCAACATGTATAAATCATAAACATGAAAATTGAGTCATCATAAAACGGCTAAATCTGTCAAAAATTGTTCAGAGAAAATATTCTAAAATAAAATTCTTTCATCAAAAATCAGGTAATGCTACTTTACTCTCACATTGCACATGCATTCCTGAACTTTTATTACACATTTACATGTATAGTCAATACAAGGATCGATCGTGGCAGATTCCGGCGTCAATGCAAGTACGTAGACTTGCTTCCAGCCTTTGCAGTGTTAGATTTGGTTCCAACAGTGATCTTTGTTTTTTGTTAGCATGATAGCAATAACGCCTGAAACAGCGCCCTCTTGTTGGGCTGCTGCAGACCAAAATAACTATGATCTCAGACTTGAAATCACGCGCTTGCTGGGGAGTTTCATGCTCGGGGGACTTTCCCTGATGAGCAATCGGCTGGTATGGAACGCGCACACGGCAAAGGCCACATATTGAGAAAAACAAACCTATCTACAACTCTCCAATATTGATCGACTCCGCTTTCATTTTATTTTATTTTTTTATTAGTTTATAATATCCTTTGATTATAGACAAGGCTTCAGTTTCTTCGTAACACATATATCAGTCGTTTAAATGTTTCTCTTTTCCGATTCCCACAACGGTTAAATGGAAAATCTACAGGTTCTATCATGAATCAAATATGAACTACCACTCAGTGACAGTCATTAAATTGTTCTAACAATCCAGAGCTGTCACTTGTCGATCTAATTCCAAGTAAGATGAAGAAACCAGCCACTGTGGTTGAAATTTTATTCAGCCAACTAGATATAATAACTTTTACATGAAAAGAACGAAGTAATGTAAGCTTACCCCTCTCTCTGATGCCGTTTGAGACACAGGCTGTGTCGAGTCCGGGCCCGGGCCCTGGCTTGGGACCCGGTTAGATGCCATGGTCGACGTGTACACAGGGTCCTGTTAATGTTATTGACACAGGAAATAATGTTAATTTAAGACGGTGAATAACCAAAATAAATGGAGATTATCAGAATGGAATCTACAAAATCAGTCCCCGAGCTCGTCGCATGTCATGACGACTTTTTGAAAATTAAAGCAGAGCGTCCTCAGGATATTTATTTCGGTTTCCTTTCTCGTTATACAAATCTAAACGACTGTAACAGAACCGATTCATAAACAGGTTGTCGTAAATATATCCCAGCAACTACTTGTATGTACCGGATTAGTACTCGGGGCTCCTACCTTGTGATTATTGACGAGGCAACTCAGTGATCAAGACCGTGTGTTTAGCAGGATTTGAAGCCCCAGTCAGTCAGAGTTTTGAAACCACGGAGAAACCCAGTTTAGTAGCAAACGATGAGTTCGAACCGCCATGGTAATGCTGATGATAACGTCTGTTGATTTTTGGTTGTCCAAGGGCAAAATCGAAGGCTAGACGTCTAGTGCTCAGTAACAACAAGAGGGTATGCGTAATGACGACGTGATCTTACCACTACTAGCGTATTCTGCTAGCTCTACACGGCTGCGTGCGCGTGCTAGTCTCAATGTGCAATTGAGCCACGTGTTTAACTTCAATTCAGCAGCACACATCAGGCCGCACCCACCGAGTTCATTAATAAACAGTATCTAGGCGAAAGGGACCAATCAAAATGTCCGTGTTAGTTTTACTGCAAAGTCTGTTAAATTTAAAGGGGCACTTCGCCCTCGTTGGGCGATTTTGGGCGGCAACATAAGAAGCGATGTGTGTGAGTTTGTTTTCACATTCAAACCGGGGACCTATAACAAAAGAGGACAATAGGGTCCCCGGTTGGGTAAAGGTCCCCAGTTAGAAATTGTGTACAAAACCAATGGGAGCTGTTGCCAAAAAGTTAGAGTCCAAACAAAAGAGGGACAATAGGAGGTCCCCGATTGGAGGTGTTTACACACTTGTGTGTGTGTGTGTGTGTGCGTGCCCTTACACATGCCAACTTACGGGGTACTTTTAACAATGGAACAATGGACCCCACAAGGCAATTTCAATAGGAACAATTGGGCCCCACAAGGGAATTCTTTAGAAAAGGGAATAATAGAACAACAATAGCAGTACCCCACAAACCGGATCCGTAAGGTTGTGTGTGTGTGTGTGTGGTTGGGGGGGGGGGTGGATAAACACTAACTTTAGCAACAAAAATTGTTGTCACTTTGCCCACTTCCTTTTAGATCCTATGTATTTTGCCCGAAAATGTGAATTGTATTTTCTTTTGAGAAGTAGGTTGCTTCGTGTTTCACTTGGGCATTAGGCCTAGGTTTACATTTTGATGATAATTTTGACTTCCTCCGTGCTAGAAATGCTGTTCTTCCATTATTGAAGTTCGTCATAAAATACCACGAAATCAAAAGGACAAACTGTAGACTGAAAAAGACCACGTAAAGCACGCACACACCCCCAACACCCTCAGAGAAAAACAAACAAACAAACACCCCTAACAAACAAAAACCGCAACACCCAACAAACAAAACAAGAACAACAACACGGCCACCGTGACACAACCTTGCCTAATAATTTGTATTACTTTAAAAATTGAAATATGAAAATGCAAAAGAAATATCCAACAACCGGATCTTTGTGATTATATATTGTTGTTTTTTATTTAATATTTGTATACACCTTCCTTACATTGATCTGATATGAGGGTATAAAGAAAATTGTCTCCACGGTCTCCAATGTCTACCCCTATCAAATAGTACACGAGTCCCTCAAGAAATCTGTAACCCCTGCCTCTTGTGTCGAAACACGGAAGCAGAAAACAATAAAACAAAGGTGTAACCACGACACCATTCTCGAGCATTTGAAAGGGACATATTGTCTTCGGATTTGGCGCTTTGGGCTAAAGAAAGCGTTTGAAATGAAAATAGTTGGAATTAAGATATTTAAAAAGTATGACTAAAATTATTCGCATAAATATTCCTTTATTTGTGTTTGTGTGTAATGACAGAACACGGTCCGCTATTTTGTATACAACCAAATTGTTGAACTTTCACAAAATGGTCGACTGTATGTCGCGCTGGTTGTATATTTCAAGGGTGTGTGCTCACTTTCGGTACCTTATGGAGACCAAGGAGAAAAAAAGAAAACAAAGGACAAATTAAAGGACTCCACAAGGAAATTCTAAAGACCGGGGTGCTCCACAAGGAAACTTGTGCACAAAGTCTATGGGAAACTGTTAAGTGCAGGGACAAAGGAAAGAACAAAAGAATGCTCCAGAAGGATGCATTTTTAAGAATGTGCGGGCTTACGGGAGCGCCCTTGTGGGGTATTTTTAACAATGGAACAATTGAACAATGGAACAATGGACCCCACAAAAGAATTCTTTGATCAACCTGGACCCCGCAAAAGAATTCTTTAGAAAAGGGAATAATAGAACAACAATAGCAGGACCCCACAAACCCGATCCGTAAGGTTGTGTGCGTATGTTTGTTTTGGGGGTAGTTTTTTTTGGGGGGGCGGTCGGGGTGTCACTAGATTACAAACACTGTAGGGGTTTGTGTGAATGGACAACTCTTGAAAAGGATACGGAACAATTCCAAACACCGAAAGTTAAAAGGAGATTGGAAGGCAACGGCCACCTTTAAGCATGTAGGCCTCAAATATGACATGATTTGACCTCAGTGAAAATAATTATAAATTTAACATTTAATCTTAATCACAAGCAATATTACAACACGAGAACAGAACACAAGCAATGGATGAGTGCTTCCTTTAGACTAGAACTTGCCTGTAGTCAATTTAAAACTGCTCAGCGCACGCTTAGATTAGTTTTGAGATAGTTTTTAGTGTCAAGCGACGAATGCTCAAACCTTATTAAACAAATTACCAAGTTAAAACCTACTTACTTTTAATTTAATTTAGAATTTCTATTATACAAATATTGGATGCACGAGTGCACAGAACTTTTTTGTAGAATGTCATCGCGAGGTGAAAGCTTGCTTGACTGTCTTGAATAACAATTTTTGCAGAGTGGTTATATTCTCTGACAATGCACGAAAGAAATGCATTCAATATTTGTTTCACATAACTCTTGCATAATTAATAAACCATTTGAATCGTTTTTAAAATTGTATTTGAATTGTTTTCACAATAAACACAAAATAGACAGGAAAACTCGTCCACCTCTGTCACAAATCTGCAAATTGAACAAAAAATATTCGAAACAAAGTTGATGACTCCAAGAAGACATCAACCTTGTCTACCGTGATATTACCTTGGTACTACCGTGGTACTACCGTTTGAACGAACCAGCGGGGAAGAACATTTTTAAAAACAGACCCCGGGTAGTGATAAGACATTTGCGATAAGTGAGCGATGGTGTCACGGAGGGTTAAGTCCAGACAATGGGAGAACAATGAGGAGCCCTTTGGTTTGACAGTTCGACAGACAATATGTTGGGATGATTAGGAACTATACAATTTCCATTAAATATTTGTTTCACATGGTTTACAATCCATTAGAAATAATGCCTTGTATTGTCGACACCAGACATCTATAGTTTTTTGCGTTACCGGCTGAAGCCTTCCCAGCGCTGAAGACGCACCAATGACCGCCTTGTCGGGTCACCCACGCCATAACGATGGCCTGAGAGTAGTTCAGTTTCGTTATGGTGTCCTCACACAGCATCTTGCCCGGCTCAGACTCCTTGTAAAACCGTAGGCTGGGATTTGGGTAACTGGACACCGTGGGGGAGTTCCAAGCACTCAATGTGAAGAAAAAGTGGGTGATGTTTGAGGGGATTTTATGGAGATCTATGTTGATAAGATGGTGACCTGTGCAGTTATAATGATCCATTAAATCTCCCGAATGTCGCATGGCTGGTGGGAAACTTATGTGCGTGTAGTCAAGAACGCCAATATATTTGATACCTTCAAAAATAAGAACACTCGCGTCTAAAAAATCGCACCCATGGGGTGGATAACCCCAGTAAAGGTCAAAAACCACTTTATCCAGGTCTTTAGGTGCCGAGTAGAGGAGTCTTCTCACGTGAATGGTGGAGTTCGGCTGAACTTGGTAATAGCCCAGAGTTGCTGCCGCTTTCGCATCAGTAAATTCCTGTCCATGCAAAAAGATACAAATTTGAATAACTAAATTACAAAAGTTATGTTTACAGAACACATAAATCAACTTACCAAAAACTAAATTTTAAATAAAATCCTAAAATACTAAAGTGTTTTGGGCCACCTGGTTAACTCAACAACAAAAACGACATAAAGAATAGTTTATTCTAACAAGATTCGGGTACAGCATTTTACCTGACATCAATTTCGCACAGTATGACCAGTGGATTAACCTTATCTGGATAAATAAAATACTTTTAAACCAATGGTGAAAAGGTGGCGGTTCCCAGCAACTTTCTACTCAAATACGACAGATTTTTCATTAGTTCACTGCAAGCCTAATAACCCAAACTGCATATGTATAAATGATCACATATTTTTGCATTTCCATGGGTATACCTTAATTTCAGTCCCATTGTAAATTAGCTGTTGATTCTCCAGTGGAACTAGAAGTTTACTTTTCACGACTGTTTTCAGTGTGGACACCGTCATGGCCGCGTTCAGCTGAACACTTGCACTGTCACCATTCAACATGGCCAGACTGATGAAGCCCTTCCCAAAGGGCGTAGCTGCTTCTGCCTTGGGAACATAACTGAGCTTGCACTCTGGAAACATGGCTTCCAGCTGGCTGTAGCACCGCTTAAGACGGATGGAATCTGCACCCACTGTGACGTCACACTGGGAACACTCTCCATGTTCTTCAACATGGGCAATCACGCACTGCAAAAAACAATATTTGGGACACACGTAAAATACCAACTCGACGAGTAAAAGACCATAACAACTTTGAACACTGAAGAGCTGTCGCGATAGAATAAAACATATTGGGAAACGACTCCCATTTAAGTTAGTGGTTTAGTTTTAGAGAAAGGGGTAATTTCCACTGGAAAATTTTGAATCTGAGAAAGGTTTCAGGCATGAAGCCTTTCTCAGGCACCTGAAAGCAAACAATTCTATGCAACAGGGTTTTTTTTTCTTTCATTATTTTCTTGCAACAACGACCAATGACCAATGACCAATGACCAATTGAGCCAAAGTTTTCACAGGTTTGTTGTTTTATGCATATGTTGGGACACACTAAGTGAGGATACTTGTCTTTGACAATTATCAAAAGTGTATCCTGCCTTTAAAAGGAGAACTTGTATTGTTATTTACAAATGTTATAGCATGAAGCCGTAAATCCTGCCATCACACAATATTTCACTTTTAGTAAGTCCCGATGCTCCCTATTCTAGTTATAGGGGGCGTAATAGTCGGAAACCCGATCAACATGTTAACTTTCTTCCACCCCACGTTTTTTGGCCCAAGGGCCATGGTCTATGTTAACGACTGAGAATACCCTGCCCATGAACGTCGTAGTCTGGTCCATGTACCGCTGACCTCAAATGTTTACAAAAGACCCACAAAGCCTGGACTTCATGAGAAAACATAGAATCTTACATTTTATTGAAACTGCACTGTCTGATTTGTTCATCAACTTTTGATATGAAGAAAAAGGGCACATCTCAGAATACGTTTTGCTGTCATCACTCTTGAATTTTAATATGTGGAAATTATAACACAAAATGTAAAAATTGTCCATATGACAGGTGTATCTTGCCTTGCCTTGAATGTGCACGGTCACTCTGGTGACATGGTCTATGTTCTATCCTTTGTAGTTTCTTAGCGATCATCTTTCCCTATTCTACATCGTCAACTTTCAGGTTAGCTCATTGTTACAAACAACGTTGGCCCTATTCATTTCTTCAAGATTTTCTCTCTTCACACTTTCTTTCTTCATCTTAAACCGAGGCCTCAGATGAGAATAAAAAACGCACTAAACCCAAGCCTTTACAGAAAAGTTGATCTTATTTGAATTTGTTGTGTGTATCATCAGACCTATAGACCATGCACCGGCGACATTGTCATCAAACGTTTACAAAAATATCACAGAGCCTGGAATTCTTGTACACAACCCAATTAACAAATCTTATATTTTATGGAGATTGCATGCACTGTCCGGTTTTTGTAAAGTTTTGGTCTGATGAACGGGGCAAATGTAAAAATTTGTTCAGCTTTTACTTTTACAAAATTTTAATGTAGAAGTTGTGACACAAAAAGTAACACTTCCCACGACCAATGTATTCCGCATGTCAGAAAGGTTGGTTGCCTCTACCTGTTAGCTGTCTGTAAAAATTTGCCCTGTAAAGACAAGGTTACTTAACAGTAACATTATGAAGACAGCCGTGTCGATTTTTGTATTATGTTGGTACATATTGGAAAGAGAACGTTAAATAGCCTTTTCCATTCCCACTGCTTGATTTTAAGTGGAAACTGCGGTAAATAATGATAAACCCTCCATGATATGATGACTATGAAACTATGGTCACTTGCCTTCTAGAAAATGCACTGGAATGTTCATGGTCACTCCATTTATGAACAACGTGACACCTACACACTTACCCTGAGACAATGGAGAGGGGCATGTCTACACGCTTCCATAATGGTCCATGGTGGGAACTCATTTGACAGTTTCTGAACGCCACAATTACGACACTTCATGGTGAATCAACGTTGGCTACTCGACGTCAACAAATTACTCTCTTCGTCCACAGAATGCTGAAGTTGTTAAGGGCTCACGATTCCTTGATTCTTATCATAAAGTATCCTATAGTTTAAAATGAACAGACTTAACAATCCTCGTGCACTGACTAGTATCAGACAACAGTGCACAGTTGCGTTACATGTACATTACATGTACAATGTATACAGTCCTAGTCGGCAGCCATGTTGCCACGTTGATTTGATACAAGCGGCCGTCCATACACTGCAAAGCTGATTTCGCAACCGTGGTTTTTCCCAGGACTGGAAATACTTGAATGTGGAAATCCCAGATCTTGCTCAGATATGGACGTGACAATTCACTCCTAACTCCCACGAACATTGACTTGCATTGCAATGGGCGATTCATATGCAAAAAAGGAGCCAATAATGTGAATATGCAAATTACCTGCGATTTCTCACCGATGTAGTTGCTCACGGGGCGGTGGGTATTTCCCCTTGAATGTATGTACTATAGTGTACACAGACATGTAATGGCGTATATACACGCATAACCCATTGTGGCGGTACACATATCCATGTACATGTACATTACATGAAAACACACGAACGCGGTACGACGCCTATTCAATCACTGTGACCTTTAACTTCCTGTCTAGCGTCTCGCTCTCAGTCAACTGTCTGGCGTTTGATTTTAATGCAAAACCCATAGTGTAATAGGTCTACTGATACAATGAAATTAATTGATGATCAAATAAAAAGTGAGAAGAGCTACTGACTCCAGATTTGTCACGAATTTCAGTATTCCCTCAATAACATGAGGTGCCATTGCCAACAAGTGGTGTGGTCATTTCTCAGGCTACTCCCTTTTCCTTGTAAACTCTCATTCCCCACTGCTGACCGCAGACCCTGTTGACCACTTTGGGACTATGTAATATTCAAACATTGTTCTAGGACGTGATGTCAGTTCATCATTAATTCAAGGTTTCCCCACCACCAAAATACAGCATTAAACACCTCCTCAACCTTCCCTCTTCTTGGACTTTCCTGTATGCCTTAATGCGAGATGGCAAGCCAGATATAACACCTCTGTGACAGTTTGTATTGATCACCTACTGTTTCTGTTAGCCATTTTCTACAGGGAACTGTGCCGGGTTTGATGTCAGTTTGCTGCCTACTAAACTACTGTAACACGTAATATTCTGGTGTTACAGGGTTTGGCCGATAAATGTAGAAAGAAAGAGGATAGCGGAAACGTTCTTGAGTAGGCGGTATAATACAGGAGATTCTTTATTTGATCCTGGCTAGTTACTCGTATAGAATGAAGAGTACAGAGAATGAGAATACTGGATTGGACCACAGTGTACAAGTGTGTCTCACCAGGTTAACCAGAAAAGCAGAGAGTGAACTAAGAATTAAACCATGGACAATAATTTTTTATATAGAGGATTGGTAAATATTGGAAGGAGGCTGTGTTTCTAATAGGAACCATTATTACTAAAAATAATTACTTGTGATGACAGCTAGATTCAGGGTTTACACTACTATAATTATGGGGAAGGCACTTTGAATTACATGCATTCATTCAAACTCCTTTACATTCATTCGTTTGACGTTTTGCTCTGCAAAGGAGTACCGCAGCATAGTATGAAATTGAATGAACGATCATAAACATTAGTATTCCTGACACAATTTATTTCAGCTTATTTCTACCTCCATATACAACTTGAAACTTTCAAGGGGTTCCCCGGCACAAAGTTATAACTGTGCCGTTCATGAACTTAAAGGGGAGAGTTTTATTTCACAAAGACCCAAGATTTATCTTGAGATGAGCTGTCAATATCACTACAGTCATTTGAGTAATGATACATCCCAATCATAGCTTAGCACCAAACTCAAGAAGAACTAACATGAATCTCAGTGCTTTGTGTACATCTGAGCCATTGTCTTATCATGCGGGCCCACAGTCTTTCTATGTACGGTAATATTTGCAAAGAGAAATCTTGGGTCGTCAACGGCTTTGGTCAAACCTATGTCAATAAATTAAAGGAACTATGTTACTGCTTCCTCTTTCACTTGTTAACAAAAACTGTTTAACATTTTTTTTTTAAATCCGGAACATTGGATGTTCTTCCTCCATTATTATGGCCATTGATCTACTGTTTATGTGCCAGACCTCGTATCGGGCAAACTAGTATACGGATATGGTGTGTCAACTGCGACGACATTTTTGTTCTGGCTCCTTTTTGGGGGGGGGGGGTAGACAATGCACACACAAAAGACATCACAAAGATACTACACTACAAAGACAAAATGCACATGTTTTAACTTCTTGAAAATGGAACTAGGCAAGTCTTGCTGGTCCTTCTTGCACGATGATAAAATTCTAGCACATATTAACAATGGCCTAACCTATCTTGAACAAGACGGTGATGACGGGAACAAGGGCGCACTATCTTGGGTATCCATCTTGACTGCAGTGAAACCAACGAGCCGGCTGCCTCGTTTCAAGATGAAACTCAAAATGGAGACATGGGTTTCTATATCTTGATGGTGCAGGCACAGCGGTAGTTTCCTCTTTAAACAGTCTGTGGTTTTCAGCCAGACCGTTGAGCATGTCAAACCAAAAGTTGTTGTTGTTGTTGGGTTTTTTTTAAATACAACTGAAAGAGTTAACTCCAAGATAACAAGTACAAGTATACCGAAACTAAATATCACTGTCACTTTTTCTTAAGACTGCACATTGAATACCGGTCACCGATTCTTCAGAGCCGTAATATTTGGTCCTTGAAAAAAAAGTATATGGGTTTTTATCGAGTACAAGGGTTGACCTACATGTACGGCATGGTGTAGGCTGTAACAGACTTTTCAGGCCTTATTTATAATAATTGTTCTGACTTTTTTCTGAAGGCAAAAAAAACGGAAACTAGCCTTAAGTACGAAGAACATAATGTCTGTCTTAATAAACATCCGGTAAAATCTCTTAAAATCGTGCCGCGAACTACTAATAAACCAACAAAAAAGCGTCGAGTAGAATTTAAGTCATATAAATACAAATTTTCTTTTATAGTTACATATTATTATATATAAATAAGAGTTATCATCTCACCACGGCTTAAATTCATTTTAAAGTACCGACCGCAGCACAACTAAATTTCAGAGTCCAGGAATTTGTGTACTTTTTTATAAACAATGTGTGCGAATTTATCACTCAAAGTCCAAGAACTAAATATCCCGAGAGGACAACACGGTACACGAGTACAGTTGTTTTCTAAATCAACTTGTTTAACCTTTGGCGAACTCTGTTGATAACATATTTAAAAACTACCTTATACACCCATCAAGATAACTTGCAGATTTACGCGGGTTCTTTCAGTTGCAGCTAGACCTAGTCTTTACAGTCCATTTGCAATAATGTCAGAGATTGTCTTATAAAGCGGCTCGTAGTCCTCCGAATTGCCTGCCGAGGCCTTCCCGGCACTGTACACACACCACTTCCCCTTATCCCTTGAAATCCAGCACATGACGATCGCCTGCGAGAAACTGGTTTTCTCCACAGTGTCCTCACACAGCATCTCCTCTGGCCGGTCCTCCTCGTAGAACTTTAAACTCGGATTGGGGAACTTTGAGATGGTAGGCGACTCATACGAGCTCAGGGTGAAGAAGATGTGGGTGAACTCCTCGGGGACTTCTTGAAGATTGATGGTGATTAAATGATGTCCCTTTCTCCTGAAGTTGTCCATGACGTCACCGGAATGACGCATTGATTCATGGGCTAGTTTTCTGTAGTCCAGATAGTCTACCAACTCGGTACCGCTGAAGATAATTGCAGTTGCATCCAGGAAGTCTTTCCCCCTTGCCGGATAGCCCCAGTTGAGATCAAACACTACCTTCCTCAAGTTGTTGTTCTGAACGGCGTACAGAAGACGTCTGACGTAAATGGTTGCTGAAGGAAGGACCTTGTAGTAGCCGAGGTTCGTTGTGGCTTGCTCGTCTGTGTATTCCTGTAAGATGGAATGAGGGGGGAAATAGGCGTTACGTAATGATAAGAAAAACTTATGAAAATTGGCTGTTGGTGTGTTACTTCTACCAATGCTTCTACTGCCCTTTACTCTCACAGTTGAACCATGGAGCTATGGTTGAACCCTGATTAAACTTCACCCATGACCAGGGCTTATTAACCATCTATTCTCTTTCGAGGTTAGCTCATGCCCATGGGCAAATATAACAATCACGAGAATAATTTTGTTTCAATAAGTTTTTGCTCAGTTACCACACGTAACTCGGGAATTCGAGTTGTACCCAATAGTTGGACAATTTAAATGGCCCCCGGAGGGAGGGTAGGTTAGCCTATCAGAAATGAACACATTCCTTTGAGTTAAAAAACGGTAAAGTGCACAGCACCTTCATTTCCGCTCCATTGTAAATCAATTGTTGGTTCTCAAACGGCACTCCCAGTTCTTTCTTTACGATCCCTCTCAACTTGAAGACCGTCATGGCCGCATCCAGCTCAACACTCGTGCTGTCACCGTTCAGCATCGCCAGACTAATGTAGCCTTTCTCACCAGCCATCTCTGCTTCCACGTTGGGTTCGTAAGTGAGTTCGTACTCTGGAAACATAGCTTCCAATATCATGTAACAATGCTTCAGACGAATAGAATCGAGGCTAACTTCACTTTCACATTGAGAGCAATTGCCGTGTTGCTCGACATGAGCCGTCACGCACTGGATAAGAAGAAAACGTACAAGCTGCATATTTCTAGTATTTTTTATGATGTGGTGGGTAGCCGTGTTGGTCAGAATTGCACAGAGCATAGAGCAAGGCCTTGCTCTATGTACAGAGGAATAACATTACAGCACTTTAGTGACAAAAACAAATGTCTGCATAAACAAAGCAGATATTTCTTATAGGCCTAGTTGTCATTGCAGCGCTACAATTTATTTTCCTTTCTATAACTGTTATGGTGATTCTCCTGGCAGTCAGTATGGATGCCAAAATGATTACTTTAAAAATTACGGGTAAAAGTTTTTTAAGGCCCCGTCAAAAATGCACCATCTTCACCTTGCAGTATTTTAATGGACAGCTCACATAATCAAATTCCGATGGTGATTGTTTCATGTATTGACAGCGAATTTGAACAGCGAAACTTGTAATATTTTATGATCAAGAGCCAGTTACGCTTCGTAAACATAAATGGTTTGAGTATTCACCAACAATCTGAATGTTCTATGTGGCTTACCCTGAGACAATGCAATGCCGCGTGTTGGCACGTCTCCAGCATGGTCCATGGCGGGAACTCTTTCGAGAGTTTATTGACACCGCACTTCCAACACTTCATGGTTTTTTTTTGCGACCTAGTGCAAACAGATTGTAATTAACTGTTGTAATCAATAGCTTTTAGTACGTCTGGGCCCAATTTCATAGAGCTGCTTAAGCAAAAAATAACGCTTAATAATGTGCTGCTATATAAAGCAGGATACCAGTCAGAGAATGTACATCATATTTTGGCTCGTAACGTTAGTCTGTTAAATTTTTTTTTGTGCTTTAGTTGCTCAATGAAATTGGGCCCTGTGCCAATGTAGAGCTTCTTACAAGCAGAAAATATTGCTGAACAGAAATGAGCAGAACACCACTCGCGAATGATACATGTGCGACATGATATTTGGGCTGGCCTGGTAAGCATAATTTTGTTGTGCTTAGCTTATTTTTGTGCTTAAGCAGCTCTATAAAATCGGGCCCTGTCTCTACACTTTATTCAGAAACATGATTGACCTTTGGGATCTGGAATTAGAAGGTTTGTTAAATTTGGTTTAAGAAACGCATGATCGATAGACACCTATAGAGCCAGGACCTTGCTCTATGATTTAACCATGGAAGTAGAATTAACTAAGGACAATATTATTAATTAACCACCATGGTAACACCACCCTATATCGAGAGCACAAGTTTTGTTTTGCCCATTAAACAGACTGGGATGTTCCACAAGGCAATTTGTGTACAAAGTCTATGGGAATTCGTTAATTACAGGGACAAAGGAAAACAGAAAAGATGTCCTCATACGGATGAATAGTAATTGAGAATGTGTGCAATGCACTATGGTCCACATGTACATACACACACATGTACATGTACATGTACATGTCCATGTACACAACATGTCCACATACAACATGTCCACGTACAAAATGTACATGTATATGCATGGAGGAAGATTTTCTTCCTCCATGGTATATGTATGTTTTATTGAACACTGTGTAGTTTTAGTGTACTTTGTTCGAGACCTTTGTTTGTTGGCGACTTTCTGTTGGATTACCGTGCTTCCTGGCATTATTTTGAACCGTTGTGATAATGCAGAGTTAAAGCGACATCATACGTCTCTAGAGTCTAGTGTTTGAACCGTTAGTTTGCTCATATTATGTTGATCATGACACACTAATTTGACACCGGCCACATGACAATAATATTTATTACTCGGGTAAGGGACCACAACAACACCACAGCGTGGAGTATTTTTTTTTCATTAGGGACATCACTTGTTTTCGAATTCCCCACCACGATGGTGCAATGCAAAAATAAATTCAATTGAGTAGAAAAAATAATTTCACTCACTTTTATCAATTTCCACTCCCGTGGCAGCAATCGTACTGCTTATTCTCTCGCTCTATGCCTCCAGGAATGTTGAAGCTCTCGACGACAGCCCCTCGCCACAGTTCACAACCAACGCTGCTGATCAATTGAATTGACAGTTTCTAGGCCTATCGTACAAATCGTAACACGTTGGTCGTTGCCATAAAATAACACAAAACTGTAAAAAATAAAAAATTACAGTTGGTTCCAGACCACACCCATCAATGTGGGCACCCCATTACGTAAGTCCTCTTACTCCTAACTAAACTATAATTTTTTGCTTTACAGTCAGACGGTGATAATATATGCTGTACATTCTGTTCGTTGCTCTATGCTTTACAGTGTGTCTTTATGCAATGTCAATGTAGTGTACACAATTACATGTACATGTACATGTTCATAGTTTGGGTTTTTTGGCTACATACAGGTTGGGACTGTAGCGCCCTCTCACGCACGATTGTTATCAACAATAATTATTATTCAACTCGCCACATCCGAATAGGCCTAATCGTAAGGGTCATTCCGTGTCATTTTACTCCTAGATTTCCGTCAGCAAATCTCAGAATGATTTTCTTCAAATTTACTACAAATTTTGTTAATATGAAAACCTACATGCATACTGTTTTATGATCATGTAGTTTGCGAGTTACTGTGAGTCAATGGACCTTTGGACGGAATGTCCGTCGGGGCTGGTCGTCAATTTTTGACAAAAACAATAATGGTCTTTCAGAAAACTGCACTAAATGGAAGTTTCTATAGCCCCATTAAAGCTATAGCTTCAAAAGGAGATGGACAAAGTACAGTCATAATCAACATTAATTTTTGAACGATTCAACAAATGAAGTCGTTATCTATAAACAAAAAAACCGAATCAAACAAAATTCATTGTTTGGGGGGGGGGGTTGGGGGTTCGCCCCAAACAAGGCTGAAAGCCACGCTTGGTATTAAGGGCTACAAGAACAAAACATTTAAGATGAAAATAACTCAGGGGAGCTGAAGGTAGAACTTTATATTCCTCTAAACAGTCTAGATTGTGGGATGGAGGGTAACCTGACCAGGCAAGGCGTTCCAAAGAGATGCTTTGTGTTCTACATCTCAGCAAAGCAAGAAGTGTGTGGGTGATAACAAGCAGAAAGTCTGGTTTTACACTCAAACATCATGACAGGAAGAGAAACCAGGTTAAAACATTGGTGACGAACATACCATAGAATCCGTAGAGCAGATAGAGGCTGGCTGCAGACATACGGTGGGAAAGAGGTTGTACATTTAACCAATCAGACTAACAATAATACACTGCACTCTATTGTAAAGATAAATGACAGGCAGAAGCTCCGCCCAAATGTGATAACAGTACTCCAATAGGGTAAGTAAAGTTGTCTTAAGGTAGAGAAAAGCATCAGGAGGTTAGAACTTAAATATGTGGACCTTTGGCACTATTTGCTTGTTTTACTTTACATACCTCGCTATCAGCAGAGCAAAAAAGCGTTTATGTCATTCTATCCCACACACAGGGCAGCCTTTAAGATGTGCACAATCATTATTACAATATGGGTTGCAGCACCTTTGGTTTTTTTTTTACTGTTTCAAAATCATCCGATTACCAGTAACCTTAATCTGACACAACAACAAAGGTTAAGAAAACAAAGACAAGATTTTAATACATTTCTTCCCAGCCGTGTATATGACGTCATAAAAATCTGCCAAAAAAGGCTTGGCCGAGTGTAGGCCTAACAGCAGACAGTACAAGTCTCGCGTTATTTGAGATCCTTTGGGGGGAACTTCTGTACGTTGAGTTTTCATGTGAATGATAGAAAATTGCGCACTTTAATAATTAATAAAAACAAAAAATTATTTGGAGAGGCCAATCATCCTTACTCGCAGCTGAGAAGCTGTACTTCGAAGGACGCTACTTTCACACGCTATCTCCATATCCGACATGTCCCCATTTATGTGTCGTCAGTCCTACATTAAGCACATCATATGAACACAATTTTTAAAGGTGCATTGTTTTTTCCCTTCTTATGATTTTTTTTTTATAGAGGATAAGCACCAAAAAAGTATTTTACTTCTATATTTTAAGACCTCATTATTATGACACTCAAAAATTTCAGCAGAATTGACCCGGATCCAGATGGGCTTGATCCAATCCTGGTCAGCATGACCTCACCGTTCCGGGTCACATTGACTCGGCACTATGGTATTAACCAAAATGGATACATTGAGCTGTGTCCAAATTGCTCATAAACATGTCCCAACGCGCATAATCGGCGCGCAAAGGATTCTGGGCGAAATCAGAGCCCAAGTTACACTGGCAACAATCACGGCGCAGTGTTTTTGAAATAGCGCAGGTGCAATGTCATCCATGTAAACTAAATCATGGCGTCCACGTTGGCAGCTTGACTTATAATTATATTTAGGTATACTTAGTTTCCAAAGATGTATTGTGGTATATTTTAACGATGGCCCTTGTGCACGTGGACTTTTGACTTCCTTGGCAGTGGCTATGGTCATACCAATGGCTCTTCTGAAGAGTTTCCTCAGCTGTGCCAATGCAGCAATCGGCCATAGCCGTAGTCGAAGTCTCTTAATTTGGACATGGCTTTAACCGCCTCCCAAGTACCCCCTTTTTGGATGTGACGTCACTGAGGTCAAGAACTGTCATTGGCTGAGAGTTAGTTGTACACAAGCGTATGCTTTCATTATAGTTTGACCTCAGTGGTGGCGGCATTGTTTGATTGTCTTTGGGTTCTCAATTTCGTGTGAACAAACTCTTTGTAAAAAGGAAATAAATTGAGTACATTCCTGTGCTATGCCTCAGTGTTTATACACTGTCAGTTTATGACAGTAGTTTTTGGTTGCCTATCGTGAGATTGTCAACTCCTCTGCTAGCTCTTTCCTTGAGAAGACAGCGTGTTCATCTTCATCCTCCTGTACCGCCTCTTCTCGTCCAGTACCTGCATCTCTAGACGGTGTCTCTGCCTCGTCTGTTCCCGCATCTCCCGCGCCAGCTCCCGCTGCTCATGTGCCGTCTCCACCTGTATTGTCAGCAACGCCATCTTGGCCTCGTGCTCATTGCGCGCGTAATCCATGTCACTCCAATGGCTGTTGTGGGCATCATTCACTCCAACGGCTGTTTCGTGTCTAAAGTCCGTTTCACTTGTTTGAAAATCTTCCCTTGCTGTGGAACAAAATGAGTGGAGAAAGAAATGGTTTGAAAACAATTAATAATATTAAAAGTCAAAGTTTCTCGTCGACGCTGACCATTTCCTTTTTGAGCTTGACATTTTATCTTTAGCTTCATTTGATAGACCTACCTAATATTTTGCTAGCAACACAGATACGTATATGTTTGTGTTAAGGTGAAAGCTTCAACCATTAGGTCATTCGCAAAAACCGCGTGGTTAATTTTGCAACAGAGCTTCAAAATTAATATTCTTATACTGGACAGATTTTAAAGCCCAATAAAAGGGGTAGGCCTATAGTTTTTTTTACAATTTCTCATTTTTAACCTGGGGGTTGTTGACCTCCAACTTGAGGTATTTTGGATGACATAGGCCCTAAAATAAATGTTTCTTTTTGCAGTATAGGGACATTTTTCAAGATTGATGCTTGGACGTTTGGAAAATTTCACCGTTGTAGGGGTGTTTTTATTTGGAGGGAGAATAACTCGACAGACCTTGGGACTCCCCGAGTCCCCATATCAAATTGAGTAGAGGATAACAATTGAAGAGTCAATGGATAATTTTCCCTTTACTGTAAAAAAAACTATGATACTTTTGTAAACAATAAAAATATAGCCTAGTTTTTTTCAAACACACAACGTAACAAATACTTTAATCCAGTTGGTTTACACCTGTGTGCTGTGTCCGCATAAATGAACAGACTATGGCACCATTCACCCACCTCGTTCCTCTGAGACTTGATCTTGCTGGTGGTAAGTTCCCGTCCCCGCTTCCTCGCTCCCACCACCGAGCTCCGAGTATGACCCATCGACGTCGCTGTCTGACCAGCTCTCCACTGGGACCATCTTGCAGTCAGAAGCATTAGCCCTGTCTGGGCCACCACTGCCACCACCACCAATGAAGACTGGCTCCTCTTTCACACCCATCTCATCCGAGTCCGGTTGTAAGTGTGCGGGAACAGGTCCCTTTCTCGACTTAAGTTTCTGTGGTGCGCGCGCTACCAATGCAGGTAAACTTGACGAACCGTCCGACTTCTTTGCGCGCATTTTCATGTTGGTCCAGCATTTGCGCAACTGTCTGGGTGTCCTTTTCACGACGCTGGGTTCAGCATTGAATCTTGAGACAATCCTTGCCCACGTTTCATCCTTGCGTCTCATCGTAACCCCATCGTTGCTCTTCGACTCAACGATGTCTATGTTCTCTTCGAGGAGCCGAAGTAAAAAATTTCGTTCCAAAATGGAAAAATGCAGCCGCTTGGTAGACATTGTGCAGCTTGTTGAGTACAGTGTGAGTGTGCTGTATGTGTGGTGTACCGTACCCGGAAAGAGCTTTTGCCTATATCACTGAGTGCATGCTACATGCATGCATGCACGCCAGATAGACAGTGTGCTGTGTCGAACTCCAACGAGATCGGTTAACAATGGCGCCGAGCTACCGTAGAGATTGACCTTTTGTGAGCTGGCCTTATCATGAGTCGCTGGTTATCGACCTTTGTGACATTTGCGAGCGCAGCGTTGCAAGTAATGAGTAGAGACATACCAGTGGCATTTGTATCCATTCTCCGTTGTGCGTGACGCAATCTTTGAATGCAGTTTTTCTTAAACCTTACCTAAGATTAAGTTGGTTAATGAAGAATAAATAAATGAAAGCTGAAGCCTGAACTCCGGGAAGAACAAAATCGTTAAGCTTACTAACAAGTACGAGCACTAGCGGTACAGGGCCTACCTACAAAACAAGGGGCAGGTGCCTCACACTTTGCTTCCCAACAACGGGTCACCGTGGGGTCACATTGTCAGAATCGCACTGCGTTTATTTATTTATTGTTCTTCCTTGCGATTCAAACAACCCCCGATAACACACTGTTTAGCCTTCTCGCCCGACGTGGCCATAAGCCAATCGCGCACGTTTATTTTTCCCGCTGCTAGACTCCCGCACCCGCTAGTATTTTTCCAGGGCTTTTTTCGTAACTAGGACGCGCTTTCTGTTGTCACAGTAAGTTATGTAAGAACCCCGGCCATGGTTATTGTCCCAATATATCTCTGTTATTGTTGTTGTTTAGTCTGTCGTTTTGTTTGTTTGTTCCGTTTGTTGGTTTTCGGCGTTTGTTGATTTCCATACAAAATAATGAATGTGAGAGTTTCTGGGAAATTGAGTGCTTGTGAGGGTTGATCAGAACGATCTTGATCGGCGATCTCTGAACAAGGAAAGCGAGAGTGCTAGCGAAAATTGAGTGTGAGGTATATAGCGACCGTACCAACAGCCAAGAAGCCCCTGAAGCAGCAGGAGTGGCGATCGGCCGGAGAAAGCCAGTCCCGGCACGATCAAATTGGTATTTTGGCAAATCAGAGCCAAGCGAAAGCCAATTCTTCTACCGGTCCACATACCCGCAACACTGAGCCTCGACAAACATAAGCTTTTACCCAGAGTAATAACCGTAAGTGTAACTTTGATTTATTTGTTCACGGAAATGGAAGTGTTGAAGAAGATACTATTTGTTAGTTAAAATGATGTTCTGCTATAGTTGCAATTGGCAAAGACATTTTCAGGAAATGGGCAGACATCGGGATTTATTGCAAACGGAAGATTTTACGCTCATTGAAGTTTTGGTCAAGTTGGTGATATTTATTGAAAGACTTGAGGAGCTTACCGATTGAGAATTATTGACTGTGCTGTATTAATTAATTGCTTAATTGTTATTAAGATTATTCCACAAAACTTGCACATGTTTGGTTGTATTTTACTTGATAGATGGCCATACCCTTGAGTTTGATATAACCCCGTCCCGGACGCAAACTGAACTGTGAGTGTGAGGCCGCACGAAAGCTCCTTGAGACGGAGACTATAACGGCAGGCCATTCGTCGTACGAAGCGTACACATCATACGTCCACGGGAAGATGGGTCAAGTCCAGGGGGCATCGAACCAGTAAAAACGTATTATTAAAAGGGTTGTATAGTGCTTCATTTTGTGTTGTCCACATTCCAGTTTAGTTCGGGCAGAAATGTTTGCGGCAAAACGTTGTGGATTATATTCAGAAAGTTTATTTAATCATGGAAGTGTGAATTGTTTTATTGGGAAACTCACCCGGGGTCATCACATAAAGGAATTATCCATTGAAAATGAAAGGTGCTGACACACATACCTACATTATTTATCTTCTATTTATATTTTTTAATATAAATATTATTATTCAGTGTTCAATTAACAAACACCTAAGGTAATTAAATGTTATAACGTGATCACGTTTTCGAGAAAAAGCACAATTTTGTTGAATGATGCTTGTGTGTCCTTATTTATTGACTTCACCTGTGGGTCTAAGATTTTGGTGGACAAGTTATCTTGAATATGGAGGCCAGTATAGTGACAAGTTAATTTTCTAAGTTGTTGCTTTATTAATATTATTATAATTATTAGTGTTATGATATTATTATAATTAACATTAATGTTTAAGGGGCACGCTCCCTTCGAGTTCGGATTTGGCACTTGGGCTACAAAAAGAATTTGCTATGAAATATATAGTTGGAAAGACATTTTAAAGTTAATAGAAGATAATGACACACATCCCTTGAAATTGTGTGCTGTTTGGTTAACTTCATGACAGAACACGGTCCGCCATTTTGTAAGAACAAATTTTTCGATTCCACAACTTGGCGGATGTTCCTCTGCTTGTATTTCCAGGGGCAAATTTGTAAATGTTTTTTTTACCAGAGGCAAAATAATGTTTTTTAATCACACCAATTACATTAGTGCATGAACAACACTTAATGATAAAGAGTAATTCCATCCAGCAAAATTTTACGAAATTTGAAGACAGTGTGCCCCTTTAACACCGTTTATAATCCAGATCTAGCGTACGGTGGAAATCTTATGCTTTGTTGTAAAATTATGAAACTTGGCACAAAGGGGCCTACTTATAAATGTTCAAATGGCATTATTTTTGCTTGTCACTTTTAAAAGCTTGAGAATAAGAGGTTTGGCTCTAAAGATTACTACATTTTATTGTCTTTGTGTACATTTGGGTTTGCCTGGTCCAGCAGTCTATGAAGGAAATGTCAAAATTCAGGCCATTTTCGAAACCACGATTATCAAACATTTCGGTCATTTGCTTAATGAGATATACTCCTTAACTCGCACAGACTTGAAAACAACAAACGGTTTTGCAGCATCTTGCAATAGCAGCATATACATTTATTGTTACAAAAAATCTTGAAAACAAAATCCAGCGATCAGTAGATTATTACAATTGGCATTCTACACTTGAAATAGAAAACTTAGAAGACGTGCACATTCTACGGTACGGGGTCCAGACTTAACCAATTTTACGACAAGTTTAGGGGCCTGTTGAAAAAAGCGTGTGAACTTCACATTTCTGGCTGACAGGTAAAATCAATGTCACAGGGAATGATTGACTGATTACAATGATGAGATATCCCATTAGTTTAAAGAAACCTACAAATATAATCTTGCTAACGTACTGAATAGAAATCTTATTGAACTACCAAACCCATGCAAAATACATGATTGTTGAAGCCGGTAATTTCTCTGGACGTTGTGTCAGAAATGATATGTGGAAACGGATCGAATGTTTGAAGCTAAGCATGGTGTATCACAGGGGAAGGTAACTCTTAGGGGCCATTCCGGGTGATCAGTGTTTAAAAATGGTTGTCTTTTTTTCTCGAATTTGTGGGTGGAAGGGTCAAAAGAAATAACTGAACAACAGAGTTAAGTTACAATGTTAACATAATGAAGAATGGAGAATTTGATAAGGTGAACTACCCAGCGGTTTCTCCCATCGAGTCCCCTGCCATGTCTGTGGTGCGCCACTGGTATCGGTCAACTTTGTTTCGACAGCAAACATTTGTGCCTAATTGGGGAGATGGCAAAAATGTCCTCTTTTGTTTCAACTACAAAGATAGCGTGTTAGTAGCCAGGAAAAGCCATTGAAAAAACCTGAGCTGGGAGAACATTGATCTAAAATATCAGTTTTTTTCTTTAATGCGTTATTTTGTTCTTCAGTATAAAGGGTATACGACATTAAAAAGTATGTTTCAAAATCATCGAAATTTTAAAACATTGATTGATGAACCCTTATCTTGTCAATATTGCGGGTACAAACATGACTGTGTGGGTCTCTCTTGATAGAAGTGTCGACTGCTCTGAAAAGAGTCGCTGAGACGTCTCCAACGATGCTTGTCTTCTGCTACTTATTAAAGCAGAAAACTAGGCATAATAATGTTCTGATGAGCAAATAAAAATGAGCACGATGCCAGTCACAAATTGCAAACATTTGACCCGGTAAGTTGGCCGGTAACCCTGGTAAGCATAATGCTGTTGTGCTTAGCTTCGTAATTGTGTTTATGCAGCTCTATATGAACTTTGGCCATGTTGTACAATAAAGATTGATCACATCCCACCCCGAATCATGCAAGTGTAAAAACATTCCTTATGTCTAATGCACTAATTACAGTAGAACTAAAACTCAATAAAGCAGTATTTTCTGCCTGGATTAAATGTCACAAATTGTTTCATGAAAATACGACTCTCAGTAATATTACTTTATGATAAAACTTCACTTTAAAACCTTCCTGGTCAAAATTGACCCGGGTTCGTGTCCCGTTCGGCCTGGCCCCTTTCTGGGTCAGTACTACTTGGAATCTGTGTCAAGATGAGCCAGGAAAGAATACAAATGACGCAGAGTCCGAATTAACATTTCATTTCTTAACCACTTTCCCCGGTCTGACCCGGAATGGGTTTTAGAGCCCCCCCCCCCCCCGCCAACTCGGAATCCGGATCAATTTTGACACGGGAGTATTTAGAGTGCATTATGCGAGCGTTAGATAATGAAATACAAATGCGGGAAAAATTATATTGTCGACGAACTCAATTTTCTTTTAATAAAGTAGTCAGACCCCCCCCCCCCCATTCGTTGTTAACCGCTCTTACATTAATGTCAGTGGACTGAATCATTTTTCTAAGAGGTATTGGCCCCATAATCTGCAACAAACCACGCTCGCTATACAGAGGTTGGTTTCAATGATTCAACACACCCACCCATGGAAATTATATAAAGCTTCTTTTTTTCTTTCTTTTCTTTTTTATCGCAAATAGCAGTGGGTGGGTGATTAAATTTACTACGGCCGCAAACAGGCCAGGTGGGTCTGAATGCTTAACAAGTGTACCGCCAAAAGGTTACAGGTTCATCGTACATGTTTACTGCGCGAAAACCAAAATCGTTTGACAAAACGGGACCGACCGTTGGGGCACTGGTGGATTCGCTGGGTCCGGTCACAATCCCCACGTGTACTCCGTTTCCGATGACGTCACCTACCGTCGGATGTGAGTAATTATCCCAGCACCATGCACCTGTCAAGTAAGAGGAATATGGGTTTCCCCACTCTCCTGCACCGATAGGGCCAGCAAAGCCCCCCCATCTAAATAAATAAATAAAAAGTTGAAAGCACAAAAAAATGTGTTGGACTGATAACTCCTGCCAATGGGTATTATTAGGCCGTGTCCGAATTGACGGGAAAGGCTACAGCTACGGCTTGATCGCCACGTCACCATGTGTTGAAGTATGGGACGTCTTCCAGTCGATAGCTGTAGCCATAGCCGTCAATTCTGATACGGACTGGGAAGTCTTGAACAAAGACTACACAGACCTTTTGAAAAAATTTATTGTGCTAAGCAACAAAATAGTAGAGTACCAGCACGGGCATTGTACACTATTTTTGACTAATAACATTTTTATGTTTTGCTTTTTTTTTCTTCTTCTTCTTTCTCTCTTCTGTTTCAAATACTTAACGGCTTCATAGTGGGCTCGAGTCAATGTCTCACCTATGCGGGACCGTTGCCCCGGCTTCCTCAAGGACATGTGCCACAAAGATGTTACATTTGTTCTTGCCCGCTCCTGCTCCAGTGGAACTGGAAGCCTGTGACCATCGACTGTCGCCTACGTAACTCCTGGCTACTCTGGCGATGCTGAGCCCGACACCGCTTCTGCTATGCCAACCTAAAGCCAAAATATAACATTAACATACGTTTTGGAAACGTTACAATTCCGGTCATTTAGTTATAAATAAACATTGTTTATTAACCACACTGTACATGTTTTGGTAGTGGTTTTTTATTAAGGGGTTTTGTGAAGCATATAAACGGGACGACGTCATACTAGTTAGAAGAAGTTGTAACCATCCTCTAGGTGCGACTTAAAGGGACACACCGGCTTACTGTTACTAATTATGTGGAATGACAGACAACAATTTTTAAATGGTTGTTGTAACAAACACAAATTCAAAATATCACGTAATTAACGAAAAGTGTGAAAAAAACAAAACGCGGTCAAAGGTCAGCTTATACGCTTTTCCAGCCGTTGCAACTGTCAAGTTTACGTGACAATGTTGCGCAATGTTGTAAGTAGACTGGTGCTCTGTTTATGTATCAATTATAACAATGGCGAGGCATGAGGATCCAGACTTCATCAAGCACAAACTCACGTGTAAATACAAAAAACAGACATGAACGGACGTCAGTCAATAGAGCAAGGTTCCTTGCTCTATGGTCAGTCCAAGTCGAAGTCCGATCGCGGTCGTAACCAATAACTGTTTCGGTTGAACTTGCCATTGAAACAGTTATTGGTTCGACCGCGAAAACGATCCCCACCTGTATTCTGTGTACGACTACGTACTATAATGTGTACTTGCAATGGAGAACGTTTCTTCGACATCCAAGGATCGGTAAAAAAAAACATCGCAAGGAAAAACACCCAGAAGGTGGTCTAACGAAAGGTAAAAAGTATTTTAAAAAACACGATAAATCCAAAGGGAAATCCAACAAAAGCAGCCATGTTTTATTCTTTTTGGGGGGGTGGACACTGTGCAGCTATCATAGAAGTAGACCAGCTGTATGGGATAAATATTCCGCGTCGTCGTCCCGCGTGTGTAGCGCAGGCAACACGCTGCTATAGTTAGGGGATAATAGCTAGGGGTATCAGACTAAAATCCTCCTAAAAAACCGTAATTGTTGGTCTGGCTCCCTACCCCTCCGACAAGCTCCCAAGCTCACGGCTAGACCGGCAAGCTGGGGAGTTCATGCCCCGGGGCTTGTCTCTCTGGCCCCACGAGACACGGCACCGGCTGTACGGAATATGCCCCAAGGTTTACGTTCCGCTAGCTCCCACGCTGGTGCGCCGTAAAACACGCTTCGGTTGCACGGGCTCTCTGAATGTGAATATTACGTTCGGTTTTTGATCAATATTTACAAATTGTATCAATAATCTGAATACATAGTCTTTTTGTCAAATACTCATGAATAATTTTTTTTAAACAGATTTAAATTTGGTTCAGTTATTTACTTTTATACGGCTGGAAGTAAAACTAACTCCGAAGATCACGTGATTTATCCGAACCACTTTTTTGGTTCGGATAAATCACGTGACCTTCGTTTTTTGAAAAATGCTCGAAAACGGCAAAATTTGATGGTTTCTTTTAGGATTATAAGAACGTTTCCTAATTTTACGATTGGAAGCTTTGTTAGGTGGTAAAACGTTAATTTATAAACCAATTTGGTTTGCTGTGGGACCATGAAATCTCCCCAAAGAGTTATGGTCGTGAATGGAAAACTGAGAACCGTGTGTATTAAAGGCAATGTCTACCTTTGAATTTTGGGATCGTTCGAATGTTTTAATCCTGTATAGTTTAAATAATAAAACTAGCTTAAAATAAAACTAGCCTGTGAAAATTTAATATCAAAGGTGGTAGCGATAGATATTGCCGAAAATCTGGACCGGTTATGTCTACGCAGGAAGAGTAATACATAATTGGATACACAATCTGAGAAACGTTTCATGCACGAATTTTTTTTAGAATGAAATGTTTTTGAATCACTCTCTCTAAAACCACATTCCTTTGAAGGAAATTGTTTCTTTCTTTTTTTAAGTCGTACGATATCAGCAGCTGCAGTGCTTCTTACCAAGTAAGTCTTCGATGGTCATTATTTGTTTGAGTAATTATCAAAGGTAAACCCTCCCTTTAAGAACTCGGAGGTTCTTTTAAAAAAATACAAACACTGGGTGTTATTTGTTTCTCTCAGTATCTAATATAGGTACATTAACACCGTGTGTCGGTGTTGTCACATACTGTAAGTACCTAATTGAACACCAATCAGTTTTCTCCGGTGGAGCCCCACTCGTGCCATTGACTGGTGCATATTTCACAGCATCGCCAATGATATCTTACTACTGCAAATAGTATCTTTCGGCTACAAGTAAAGGTATCATTCAGCTGCCACTCTAAGTTCCTTGCGCCTGCAACTTTTTAATATTAGTGCTACAACTAAGTATATATTCAGCCGCCACTTATTATCTTGCAACCGCAACTAGTTTGTTGTTTTTCCTACGCGGCCGCAGATTAGTACCTTTCGGCCGCCAACAATTGCAGCTGCAATTTGGTATCTTTAGATTGTAACTTCTTGTATAGTGGCCACAACCTGGTATCTTGCAACTACCACTTACAATTTTAAGGTATAAACCTATATAGGCAACAACTTCGTCACAGTTTCTTTTTTAACGGCCACAGCTTGTGTCTTTCGGTCGCCACTTATTATCTTTGCTGCAACTTGTATCGTGCTGCCAACTTCTTATCTTATTTGGTATCCAATTGCGGCATCAACAGCTTGCTATCTTAGCCGCAAGCTCACAACTTAAAAAGTATCTTGACCGCAACTTATAGTATCTTTTACGGCCGCAACTTTGTGCCTTTTACGGCCTTAACTATTAGTGTATTTTACGACCGCAACTATAAGTGTCTTTTACAGCCGTAACTATCAGTGTCTTTTACGACCGCAACTGAGTCCCTTTTACGGCCGCAACCACTAGTGTATTTTACGGCCGCAATAACTTAGTGTCTTCTACGGCCGCAACTATTAGTGTGTTTTAAGGCCGCAACTATTAGCGTCTTTTACGGCCGCAGCTATTGGTGTCTTTTATGGCCACAACTTAGTCCCTTTTACGGCCGCGACTATTATTGTCGTTTAAGGCCGCAACTTAATGCCTTTTGCGGCCGCAACTATTCGAGTCATTTACGGCCACAACTGAGTAGCTGTTACGGCCGCAACTGTAGTGTTAGTGTCGTTTACGGCCGCAACTGGGTGGCTTTTACAGCCGCAACTTAGTGTTGTTTTCGGCCGCAACTTAGTGTCTTTCTTCTGCCAGTCGGGTAGAATGGGGCTCGATGATCATTCAATTTAAAAAAATTGTCTTAAAAGAATACTTACCCAGCAGGTAGCCAGTGCCAGTGCCGTCAAGATTGCAAGTATTCGTTGAGCCATGGCAGACGATGGTCGAACAAACGATGGAATTTGGGAAATCTCTCTCACGGCAATGACAGGAAACGGTTAGAATGCGACAGCTCACGGCCACATCAGTGGCTGATCGAGGCACTGGCCTTCTTTTATACGTTTCCAAGACTCTTTTTTCTGCAGAAGTTCCTTTATCCATCAAAAAAGGGGAAAAATCAGTATTAAGTTATACCACTGTTTGTCACGCATGGGGGCCGGTTCGTTTTACCCTCAAGATCCGGGTGCGTGCCAAACCAAAATTACAGTGAACTGTATGCCCTCTTGCTCTGAGAATATGGTTACAAGGCTTAAGGTGGGTATATCCACTTTCAGTTTAAAAAAAATATTCATTTCCAAAATGACTGAATAGTCAACTTCCCTCACCTCCCTCCTCCCAAAGGTGTCGTCCCTACATCCAATCCCATTTACCCTCAACATTTACACAATCAACACTATTCCACTGGTGATGGGTGAAAATCTCGGAGGTGGGTATAATTCCCGCATCCCAGTTTTTCTTCCTCTTTTTTTGTTTAACACTGCGCCAGAAGTTGACGCAGCTTAGTGTCATTTTGCATCTGTAAATTTAAAGATTCTGTTATTTTTTGTTGTCCCTTTCATGTAAATGGCGATTCATCCAATGTTGGTTTGGACAATAAATACAAATACAAATACAAATTCACTAACGAACTATAATTTGTTGTGTCTTTGTCTGTAAACACCTAGCCTTCATTCAGTGACCTCCTATTGTCCCTATTTTGTGTATACTAGTTTTTTGGCAACAGTTAAACTTTCAAACTGGGTATCCTTCACCTGACCGGGGACCCCCGTATTGTCCTCTTTTGTTGCACTAGGTCCCCGGTTTGAATGTGTATACAAACTCCTGTCAGTCCACTCTTTGTGTCATGAAGTAGTGACGCCACCACTGTTCAACACGTCGTTGTTTTGGGGGAGTTGTAGAAATAAAACTTAAATCTCGCCTTCAAGGGTTTTAATAAGCGCTTCTAACCCAAAATGTGGAAGTACAGTTGCTCCATGAACTACAAAAGTCGCACCTCACTTTAAAAAAAATCTTCGCCGCTGCAGCAGGGCAAAGTGTCTTTAACAGAGGTTTAAAACATTTAGGAACACGCAAACCCGGATCTACTCTCCATGGTTTCTGTGGGTCCCTACTGATTTCAATTTGCTCTTCATCAGGGTTAGTGTTTGTCACGCTATTTCATGCTACATATCTTCTTGACCTTGGTGAAAATCCCCTTATAAACAGTTCCAAAATCTTTACAGGGGTCTACCATTGTTGTGAGAAAACTGAACATTGTAGTTTGAACCTCCATCTGTCTTTTACTTATCAATTTTTGGCAGGTCATCACAGCTGTTGCTAAAGAGACTTATAGCCTAATCCCAGAAATAACCACGTCGAAGGTGTTGTTTTTACTGGCTTGCTTTTCACTTGACAAAACAAAATGAGACCCAACGTAAAGCAAACACTGTTCAAGTTTAAGCACAGAAAGTAAAGTTATGATAACCAGGCGCAGATTTAGGAATGAACGCAGCCGGCGGCCCCCTCCCCATTTTCACCCACTGAACAAATTGAAAGGGAAAAAGCAAAAAATTGTAATGGTTAAAAAACAATGTGTCAAGCGCTTTATAAAATGTCCTCGGTTGCACCACTGACCATAATGTCTAAAACGTCCCCGGGGCCTTACAAAATTCAACAAAGTAATTATAATCTAAGAGCGACTACACTTCACCAATGGAGTGACTTTATACGAACAATTTTTTTCCGGGGTCAAGACATGGGCCCGAACCCTTGATGGGCCTGTCGTCAGGGTGCACCACACTAAATAAACTCCCATAGTAACCAACGGCAAATGCTAAATATTCGAAAATATTCAAAACATAGTTGAAGTCTCTCAGACTCCTGAAAACTAATCAGATTTTCAGACAACTAAACTTTAGATTTCTTTTCAATTTTTGGTAGGTTAGCCGTTTGGAATTTTTGCTAATTACACAAGAAAAAAACACCCCCGAAAATGTGCTTTTTCCCAAACCGACTTGATGCAATGCAGTTTTTATCGGGCATTCCTCTAACTTACAAGCCAAACAGGACCAACTTTAAAGCCTGAATTTATCAAATCCCCCTCCCCCCAAAAAAAAAACAAAAAAAAAAACTAGACACTAAGTGTTTGTGAACAAACACAAAGCTGTTCCGTTTTGTTGTGCTTTGATTAATTGATCCAGACATTTAAAGTGAGCCTAAGTTCAAGATTGAACGATATGGTTCCATTTCCGGTTGACCCGGAATTAAAGGTCAACATGGGGTTACGGTAACCCAAGGCTTATCTTCAATGCTCAAAGGGTTTATAACTGAAAACAAAGAAAATCGGCTCTGTAATTCTTGAGATATGGTCCCACTTCCGGTTGACCTAGAAGTAAGATCAACATTGGGTCACGGTAGAACAAGGCTAATCTTCAATGCTCAAAGACTCTATCACTGAAAAAAAATTGAAAATGGGTTGTGTAATTCTTTAGTAATGATCCCACTTCCGGTTGACCCGGAAGGAAAGGTTAACATGGGGTCATGGTAACCCTAGTTTAATATTCAATGCTTAAAGGGTATATAACTGAAACAAATTGAAAATTGGCTAAGTAATTATTGAGATATAGGCCCACTTCCAGTTGACCCGGAAGTAAAGGTCAACATGGGGTCAGGGTTACCCAAGTTCAATCTTTAATGCTCAAAGGATCTATAACTGAAAAGAAATTGAAAATCGGTTGTGTAGTTCTTGAGATATGGTCCCACTTCCGGTTGACCCCTAGTAAAGGTCAACATGGGGTCATGGTTACCCAAGGCTGATCTTTGGTGCCCAAGGAGTCTATAACTGAAAAAAGTTTGAAAATCGGTTGTGTAGTTCTTGAGATATGGTCTCACTTCCGGTTGACCCGGAAGTAAAGGTCAACATGGGGTCATGGTTACCCAAGGCTGATCTTTGGTGCCCAAGGAGTCTATAACTGAAAAAAGTTTGAAAATCGGTTGTGTAGTTCTTGAGATATGGTCCCACTTCTGGTTGACCCCTAAGTAAAGGTCAACATTGGGTCACGTTTTCCCAAAGCTAATCTCCAAAACCTGTTCCGACTGCTAAGTCGGAACAGCTAAAAATCCCAAGAAAAACAAAACCTGTTCCGACTGCTAAGTCGGAACAGCTAAAAAGTTGAAACACACAACCCCCAGGTTGTGATAGATTCTTACCATTACACATTATATTAATTGCATGACCTACAAAACCTTATAATTAAAAAGATTCTCTACAAATTATGACAATTAGCTTGGCGCGTGATTTTTGGCCTATTTAGTGTGGTGCACCTGTATGGGCAGTCATTTATTCTTTATGGTCAAAAATTTAAGCTTGAAATGTTAAGAATAGTCTCCCAATAGTGTCGGCTGAGCGTGCGCACTGGGTACAGGAACACCCATTTTTGGCACGTAAAAGCGTGCCAATAGGTCTATGTCCGGAGCTAAACTAGTGTCCAGTTTAAATTAGTGTCCGGCTGCGGAATATAAAGTAAATTTGCAAGAAGTTACAGTATTAATTGCCAAGATCGAACAGTAAGTATGCAGGAATACGAACAGATGACAGTATTTGGCAAGAAGTAACGGACAATATTTTGAAGGATTGGTTGGACAGTACAGTATTTTGGCAAGAGGTTAGCAGGCAGATTACGGACAGTATTTGCCAGGAAGGAACAGTATTTTGGCAAGAAGTTAACCTGAATTTCTCTTAAATTTCCCTGAATAACTTGCATCACACATTGCATTAGTTAATTATTATTATACTGGATGACATTTTCGGGCAGAACAACTACTCCTTAATCATCATTACGTGGATAATAAAGGATGTAAAATTTATTGCGCGTGGTAATTACAAACGTTTAGAAAAGTTTCTCCGCCACGCAACTTTGCAAGTTGACGAGTGAAACAAAGCCACGGGGCAAGGCTGATTCAGTAGGACTAGCTAGTAAAGCCACGGAGCGTTCGAGTATCCGAGTTGGCGACTGTGGCTACGGCTACGACTGTTGCTAAGGACGTCCTATACTTCAGCGTACGGTGACGCGGTGATCCAACCGTAGCTGTAGCCGTAACCGCCCATTCGGACGGCCTCACCCACCAGGACTTGCTCAAGGATGCAAACATCGTCAATGTGAAAGTGTAAGTCCCACTGCCCTAAATGCCACGAAGAGATTACGGCTACAGTTACTACTGGATTGCTG
The DNA here is from genome assembly GCA_023634235.1 of Pisaster brevispinus. NCBI lineage: Eukaryota > Metazoa > Echinodermata > Asteroidea > Forcipulatida > Asteriidae > Pisaster > Pisaster brevispinus. Next base: position 8,449,692 of record JAMKCF010000014.1, on the reverse strand, counting down.
CTGTGAAGCATTGGATGTCATTAGAGCAACACTCTTATTCTTAGCAACAGTCGTAGCCATAGCGGCAAACTCGGATCTGGCATCTCCAACTAGTTGGATCGATGGTACTGCATGCGTACCGTACCTTTTAAGTTCACCATATTAAAACTAGGCAAAAACTGGTGTGCAAACAAAATTTTTCGGAATAATATTTTTTTTTGGGGGGGGGGGCTGTGCAATAAAATAATGTGCAAGTTATCATATAATCTTGGGGTTCTGTGCTTCAACTTTTGAGGAGGAGACTTGATAAAATTTCATTGGTCCTATTTGGCTTGGAAAGTGGAAGGATGCGTCATGAAAGACTTTACCCCCCGGTTTGGAAAAAACATATTTCGTGGGTTTTACTTTCTGGTTAATTGTTTTTATGAGCAAAAAATCCAAACGGTTGACCTACCGTGTGCGATCATAAGGGTGCACCACACTACATAAACTTGCTTCCCACAACAACAAATGCTAAGTCTTCAAATATACTTTTAAAATACTGTAAAGTCGCTCAGCCTCTTGAAAACCAATCAAATATATTTTCGGTCTTAACTTCAGATTCCTTTTCAATTTTTGGGCAGCTGTGCCACAGACAATACCTAATGGTCTGTGTCCATCACAGACATAACGCCTGTGGGCGTTTTTTTTTCCAGGACGAACTTTGGCAATTAACATCAATGGGCGTAGTAAACTTTACGTTTCCCCTTGCACATGCGTACTTCGACGTAATAGTTGTGGAGTGAAATACACTTACGTGTATTATTATGTGCTATGCGAACGAAGTACATGTACTGTACAAGTAATGTACTGTACAAGTACATGTACTGTACAAGTACATGTACTGTACATTGTGTACAAAAATGCGTCGCGGCTTGCCGAGTCTTGATTGCCCGATAAAATATTTTGGGGTAGGGTTGGGAAGGGGAGGGAGGGCAAGTAAGACAATAGACCGACGGTCATAATGAAAGAAGAACCCCAATTAAATGAAATTAGAAATGGTCCTAAATGTTTGTGACGAAAGTACAGTGCAGTACAAACAGACGCAGCTTGATGAGCCTACATGCAGTTTAAAATAATTATATTTTGTTGGACTGGGTTCATCACAGTCTATACATGTACACCCTTGTGAAGCGGCAGTAGAAGAACAGCCAGTCGCGTGGTCCCCACAACTATTTCATTCCACATACCACCACTGGCCCAAGGTCCCATGTGGTCATCATTCATACACAGTGTACAAAACCCAGATACATTTCTGGACATCGATAATTACATCTAGGCTGAATGGCCATTCCTAATTCCATGTATGTGTTCTAAGGAGACTACCCCCCCCCCCCTTCCAATCAATCTTATTGCGAAGTGCAACATTCTGACGATTGTATTTGTATTTATTTATTTATTTATTTGTAAATTTTGCGGGTGTTTTATAGCGCCAGTGCATTTTTGGTGTGTATTTATAATTTTCTCAAGTTTCACATTTTTGTGAGAATTTTGTAGGGCTGTGGATGGATGAAGCCCTTACTTTAACAGATCGTGGTTTTCCCATTTCACAAATGTTACAGATTTAAGTGTACAAACACTACATTTAGATTGTTGTTTCCATCTGGAATCACAGGGTGTAAAAACCTTCATCGCCAACTTCTTAAAGAAAAAAACAAATAGATAAACAAACAAAGATGTGCATTTAATACCTCATAATCACACCGAGTGTTAAGTGTAACGTTTAGCAAATCAGTTATAACTAGATACTTGGAGAATTTGGTAGTTTGTAGTTGAATAAAAATGTTTTTAAAAAACATAAAATAAAATAAGGACTTCCAGCGATGAAATTATACGTAACTAAAACAAAAAGAACGATAATGAAAATACACAACACCAATACAGTGTTCATAGCAATTGAAGTACACAAATAGATTAAATACCCAACACTGATACAGTGGTCATGGTAATTGAAGTACACAAATGGATTAAATACCCAACACTGATACAGTGGTCATGGTAATTGAAGTACACAAATGGATTCAACAACCTGTGTTGAGATATCTACTGCGTTTTGTGCATTCTTGGCTAAAACAATAATTGCATGATCTTCCATGAGAAACATTAAATGCATTAAACACGACAAGAATATATTTACCTGTAATCGTAGACATGATTCAAGCTTTAGATCAGGGCAAGCGCACCCAGCTGTACAATTCGCCATCATGCCTCCGTTGTCGTCGACATGTTTGTGTTCGAAAGTAACACTTTTTGAGAAGGGTACGCATGCGCAAGGGTATTTTATGGTCAAACACGCCCATTTTATGTTAATAACCCACGTCCGTTCTGGGGGGAATTACGCAGCCGGCTATGCTTACTAAAGTGTGTCTTTTGCAAGGTCATTGTATTGTACACAATATACATGACAGTTTAGGTTTTTTGGCCACATACAGGTGGGACTTAGCGCCCTCTTACACACGTTTGTTATCAACAATATCATTCAACTCGCCACATCCGATAGGCCTAATCGTAAAGGTCATTCCGTGTCATTTTACTCCTAGATTTCCGTCGGCAAATCTCAGAATGATTTTCTTCAGATTTCCTAATATTTGGTTAATATGAAAAACCTACATGCATATTGTTTTATGGTCATGTGGTTTGCAAGTTACTGTGGGTCAATAAACCTTTGGATGGAATGTCTGTCGGGGCTGGTCGTCAATGTTTAACAAAGAAATTAATGGTATTTCAGAAAACTGCACTAAATGGAAGTTTCTATAGCCCCATTAAAGCTATAGCTTCATCAGGAGATGGACAAAGTACAGTCATAATCAACATTAATTTTTGAACATTTCAACAAATGAAGTCGTTATTTATAAACAAAAAACTAATTAAACAAAATGCATTGTTTGGGTTTGGGGGGCGGTTCGCCCCAAACAAGGCTTAAGCCATGCTTGGTGTTAAAGGCTACAAGAACAAAACATTTAAGATGAAAATAACTCAGGGGAGCTGAAGGTGAAAATTGATATTCCTCTAAACAGTCTAGATTGTAGGATGGAGGGAAACATGAACCAGGCAAGGAGTTCCAAAGCGAGGCAGTACGTGAAAAAAAGCTGTTGGATCGGCTCTGTGTTCTACATCTCAGCAAAGCAAGAAGTGCGTGGGTGATAACAAGCAGAAAGTCCAGTTTCAAACTCAAACATCATGATAGGCGGAGAAACTAGGTTGAAACATTGGTGGCGAATATACCATGGAATCTGTAGAGCAGATACAGGCTGGCTGCAGACATACGGTGGGAAAGAGGTTTTAACATTTAACCAATCAGATTAACAATAATTCACTTTTGCACTCTATCGTTAAGATAAATGACAGGCAGAAGCTCCGCCCAAATGTGATAACAGTACTCCATTGGGGTAAGTAAAGTTGTCTTATACAGGTACAGAAAGGCATCAGGAGGTTAGAACTTAATTATGTGGACCTTTGGCACTATTTGCTTGTTTTACTTTACATACCTCGCTATCACCAGAGCAAAACAGCGTTTATCCCACACACAGGGCAGCCTTTAAGATGCACACAATCATTATTACAATAAGGGTTGCAGCACTTTGGGTTTTTTTTACTGTTTAAAAATCATCCGATCACCAGTAACCTTATAATGACACAACAAAGGTTAAGAAAACAAACACACAATTAATACATTTCTTCCAAGCCGTGTATATGACGTCATATAAATCTGCCAAGAAAGGCTTGGCCGAGTGTAGGCCTAACAGCAGACAGTACAAGTCTCGCGTTATTTGAGATCCTTTTGGGGACCTTCTGTACGTTGAGTTTTCATGTGATTGATACACTTTAATAATTAATAACAACAATATTTGGAGAGACTTATCATCCTTACTCGCAGCTGAGAAGCTGTACTTCGAAGGACGCTACCTTCACACGCTATCTCCATATTCGACATGTCCCCATTTATGTGACGTCAGTCGTACATTACGCACATCATATGAACACATTTTTAAAAGGTGCATTGTTTTTTCCCTTCTTATGATTTTTTTTATAGAGGATAAGCACCAAAAAAGTATTTTACTTCTATATTTTAATACCTCATTTTTATGACACTCAAACATTTCAGCAGAATTGACCCGGATCCAGATGGGCTTGATCCAATCCTGGTCAGCATGACCTCACCGTTCCGGGTCACACTGACTCGACACTGTGGTAATAACCAAAATGGATACATTGAGCTGTGTCCAAATTGCTCATAAACATGTCCCAACGCGCATAATCGGCGCGGAAAGGATTCTGGGCGAAATCAGAGCCCAAGTTACACTGGCAACCATCACGGTGCAGTGATTTTGAAACAATGCAGGTGCAATTTCTTAGCTACATGTAAACTAAATCATGGCGTCCACACTGGCAGCTTGACTTATAATTATATTTAGGTATACTTGGTTTCCAAAGATGTATTGTGGTATATTTTAACGATGGCCCTTGTGCACGTGGACTTTTAACTTCCTTGGCAGTGGCTATGGTCATACCAATGGCTCCATTGAAGAGTTTCCTCAGCTGTGCCAATGCAGCAATCGGCCATAGCCGTAGCCGAAGTCTTAATTTGGACATGGCTTTAACCGCCTCCCAAGTACCCCTTTTTGCATGTGACGTCACTGAGGTCAAGAACTGTCATTGGCTGAGAGTTAGTTGTACACACGTGTATGCTTTCATTATAGTTTGACCTCAGTGGTGGCGGCATTGTTTGATTGTTTTTTGGTTCTCAATTTCGTGTAAACAAACTCTTTGTAAAAAAGAAATAAATTGAGTATATTCCTGTGCTATGCCTCAGTGTTACACTGTCAGTTTATGACAGTGGTTTTGGTCGCCTATCGTGAGATTGTCAACTCCTCTGCTAGCTCTTTCCTTGAGAAGACAGCGTGTTCATCTTCATCCTCCTGTACCGCCTCTTCTCGTCCAGTACCTGCATCTCCAGACGGTGTCTCTGCCTCGTCTGTTCCCGCATCTCCCGCGCCAGCTCCCGCTGCTCGTGTGCCGTCTCCACCTGGATTGTCAGCAACGCCATCTTGGCCTCGTGCTCATTACGCGCGTAATCCATGTCACTCCATTGGCTGTTGTGGGCATCATTCACTCCAACGGCTGTTTCGTGTCTAAATTCCGTTTCACTTGTTTGAAAATCTTCCCTTGCTGTGGAACAAAATGAGTCAAGAAAGAAATGGTTTGAAAACCATTAAAGTCAAAGTTCCCCGTCGACGCTGACCATTTTTCTTTTTGAGCTTGACGTTTTATCTTTAGCTCCATTTGATAGACCTACCTAATATTTTGCTAGCAACACAGTTGAATGATTGTGTATAAGGTGAAAGTTTCAACCATTAGGTCAATCGCAAAAACCGCGTGGTTGATTTTGCAACAGAGCGTCAAAATTGATATTCGTATACTGGACATATTTTAAAGCCCAATAAAAGAGGTACAGTTTTTGGGGGGGGGGGGGTTTCTTCCAATTTTAACCTTGGGGTTGTTGACCTCCAACTTGAGGTATTTTGGATGACATAGGCCCTAAAGTAAATGTTTCTATTTGCAGTATAGGGACATTTTTCAAGATTGATGCTCGGACATTTGGAAAATTTCACCGTTGTAGGGGTGTTTTTATTTGGAGGAAGAATAACTCGACAGACCTTGGGACTCCCCATATCAAATTGAGTAGAGGATAACAATTCAAGAGTCAATGGATAATTTTCCCTTTACTGTAAAAAAAAAACTATGATACTTTTGTAAACAATAAAAATATAGCCTGTTTTTTTTTCAAACACACAACGTAACAAATACTTTAATCCAGTTGGTTTACACCTGTGTGCTGTGTCCGCATAAATGAACAGACCATGGCACCATTCACCCACCTCGTTCCTCTGAGACTTGATCTTGCTGGTGGTAAGTTCCCGTCCCCGCTTCCTCGCTCCCACCACCGAGCTCCGAGTATGACCCATCGACGTCGCTGTCTGACCAGCTCTCCACTGGGACCATCTTGCAGTCAGAAGCATTAGCCCTGTCTGTGCCACCACTGCCACCACCACCATTGAAGACTAGCTCCTCTTTCACACCCATCTCATCCGAGTCCGGTTGTAAGTGTGCGGGAACAGGTCCCTTTCTCGACTTAAGTTTCTGTGGTGCGCGCGCAACCAATGCCGGTAAACTTGACGAACCGTCCGACTTCTTTGCGCGCATTTTCATGTTGGTCCAGCATTTGCGCAGCTGTCTGGGTGTCCTTTTCACGACGCTGGGTTCAGCATTGAATCTTGAGACAATCCTTGCCCACGTTTCATCCTTGCGTCTCATCGTAACCCCATCGTTGCTCCTCGACTCAACGATGTCTATGTTCTCTTCGAGGAGCCGAAGTAAAAAATTTCGTTCCAAAATGGAAAAATGCAGCCGTTTGGTAGACATAGTGCAGCTTGTTGAGTACAGTGTGAGTGTGCTGTATGTGTGGTGTACCGTACCCGGAAAGAGCTTTTGCCTATATCACTGAGTGCATGCTACATGCATGCATGCACGCCAGATAGACAGTGTGCTGTGTCGAACTCCAACGAGATCGGTTAACAATGGCGCCGAGCTACCGTAGAGATTGACCTTTTGTGAGCTGGCCTTATCATGAGTCGCTGGTTATCGACCTTTGTGACATTCGCGAGCGCAGCGTTGCAAATAATGAATAGAGACATACCAGTGGCATTTGTATCCATTCTCCGTTGTGCGTGACGCAATCTTTGAATGCAGTTTTTCTTAAACCTTACCAAAGATTAAGTTGGGTATTGAAGAATAAATAAATGAAAGCTGAAGCCTGAACTCCGGGAAGTACAAAATCGTTAAACTTATACTAACAAGTACGCGCACTACCGGTACAGACCTACCTACAAAACACGGGGCCGGTGCCTCACACTTAGCTTCCCCAAAACGGGTCACCGTAGGGTCACATATCAACATTATTTCTCTTCTATTTATATTTAATATAAATATTATTATTCAGTGTGAAATAAATATTATTATTCAGTGTTAAATTAACAAACACCTAAGATAATTACATTATATAACATGATGACGTTCTCGAGAAAAAGCACAATTTTGTTGAATGATGCTTGTTTGTCCTTATTTATTTGACTTGACTTGTAGGTCTAAGATTTGGGTGGACAAGTTATCTTGAATATGGAAGTCAGTATAGTGACAAGCTAATTTTCAAAGTTGTTGCTTTTTTACTATCATTATTATGATTATTATTATGCCTTTGAGTTCGGATTGGGCACTTTTGGGTTACAAAAAGAATTTGCTATGAAATGAATATGGTTGGAAAGACATTTTAAAGTAAAAGTAGATGATAATGATCCACATCCCTTGAAATAGTGTGCTTTTTGTTTAACTTCTTGACAGAACACGGTCCGCCATTTTGTAGGAACCAATATTCGACTCCACAACTTGGCGGACCGTATGTTCCTCTGCTTGTAGTGCCAGAGGCAAATTTGTAAATGTTTTTTTTATTACCAGAGGCAAATTTATGTTTTTTAATCACACCACAGCATGTGTTTTAGTGCATGAACAACACTTGATAAATTGCAATTCCATCCAGCAAAATTTTACGAAATTTGAAGACAATGTGCCCCTTTAACACCGTTTATAATCCAGATCTAGCGTACGGTGGAAATCTTGTGCTTTGTTGTAAAAGCATGAAACTTGGCACAAGGAGGCCTACTTATAAATGTTCAAATGGCATTATTTTTGCTTGTTACTTTTAAAAGCTTGAGAATAAGAGGTTTGGCTCTAAAGATGACTACATTTTATTGTCTTTGTGTCAGTTTGGGTTTGCCTGGTCCAGCGAGTCTATAAAAGAAATGTCAAAATTCAGGCCATTTTCGAAACCACGAGTTGGTTTATGGCTTGGGCTTGGGCTCCGTCAGTTGTTTCGAAGACGTGCGCTTTCCTTACGGGGCTTCCGTCAATCAGAAGGACGGATCCCAAACCGGAGTCCAAGTCTGAGCCGTGGAAACGATCACGGCCTAATTGTCTATTAATGCCTCCAAGTTTCACAATTGGGGCATATTAGTAAAATGATGGTTATTTCGCAAAAGGATTTTCATTTGGTTGATGTCTATTGTTGGTTCAAATGGTAGAGTTTAAAAAAGCATTTTCAAAAGTGTGATACTGTTTAGTCTCCAATTTTCAAGATGGCGACTATATTTTGATGAAGCAGCAGAATCAAGGAAAGCACTTGAGAAGCTAATAGACCTTTGTCATGGTGTGGCCATCTTGATTTTCTCCCATTTAAATCAATGTAACCAAACCGAGGCTGGAAGGAGAAATAGTCTGGTTCCGTTTTATACAATGAATATTAGCATTCATTACTGCTATTGGATACAGGGAACATGACCAAAATGGTGGCAGCATGATAATGGTCTATAGGCCTAGTTTTAAGCCTAAGGAGTCTGGGATCTAATTTTTCTTCTTTTTTTCATCCTTCCATGACACAATCAACTTAATAAATCACAGTTGGACACTTTCGCTCACTTAACGGGTGTCCGTGTTAACATTAGCGTGTCATACATTTTTATGAAGAGCATATTCAAATGGCCCAAACCAGTAGATGTGGACCCTTATAACTAAATAAAACGAATTCGAGCAAAAGATACATTTTAGATGTCCCCACATTTGTCTCTTTGTAAAGTTTATACATCTTCACTTGACACCATAAACAAACGCATGCCACGCTAACACTATTGAACAGTTTTCAACAGTCCGTTTACAATAACGTGCATGGAGCTCCATGGTTGCACATCCTTGCAACACCACCCCACTCAATTCATCTAAATATCTAACATTGGCACAGCTTACAGCCATTGTACAAGGACACCGAAGAAGCCATCTGGAATCCATATGGTTCGTTTCATCCAGTAGTGGCTATTCAATTCCTATGGGAATTCTTGGAGAGCTAGTTATTGATGGATTTTCTTTATTGAAAAAATCCCAATGGTAACAAGACAATTGGCATGCTATTTGGCTAGATGTAGTTGGGGAACTTGGATTTTTTTTAGATTACAAAATAACTGGCGGAGTTCCGCCTGTTTAATTAAAAAAGGACACTCAATAAGTGAGCGACGCATAATGCGAGGTTAATTCTAAATGTTTTTTGCGTGATCCTGACCTTTTAGGTCTGTAATATCGAAATCTGCCGTATCCAAAATGGCGGACAAAAATTTTCAAACATTTCGGTCATTTGCATAATATGATATACTCCTTAACTCGCACAGACTTGAAAACAATAAACGGTTTTGCAGCATCTTGCAATAGCAGCATACACATTTATTGTTGAAAACGAAATCCTGCGATCAGTAGATTATTACAATTGGCATTCTACACTTGAAATAGAAAACTTAAAAGACGTGTACATGTACATTCTACGGTACGGAGTCCAAACTAAAAGTTTTACGACAACTTTAGGGACCTGTTGAAAAGAGCGTGTGAACTTCACATTTCTGGCTGACAGGTAAAATCAATGTCACAGGGAATGATTGACTGATTACAATGATGAGAGATCCCATTAATTTAAAGAAACCTACAAATATAATCTTGCTAACGTACTGAATAGAAATCTTATTGAACTACCAAACCCATACAAAATACATGATTGTTGAAGCATTTCGGTCATTTGCATAATGGGATATACTCCTTATAACTCGCACAGACTTGGAAACAACAAACGGTTTTGCAGCATCTTGCAATAGTAGCATACACATTTATTGTTGAAAACGAAATCTAGCGATCATTAGATTCTTACAATTGGCATTCTACACTTGAAATAGAAAACTTAGAAGACGTGCACATTCTACGGTACGGGGTCCAGACTTTAAAACTTTGTTTCGACAGCAAACATTTGTGCCTAATTGGGGAGATGGCAAAATGTCCTCTTTTGTTTCAACTAAAAAGATAGCATGTTAGTAGCCAGGAAAAGCCATTGAAAAAACCTGAGCTGGGAGAACATTGATCTAAAATATCAGTTTTTTCACGATGAGCTTTCAAAAATGAGCACGATGCCAGTCACAAATTGTACATTTGACATGGTAAGTTGGCTGGTAACCCTGTTAAGCATAATGATGTTGTGCTTAGCTTCGTAATTGTGTTTGTGCAGCTCTATATTAACTTTGGCCATGTTGTACAATAAAGATTGATCACATCCCACCCCGAATCATGCAAGTGTAAAAACATTCCTTATGTCTAGTGCACTAATTATAGTACAACTAAAACTCAATAAAGCAGTATTTTCTGCCTGGATTAAATGTCACAATTTGTTTCATGACAATACGACTCTCAGTAATATTACTTTATGATAAAACTTCACTTTAAAACCTTCCTGGTCAAAATTGACCCGGATTCGTGTCCCGTTCGGCCTGGCCCCTTTCTGGGTCAGTACTACTTGGAATCTGTGTCAAGATGAGCCAGGAAAGGATCAAAATGACGCAGAGTCCGAATTAAAATTTTATATCTTAACCACTTTCCCGGTCAGTCTCACCCGGAGTGGGTTTAGAGCCCCCCCCCCCCCCGCCAACTCGGATTCCGGATCAATTTTGACACGGGAGTTTTTAGAGTGTATTGTGCGAGCCTTAGATAATGAAATACAAATGCGGGGAAAACTCTATTGTCGACGAACTCAATTTTCTTTTAACCGCTCTTACATTAGTGTCAGTGGACTGAATCATATCTAAGAGGTATTGGACCCATATTCTGCAACAAACCACGCCCATTTTGCAGAATTGGCTTCAATGATTTAACACACCCACCCATGGAAATTATATAAAGCTTTTTTTTATTTTATTTTTTTACTTTTTTTATCGCAAATAGCAGTGGGTGGGTGACTAAATTTACTACGGCCGCAAACAGGCCAGGTGGGTCTGAATGCTTAACAGATGTACCGCCAATAGGTTACATGACTGTATGTGCGAAAACCAAAATCGTTTGACAAAACGGGACCGGCCATTGGGGCACTGGTGGATTCGCTGGGTCCGGTCACAATCCCCACGTGTTCTCCGTTTCCGATGACGTCACCTACCGTCGGATATGAGTAATTATCCCAGCACCGTGCACCTGTCAAGTAAGAGGAATATGGGTTTCCCCACTCTCCTGCACCGATAGGGCCAGCAAAGCCCCCCCATCTAAATAAATAAATAAAAAGTTGAAAGCACAAAAAAATGTGTTGGACTGATAACTCCTGCCAATGGGTATTATTAGGCCGTGTCCGAATTGACGGGAAAGGCTACAGCTACGGCTTGATCGCCACGTCACCATGTGTTGAAGTATGGGACGTCTTCCAGTCGATAGCTGTAGCCATAGCCGTCAATTCTGATACGGACTGGGAAGTCTTGAACAAAGACTACACAGACCTTTGAAAAATGTATTGTGCTAAGCAACAAAATAGTAGAGTACCAGCACGAGCACTGTACACTATTTTTGACTTATAACATTTTTATGTTTTGCTTTTTTTTCTTCTTCTTCTTCTTTCTTTCTTCTGTTTCAAATACTAAACGGCTTCATATTGGGCTCGAGTCAATGTCTCACCTATGCGGGACCGTTGCCCCGGCTCTCTCAAGGACATGTGCCACAAAGATGTTGCATTTGTTGGTGCCCGCTCCTGCTCCAGTGGAACTGGAAGCCCGTGACCATCAACTGTCGCCTACGTAACTCCTGGCTATTCGGGCGATGCTTGTGCCCGACACCGCTTCTGCCATGCCAACCTAAAGCCAAAATATAACATTAACATTAGTTTTGGAAACGTTAAAATTCACGTCTTTAGTTACAAATAAACATTGGTTATTAAACACACTATACATGTTTTGGTACTAGTTTTTTATTAAGGGGTTTTGTGAAGTATATAAACGGGACGACGTCATACTTGTTTGAAGAAGTTGTTACCATCCTCTAGGTGCGACTTAACTAAACTATATTGTTGTGAATGTGCCTGGAAGAATGACTTAACGGTAGTTTTACCAGTATACTAGCGTAAAGGCAAAAATGTGCAAAATAGTGTGTCAAGAAAACTGGGCTCAAGGTTTGATCAGTTTTTGCCATAAGAGAGGTTAAAGGGACACGTTGCCTTGGATTGGGCGATTTGGGCTACAAAAAGCGTTTGCTCTAAAATGATCATAATAATAATAATAATTATTATTATTATAATAATAATAATAATAATAATAATAATAATAATAATAATAATAATAATAATAATAATAATAATAATAATAATAATAATAATAATAATAATAATAATAATAATAATAATAATAATAATAATAATAATAATAATAATAATAATAATAATAATAATAATAATAATAATAATAATAATAATAATAATAATAATAATAATAATAATAATAATAATAATAATAATAATAATAATAATAATAATAATAATAATAATAATAATAATAATAATAATAATAATAATAATAATAATAATAATAATAATAATAATAATAATAATAATAATAATAATAATAATAATAATAATAATAATAATAATAATAATAATAATAATAATAATAATAATAATAATAATAATAATAATAATAATAATAGGGCCCCCCCTAATAATAACAATATTGGAAACTTTTAAAACTTCTCTCCCCCATGGATGATTTGTCGTTTTTTCCTGAGGAGTTTGTGTTTTGAAGATCGTAAGCTACGACATCCTGGGGTCTATATCTGCACAAGATCACCCCTCGAGGATGCGAATTACGTAATATGTGACTGTATGACAAGAGCATTACTGTAGTTTGTAGTAGGTTTGGTGAAATCTTACCACACCCAGGGATAAAGCTATACACCCATTATTATCAATCCCAAGACCTTTCAAGGGGTTTGTAGATGTTGTCAGTCATAATAATTGTAAAACAAATCATTTACAATGTTATTTTGGTAAAATATTTTGCTAAATACAGGCCTAATGCATACTTCCGAATGCATACTGTATTGCTGGACACTAACTATAGTTTATAGAAGGTTTTTACGAAATCTACTACCCCTCCCCCCCCCCCCCCCCGACACACATGTGGATGTTTGGGTTAGCATGGTATCTGTTACCTTGATAAAAGTCAACCAGTCTCACACAGGCTTCATCTGATAGCTACAATACAGAATGGTTGATGGTTGTACGAAGTACCCTATCCCTTGAGACTTTGCCAAGATTTATGTGTACAAACAGATGGCAGCCCTCCCGACCGCAGGATTTGTATTGAGATTTTCAAGGTGAATGAACTCTACCCTGTGCAAATAACACCTGCCATATGTTTCCGCATGGTTTGATGGTGGACTGCCCAAAAGTTGAATTTTTTTTTTATTTCCTGGGCGGAATTATGGGGAAAAGGGCAAAAACCTACTACAGACTGTAGTATTGCCCACTCCCTGGCAGGTTTTAAATCATGGTTGGAAAGATCTTTTATAAGTAGAATATAAAGACCCACACAATATCCTCCAACATTGTGTGGTTTTCCTTTTACTTCGTGAACTAACACGGTCCGCCATATTGTGGAGTTATAAATTTGGTTCTACAAAATGGCGGGCCGTGTTAGATCACGAAGTAAAAGGAAAGAAAAAATTGTATGGGAAATTTGTGTCGATCATGATATTTTACTTTGTTATCTTGTTTATCTTGTGCATGTTATCTTTCCAACCATATTTATTTCATTGCAGACGTTTTTTAGAGCACAAAGCGCCCAATCCCAGGCACAACGTGTCCCTTTAAATGTTGCACGTAAACATGAAAATATGGGTGTAATTCTGCAGCAGCAAAAATGGTACAGTAAAGCCACATGCTTTGAGCCATCTTATTGCTTACGACCTTCTGTTACTCGGACAACATATATCCACACAACTCCATCCATAAAGAATGCTCTAGGCTAATCTCAAACCTTTCTGGTTAGCAAATTAACCTTTTCATAATATTTCATTTGCATGCCTAGTGGTTTGAACTTTGCAATCGTTATTATTTTGGTGTGTGTGTCCGGTAGGCGCATTTAATTATAAGAACGTTTCCTAATTTTACGATTGGAAGCTTTGTTAGGTGGTAAAACTTGAATTTATAAACCAATTTGGTTTGCTGTTGGACCATGAAATCTCCCCAAAAGAGTTATGGTCGTGAATGGAAAACTGAGAGCCGTGTGTATTAAAGGCAATGTCTACCTTTGAATTTTTGGATTGTTCGAATGTTTTAATCCTATATAGTTTAAATAATACAACTAGCCTAAAATAAAACTAGCCTGTGAAAATTTAATATCAAAAGATGGTAGCGATAGATATTGCCGAAAATCTGGCCCGGTTATGTCTACGCAGAAAGAGTAATACATAATTGGATACACAATCTGAGAAACGTTTCATGCACGAACATTTCTTAGAAAGAAATGTTTTTGAATCCCTCTCTCTAAAACCACATTCCTTTGAAGGGAATTGTTTCTTCTTCTATTTTAAGTCGTACGATATCAGCAGCTGCAGTGCTTCTTACCAAGTAAGTCTTCGACGGTCGTTATTTTTTTGGAGTAATTATCAAAGGTAAACCCTCCCTTTAAGAACTCGGAGGTTCTTTTTAAAAATACAAACACTGGGTGTTATTTGTTTCTCTCAGTATCTAATATAGGTAACACCGTGTCGGTGTTGTCACATACTATAACTACCTAATTGAACACCAATCAGTTTTCTCTGGTGGAGCCCCACTCGTGCCATTGACTGGTGCATATTTCACAGAATCGCCAATGATATCTTACTACTGCAAACAGTAACTTTCGGCTACAAGTAAAGGTATCATTCAGCTGCCACTCTAAGTTCCTTGCGCCTGCAACTTTTTAACTTAAAGCTACAACTAAGTATTTTTCAGCCGCCGCTTAGTGCCTTGTGCCCGCAACTTTTTTAATTTAGAGCTACAACTAAGTATCTATTCAGCCGCCACTTATTATCTTGCAACCGCAACTAGTTTGTTGTTTTTCCTACGCGGCCGCAGATTAGTACCTTTCGGCCGCCAACAATTGCAGCTGCAATTTGGTATCTTTAGATTGTAACTTCTTGTATAGTGGCCACAACCTGGTATCTTGCGACTACCACTTACAATTTTAAGGTGTAAACCTATTATCTAGGCAACAACTTCGTCACAGTTTCTTTTTTAACGGCCACAGCTTGGTGTCTTTCGGTCGCCACTTATTATCTTTGCTGCAACTTGTATCGTGCTGCCAACTTCTTATCTTACTTGGTATCCAATTGCGGCATCAACAGCTTGCTATCTTAGCCGCAAGCTCACAACTTAAAAAGTATCTTGACCGCAACTTATAGTATCTTTTACGGCCGCAACTTTGTGCCTTTTACGGCCTTAACTATTAGTGTATTTTACGACCGCAACTATAAGTGTCTTTTACAGCCGTAACTATCAGTGTCTTTTACGACCGCAACTGAGTGCCTTTTACGGCCGCAACCACTAGTGTATTTTACGGCCGCAACTTAGTGTCTTCTACGGCCGCAACTATTAGTGTTTTAAGGCCGCAACTATTAGCGTCTTTTACGGCCGCAACTATTGGTGTCTTTTATGGCCGCAACTTAGTCCCTTTTACGGCCGCGACTATTATTGTCGTTTACGGCCACAACTATTAGTGTCGTTTACGGCCGCAACTTAATGCCTTTTGCGGCCGCAACTATTAGAGTCACTTACGGCCACAACTGAGTAGCTTTTACGGCCGCAACTGTAGTGTTAGTGTTGTTTACGGCCGCAACTGTAGTGTTAGTGTCGTTTACGGCCGCAACTGGGTGGCTTTTACAGCCGCAACTATTAGTGTTGTTTACGGCCGCAACTTAGTGTCTTTCTTCTGCCACAGTTGTGTAGAATGGGGCTCGATGATCATTCAATTTAAAATAATTGTCTTAAAAGAATACTTACCCAGAAGGTAGACACCAGTGCCAGTGCCGTCAAGATTGCAAGTATTCGTTGAGCCATGGCAGACGATGGTCGAACAAACGATGGAATTTGGGAAATCTCTCTCACGACAATGACAGGAAACGGTTAGAATGCGACAGCTCACGGTCACAACAGTGGCTGGTCGAGGCCCTGGCCTTCTTTTATACGTTTTCAAGACTCTTTTTTCTGCAGAAGTTCCTTTATCCACCAAAAAAAAATCAGTATAAAGTTATACCACTGTTTGTCACACATGGGGGCCGGTTCGTTTTACCATCAAGATCCGGGTGCGTGCCAAACCAAAATTGTATGGTTACAAGGCTTAAGGTGGGTATATCCACTTTTAGTTTAAAAAAATATTCATTTCCAAAATGACTGAATAGTCAACTTCCCTCACCTCCCTTCTTCCAAAGGTGTCGTCCCTACATCCAATCCCATTTACCCCCAACATTTACACAATCAACACTATTCCAATGGTGTTGGGTGAAAATCTCGGAGGTGGGTATAATTCCCGCATCCCAGTTTTTCTTCCTCTTTTTTTGTTTAACACTGCGCCAGAAGTTGACGCAGCTTAGTGTCATTTTGCATCTGTAAATTTAAAGATTCTGTTATTTTTTGTTGTCCCTTTCCTGTAAATGGCGATTCATCCAATGTTGGTTTGGACAATAAATACAAATACAAATACAAATTCACTTACGAACTATAATTTGTTGTGTCTTTGTCTGTAAACACCTAGCCTTCATTCAGTGAGCTCCTATTGTCCCTATTTTGTGTATACTAGTTTTTTGGCAACAGTTAAACTTTCAAACTGGGTACTTTCACCGACCGGGGACCCCCGTATTGTCCTCTTTTGTTATATTAGGTCTCCGCTTTGAATGTGTATACATACTCATGTCAGTCCATTGTTTGTGGAGTAGTGACGCCGCCACTGGTAAACACTTCGTTGTTTTGGGGGAGTTGTAGAAATAAAACTTAAATCTCGCCTTCAAGGTTTTCAATAAGCACTCCTAACCCAAAATGTGGAAACGTACAGTTGTCCTACCAAAGTCACACCTCACTTTTCACAAAAAATGATCTTCGCTGCTGCAGCAGGGCGAAGTGTCTTTAACAGAGGTTTAAAACATTTAGGAACACGCAAACCCGGATCTACTCTCCATGGTTTCTGTGGGTCCCTACTGATTTCAATTTGCTCTTCATCAGGGTAGTGTTTGTCACGCTATTTCATGCTACATATCTTCTTGACCTTGGTGTAAATTCCCTTATAAACAGTTTCATAATCCTTATAGGGGTCTACCATTGTTGTGAGAAAACTGGAAAATGTAGTTTGAACCTCCATCTGTCTTTTACTTATCAATTTTTGGCAGGTCAGCTGTTGCTAAAAGAGACTTACTGCTTTATCCCAGAAATTACCACCTCGAAGGTGTTGTTTTTACCAACTGGCTTGCTCTTCACTTGGCAAAACAAAATGAGACCCAACGTAAAGCAAACACTGTTCAAGTTTAAGCACAGAAAGTAAGGTTATGATAACCAGGCACGGATTTAGGGATGAACGCAGCCGGCGGCCCCCTCCCCATTTTCACCCACTGAACAAATGAATTGAAAGGCAACAAAGCAAGTTCTAAAAAAAATTGTAATGGGTTAAAAAATAATGTGTCAAGCGCTTTATAAAATGTCCTCGGTTGCACCACTGACCATAATGTTTAAAACGTCCCTGAGGCCCTACAAAATTCAACAAAGTAATTATAATCTAAGAGCGACTACACTACACCAATGGAGTGAATTTATACAAACAATTTTTCCGGGGTCAAGACATGGGCCCGAACCCTTGATGGGCCTGTCGTCAGGGTGCACCACACTAAATAAACTCCCATAGTAACCAACGGTAAATGCTAAATATTCGAAAATATTCAAAACATAGTTGAAGTCTCTCAGACTCCTGAAAACTAATCAGATTTTCAGACAACTAAACTTCAGATTTCTTTTCAATTTTTGGTAGGTTAGCCGTTTGGAATTTTTGCTAATTACACAAGAAAAAAACACCCCCGAAAATGTGCTTTTTCCCAAACCGACTTGATGCCATGCAGTTTTCATCGGGCACTTCTCTAATTTACAAGCCAAACAGGACCAACTTTAAAGCCTGAATTTATCAAATCCCCCCCCCCAAAATAAAAAAAAAGTTTAAACACACAACCCCCAGGTTGTGATAGATTCTTACCATTACACATTATATTAATTGCATGACCTACAAAACCTAATAATTAAAAAGATTCTGTTGGTATACAAATTATGACAATTAGCTTGGCGCGTGAATTTTTGCCTATTAGTGTGTGGTGCACCTATATGGGCAGTCATTTATTCTTTATGGTCAAAAATTTAAGCTTGAAATGTTAAGAATAATCTCCCAATAGTGTCGGCTGAGCGTGCGCACTGGGTACAGGAACACCCATTTTTGGCACGTAAAAGCGTGCCAATAGGTCTATGTCCGGAGCCAAATTAGTGTCCAGTTTCAACTAGTGTCCGGCTGCAGAATATAAAGTAATTTGCAAGAAGTTACAGTATTAATTGCCAAGATCGAACAGTAAGTATGCAGGAATACGAACAGATGACAGTATTTGGCAAGAAGTAACGGACAATATTTTGAAGGATTGGTTGGACCATAGAGCAAGGGGTCCTTGCTCTATGGTTGGACAGTACAGTATTTTGGCAAGAGGTTAGCAGGCAGATTACGGACAGTATTTGCCAGGAAGGGACAGTATTTTGGCAAGAAGTTAACCTGAATTTCTCTTAAATTTCCCTGAATAACTTGCATCACACATTGCATTTTGGCAGAAAAACTACTCCTTAATCATCATTACGTGGATATTAAAGGATGTAAAATTTATTGCGCGTGGTAATTACAAAAGTTTAGAAAAGTTGACGAGTGAAACAAAGCCACGGGGCTAGGCTGATTCAGTAGGACTAGCTAGTAAAGCCACGGAGCGTTTTAGTATCCGAGTTGGCAACTGTGGCTACGGCTACGACTGTTGCTAAGGACGTCCTATACTTCAGCGTACGGTGACGCGGTGATCCAACCGTAGCTGTAGCCGTAACCGCCCATTCGGACGGCCTCACCCACCAGGACTTGCTCAAGGATGCAAACATCGTCAATGTGAAAGTGTAAGTCCCACTGCCCTAAATGCCACGAAGAGATTACGGCTACAGTTACTACTGGATTGCTGCTGTGAAGCATTGGATGTCATTAGAGCAACACTCTTATTCTTAGCAACAGTCGTAGCCATAGCGGCAAACTCAGATCTGGCATCCAACTAGTTGGATCGCGTACCGAACCTTTTAAGTGCACCGACTTAAAACTAGGCACAAACTGGTGTGCAAACATATTTTTTCTGAATATTTATTTTTGGAGGCTGTGCATTAAAATAGTGTGCAAGTTAGCATATAATCTTGGGGTTCTGTGCTTCAACTTTTGAGAAGGAGACTTGATAAAATTTTGGTCCTATTTGGCTTGGGAAGTGGAAAGATGCTTCATCAAAGACTGGCAGCATCCCCCCGGTTTGGAAAAAAAAACATATTTCGTGGGTTTTACTTTCTGGTTAATTGTTTTTATTAGCAAAAATTCCAAATGGTTGACCTACCGTGTGTGATCATCTTAAGGGTGTACCTCACTAAATAAACTTGCTTCCCATATCAACAAATGCTAAGTCTTCAAAAATACTTTTAAAATACTGTAAAGTCGCTCAGCCTCTTGAAAACCAATTAAATATATTTTCGGTCAAATAAACTTTAGATTTTCTTTTCAATTTTTGGGCAGCTGTTCCACAGACAATACCCAATGGTCTGTGTCCATCACAGACATCCTGTGGCAGGTGCCCATGATGGTCTCTTTAAATTGGAAATAGCGCCCTCAATTGAGCTCTGTAAAAAATGATTGCATAATTTTGACCCCGGTGCTCGGTGCTCGACACGCGCATGCGGAACGTCCTTGTCAAAATAGACACCTGAATGCCGGAAAGTGTGAACAACTTACAAATTCAAGATGGGCATTATGAGGGCAACCTTCTTCCTGAAGAGGGCAACTAGACGGAATGTCTTCCACTCATTGGATCTCAGAAAAAAGGTAAAAATCTGACATGCTTTTTAATTGCCTTACTGTATGAGCGTAACTGTTTTGCGTGTATTTCCGACATTATTGCATCTGAAACTGAGTGAGACTGTTTCGTCCAAACCTGACAATTGTCATGGTCCCAACTTGAGTGTTTAAGTTGGGAAGTCCCAACTATGGTTGGGATCGCGCGTAGGACACCGTGATCGATCATGCATGGATTACTGTGTGTGACCAGAGACACAAGCTGATGCAGTCAGCGTTAATTAACAAGATTCTTTATTTCAAACCCGGGTCTCGGCTCTGTACAAACTCATGTCAAAGCTGATAGTGATGATGGGGAAATTAGAGCCGGTCGCAAAAGCCGGTGCCCAGGACGAGGTTTGGAATGATAGTAATCGCAAATGGACCGCTAACCCGGTGTAAATTGTGTTTTTTATTATAGACCATGAAGTGGTTCTGACAGCGGCCTCATGTTAATGCTGGGTGATGCTTTCATGCTGTCATAGGCCTACGCATTGGACTTTCTCTTCCCGTGAAAAACCAAAATTCTAATTAATCTCAAATATTCTCAAGGGAAAGTGGTCTTAAAAACTTCATATGATACTTACTATTATTACAGTGTATTATGTTTTTAGTTTATTCATAATTAATGGGGGTGCTTTGTGTTACTGCGATCCCAACTATAGTTGGGACGTCCCAACTTTAACACTCAAGTTGGGACCAGTCCCAACTATAGTTGGGACAATTGTCAAGTTGGGACGGAACAAGACTACTGCATACTGGATAAATATCCGATTAATCGTTTCGCTCAAGACGATTCCCGTCCGGATCACGTGATGTCAATTCATTCATCCATTCATTCAATCAGGTTTATCATTCAACTCAAAATTTAGCAACATCAGTACAGTACTACTACTACTAGTTAAAAAGACTAACAAATTTGACGTGTTAACATTATTTAAAAACTACAACAGTTTGTGAAATTAAGAAGAACAAATATGTAACTGTAAAGTGATAAAACCTAAAAATACTAAACAAACAACAATAAGGAGATCAAAAACAGTGGAACTAGATACAAAAAGCACAAAAAGTTGATCTCATCCAGCAAACTCATGAGATAGTGATTCACAGAACTGCCTTTTATGTTGTCAAATTGTTTCGGGTCCATTTGATCTTTGATGTCAGCCATCGACCACTCAGCAAGGAAACTTTCAAACTCACATGCTATAATCGGAGTGATGGAGATAGGTCAAAGTTGACAGAATTCAGTGAATGGGGATGACTTTGGCACAGGACAAACAGATGCCGTGTTCCAATTGCTTGGGAAATGGCCACCACGCAGACAATCATTGAAAATTGCAGTTAAAGGGGCTCTGGCATCTTGTAGGCGAATTCCTTCAACACCCGAATAGGGACATCTGTCGGGTGACCAGATTTTGTCGCTTTCACTTTATGAAGCCTACTGTAGACATCCTGCCTCGCAATGAGATAAAGACACAAAATTTAGTATAAAACCATTACATAGAAACAGAGCCTTCAAAAACAGTGCAACCTGAGGCGCATATCTGAGAAAAATTTCAGTAGTTGACTGCTACTGGTTTTACTCTTTTTTGTTACCAAAATCAATATCTCATTTTGAGTTAAGGAGATACTCTTACATAGATCTCATAATTAATTAATGAAAAAGTGGCAGTCGGATACAGAAAATTTACCCATCTACAAGAAATGTTGTGATGCTGTATAGTGTAATGGAAATTTTTTATGGTGAAAGTTGAGTCTGGTCCTGATTTTGATAAAACACCTTAAAAAACTAATTAAGGCGAGCAAGGTTTGGAACCGAAAAGTTGTCTATCGGACTGCCCAGTGCCAGCGGCGATGTTCGGCGCAATCTTTGAAAATGGACAGGTTTTTGAGTTGAGTTGTGCATACTCAAAAAGCTGATTGTATTTGTCTCTTGGCAAAGGTGACAAATAAGGTTGAGCTCAACAGCATGGTATCAGCTTGTCTAACGATGAAAACTGCGCCAGCAACGCTGTTAAACCGTCGTGTCCGGAAAGAAAGTTATTCATATATGCAAACTGTGTATTTCATGTCAATTTCGTGCCTCTGTGACTGACAAGTAAACCGCACAATTTAAAATTAGTTCAATACATGGGAATACATGTATGCAAAGTTCAAGTTTAAAATTTGCACTCGCAAATTTTTAAACTGT
This sequence comes from Pisaster brevispinus, assembly GCA_023634235.1. Taxonomy (NCBI): domain Eukaryota; kingdom Metazoa; phylum Echinodermata; class Asteroidea; order Forcipulatida; family Asteriidae; genus Pisaster; species Pisaster brevispinus. The sequence continues at coordinate 8,427,417 of JAMKCF010000014.1, read as the reverse complement.
TCATTTTCAAAGATTGAGTGTAACAGTGACACTCATTTGTGATCGCCATGCTATGACAAAAAAGTATCTAATAATAGTAGTAATGTATGCCCCTAGTTTATTATATACCTGGAAATCATAGCTCTTGGCCAAATTTGTGATTCGGACAAGTCACATCATGAAGGTCATGTGACAGTAAAAGCAGTAAAAAAAAAAAATTCCATTTGTAATTGTAGATATTGTTCTCCATGACTCGAAGCGCATCCTCTGTCAGTGGTAACGTGGAATTGGTGAGTAGACACTTTTAAAAACATTTGTTTATTTGCCTTATTTCAAGTTCCCCTCAAACAAGGCTTTTTTTTAATCTTTTTTTTTTATATTTTGTTTTTATGAGATATCGCCCAACTCGCAAGGCCAGATGGCCACTTCAAGGTGAGGGCTAAACTTAACTGATTTGGGATGTCGACCCAGATCAATTGTCACCAGGGGCATGTTGCCACCTACTCCTGGGGCTGAAACAGGGTTACCCCCTTCACAGTCCGTAAGGATGTAGGCATGGGTATCAACCACTAGGAGCCTGGTTGGCAGAGCAGAATGCACTACCTTCCCAACTTTTTACAAAGCAATTATGGTTAAGTGCCTTGCTCAAGGACACAAGTGTCATTACCGGGATTCGAACCCACACTCTGCTGCTGACCACACCAGAACTTGGGTCAGATGAACTAAACCGCTTGGCCACGACACGTCACTGTTGCACTCATTATTTTTAATCATGTGAGGGGAAATGGAATGTACGTGATGGACAGGATTTACATGATGCGAAACAAATGTTATTATTGTTATTTTATTCGGCCTTTGATACAAGAGAACTACATACAGGCAGTCAAAATCAAATCAAACTGTAATAGCCCATGTGCATTTCCCAATGAGCAGAGTGACGGGCAAAGGATTCTGGTTGAAATTTGAGTCCGAGCAACAACCATCATGATGCAATGCGGTACACAACTATGCACAGTTTATTGTAAAATACAGCATGGTGTTTGTATTGGAAGCTTCTTTTTTTTTCTTTCTTTTTTTTTAACTGTTTTTGGTTTCCCAAGATGCATTTCTCAGGATTTTTCTCAAAATCTCCTTGAGCCTTCAAATTTCCTTGAAAGAAGTAAATCAGTCACCAAAGGGAGAAAGAAACCAGTCCACATTGTGTCCAAACCTGTATTTCTGGTGATGCACAGAGTCAGTTAACTTCCTTAATCATAGCAGTTGGGAGGTTCTGGGTCTAGAATAAGCAATAACCCGGGCCCTTAAGTTAAGGATTTTTCAAATTCACCAAATCTCATCTCTGAATACACCTGACGACCAGTCACAATTTTCTACTTGGTGGTCTGGTTGATTTGCTCGTTGTTGAAAAACAACCCAATTTAATATGAAGTACGGCCAAGTTAAAATCAAGCTAAACAGTCCTACTGGCTTGTCACTGAAAAAGTTAATGGCAAATTCTTCTTATTTTTAAAGCTAGGGTTACTATTCAGTTGAAAATCATACTGTATTTTTAGACTTCTTCATTTTTAATCATGCTGTACAGGTAGTTATTTTTGTGTAGTGTCACTTAATAATGTATAAACCACAAAGGGAACTAATGTATCGTATTTTTTTATTCTTTTGCATTTAGGATGTACACAAGATTCGTAACATCGGAATTTCAGCCCACATTGATTCAGGCAAAACGACCTTAACAGAGCGGCTTCTATTTTATACCGGCAGGATCAATAAGATGCATGAGGTAAAAAGCTCCCCAGTCATACCCAGTTAGACCCAGTTCATCCTCAACTTTTATTGTACAGGATCCCATCCTACCCCCATCCCAACCCATTTTCCCCGACCAACATACCTTGTACAAAAATGTTGAAAAACCTCAACTCTAAATTAACACTTCTGCATCTGTTCTCCATGCTACAGCACATTTCATTGCCTAAAGTTCATCTTTAACAGTATGCTCTCTTAGAAACAATCTATAAGCTACCCGCTTCACTCCCCCTCCCCACCCCACCCACACCCGACATTGCTACCCAAAGCAATCACACCACAAACATTTCTCATGTTGTACCCCTTAGTATATCAGTAAGAATATTCACATGTAGGTAAGACCTTATACATGTCAAAGTGTTCCTATTTCTTGAATGGTCAAGTATCATTTCTGTTTCACACCGATAAGTTTACTTAAAGGATAAATTTACTTTGAGATACTTTGACTGAATTTTCAGGTGAAAGGAAAGGACAATGTAGGCGCCACCATGGACTCGATGGAGCTAGAACGCCAGAGGGGCATCACCATACAGTCAGCAGCTACTCACGTTGAATGGAAAGATTACTGCGTTAACATCATCGACACCCCAGGTAGGATTCGAACCAACGTCAGACAAGTTCACAATATCCATTTCATGGAAAGTGTTTGTTTTGGCGTGTCGTGGCCGAGCGGATAACAGCACCAGACTCAAGCTCTGGTGCTTCTGATCAGCAGAGTGTGGGTTCGAGTCCCGGTCATGACATTTGTGTACTTGAGCAAGACACTTAACCATTATTGCTTCGACCTTCGGATGGAACGTAAAGCCGTTGGTCCCGTGTGTTGTGTAATGCACGTAAATGAACCCAGTGCACTTATCGCAAAAGAGAAGGGGTTTCCTCCCGTGTTCCTGGTTTGATTGGCTGCATATTGCACCACAGCACCTTGTAAACCATTACAAGGTGCTATGTAAAGGAGTAGGTCTCATACTTCAAACGTAGCCCCAAATACCTTGCAGAAAAAATACTGAATGTTAAGCGCTTAGAGGCTGGCCTGCAGTAGGCGCTATACAAATACGTTATATTATTATTACACTCGTCATGCAAATGGCGAACGAAACAGAGTGTCGTGGTCGGGTGGTCTAGGTCTCAAAGAGCTGGTGGCTGAGTAATCGGAGTAAGGGTTCGAGTCCTGGTCATGACACTTGTGTTTTTATGGTAATTAATTTCTGGAGTAATTTCCCCTACCTTTAATTGGTGTGATGATTACATCGGGACAAAGACATTTTGGCTTTACCTTTCGTTTTTCCAAGGTTGAGATCCAACCTTGCAAATAGGGAAATCCGACTGAAAACTTCCGTTCCGATTTTCCACCTTGGATGTCTTATTTTTAGAAATCCGACTCCTGTAATTTTTTTCACTTTGTTTTATAAATGTAACATCAAAGTATAGTTTGTTATAACTGGTCAGAATCGAACTATTGCGACGATGTGCAGAATGTACACAGTCACAGACACTTGCTCTGAGCGACACACAAGATTGTGGTCGCAATGTATGGGTAACAGGGTTGGTAGTTATCGTTATCTCGCTACATGTTACATATATTTTCTTTTTAGGTCATGTTGACTTCACTGTGGAGGTGGAGAGAGCGTTGCGCGTACTCGACGGTGCTGTGCTTGTACTCTGTGCCGTCGGGGGAGTCCAAAGCCAGACCTTCACCGTCAACAGACAGATGAGGAGATACAATGTGCCGCGACTTGCTTTCATTAATAAACTAGACAGGTGGGTGAAAAAGTGGAAAGGTGGTTGTGGTTCAGTCATGGTGTGACATCCCAAGCATTTAAATCTCCTTCTCCTAGTTTAAGGTTGTAGCACTGCACAGCTTAACCAACCTTTATCAGAGTCTAATGTCAGAGATCTTGTCGGCTTGTCATGTCGTGGCGTGTCATGGCCGAGTGGCTTAGTGCATCGGACTCAAGTTCTGGTGGCCTAGTCATCAGGGTGTAGGTTTAAATCCCAGTCATGACACTTGTTTCCTCGAGCAAGACACTAAATTATAATTGCCTCTCTTCACCCAGGGGTAAATGGGTACCTGTGAGGGTAGAGATGGTTCTTGTGATTGATTTAGCTTGGTGCGCTTCATACAGTATTTGGCAGCACAGGCTGTATGCTCCCAAGGGTGCTGAGGTTTAAGGAATTAATTTTGAAAATGACACAGTGACCAGCGGTAATATTGTGAGATCACCGTGAGTGTTCACATAAGAAGCAACTATTATAAATATACATCTTTTAGTCAAAGAAGACTGTTTCCCAGTTTCAGTTTGTTTTTCAATTTTTGCACATAATGTACAAGAATGCCCGGATTCAGTGTTTTTTTTATATATACTTTATCCAGACTGAATGCCAATCCAAACCGCGTCTTGTCTCAGCTTCGAGCCAAGCTGAACCACAACGCAGCCTTCCTGCAGCTCCCCATCGGACTGGAGTCCAAATGTAAAGGAGTGGTGGACCTCATCCACAGGCGAGCGATCTTGTTCGATGGAGAACAGGGGTAAGACATTAAGATTATTTCAGAAAAAGTTCTTGACTCTGGCTTTGTCTTTGACTTGAGTTACATCGACCACTTGTAAGTCTTGTGATTGACAAAATAAGCAATCCATTAAGCTAAGTCACATTTCAAATGTAATCGTCTTTATATTTATATTGTACAGAGAATTTTCTAGTTTGTTCCTCGAATTGATATCATATTCAATCAAACAGCATTGAGTTGTACCTTTTGACTGGCAAAAATGTCCTCTTTGGAATGTGCAGACCTATTTGGGTTTTATGTCCGATTACATCATGTTTCTAATTTCACTCTGGAAGAGTATCAAATAAAATGTCATTTTACACCATTTTAACAGCAGGTGAGCAACTCGTTACTTATTCTCAAATTTCATTTGGACTCTATCTGTTGAAAAATGAGTGCATCCACAAAACTCACTTTGACCTTGGAGCCTCACTTGAGCCATTTATAGACCATTTTTTCTGTAAAATCATCACCACACGCAATTTTGTTATCACAAATTTTCCAGTTTAAAGGGTGTGGACAATTCATGCGTAACAGCAATTTTGTTTTGTTTTGGAACTGTGGATATTTAATAGTCACATGGGAATAATTGGGAAATGTCAATTCTGAACGTGACCTTTTAGCAGTTGAGTGGAACCAGGTCAAATCTTGCAGCCAATTGCGGCCATTATGAGTGAGCTGCAAAGGGTCAATGGAATGGTCCGTTCAGTGTTGAATTCATTGAGCAATCAAATAATTGTTGAATGTAGGATGGAGGGTAGTGGAAATTGGGACGGTTGTTGAATTTCAATTTTTCTGATTCCCCTTTTTTCATCCTACAGTCAGAATGTTGTATTTGCAGACGTTCCACAAGAAATGTTGTCCGAGATGGAGGACAGACGCCAGGAAATGATTGGTATGTAGCTTAACATCCCCCGCCCCGCCCCGCCCCGCCCCGCCCCGCCCCGCCCCGCCCCTTCCTCTCTCTCTAACTGGACTTGACCTCAGTGCCCCTCAGGCCTCTATCTTCAAAAGGGTCACAGAGAGTCAGGCACAGGAGTTTGATGATCAGGACAAGTTCAGTAAAAAACTACTGCATGGTCGAAAGAGCCACTTCCTGACCTACCATCTACCAAACTAGACCCGGAAACTCTTCCATTTAACGCTCTGAAAAGTCTCTCTTTTTTTTTAAACCTCTAAACAACATGAATGATTCGACGTAAACACCAGCCTTGTCTGCCGTAACACGACTGAGCCTCGTTTGGACACACGGGCAGTGAACAAATATTTAGAAAACGACACTGCAAAGTGTCCTATAATTATCCATATAGGACACCTGTATTAAATTTTGAGTGTTCTGCAGTAAACATGGCAAAATAAAGGATCATACCTGATATATGCTCCACCAATCAAACTACAAGGATCGGTGTGTGTGGTATTTAAAGTATATTATTATTCGGTATAGGGCAAAAAAAGAATTCACACTTATACTTTGCAGGACTTCAAACTTTAATGTATATGTAGAAACAGCTTTGCTAAGTTATATTGGATTTTTGTTACCAATTTAGAGTGTGTGGCCAATGCAGATGAAGAGCTTGGTGATATGTTTCTACAAGAATTGCAACCAAATGAAGACCAAATAAAGGTTAGATTTTCCGCTGCCGTAGTCAACCTGTTTCAGTTGTTGACTATTGGTTAAGTATTTTTTAACCAGCTAAGAAGCTGCAAGGTAATGCATGTTGTTAATCCCCTGTTCTTGCTTAAACACAGCATACAAGCAATGTGGATGGAAAGCTTCGTCCCATTTCTGGAAAATTCAGGTTGACTCAGTGGATTCTTCCATGCCTTTGACCTCAGTGACCCCAGTTTGAATCCCAAACTGGAGCCTTGCGTGTGGATTGGGTTTTCAGTCCCTACCTGATTGTGGGGGTTTTCCCCATTAACGGTTTTGCTCCCACATACAGAACTTACAATTTCTTCATCATCTTTAGACATCTCTAAACAGATATCTTCGGGTCACAGTACTAGTCCCAAGGGTCCCTTGGTTTCATTACCAAGATAAAATAACAATCGTGAATAAGGGCTAATGTGAGCTGTCGAGGATTCAGTACACGATTCACATGAGGCTTATTTTGATTGCGATATTAACCAAAATTAGTGACGGTGATTTGCAGGGTGTTTAAATGCTATTTCGCTATTTTCTCAACTCAAACTTTATTTCAGATGGAAATATTTTTCTGATGGATTGGTATTGGCATGATCTTACTAGTCAATTAGTTTCCAGATGGACACTCATTGTTTTTCACTCCAGTAACCAATCATGTGCCATGTCTTCAAGACAATAAATTTGTTAGGCGATATATATTTTATGAAGGTGAGCGATGATATTTGAGTAATTTGATTTTGTTTCCAATTAGGCTGCCATCCGTAGAGCGACCCTCAAACAGTCCTTCACACCAGTCTTAGTTGGGACAGCTCTTAAGAACAAAGGAGTTCAGGTAAATTATTGTTTAACTTTTGACCCCCAGAAAACTCTTTCATAACTTTCTGTTTCAATTTCCTACTTCTTTGATTCACCATGTTTTAATGTTTTCTTGCAGCCCCTGTTGGATGCAGTCATTGACTATCTTCCAAACCCATCTGAAGTTGACAACTTTGCTTTCAACGAGTGAGTCAAATTTGCCAAATAGTGCTTCTTGGTTGATTGGGTAAAATGGATATTTTAGGGGGAGATTTATGGAGTGTTTTGGCAAAGTAATCTAGTACACCGAACTCAAGTTCTGGTGTTGTCAGAGTGTAGGTTTGGGTCCCGGCACTTACTCAAGTAAGACAGTGTTAGCTATAATTGATATATCCTTCAGATTGGACATAAAGCTATGGCTTGTGTGTTGCACACTGCACAGAAAAGAACTCGGTAAATTTGTCGTAAACCAGTTACCACCGGGGATCTTTCTTTCTTTTCCCCCTTCCAGCCTGACAGGATTATTTTAGCAGAATTGCCGGAATCATTTTTTTTCCATGAGAGTACCACTGACACAAAGAAACCATGGCTTAACAAAGCTAAGAGAACAATAATTCTGTTTGGATTACTGGGATTTGTTGTTTTCTTTCGAGGAAAAAGTTGCATTCCCTTAAGGTGATCCTCTCCTGCCGCTTCCCAGGTTGTATCGTAAGCTTGGGTGTAATCCCTGGCTGCACGGCAGTTGCAGGTTGAATGGCTTCTGACTGGCACCCCCGAACAAAGATATTGACAAAATAAGGAGACCACCAATAAAGGGCTAGATAGCTCAGTTGGTAGAGCACCAGCTTGTTAATCTGGAGGTCGGAGGTTCAAATCCCATTGTAATAATTTTTTCTTTGTTCAACCCCCAAAATATTTAAAATTCCATATTGACGTACAGTGAATCTCAAGGGCATCTCAAAGGGCTCATTATGTTTTCAACAAGGTATGCGGAGCTATGTTCGAAATGTAAGAACCCACTTATTTACATAGCACCATGTAATGGTTTACAAGGTTCATTCTGCAGCCAACCATACCAGAAAACACCGGGGCAAACCCCTGCTCTTAACGATAAGTGTACTTGGGTTTTTTTGATGTGCATTACACAATACACAGGATATATAGCTTTACGTCATCGAAGGGCGAAGCAATAATGGTCGAGTGTCTTGCTTAAGGACACAAGTGTCAAGACCAGGAGTGGATTTCACAAAGAGTTAAGACTAGTCTTATCTCAAGTTAGGACGAGTTACTTGTCCTAACTTAGGACTAGCCTTAAGTTTTAAATAACTCCTAGGACTAGTCCTAAGTTAGGACTATCTTAGTGAAATCGACCCCAGGACTCGGACCCACACGCTGTTGATCAGAAACACCAGAGCTTGAGTCCAGTGTATTGACCACTAGGCCACGACACACATTGGACAGCAAAAAATCTGTCAATGGTGAACCAATAGCAGTTGATTTAAAATTACAACTGATTTTCGTCGGGACCCAACTGTAAGTCTATGGAAATGTTTTGACAAGGATTTTATACCCTTACTGATGGGATTAATCGCCGAATGAAATGTTTCTTGAAAGATTTCTCTTGATGCTTTGTACATTTTTTTGTTTTCATCTGACAGTGAGAATCAGAAGCTAAGGATGAACCCAGCTAGAGATGATTCCAACCCATTCGTTGCTCTCGCTTTTAAACTTGAGGTATGGCCCCCAAATTTCACCACAATTGAAGTTCATGAGGAGGACTTTGGCAGGAGGACAATCTAGTAGGGCCTTGGGGTAGATACTGTACCTTGGAAATAATCTCTTATGAGGTGTGTTTGTTCTGAAAGGATCAGAACAATTAGTGGTGTCACAACTTGACATTTGGATCGGTATGCTCTGATTGCCTTCAGGAGAAGGCAATCTGAAGATGATCAGAGCATACCGATCGAAAGGTTGAGTTCAGGGTTTCTGCGGATCCTTAAAAAGTTGTAAATTGAACTTTCCAAATTTAAGGCCTTAAAAGGCATTACAAAGCATTATTAAATTCAGTTATTTGAGGTCTTTCAAAAATTGGATGAAGCCTGTAATAAATTTTCTATCACTAGTATCAACTCGAAGAGAACCCAAATAACGCTGCGTGTAAAACAGTAACAACATGTGAGCAGGTGTAGCTGTTTCCTCCCCCTGCTTTATTCACTTATTTTTGGTCTTACATTTTGTGATGTGTAGCATTAAAAGGGTCTTGAAAAATCTTAAATTTGTCTGTTTAAAGTGTGCAGATACCCTGCCGTCGATTTCACCAAACTCTTCTTAACTTAGGATTAATCTTAGGACTTAGGACGAGTCCCAGCCTTGCACTGTAACATGTAAACCTTAAGATTAATCCTAAGTTAGGACTAGTTACTCGTCCTAACTCGAGATAGGATTAATCCTAGCGTTGTAATGACACTTTTGGCCAGTAACACCGTTCGGCAAAGCAAATTTTTAGCATAGCAGTCAATAAAAAATCTTGATGACACAAGCATGGAATTTGGCACACAGTCAGAGTGTGTCATGAGAAATGTATTTGGCTTTAGGGCCATCGTTATCGTAGGTTTGGTCTATGAACCAATATAAATGGAATACTCAGCAGTTTAATTAATTTTCAAAATGCATTGCCATTAGCTTGTTATTCAACCAGTATTTTTTTTCAAAGGACAAATCCGCAATGACCCTGTAGCCAAACATCTTTCTAATGACATACTCTGACTAAGCCAAATTCCATTACTTGCATTATCAAAGGCACAGTCCCATCACCTACCTGTCTTCACTACCCATGCAAATCCTACAAAGAATAACTGAGATTCCCTGAACATAATGAAGACACAATGGGGGGGGGCACCATGCCAAACATCAAGCACCTAATGCAGCATTGTTCTCAAACTGTGCAACCTTATTTTAAAGCCATCACCTGTTTCCTATGTGTTGGAGCCAATTAATCTTTATCTTGTCTTCTTCATGAAAAATTGCTCAATAATCAGTTTTTTCTCATTTACTTATATATATATATTTTTTTATTAAAGGCTGGAAGATTTGGTCAGTTGACCTACATGAGAGTCTACCAGGGTCATCTGAACAAGGGGCAGTATATTTATAACACAAGGACAAACAAGAAGGTCAAGGTGTCCCGACTTGTCCGTATGCATGCAGATAAAATGGAGGTAGGTCGTCATATTATGTTACTTTCTTAAGAATACATGTAGAACCCGACCCCGAATTATAGAGCTGCTTAAGCAGATGTTGCTCAAACATTGAATCTTGCTGGGGATAATAAAGCCGCCCCTGAGTCGAGCCAATTTGGCTCCAGCTATAGCCATTTGCTACAAAGACAATGTTGAAGATTAGGTGCTTTTTTTTTTAGCCCAATGTGGAAGCCATTAGCTCAGACACAGGATTGGTCGATGTAAAAAACAGTGTGGAATCTCTTCTCTCCTGAAGACAATCAGAGCATACTGATCGAAATGTCAAGTTGTTACAACTGTCTATTGAGTATTGGGACTAGAATGATATTTGTGATCACTCAACTTTCAGAGTAGTTTTGTAAAACTAATTACCAATCTGTAAAAATTCTTACACTTCAAAGGGAAAATAATTTTGATCATAAAAATTGTATTTTTGTCTCCTTTACCAGGATGTGAGTGAGATATACGCCGGTGATATTAGCGCCCTCTTCGGTATTGATTGTGCCAGTGGTGATACATTCGTCTCCCGACCAAAATTCCAGTTGTCCATGGAATCTATGCATGTACCAGATCCAGTCATCTCTCTTGCCATGAGGCCACAGAAAAAGGTATAAGTCACAAAAAGGTTTTCTTGCTTATTTTATGCCTACTTTTCGTGGCATTTTCCTGCTAAATCGAAACTGTTCAACTGCACTGGGCCCAATTTCATAGCGCTACTTAACGGTAAGCAAATTTTCGTGCTAACTATAGCAGAAAAATTTGCTATAGCATAAGCGTATTTCACAGGTTAGCAAGAAAATTAGGAGGCTATCTATAGCAGAAAAATTTGCTTAAGCATAAGCGTATTTCACAGGTTAGCAAGAAAATTAGGCGGCCATCTTGCCCGTTCACCATGGATTTGCATTGTTACGTCATTCATGTTCATACAGTAAGCACCGGAAGGTTAGCATGCCTTTTCCTGTGCTTACAGTTAGCAGGGCTATGAAATGGAAATCACACAGTAAGCACAGAATCTGCCGTTAAGCAGCTCTATGAAATTGGCCCTGGTTGTGTGGGGTGGAACATCTGTGCACTGAGCTTGTTGTTGTGTAAATGTGTGTGTTATTGCATTCACCACATGATATCTTATTGCAGGCTGGCATAGTTTATCTATCGTTCAAAGGATAGACTTGTTTGCTGCAGACATACCAGGGACATTTTGATCTTTTGCATAGTTGCTGTATGAGCACTTTGCAGAGACCAGTGGAGTGAAACGGAGAGTCTGCTATCACCCTGCGTTCCAGAAAGTCTCCCATTCAGTAGATAGTAGTTTTAGGTTTTGCTTTTAAAAAATATGTGGTCATCTATTTTTGGCAAATCAAAATAACAGGACAACATCCTCATAGTAATGTCAATGGTCAAAAACTTGTTTTTTGCGGTAATACGCAATCCTGATGGCCGTTAATGTTGTAACCTGTCCATTTTAGTAGAGGGTTGTTCCGTCTCCAATAATTTAAGCACTTAAGAAATTCAAAATTTACAGATTTGTGATGCTGAGTTCAGTTTACGTCAATAAATGACAAATTATGCTTTTGAAAAAGAGTCCATAGACTACTAAATTCTCTAAGAAAGAGAAGAGGAAAAGCAGCAACAGCAACACAATGATCACAGCATCTGCAGCAAGCAGCTGCGCCAACCCTGTATGGTACAATACAGACACCAATAAACACTGCCAAAAAGTCCATCTACATTTGCGAAAAATCGTCCTAAGTTTTTCCATTGCATAGAAAGAAGAAAGGGTGTTCTTTGATGTTCATTCTCAGCAGTTGATATTTGTATTTTTCAAAATTACACATACAGAATGGAATCTCCCAACACTTGGGTTTGTATTTTGACAGCGGCATACATGTGTACATGTACATGTATCAATTTATTGCTATCTATGTGAGGACTTTCCTTTGTCCCTCTAACTTAACACTCTCCATAGACTTAGCGCACGAAAAAATGTGAGGACACAAAAATACAAAGGATTCCAATGTGAGGACAGCATTGTCCCTTTTGTATTCCTTTGTTCTACTGTCCCCACTCTTATGGTATTACCATTACTGCACATGTGTATGTACACAGTAGTGACACAGAGTGTACACACACCAGTGACATACATTGTACATAATGGCGACATAGTGTACACACAGAGCGATGCTTGTGCATTAAGTGTTTGGTTGCTGTATGTGAAGGAGTTCTGCACACTCGTGCAGCTCATTCATGAGTGAGAAGGTACCAATGTCAATGGCATGCTTTACTGTAGCGTTCACCACTGTACTGTGAATCACCCGTATTGTACTGGTAACAAGTCAACAGCAATAATTTTTCAGATTAAATTTGTTCATTTATGTTTATCACATATGCCAGTCATGTATTGAACCTTTAAAAGAGAGAAACTGTTATATTCCTTCCTCAGACCGATGTTGACAACTTTTCCAAGGCCATTAATCGTTTCACTCGAGAAGATCCGACTTTCACTGTTCACTTCGACAACGAGAGCAAGGAGGTAAGCATCTACTTGTCTAGTCACAATTACTCTGTGAGATGCCAATCCACACCACGGGTTCAATTTCCCCATGTTTCTAATACAGACCACATCTGCAAATACAATTTGTTTTATTAAGTAAGATTTTAAGTTTTACATAGTGAGAAATGAACACAAGGTTTACGGGTAGCAATCAAGTGACTAAATACTCTTTTGGCATTAGAAATGTTGTTGCTGAGAACATCCAGGGTTTAGGTAAAGTGTAGCAGGCATGTGATATGTCAGGATTTTTTCATTGAAATTCTCCCTAATGCCTTTAGATTTGTTTTGAAAGAGGCAAACTTGTCACCATAGAGATGAAAAGACCCGGCCCTTGTTGTGATCAGACTTTCAGATATCTATTTGAAATGATGTAGACAGTTTGTAAACCTCTAAAACGTAACATTCTGTACATCCAGGGAGCCTCATTTCCACACCAAGAGGCAATTATTACACATAGTTCACGATTTTTCATTTTCACACAACCTCATCCCAGGTATAGGCTTGATGCTTCAAACAGTGTCATCTGCATGTTCTCCTGAAGGTTTGGTACTGACAATCGGTGAGCCTTCAGAATGAAACTTTTTTTTAAAAATCCTGATAGCTACCAATACTGTACACAGTCCTTCCCATCGCAGAACCTGTTGTAACACTTCCTGAAGGTATGAGGCACGTAACAGTAGGCGTGGGCGACTAGTAAAATTCACTACTCGAGTAGTAGACTTGTCAACTAGTCACGTCCATTTTCACAATACATCACATGTCCATGTGTTTGACAACAATTGTTTTTCTTGTTTATCATTTTGCAGACAATCGTGTCTGGTATGGGAGAGCTTCACCTTGAGATCTACGCCCAGAGGATGGGCAATGAGTACAGCTGTCCAGTGATTACAGGCAAACCCAAAGTAGCCTTTAGAGAGTCCATCACACGACCAGTAGAGTGAGCGATAGTTCTTTCCTTTTTGTCTTTTTCTTTTTCAAACCATTTGCAGACAAATTGGGAGTGAATTTTCAAAGCAAGTAATAAATCAAAGATTGGGCGCTTTGGGCTATAAAAAATGTTTGTATTTAAACGAATATGGTTGGAAAGATATTTAAAAGTAGAATATACATAAATGTCCCTTGAACTTGTAGTTTGGGGTGGGGGTTGTCCTCTATTTTGTGGATTCAAATTTTTGACCCCACAAAATTGTGGACCCTATATTCTGCTGGTTGTAATTCCAGAGGCAAATTCATGATTTGTTCAATCACTACTCGTTCTTTACACTAGTACTAGTTCTTTACACTGTTTTAAGTTTCTGTTAAAAACTCATTTGTTTGAAGCTGCTTATTTGTAATCTGCTTATTTGTAATTGTATCTTTCACTCATTGTATATTTTATTGTTCTCTTTATGCGCTTAGAGGCTTTTGCATTAGGCGCTTTACAATTGTCTTTTTTATTATTATTATTATTATTATTATTACTCATTTACAGCACACTGTAGGTGTTTCAGTGCATGAACAACTCTTAAAAAGGAAGTGGAGTAATTCCAAACACTTGAGTGTCTCTTTCATAGTGTTTTTACATTTTACACCATACTGAGTTTGAAAAGGTATTTACTGAATATTGGTTACTGGTGTAGCGCCCTCTATGGCTCTCTAGTTGTGAAACCTGAAGGTGGACAATAATTTGTTGGATTGAGATTATACATTGTTGTTTAATTTTGTGTTTCTCTTTGTTAGTTTTGACTACCTTCACAAGAAGCAGTCAGGCGGAGCCGGGCAGTACGGAAAAGTCATTGGAACCATAGAGGTCAGTAGAAACGAGGTTATGACAAAAGTGTTTGGGATTGCAATGCAGTCATCCATGCTACAGTGCCCATCGGGAAATCTCATGGGCTGGGTTAGCCTGGGAAAAGCCTAGAGTAGCCTGGTATAGTCTGTATGATGTAGGGAAACACAGTTTTGAAGACTTTCAAGGGCTTTTTTTGACAGTGAGTGCAATCATGCATGCTGCAGTTCTCATCCACAACCACATGGGTTGGGTTATATAGCCTGGGGGAAGCTCAAAGGTAGCTTGGTACAGTGTATGGTGAATTTCAAAGGCTATCATGGTGACAATACATAGATGATTCATACATTGTATGTATACATATTACAGGTTGGGTTGAGAAATTGCATAGGTGGAGTTGTGTATTACGCATACTTTGGTAGAAAACAAAACAGCTTGAAAGTATAAAAGAATGACTGTCTTTCAATCCAACTGGAATGCATTCAAGTTCTGAATAACATATCAATAAGAGGGTGTATGTTCATCATTAAGTCTAACAATGTTTGTTCAAAGTGAGATCATTTTTCCACAATTGGTGGAATTTGTGCAAGAAACCGCCCAAATGAAAAAAATCTATGAATATTTGTAATTCCTCATTGTACAAGTTTACTCTTATCCTTTATTTTTATTTATTTGGTTTTTGTATTATTATTTGTCTTCATTAATTTGTTTGTGTGTGTCTGATTTCTAGCCTCTATCTGCAGATTCTTATACCAAGATTGAGTTTCATGATGAAACCTTAGGCACTAATATTCCTAAGCAGTTTGTTCCAGCAGTTGAAAAGGTTTGTATAAAACAAAAGAGCCTTAAAGATGCTGGGTCCGATGCTTGACCAATTTGACCCGGAAATTTTGATTTAAAATTTAACTAGTTATTTTTATAGATTAAAGAAAGTTATACACTTTCATTTAAGGTATGGCATGAAAAAAACCTCCAATGATAAGCTGTAGAAAGTTAAAAACTATTAAAGACTATTGTCGGGATCTCAGCATTAAATCACGTCCACCAGCCATGCTCAAATAATTTTGCATACTGCATGTATTTTCGTGCATTGCCTGTGGCATATGCAAAAGTTTTTGTAAGTTTCAAAAACATCATGATAGAGGATTCTGTCTTTGTCTCATTCTAGAGATGATACCATTCCATCCATTTATATGAGCCCATCAACTTTGCCTGAGGTACCTTCAGCTCCCCTGAGTTATTTTCATCTTTAATATTTTTCTTCTTGCAGCCCATTACCAAGAGTGGCTTATAGCCTTTTGGGGGTTCTACTGGCATAATTTTCTATTTAAAAGATGAACTTGCCAATCAGGGTTGCTCGCTGCAGCCAACAGCCATGCCCCATAAGCCAGATCACTGAATAGAATGAATCAGCAGCCACAGCCAATCTTGATAAGTCAACAGTTTTAGAAAGTGTTACAATATTCTCAGCCCAATTTTGTCAAGCTGCTTAAGCTGAAAAGTTTGCTTTACGTTTTCTTGCTAAGCAAAAATAAACTGAAAAACCAGTTACAGACAGTTCTTGTGACATGGTGTTTTTGGCTGGTAACCTTATTCTGGTAAGCAAAATTGTTGTGCTTAGTTATTCTTCAAGCTGAAGCAGCTCTATGAAACTGTGCCCTGTTTCATCTGTGCACCTATTTTTCTGTGTAGGGTTTCTTAGAAGGGGCAGAGAAAGGTCCCCAGATTGGGCAGAAGGTGACAGGTATCTGCATACGTCTTCAAGATGGACAACATCACATGGTGGACTCCAGTGAGCTTTCCTTCAGATTGGCCGGGCTGGGTGCCATCAGACAAGGTAGGAACAAACAGTTTGCGTCAGTCCTTTTGCTATTAATGCCGAACAGTCAGACCTTAAACTTCATCCTTTTTAAGGAAGTTTGTCACCGCAATTTGGAAAATGTAAATTCTGTAATGTTTTGAGGGGCATCAATTGCCTCCATTGTTGCCATTAACAGGCCTGGAGTTTATCTTTGAAAGGGCAAGGTCATTTTCATTTTGCAAACTTTATGGGAAACTTTTGATAGGGGCACCAAGGCCAAGAGCAGGGCAACTGAGGCCATGGCCTCCATGTAATTCCAGGCCTGCGTGAAGAGTCAGTCATGGCTGGTTAATGCATGACGCCCTTTGATGGATGAAATCAAGGGTTCTTCGAATATTTAGCAATCAATTAGCAATCAAGCTGTTGGCCTGACAAGACACCATAGGAGAAACATAATAATTAAAAACCTCTGAAACGTTTAGTCACTGAAAACTTGACTTAGGATTTGGGACAGAATCCTTTGAGACTTCAAAATGTTTGACAGATGGAAAACCCCTGTGGTGATATATTTCTGGTGCAACTTGTAAAAGAATCTTGTTATTATTATTAAACCAGCAATGAGCGAAGTACAATGCCAGGTCCTGGAGCCGATCATGAACGTTGAGGTCACAGCGCCCTCGGAGTTCCACGGAGCAGTCCTGGCAGGGATCAACAAGAGGAACGGAGTCATCAGTGGGTCTGACGGAGGCGAGGGCTACTTCTCAATCAGCTGTGACGTAAGTAGGATGGAAAACCAAACGCTTTGCATGGCGGAGATAATAATATTTCATAATAATTTGGGAGGCTAATCATCTTAACTCGCAGCTGAGAAGCTGTATTGCAAAGGATGCGGCTACAACATAGTAAAGGTGCCTTTGGCAGCTAGCCACACCCACTCATGTACATGCATGATCATGGTTCACAATCTTTGTTGGGTTCCCTGTATACACAAGGACAAAGATAGTTCTAATTCTCATTTCATGTAAAGGGACAAGAAAATTTTTCCTTTCAGTCTGCATTTGGTAACATTGTGGTGAATGGAAGAAAACGTATGATGGCGAAAGATAGACATCACCTCTAAACATTCAATAATAATTATAAACATATTTTTAACGCACAAAACATATTCACTAAGTAATATCCAGCCGGGGGGGGATGGGGGGGTGCTCAAGACACACTCAGGAAAAAAAATATTTAAGTATGACGCGTCATTAGGTGTGACCTCAGTTTGCTCTTAAAGTCATCAGCAGTCTCACATGTCTTCACTGGGTTTGGGGAGTTTGTTCGGCAAGCCAGGAGCAGTGGAAGCAAATGCCTGATCACCAGACGATCGCTTTGGCTAAACATTTGACCCTGATCTTCCATTCCTTGCAGGTGCCGCTGAACGATATGTTTGGGTATGCCACCGAGCTGCGTTCAGCCACGCAGGGCAAAGGAGAGTACACCATGGAGTACAGCCACTACCAGCCGTGCAGACAAGCCGTCCAAGAGGCACTAATATTACAATACCAACAAGATAACGGGTTAATCAAAACGGCAAAGAGGTCAAGGTGATGACCCATCAATGGTCATCCGACGATGGTACGGATTTCTTTGTTCTACATGTAGTTATCAGGAGATGTTATCAAGTGTCATTTGAAATAGAATTCAGAGAACTCTGTGTGTGTTATCATCAGTGTGGGTCGAGGTAATTTGTGTGAGCTGCCATTTTAGCTGTATGGCAAAATTCAGCTTTCCTATTGGTTGAGCTGGTTTAATTTTGCCCTACAGGCATGTCACATGGTATTCTATACCCGTGGCTGATATCGAGGGCGTGGACAGCAGACACAGACGTTGATTGAGCGCAGCATTCTCCATGTGCTTTTTCTGTGTTGGGAGTCAATCTCATAGAGCTGCTAGGTGGGGGAATGGTAACCAGCTGAACGGCAGTATGATTGGTATTATGTTTGACTGGTTCTCCTCAAACTTCTGCTTGCGGTAGAGAAAATGCTAAGCAATCTGTCTGTATTGAGATAGGTCTGTGACACTGGGCCTGGGAGGTTTGCAATTTAAGTTTACTATGCTGTGTAACAATACTTTTTTAGATTTTAAAAAGCAAGTAACAGACCAGATTCCTGGTAACCCAACAGGTGAGTAGCCCAAAAACTAGAACTTGCAAAAATTCCCTTCCAAACACAACCCGTTTGTCATTGCTTTCTCAAAATAGTGACTGCCAAATGTTGTTGTTTTCATAGCTAGGTTGTACACATGTCACCCACAGCTACTGTCTGACCATGGTCTTGGAGTTTTAAGCGTCTAACAATAATGTGTTTAATTAACACTGAAGGATAGGGATAAATTGCTCTAACTTTTTTAAATGAAACATCTGATTAAAAAGTAACAGTAGTTATGGTAAGAATTATAACTGAATTTGTTCATTTTGATAATAATGAATGAAAAGCAGCAATACACAAAAATTGCAAATGCGTTATACTCATTTATTTGCAAGAGTACTAAAAAAGGTGACACATCGGACATACTTTACAAATTTAGGCAATTTACAACGCTGGGGTTTGGTTTTGGTTTTGTAACTCAAAAACTTGGCAAACATTCCTATGAAACGATTTCTATTCGCAAGTGTCTACATGTATATGTGTACATTACTCTTGTTTACCTGGGCCCAACTCATAGAGCTACTTAAGCAGGTGATGTTGCTGGCAAATTTTCTGCTAAGCAAAAATGCGCAGGATACCAGCCGTATATGGTACATGTGACATGGTATTTTGACTGGTAATCTTATTCTGGTAAGCATATTTTTTGCAGATCTATGAAACTGGGCCCTGATGCGTAAACTACATGAAATAATAATAAACAATTATAATAAGCAATGATAAATAACAATAAAAAGTTATAGCTCCGATTTTTGCGCAGTCTATCAAAAGTTCTTTTTTTTAAATCCTCAATAAGCTATAAATTCCCCCTATTACAGATACAGTAATATTATGTACATTTATTGTATTTCCCCTATAAATTTAATACAAAAAATGAGAGAACAATATTTTGATATAAAAGTTACAGATAAATGGTGTCCTCTAATATGACAACATTTTACACTTTGCTAAAAAATTGTTTTAAAAATCAACCAATTAAGTGATGAATGGACTGTGTAAGTCTAGTGTTTAGGTCAAACAGTACACTGATGGTTCTCGATCGCATTGTCTTAACAAGCTAAGGGTACAAAACTATGCACATGCATGTGACCCAACATTCAAGTGAGCCGAACACTATTGACCTTTGTTTACAATTAAAAAAACGGTCGTATAAGACATTTTTGTGTCATAATTTCCACACAATTCAAGTGTTAGAAAAGTAATAGCTGAACGAGTTTTGAGCATGTGACCTCTTTCTTCCCACCAAAAGCTGACAAAACTCGGATCACTCTCCATAAAGTATAGGATTGAATAATTTCTTACATTGAGTTGTGTACACATAATGTTTACAAACATACATTTCTTAATTTTAGAGGTTTATCAAAAATGGTATGTGAATTTAATAAAATGACAAATTATCGCAGTATCTGTTATGTACACAAACTTCCTTCATCAACATGTTTCATTTATTTGCTAACAGTACAGAATTACATATACATGTAATATCTCTCCTCTTTTTTGCATAATATGCGAAGTGATCACAAACTTCTTCTTTTTAAGTTAAAAAGAATTTAATTCAATAACAAACAAAGCATAAAACAAGTATCTGCTATGTATTTGTTGTTTTTCTTCATTTGCAAACTTATATGGAACTAAATGTAACTGCTCTTTTTGCTGCATAATATGTGAAGTGAGCACATGCTTCTTTTTGTTATATTTTTAAAAAGATATTTTGTGAATTTAACAATAACAAATAACAGGAGTATTTGCAAAACCTGTCATGTCCACTGAATTTAATATTGAGAGAACCTTTACAAACATTGCTGCATGCACCACACACTTAAAACCATGGCTCTCCATTTCCACACATTTTAGCATAAAAAACAGGATCCCAGCTATTGTTAACGTCACCTGTGGTGTTATTCACTGGAGACGCCACACAATCCCCTAGTGGTTGCCATTTGAAATGCAACCTCTAGTAAAAACAGTCGTCAATAACATGTACATTGACAGGATAACCAAACAACCCTGCTAGGTTTCGTTTCATGCTCTACTGGTTTCTTTTGTACCAAGCTTTTTGTACAAAGCAACTCAGGGTCATAGGCAAAAATTAAATTTAAAGCTACTTGGGTAAATTTCACGATCTGTACAAAGTCCTTTACCAGAAAGCCTTCAGTTTGGAGCCTCATCGATTCCTTTTATCTGAAAAGATGGAACTTGAATGGAAAAGAAGATCATAGGAGATAGGCTCTATTGATGTTTACATGTTGTTTTGAATGGATTCCTTTTGGCAAGCCCGCGGAAAACAATTAAACTATATTTTTCACAGATGAGAAAATTTGGGGGACCTTGCAGATGATTGGTTTATCAAGGGAAAACTTTTTGATTGAGTTTTAGTTTGGATTAATGTGTACAAAGTTTTTGCACTCGTAACCAATGGAGGTTTTTTCGATTCAACCTGTTGAAGGTCTATTCCACAATCAATCATTCCCAGAAATCTCAACGTTTTATAAAGTTTTGAATACATTGCCAACCAAAATTCCATTTCACATGTTCCATCTTAGTCTTGATTGGCGACGCTGTTTTTTGTATTAGCCACCGGTAGAGGGCGCTACATTAACTGTTTGGGAGACTGACTCAGAAGGACTGGGCAAGTCTATAAATCTGGATGTTTGATCCAGATGTTCGTGTGATACAGAGATCTCTTCTCCAGTAATTCGTGTTGTGATATCGCACTACGTTATACAAAATGAACGTCGCCAATCAAGACTAGTTCCATCTCTGAGTGGTGTCCTGCTTAAGTTTGCTAAGCAGAACAGTTTTAAGAAGTATTTTCTGTTAAAGTAGCTCTACAGAATTCAGTTAATGCTGTTGGTGAGTTTTTCTGTTTTATACCAAAAGATGTGCTGTGTAGTTTCATGATAATATTAATAGGCTTGGTATTCCAGTGTGAGACATGTTGGCAAATACAAACAAAATACTGGTTAAACTCGTAACCAGTGATTAAAATTCTTGTTACAGACAAGAGTAACTATTTCATATTCCAACTTAAGATAGAAATGTGTAAATTCAACGTCCTATCCTCCTCCAGTCTAGTACCTGGACTTAGTCCCAGTCAGGACGAACATCATACACAACGTTCTGGTTCCGGCGACGGCTCCCTCCAGACCTCACATAGACCTCCTCCATTGGATAGTCCTCAAATTCTTCTTCTTCGTCCTCGAAAGAGAACCTCATGGACGAGGGTTCCCTGTTTGCCTCTCTGCCGCCCTGGGTGACAATGAGGCGGTCGGGGAGGGCGGGTAACTCGTCTTGGGGCCTCATGAAGTTTCGGGGACGGGAGTTGCCGGAGTTGTAATAGCGGGAGATGTTGTAAAGCGGCATGCCACGTGGGGCGTGGTCGTCCCATTCTTGGAAATACTCTTCAGAAGAAAATTTAATATTAAAACAAAAAATTACATTTTGATGAATTTGTCTGTAAGATTTTGATCTGCCTTTAATTTTATACAGCCTCCCATCATTAGGTCTACAAAGACAACAATCTTAAAAAGTACCATTTGATGTACAACTGGTAATAACACAACAAACAAAATACAAGTTTTGTTATTAAATTATTGCGAAAGTTGCTTTTTTTTTACCAGTTTCACTATTTGCACATATTGCACACACACACACACACACACACACAAAAACATACCTTCAATTTCCAGTCCTGTTTTGATTTGCTTAATTATTAAAAAATAATTAGTGTACAGATTTGCAAAATCAGTTTTTACCAAGTCCTCCCTCGTTCATGTCCACTAATCCTAAACTAAATAAGTCCACCATGTCCATTTTTGTTAATCCTAAACTTACTAAGTCTACCCAACATGTCCATTTTCACTAACCCTAAACTTACCAAGTCTACCCATGTCCATTTCCACAAACCCTAAACTTACCAAGTCCTCCCATGTCCATTTCCCTCCTCTCAGCCAATCTGCGTTGGTTCTCCTCTACATGGATCCAGTCCTCGTACCCGACGCGGAATGCCTCGGAGAGGGTGGCCGTGACGACCTCACATTGTCTCGGGGTGTTGCACTCGAAGACGTGGCACACGAAACGGTTTCCCTTACCCCTAGCCACCATGGAGAAGATGTTGCTATAACGTGGGTCGGCAGCAACGAAGTGGATCAGATTTATTGGGATGTGCTGAACATCTCTCGTCTCTGTAGAATAAAACATAAATAAAGGAGAGGGAAAAAAGAATCAGTAATTTATACTTTGCCATCTAAACTCAACACTTTCAAGAAGTCCCGAACTCCATTTTAAAGTGTAAGATTGAGAGCTTGTGTCACCAGGGAGAGTCTTACCAGGAGAAAACCACTTCTTGTCGTAGCCTTGCCTTACTTTAAAGCCAAAAACAAAACCAGCAGCAGCAGCAGCTGTTGGAGAACAACAGCATAACCAACAACACGAACGTGAGAAACTCAGAATTGAAGTTTTCACTAACTTATATGTTTGTAGAAATACATGAATATTTGTAGAAATATTACCTCGATACCACCATAAGCTCTAAACGAAAACTAACTAGTAAAGGATAAATTCTAGGTGAAAAAGTAACTGAGTTAATAATTTTCCACATTTGAGAAATCAATGGTTGTTCCAATGGTTGTTCAACTGCATTCCAAACTGACGGGATGTAACAGTTCAGCACCTGCGGCTCTGCTTTTTTTTTTTAATAAATACAAAATATAACTTTGTCCGCGCCTTTCGTCATTCATACATTAAGCACAATTATTGGATCAACTACCAAATACTTTTGGTAATATTTATTTACGCCTCTACTTCATTGTATAGACCTACCGGAGAAACATTCCTTTACGGCGAACCAAACCAGTGGATTTGGGTTGAATTTTTATAGCACAAGCAGAACATTGGTTGCCGGGTTATCTGGACAGTTTGCCGATATTAAACTATAGTTGTCGCAATAATTTGACGATTTTTTTGCGGTTATAATTAGAGCACTACAAACTTACGGACTTCCATGAAGGACACCTGTTTTGCGGTGATGTTCATGGTGTAGTAAGGTATGGCGACGCCTCGTTCTTTATACGCTTTAGCGCGCCCTCGAATCTCCTCAACCAGTTCCGACAACTCTTGCACACCGGGCTCGGCACTCCTTAATTTGGAGGCACCCAGGAAGATCAGACGGGGGAAAGTCTTTTGGCCGTTAGCTCCCTGGCCGTTCGACCTGTTTCCCTGTGACCGCGGACCGTCTTTGCGTTTTACGGTGTTACTGCCGTTTGCTGGTCTCAGAACCACACGAGACGGGGACCGAGACATTGAACGACGACCTCCCCGTCCCCGTCCCCGTCCCCGCCCTCTTCCTCGTCCCCTGCTCCTAGTTGGAGCCAAATAGTAGGCCTGGTCACTCATCCCCGGCTTGAATCAAACTCCTTGAAAAATAAAGGTTTCTCCAAGTATGTGTCGTCAAAGCAGTAGGTGCACGCCCGGAACCAGCTCAATACGCACCCGTAACTGCATGGGTTGACAGTCACAGTTGGGTACAATGGCGTAGTTTTTTCGGGGGAGGTGTTCTACTGCACGGTCTCAGTCCCTCGGGTTACCAGAATCAAGTAGCGTGACATACTTCTATTGTTCAACGACAGCGAGTTGAGACGACAGATTTCATGCACAATATTAGCTGGAAATATTTTCCAGTATGTGTGGGGACAAAAGAGTGAATTTGGGTTTTTGTGTATGACGCGTAAAAAGTCCATTGTCAGCCATTACAAGGCCGTGTACAGGGTAGAAAAACACGAACTTCACAGCCGACTTCTAGCCTGGGTTGAGCCTCGAGTTGTGAAAGACTAAAGTGAAACCGTGTGGGCGCCGGTATGTGAGGAGTTGGCGAACAGCTAACCACTATGCTTTACTTTCTCTATCATAACAACAGTTTTATTTGGTATCTCACGGTCTTTACAAACGGGAAAAATATTGCCATAAATATTGTTATATTTATGCAAACTGCTCAACACTAACACTCAAAGTTACATACGGTAAAGCTAGAGCCGATGGGGCAAAGTTGACATGTGTACATTCAAAACACATTTTTCGCCGATTTTTGAAGTAAACTTTCAAAATTCGAACAAGTAAAACATATGCATAGGTTTGTTGAAAATTATCTGCGTTCTGGCCTTTACCTAAATGGCAAATGTTTTGGCAGGTTCTCAAAAGTGTTACGAGTAATTTCAACTTAACATGTTGAAATGGAAATTTATAAAAAATATATAATTATAAAAACTGTGTCGTAAACGCTGCCTTTTTGCTGGTAAATCGCTTCATTCAGCACTGTGTTTGTAGGAGATTGTGTAAAACTATTACCATACAATGATAACATAAATCTTATCAAAGTCACAAAACATGTTAGTAGTCAAGTTTTATGCGGTTAGAATCTCAACAAAAACAAAATTTTCAGAATTTTACTTAAACATTTTGAATATATCTCATGTCATGTTCCCTTTAGCATGTGAGTATTAAGAAACAATGAAAACACATGACATCATCAGGGCAGACATTGCTCTCAAACACGGATTAGGTTCATTAATTTTCAATGGAAAACGAAAACAAGATGGCCGCCACATACGCAAGATCTATATCATGCCACTTCTTGCTTGATTCTCTGAATACTCATTCAAGAACAATTAAATCCTAAATCCATGAAATGGGATCATATTAGTTATCCTTCTATTGGTTTCCCGTTACTTTTAAAGAATTTGAAAACAAAATCCCCAAAACCAAAACAATATGGCCCTGAGGATGAAGGTCGACATGGGCTGGGAACAGGATACAGGTACATAGTATGTTTGGGTTAGTGTGACGGCCATGACCACTGTAAGCCACGCCCACTCCACATAAACTGGCTCCGCATTCCGGGTGACCATGACCGGATTATAAGTCTGAAACACATGAGTTACAAAGGAGTTCCGGGAGTAATATGGCCATGTTCGAATCAAGCGACTGCAGCTACGGCTGTGAGCAATGACCCCTTTTTTTTAGCGATCCAGCCATATCCACTGTCGGCCGTCGATTCGGACACGCCCATTTTACAATATTTTCCCCCTATCCTTTTCGTAGATTGGTGTGACGTAGTCCTAATGTAAGCCACGCCCATTTCACACAAACTGGCTCCACTGATTACCAGAAGCCCATAGGAGTTACGTTGAGCTATTTTTTCTATCTTTGATTGCATGCAGTTCAACTTGGTGTATTCAAGTTGCTGTTTCAAAAAACAACATTGTGTAAGCGTAGGTGTTTCATTGCCCTAATATTCCAAAGTCTGTTAATGATGCTAGATTTGATTGTTGAGACACTTTGGCCCAAATGTTTAGATTTACATTTAAAACAGCTATTTTTATAGATACAATAAACGTATATAGGCTTAAGACTTCATTCAAGGTGTTGCACACACAAAATTCCAATAATGAGTGCTAACTAATTTAACAAGATTAAAATGATTAATAATAGAGATCTCAAAATTAACTCAAGTGACCAATTCTAATGCAATATTTATGAGACATTCAACAAGTTGGTTGCTAATGCACAGTTCATATTTTGTTCGAATGTGCGCTTTAATGCGCAGTCTGCTTGAGCCAGAAAATATTTGTTGATATCCTTGAAAATTTCTGAGCACAAGGCTTCCAATTACATCATAATCCCACGGTCCACTGTTCAATAGTGTGGGAATTATTCGAGGATCGGCGATATCTTTGTATTTTGCTCTTCCGGTGTTTCCTCGTACATTCAAAGTCGTTGGATTTAATTATTAAAGTCACGTTTCCACTGAATATCAGTAACCGCCTACCAAAGCAGTTTTTGCTCATTAGATCCCACTGCCAATGTTAGTTGCATTCTAACATCATCCGGGTCAGAATTGACCGCTGGGTCAAAGGTGCCTGACTCATTTCGGGGTCAGGCTTAACCGGAAGCTGGTTTAAAAACATCGCATATCAACTCGGCTTCTGTGTCAGTTCTGTGACACATATTCTGGGTGACACTGGGCGCACAACCACCGCCCTCAACCCATCATGTGATGACAAGAATGAACACATAATCGAGATGACGTCATGGCGCATGACAATTGCCTGAAATGTCGGAGAATTATGTCAACATGAAAACAATAATGATACGCGAGGTCACATGGGTACAAACATAATTCAGTGGGAACTGAATTGAACTCGCTTCACAATTACTGAAGAAATATGAACTGTAAAAATTGAACTCTCCTACTGAAGGATCTTTGTCTAATATAGAGTTCGTAAAAGTAGTCCTATCAAAACGCGTTTAGTTGTTAACACATCTTGTTAAATGATTGTCCTCGGCAGAGTTTGCTCTTAACTTTTAAGTGATTGGTCAGGGGGTATAGCTTGTCATCACTGAACTAGCCAGCCGGACCTTGCCCACTTGGAGTGAGTTTTTATTAGTCTTCATACGTTTTAAACTAGCATTTGGCCAACGGACCACTTCTAAGGGAGAACACTGATGCTCAGTATGGAACAGGAATCTTTAATTTATTCCCATTTACATCCTAACTGAGTTAGTTACATGTATACTGGAATTTTCCCCAACAAAACCCAACTCTATAACAAAAACTCAACACCCGAAATGTTGATTTATCCCGTGTAAACTATATTTGGGCCTACATATAGTCTTATCACTTAACTACTGCAGTCCTCAGTCCAACAGAATCAAAGAATCAAGCAATACCTGATTTTGTTGAGTTGTGTGGGGTTTTAAAAGGAGTCAGGGTATACCGCGAGAAATTACTCCAAAAATGAATGACCATAAAAACCATACTTAGTAAGAAGCACTACAGCTGCTGATTGATAATGTACTATGTCTAACCTTTTGAGAAACAATTCCCTTCATAGGAATGTGGTTCTAGAGAGAGGGATTCACAAACATTTCAATCTGAGAAACATTTCTGCATGAAACGTTTCTCAGATTGTGTATTCCAATTACGGACTATTCTTCCTGCGCGGGTATAACAGCTCCAGATTTTCGGCGATATCTCAAAAACGCTACCGCCTTTTGAAATTAAATTTTCACTGGTTTGTTTTAATGTATATATCTGCATGTATAAAGGATTTAAAATATCGAACGGCTCAAAATTAGGGCACTTTTCCTTCCCTTCCTATACTGCGTACATAGTTCTTATTGGAACGGAAACAACACCTCTACACCAATTCAGCGTGCGGTAAAACATTTACGCCCTCTAAAAAGCACTGAAAAGGAAACTCAAATTATAATTTCTTTTCATGTGTAGCCTATTGTACTAATCGGTTCTTCGCTTGAATGGATATCTTATTTGAAATAAATACGTGTAGTGTGACCTTTGACCTTTCAGTAATCATCGTTAGTTTTATGTGAATCATTAACTTCTAAGGCAACTGAGCTTCTAAAACCAAGCCACAAAGACGATTAGACAGAAACGGTATTCAAGGCACACCTTTTTACAACAGAAATATGTAAAACTGTGGGCCTGCGGTTAAATTGTATTTCCAATTCGTACCACCATGATCACAATGAATTAGGGTGGAGTGGGTCAACAAATATGTATAGTAAAGTAATATGAAGACAAAAACCTCTGCACAGTATTGACACAAAAAAACAAGGTTGTTACCTTCGTTTTTAAGATTTTGAATGCGAGAAAAGCAAGATGGCTGCCCTAAATAATGGCCAACTGCCGCGTCCAAATCAAGCGACTTCGGCTACGGCTATGGTCGTTGAAGAACAGGCGATTTCTCAAGTGATCCGGCCGTACTACCGAAGCCGTAAACTCCAACCTGGTCCATTTTTTTTTAAATGACTTTGTGAAACCATAGCTCCATGGCCCTCTGTTAGGATACAAATGCATCTCGCAACTTTTGTTGCACTAATGTCATTGTTCTTTCGTCTCCAATGTGTTCCCGTGGCACGTGAAAGTAGCCTTTTTACCTCCAACTCCGAGCCCCTGTCACCAAAACAAGGATTTTACCGAACCATTCTTTGTGTGCCTTGGGTTTTTTTGTGATTTTTTAAATAGAGTTTCTCTCCATACACTATCTGAAGAATGTTCAGACTTTAACATTTTTGTTTATTTCACTTCCTCGTTTATTATTGTCTCATTTTTAGCTACCACAGCATTCTTTTCCACCATCAAGGTTGCCTTTGTCGTTTTTCAATACTTTTGTTTCGAAAGAAGTTATTCATTCCCATCCCTTGGTTTTCAATGCAGACACACAAAACAAGCCTGTTAAAAGTCCATTCATTTGGAGGGGTCAAAACACAGAACATTGTACATGTATTTGTATTGTTGGGGATTTTGTGCACTTCATAACGAGCTGATTTCAAATTGAAACCCGCGTTAATCGATTCAGTTTGTTGTGTCCACATCACAGAAGCTTCGACTTTACGGTGCTAATTAAAATTAATTAATTGATTAAAAATTAGTGTTAAGTGATTGAATCTCCAGAAACAAGGTTGTGGAGTTGAGACCCCCGATATGTGTATAATTAAACGATTCAAAATGTAACTTTGCTAGGATAATTACTAGACGCAAATTAATTTTTTAAGTTTACAAAAGGAAGGGACACAGAACAAACACGAACAAGACGAAGTAAACAGTCATGAAGTGGTTCATCAAAATAAGGACAATAATCATATAGTCAACAATCGTATTTATTTAATACTAAGCCTACAAGTGACACAGCCAGACAATCAGAAATGGTTATAAAGACTTGAAAGTTCAGAATTTGTCTTAAAGCAAATTGTAAAAATTGTCTTGAACCCATGGAGACTCATACTTTTGTAAAGGTCCTTACTAAAGGAGTTCCAATCCCATACTTGTGTAAAACAATAGGATTATGAAAGTCTTCTGAGAGTAATAAGAATGGGTTTGAGAATTAAGCATACAAATATTCTTAAAAGAATTAACCCTTTTTTTTGGCGCACATCTTAGTGTTTCAGACAGAAATTATTTGTTGGTTAATTGCAACCGGAACCACGTTTTAAAAAAGGTGCCCCCATCCATATCAGTAAGGTATTAAATCTGTAAATGGGGTGGGGGGGTACGAAGAGCACGTTGTACTTTAACGTCCCTCTACTACTACTACACATCTGAATGACGATAAAGGTCAAATATTGGTGTATAATAATTGCTAACAACACCCTTTTGAAACATCGCCCATGGTTAAGGGCAACACCTATCCTCGCGGTGGCTTTTCTCGACGTTTCTTTTAATCTTTTGCTCGAGGCTTCATTCGATTGTGCATCGAAGAAGGTTAATATCTGGCGAGACTCTAGGTTATTGTTTCAAACGACCTCTCGAAGATGGACAGGACAACCCCAAAATATAGTTCACCCCTAACAACAAGTGTTTTTCAAGAGTCTTTTTTCTCTCCCAATCAGTTCTGGGGACTGACTATTTTACACATGTTTCTACGTAAATAAATACTGAAGTGTGTTATAGTAACAGATTTCACAATACATAAGCCTTGTCACACGAGGCAATTTTTACTGGCATCATACAGGGAGGCAACAATTCTGCATGCAAAAGGAACACATCGTCAAACCATAGAGACTTTCTCTATGGTCAAACTAAAAACTTTGACGAACCACACACAAATTATGTGAGCATTGGATTACATATTATGTTGTATACTCTCCGAAGATGCCTGTAACTAGTTACATGTAAAACGCATCGTGTGACTTCATACAGTTCTAGCATTGGTGTAATAGTCTTGATAACTTACCTGGTTGGTTAAATGAGACTCGGTCGGAGCCCACCTCAATCACGTACATCTTCAAACGTGTACCGTTCCTTCTGAAGGCCTCGGTCCTGTCCCTGAGAAACGACACAACACGGGCTACATCTTCCATACTTGGCTCCGAACCGCCGTAGCCAGCCCCAAGGGGAACAGACCCCATGTAGATAGCTGGGAACTCCGCAAAGCCACGGGGCTCAGGAGGGAGGTAACGGAGCGGTCGCCGAGGCTGAGGGCCAGGGCCCATCGGCTGTCGTGGCATCAATCGTTGCTCTCTCCCGTAACGGGAGTTTCCATAGTCAGTCCCACCATACATGTTGCGATTATTCTCTTTCTTACAAACTCTCAGGTGAGAAAATAAGAAACCTGTCCTCTGTACTATGTGCTAGTATCACCCTCTGACTTCGTTTGGAATCGGAAAACGGGCGCAGTCTTCGTAAATGACTCATGCAATGCGACACTTGTTTTGGGTCGTCAGAACACACTGTGTGGGCATCCACTCAGCTTGGTACACTCTCACCGCCGCCATACAACGTCTACGTAAAGCTTGAAAAGTTTCACGGTCCACTGGATCTTAACTACCCACTCTGAGAAATGCACACGGCATCAAAATTTAACATATTCACAGTTCCCCCTTTGTAAATATTTCTTTTGTTGTTGGAATGGTTGAATATTGATTGTTGTGCGGATAACAAAAACAGTTGGGTCGAGCAAGGGCAACTATGGAATCCCAAATAAAATTCGACTCCCAACATAGAAGGAAATAAAAAAAAGCCAGCTCTCCCTCCATGCAGTGGGGCAGCGAAAATATGGGGTGATGTCCGTGCCACCCCCCCCCACCCAATTTGAAATCTGGACCTTTAATTAAACAAATACGGGAATACAATTTTCCATTTCTAAGCTTGTATGTAGTATAAACTCAATTTTGTTTTTCTATTAACACTTGGATCATTAGAATATCCAAAGGGCAAAATGTTGGCTACTTTAGGAAATCGTGCTTTTTATTCAGCAGCACCTAATCTATGGAATAACTTGCCATCACATATTCGTAAACTGCACTCACTAAGTCATTTTAAATCCCAACTTAAAACTTTCCTTTTTAAGAAAGCATTCGGTGATGTGCAGTGAGTTTTGTATCTGTCGGTTTTTATGGTTTATATTTGATTGTGAACTTTTTAAATGCTCTATTGTACCTAAGTTGCATTGTTTTTACAGTTTTTATAGTATTATGGTGTTCATGCACTTTTTTGCCTGTAAGGCTTTGATTTCTATTTTGATTTTTTTTTTACTGGTGTTCTTTTCTTAAACTGTTTTCTATGTAATTTTCTTATGGCATTTTTACTGTTATGCGCCCTCGAACAGGCTGGTCCTGGAGAGAGCGCAATATAAATTCAATAAATTATTATTATTATTATTATTATTATTTAATCCTGTATAAATGTAGATACATGTATACACAATCAAACTAACCTGTGAAAATTTCATTTCAAAAAGTGGTCACATTTTTTTAGATATCGCCGAAAATCCAGAGCGAACATGTCAATGCAGGAAGAATAATCCCCAATAGGAACGTTTATGACAGACGCTTCTCAAATTCAACTTTCACATAACCGCATTACTTCGAAGTGAAATGTTTCTCAAAAAGCTTTATACTATCGAAAGCTGCTGTAGGCTTCTAACCAATAAGTTTGTATTGTCATTCATTTTAAGAGTGATTACCAAACGTATACCTTCCCTTTAAAATTAAATAAGAACAGAGAACGATAAAAGGGGTTTGTTTAAGACAAACGACAGTAAACTAGTTCGAATTGGTCAGAAGAACGTGTTCCACCCCCACCCCCCCCCCCCTCCCCCACTCCCCAAGAAACAAAATATGGAGCCCTGAAATGTTATCATATTTTAGCCACTACTAAACCTACTGGACCAGCAGCCGATTTCACGAAACGCTAGGATTAATCCTATCTCGAGTTAGGACGAGTAACTAGTCCTAACTTAGGATTAATCTTAAGGTTTACATGTTTCATTTCATTTCATTTCATTTATTGATTCTGGTTGTGAAGCCAAGGACTCTCAGAAAAGCGAACTAAATCACTGTACTAGCCAAGAACCCAATGGAGAGAAGACAATGAAGGAGTTTCAGTTTTAGATGTGGGAGGAAAACCCCAGAGAATTATTCCAGGGAAAACCCACGCAATCAGGCAGGGACTGAAAACCCAATTCACATAGTGCCCCCGGTGGGATTTGAACCGGGGTCCCAGAGGTGAAAGGCAAGGCAAGATACAACTACACCAACCTGACCGCCCGTTACAGTGCAAGGCATGGGACTTGTCCTCCCAAGTCCTAAGATTAATCCTAAGTTAGGAAGAGTTTGGTGAAATCGACGGCAGGGGTCGATTTCACAAAACCCATCCTAACTTAGGACTAGTCCTAGGCAATGCTAGGAGATAGGACTAGTCCTAAGTTAAGACCAGTAACTGGTCCTAACTTCAGGGCCCAATTTCATAGAGCTGCTTAAGCAGAAAATAGTGCTAAACAATTTCCTGCTAAGCAGAGATGAGCAGGATACCAGTCACAAATTGTACACGTGACATGGCGGTTTGGCTGATAACCTTATTCTGGTAAGCAAAATTCTATTGTGCTTAACAAATTGTTGTGCTTAAGCAGCTCTATGAAATTGGGCCCAGATAAGACTAGTCTTATCTCTTTGTGAAATCGACCCCTGGGCCTTATTTCCTACAAACAAAGACACACATCAACAGAAACGAAAGTTGTAATAATTTTGCTTTTGCAACTACTTCACTTTTTATTCAGTACAAATTCGGTGAAGAAACATCCTTTCTCGTTAATGTCCCCATATAAGAAGACACGCCCCTTTTCATCTCCTGGTACCCACGTTTACATTCATCATAATTCAACACTTTCTTCACGGGAGGGAACCCGTTTTTTGTAACTCAACAAATCCAACGTCATAGTAAACTGCACTCTGAGCCCGAATAACATCCCCAGTGCGAATTGTCAAACAGTTAGAATGACGTCAGAGGACAGTTTCCTTACAATGGTTTTGCTCAGTTCTCAAGAGATTTGACACTGGAAGTCATCGCAAAGTTACCCCCCATTATAAAGCTCAAAAACATCTTACAAAAACACTGCATGGATGACGGAAAAATAAGGAAACATCCTTTTTGGGTAAGAATTTTGAAGAAATATACATTAACAACACTTGTGTTTTTCTGAGCTTAAAAACGAACATCCTGGAGAAAAAGGTCCAACAAAAATCTTCAAGATACTTCATCTTTGGTTAGAAAATAATTATTATCTGATTCGTTTTTTAGTTTAGGTGAGTAACTTTGCTCTGTATTTACCAGATACAACTCTAACTCGTTAGCACTTGACAACCAAGTTGGGTATCCCATATATTAAACAATGCAATACGAAAACAGCAAAAGCACACTAGATGAAAAATGCTTAGATTTTTTTTGTATTTTTTCCTTTCTTTTTAAAGTCTCGGTAAATAACAATAGTTAATAATAGTAATACATCTCTGTTGTCCCATTTTGTTTGAACAAAAACAAAAAATAGTCTGGTACTCTCCCTCGGGCACTTGTGCTGAGTATATAATTAAGACCTTAAAGATACACATACATACGTCTAGTTCCCCATCTCTCACCCCTTTCTTTGGCTAAGTACAAGACATAGGAATAGTTATAATAATTTTACAATCGTAGTTTTTTTTCTCTGTGAATTAGTATTTTTACAGTATGTTACCTCTGCATATAACTGGACGTTAAGGTATAGAAACATGCTACAAATCTCTACCACACAAACTCTCCTTGATTTAATTTTTTTTCTCACAAAATACACATTTGCCCCGCACTCTAAGGACATATTTTCGTCTTTTAATACAGAGTTCGGTGGCCAATTCCATCAAGCTGCTAAGCGTTCAAACTTGCTTAGCACAAATCATGTGCTGGAGAGGCGGGTCACCAGACAAATGTCAAATGAATGTATATTCTTGTGTCTGGTTCCCCGCTGATCTGTGCTAAGCAAGCCAACTTGTTAAGCAATATTTTCTGCTTAGCAGCTTGATGACCTCTGACCCTGACCTCTTTCCCCAAAACATGTACAGACCTTTGATAACATGGAAAGAATACCTCACAGCCTTATCAATAAATTATCAATACACTGTTAAAACGGTTACAGCAGTTTTGGAAAAAAAATACACACGATGTTGTTGTATAGTAAATCATTGCCTCAGTTACAAATAAGAATTAACAAAACCATTTAAATTACACTGTTGAAAAAAAAATGAATGTCTTTCATTTTTTAAAGTTTTTTTTTTAACATGTAAAGCACATTTCATCACTTTTATTGCAACTTAATCGTTAACTTTCTCACCGACTTCAAATGTTGAGGCTGAAACCTTGTCATAGGTTTCCTTTTTCACATTTACACTGGATTTGTTGGTTTCCTTTTCCCCTCTCCAACTGCACACACATGACTTGAAAGATTGACTTGTTAGATAATTTATGCAAATATTAAAGTGTATCTGATAAAAAGTATTTAACTGAATTTAAAATCAAACTTTCGGTACTGTAACTTTATTAATGACACTAAAACAGTGTCCTCATATTAGGTGCATAATACATTTCCAAATACAGGCATATGAAAAAATATATAAACAAATAAGATTAATAAAAACAAACGAAAAAAAGGGGGAAAAATTGCCTGCTTCAGTAAGAAAAAATTTGCTACTAATAAAACTAGTTAGTACCAGTAGCTACTACAGGAACTATCAGAAATTAAATTTTCCTAAAGAGACTTTGGTCCATATTCCTAAATCTTTGAAAAACCTTGTAAAATGTTTTTTCTCCTGTATCTCAAATTAGATAACACTTTTTCTTAATATAAAGAACAATCGCTAAAAAAACACAAATGGATTTCGTACTGAAAAGGGCGGGCCTGAGGGTGAAAAAACACAGTCCTCTAAAAATATATAAATATTTTAAAATTACATTTTAATGTTCATGTTACATATGAAAAGTTGAAGCAATGATATTTTTAAAAATGTTACAGTCCATGGAAAATGGCCATTATTATTGATTTGAGAATGGCTATTCCAACAGACTTGAGAGTTTGGCAGTGGTGACTGAAACTACATTCAAATTTATGGAGAAACAAAAGTATAGACTTTTTTTTTAAACATATTGTACGAGAATAAGAAAATGAAATGAATGGGAAAAAAGAAGCCAAAATGACCACATGGTGAAACCTGTTGCACAGGGCAGCAAGTGGCAAGATTGAACAAAGTCACAATGAAAAAAACATTGTGTTGATTACAAAACTTCTTTTTAGAGACTCGAACAATGGACGAAATTTAATAGGCACCTATCAACATATCACTTTTATGGAAGCCAAAAGATCTAGTTTGGAAATAAAAATAAAAAACTATAATTAAAAAAAATTGGGTAGCATGCATCCAAGCTCATATTTGCGGAAAAGGCAAAGCAGCTTTGACATCAAGAACACAGTGCTAATGGTTTGCACCAGTTGAACTGCGTCAAACTGCGCTGAATAGCGTCACGGTTTGTTTAGCAGCTGAAGTATGAACAATGCACAAGAACCATGTAAAAAGGAAACTGACATTGGACTATGAAAGAAAAAAACATTAATCAGGCACTTTTGTACAACTCCCATACTCATAATCAAATTCCAACCTCAAGAGGAGCGTACAAATACTGTTTAATGGTTTACAGAGTACTTTTCAAAGTAGTAAAAAGACGACAAACTGCTTCTTCAGATGATGCTGAAGAAGATTTCTCTAATTCTATGACAGAATGAGACGTCAAGACACCATGGAGCGATGTCCAACAGCCGCTTCGGCACACAAATCCCCTCACCAGAAGAATTAAAAATAGCGCTTAGAAGAAGCAGGTTACCAGCCGAAAAGCTGTGCAATGTATAGTTTTTGTGACTGGTTCCCTGCAAATAGTTGCTAAATATCAGTTTTGGCCTCACAGCTCTATTATATCCAGGCTCCAGAAACAAACCAAATTTTGCCCTACTATACCACATACATACCTAAATATGTTTGACAGTGTCTGACTAAATGGCCGAGGTCTACTCTCCCATGTTGTCGATACAACCTTGTACTAGTGGCTTTCACCATTTCCAATCGCCACAAATAATTCACTGACAAAAGCTGTAACACTGCACATGTTTTTCCCCCCACTCCACCACATCCTTGCCCCAGATGTAAAAAGCAAGCAAGTGGTACTACATTTTCCGCAGTTAGATTTGAACCTTTGCAAAATAGGAGACAAGTTGTTTTCTTCTTTTTTTCTTTTGGGTGCACATTGTAATGAAAACCAAATGGTAGATGTAGTGGTGACTCTCAGAAGACTGAGACACAAGTACTTTTGCTAAGGAGCTCCCTAGATTTCTTCCATGAGGTCACAACATGTCACAACATGTCACAACAAAAAGGATTAATTATATACTAATGAATATTTGGTCGTCTGAGTTGTAATCATTCAATCTTTCATCCAAAAAATATGGTAGTTTGAACGCTGAGATTCAATTTCTTTATATGTAGGTGGTATAGCAGTAAAACCTACTCTGCCTAGCTCCGTCCATTATAGCACCTGTTTATAACAATACTCCAACTACCATTGGGCGTGGTTTAAATGACACACAAAATCCAATGCTACGTGGGTGGATCCTTCAAGCCAACTACCTAGTTACTTTTAAAAATAAGTACATAACCCCTTATAGATGGTTACCTGTTAGGTGTATTCACTTAACAGTGCATGTAATCATCAACTAGCAGATACCAGCAAGATAATTTTTTCCTCCTATCCTAGTAAGGTATCAGGCTTACTCTTAGCACACACAAAAAGACACAACTTTTTAATCCTACAAAACAATTTTTGTTTTGGGGGTTATTTGCCCAAAAACTAGGCATCTACTATCCCCTCTCTCAAAAAACAAAACAAATTAAATGTATATGATTTTTGGTTAAATCCCAACACATCCAACTTTGTTCTTTTTACTAACATAATTCAATGAAATTTAAGTCATTACAAGTATAACACAAGTTCTGTTTCGTCACTTAAAAAAGAAAAAGTATTAACCCTACCAGAATTTTGAGGGAGGTGTCAGGCATTGGTCCTTGGTGACCCCCTAGTTTGTCTACATTCATTGAATTCCAAGTGCCTATATAAATATTTTTAACAATTTGTTCAATTGCTACTGAACAAAATGTCAAACCCTGAAGTGAGAACTTGAAAGAGTTTTCCCAAATGGTAAAAGCGCTGCGCATGCAACAAAATTAGTTTTAGCAAGTTAGAAATTGCTAAGCCTGGATTAGAGTCACCAGCAGATATCTTGCACAGCGTGGATAGACTTTTTGGCTGGTGGACTGCATAATATGGCTTAACAAAATGACTTTTGACTTTTTTTGGCAAATATAAACAACATTGAATCTGGTTTACATATTTTGGCCAATATTAGAAATTCAAAGGCCCACAATGAAAGTATATGGTTTCAAAATGACATTCTTTGCCTTACATAAACACCGTCTCATCACAGCATTTACATTAAATAGAATACTAACAAGATAACTCGCAAACCTGATTCTAAATTATGAATTATGATTTAAAGAACTATTGGGTCCTAAAGAATTACAGAATATTAAAAAATTACATGAGTTGTCACACTTTCAAGTGATTTGTTCATTTGTGCAGCCCTTCTGTTCTGTGTTTTTGAACAACAGCCTCCATTGGTTTCATTTTTTCCTTTTTTCCCTTGGAAACAAATATTTTTAAATTAAAAACCAAAATCTAGAGAGCAGATTGTGTTTATTTTCTACGACACAGTTTAAAGATACCAGCTCCCCATGGGTTACGTGTACATAAAAAAGGAATGTTACGCAGCACGCCGATTTCTAAAAAAATTAAAAATTAAAAATAATAAAATTCAAAAAAAAAAAAAGTAGTCTTACCACACACACCATTTTGATTTCCATGACAACAAAACAAATATACAGTTTGTTTACATTGAATATTCCTCCAAGTATAAATACATGTGTATATATATATATTTATATCGTACGTATTATAAAAAATTGGCTTGTGCACAAGTCTCATACTCCAAAAGCCTAATGAATGCTGTGAGGTATTTAACAATTTGGTATTACAGATACCATAATA
This sequence comes from Pisaster brevispinus, assembly GCA_023634235.1. Taxonomy (NCBI): domain Eukaryota; kingdom Metazoa; phylum Echinodermata; class Asteroidea; order Forcipulatida; family Asteriidae; genus Pisaster; species Pisaster brevispinus. The sequence goes on along the minus strand of JAMKCF010000014.1, from coordinate 8,389,133 downwards.
CTTATGATTTCAACAGGCTAGAAAAGAACAAAATGTCTCTGGCCATTCCGAGTACAAAATATTTTACAACTGCTAACATTTGTTTTCCCTTCCTGTCAACAAAACGATGGGACAATAGAATACATTACTTTAATATTTGCTGCTCGTACAACAGACCGTTTAAAAAAGTTGTATTAAAAATAAACATATTCATTTTCAGCCCCCTTATTTTTTCCCCCATTTTAAGACAGGCACCGACTCAGAGCTGTCGGGAAGAAATTTGTTAATTCCTGGGTTTTTTTAAAGAAGAAAACTAATACTGTACAACAATTATGCCAGCTTTTTCTCCTCTAAATTATCTGCCAGAGACATTTTAAATTTCCCTTACTGGCTGTTTGAATTCCGATATCACAAAAGGTATTTTCTTTTATGTTGCCCTTCACCCAAACCCAGATAAAAGATTCTTTTGTTAAATATAAATACAGATTGTGCCCAAAACCTTTACAAATGTGTCAGTAACAATGCAACTATCAGTTACTGACACAAGTTTCTCCCTCCCCAGTTTTGGTTTTCCCCGGGTCCAATTTAAGGTTAAACATAGCTTCTAAACAAAGAAGACATATGCTATGTAGAATCAGGTTACCAGCCTGGTAAAAATCAGGTTAAGTAGCATGTAATGTACACAGCTCCTGACTGGTTCCCACTTAATTTTTGCTCAGCAGATACATCTGTGAGCTTTCCTTTAAAATCTACCTCAGGAAATTTAGGCAATTTCTAATTTCAATAATGAAGCCTCTTTCGTTCTTGACACAAAACTTTACAATCCCCAGGGTGTGTTTCTGGGTCAGGGCAACATCTAAGAAGTGGGAAGGGGAAGCTAGTGATAGAAGTCCATTTTGAATAGCTTTCCCTTTTTTTATAGGCATAATGGCATTGCATAAACTCATGTTTAAACTCAATGAGGTATAATCAAGTCGGTCATGTCAGCCGTCCAGAGTGTTTGTGCGGGGCTAAGGTATTTTATCAACATCTTCATTGTCGTCTTCACATTCACGTAACAACCGGGGGCAAAAGCCATGAACCTGCTGGGACAGTGCTTGTCCACTTTTCTTCTCACCTCCTGTACGTGACCAGTCAAAATTCTCACACCAAATTCTAGTTATTCACGCTTAGAAAATTCAGAAATAGGGTTTTCTGATTGAGTTTTAAAATTTAACATGTTAAAATCTGCTCTTGTTGACTGAAAATCTCGACAGATCAAGTCACGAAAATCCTACAGAAAACCTTATTACTGTGACTTGTAACGTGAGTAACAAAAAATTTGCCCATGAATATATTTCTGCTGGTTTATAATCATACATTGAGAACTGTGCAAAGCCCCTTCAGTTTCTCAGCAGGAAAATGTAATTTGCCCCCTTCTCTCACCATCTCAGTGGTTACACAAACCAAACTTAAAAACCTAAATTATACAATTTTACTCAACGTCGATTAAAAAAAAGAAAAGAAACACGTCTCTTGTTTGTTCTTGAGATGTAAAATTCAGAAAAATATTGCAACAGGACAGTCATATGAGTCACTGATTCTAAGAAAACCATGTAAACAGAAAGTCTTCCTTAATTTCTTGAATTTGATTTTTGTTAAACCCTTAAATGTCTACTTTGCACTTCTCACCACCTACCTCTAGAACTCCCAAGGCACAGGGAACTGAATCTTATAAAAATATTTCGCTATTTCTTGTTTTTCTCAGTTTGTATCACAAAATCTTCATTTTTAGTTGGTAGTGAAGTCATTAGCATCAGCAGGTAAGGAAAAAACCCTGGCAAATGTGTCACCTTGCCCTTTTGGATCAACCAATTTGCAATTGCATAGCCACCGTGGTTTATAAGCAAGCCACCATGGATGACCACTTCGCTAGGAAACCTCCCATGACCATCATGGCATCATGATAGTGCATCCACTCTTATAAGCGAGGTGAGTTTAGAACGAGTTATCTTGAGGTATCATGAGCATTATTATGATACTTGACCCGCTTATAAACCTTGGTGGCTAGTCCAATCGGGTGGAAAGATTGTTGCGCTCGTTTCAGTTCGTTAATGTGGGGAGCTTCTTCGGCCAAGCCACTTCCCCTAAAACCTCAGAAATAAGGCGGAGCGTCACCCGTTAAGACTCCCCCACCCAACATTAACATAAATAAGATTTTATTTACCCTGTATTCTAAGTACTACACCGTCATCTTTTACTAAAAAAAATGAACAGACATCTTTGGAAAAAGGCGTTTGAGGTCTCAAACTTCAGTGTTTTCTCAGAGCAGGTATTTTGAAGACCGGCACTCAAAGATACAAAGCTTCCAAATGGCTGAAAGTGACGCTGGGTTTACACCAACCAGGGTGCTGTGCTTCGACCCCGTTATAGTCGCCGTCTTTCTCAGCCACTCATTATAAAATCTGCTGTGCTCCAGACGGAGCCAGCAGTAATAAAGATCTCAAAAGTGCGAAGCTTCTTGATTTAAAAAAAGAAAAGCACTTAAGAAATGCTTACTTACAGTTACACTAACCCCCCGAGAATTCGGCCGATATATTCCTAGAAAATAAATTACATCAACAATTCCCCTACATTTCTTACTTAACGATTACAGAAATTTCTTATTAATAGCCAAGATACATTCCCTTAATCTGAAGGTGAGTCTTTAAATACAGGAGGAATATAAGAACCTTATATACTCAGCAGATTTTAAGCCCGATTTTTTAAGGAGAATTTTTCTGGAACCCAGACCAGTCAGGTTTAGCATAGAGCAACGGTTATAGTTTGTTGTTCTCCAATGAAATAGTAAACCCAGTGATGTCACGATGATGTCACACGCATAAGTGATTAGTACAAGAATCATGTGACTGTTTCACATGGCACCCATATCACCAATCTTGACCTTGTAGGAGACCTTGTATCTGCGGAACTCCACCTTAGGATCAAATGTGACGGCCAGGGGAGACCTTAGTTTGATATTCATCTCAGAAAATGAAAACATTAAAAATAAAGCTCAAAGAATATCATTCAAACTTTGTTTACGTTGGTTGCAAACACATGTAGTATGTGTCATAAATAGGAATAATCAAAATTTACTTAAAATTCATGCAAAGGTTTTCCCTGGCATCGATTCACTGGTTATGTACAAAAGAAAACATCTCAAAAATGTAACTTCAAGCAAGAACTCAGCCAATCTTGCCCATTTGTCAATAAAAAGACTTTCTGGATCATTGCACAAGATAAGTCCCAGAATTGGACCTGTAGAGGGAGGTAACAATTCAACCGAACTTTTGGTCAAGTTGGACGTTAAATATCTTATATCTTAGCTTTGTGTTGCTTGTTAAATACTTGACTATGTTACAATACCAGTCAATCTTGAGTTTTCATATTTTGACATTTAAAATTTCTTTTAAGATGACTTTACTTTCTGGTGAAAAGTTTGGCCAGACTGAATTTTCAAGTCATCTTGAAGTCTCCTTTTTCTTCCTTCACCTGACAGCACAAGATGAAATTACATAAAAAGTTTTTTTTCCATCATCGTTTTTTAAGGAGAGTCCCTCAAGATAAAACAAACTAATGAGACAACAGAATATGCACTGATTAAAGTACGATAAACACCAAATAAAACAACTATGGCCCCTGCATAAAAACCATGCAGAAAATGAAGATCTTCAGAAGTGACAAAAAAGTCATCACTCAGACTAAACTCTACATATAAATCTTAACTGATACATGTAACTGTTCGACCTATGCAAAAAAACATTCACCTGTAATGCAACAGCTTTGCACAGGCTGAGCGCTACTTATCAATTAATTATCAACAAATGCACTTCACTCACTACCATTAAGCCAATTGGCTCAAGCTATAAACGAGTGCATCAACATCGCACAGCCGAACCAACACTTCTTGTGCAACAAATTGATTTTTTTAAATATATACTTTACAGTTTATGGTGGGGGGATATTTAACTCTGTGAGACAGTGTGAATACTTTCTCGACAAGACGAAATCTTATCACAAATTTTTCCAAAGCACAAAACTTTTATTTTTGTTTGTGGACATGATGAATCCAAGTGAACTTTTAAATGAACTTTCAAGTCCATAATGAGGGGTCCTGCAACTTGCGGATTATCAAATAATATCTGTCTGTTTTTCTGATCATTTCATTTTACTTTTACCTTAGCAAAATTGTGTCAAATTTTGAAACTTTTAATCACCGACACTACATATTCAATAACCATTAAATACTAACAATGCAGGGGCCAGAACTAATATACCAACTCCTACAGAAAAAAAACTACTGCCAAAAAACATCAACTATGCTTTAAGTATAACATTCAATTTACTGTAATTAATTAATCAATCAATTAGTAAAGACAAGAAGACAGGTGGTGGTATATATATAAGCCACCTGTTAAGTTCCTATTTGCTGTTTGTTTACCATACATTCAGGATGCTCGGTACCAGTCTATAATTGTCATACATGTACGTGTCACATCATGACGTCAAGTTTATAAATAGTTTTAAAGCCTACACGAATCAAGACACTGTCCTCCCAATTCTTGATAATAACTTCTTAGATTGGTATTGGTATAAAATCAAATATTCATTTTGAACAAATATAGAGACTCCTCGATGATTACACTTTTTTTGATTTTGCTATGAAATACAGAAAAGATAGGTCTCTATTTACTTTATGACGTGCTGTGATGGAGGAAAACCGCAACGAATCCTGAATCTTTTACATGTTTTTAAATTTTATTTACAGGATTCATGTAAGTGTTTTCAAGATGAGAAACAATTTCAAAAACATCAAAAATACAGCCACCTTAATATTGTAAGAAGCTGATATTGGTTTCTTCTTTTGTTTGAGAATAGGTACCTCACACCCTGGATGGTCTTACCATGTCTGCCCACAGAGGGCGTCTAGCTCCCCCACCAGTCGGTTCCACTCCCACCGGAGTTAGCCTGAGCGTAGCTACCTCCATACTGGGCCTGATACTGAAAGGGGGTGAATGGCACCTGGGCGTGGTGCTGATGCCCGCCACTGAACTGGATACCTGCTTGCCCGCCACCACGGGGACGGTTGGCCTGACGGTAATCACGGGAACCAAATCCGCCTGATCCGTAATTCCTAGAGAGAGGTGGGGGAAAAGGGAGATTTTATAAAAACAAATTAAGTAACTTTAAAGTTGCTCCTTTCCATTTCCTAGAAAGAGGACAGGAACTTGGCTCGTCTACGACCACATCTAAATGAAAAATTTTTACTAGTCAGGGGTGAGAGCCAATGCTGACCAAAATGTCTGAAACTATGACCCAAATTTTAGGAGGTATGCTGAAATGATGGCATTTCCACCTTTTGGTACGCCCTGCATGGAGTTTAAGGAGCTGTTGGGAACAGTATCCGCAGGGCTAGAGAGAGGCACTAAGAGCATAATTCCCTCAGCTCTGAAGACATCGGGCAGATAAACTTTGAGCCCTGTAGAGCCAATTGGGTTTTTTTCAGTCTACCAGGGCAAAGATATTACATAAGAAATAATAAGGCATCCAAAAGCAGATGTTTTTTCTCAACAAATTTTTTTTCCCTTCTCTGTCATCTGATGCCCACCCCGTAATTATTTCCAACAGAATCGTATAACTGGAGCCAATGATGTCTACTCGTATAGAATTAGACAGAAGGTGCAATAAAAGGCAATCAGAGACATTTTTGATTTTCTAATAGAATTGCTGATTTTAAGAGAAGGTGGTCTTCTCCAACTAAAATTAAATTCCAGACCTCAATCTGATTATGAAAAAATGCTCAATACTTGTTTTGCTTTGCAAAGTAACACCTCATTGAATCAAAATGCATTAACACCCTAAACCATAAGTACTTAAATTCCAGCTTTCAACTTTATAGTTCAACGTCAACGGGAGGGGAGAACAGCCATGGACTTGTTTATTGTGTACGGGAAAAAAGAGAGCTGTTGAACTCCGATCAGGGTGGTTTTTGGCACCGGTTCGGGGAGCATTGCCTGAAGGGATTGAATACGGAATACACAATTCCATTGTTGTACTCCATGAGCAGAATGGAATTGATTAAAGACAGCAATTCAGTGTTGGTGAATATTGAGTTCATACTGGCTGCACTTTCTTCTATTGATAACAGAATTTCTAGAGATGGCAAAGCCATTAGAGTGCATTCTAACACTGGTATTATAATTCTCCATTCATGCAATTGGGAAATTGGGATTGTCATTTTTGTGAGCCAATCTCACTGGAAATTTATAATTTACGATTTCTTAATTATAATAGTTAAAGGGAAGTACATTGTTGTTGCTTTGGGCTTTTTTTTCTCTTTTTTTTTGGTAGAGAAAATTCATTCCAATCCTTGACAATCCTGGTTTTAACATGTGAACCCACCTACCCCTGATCAATGCTAGCTCTCATTGCGTGGTCTGTGCTAGACTTCAACTAACATGCACCAATACAAGGAACTGTTCCAGTACTAATGATGTACTGGAACAAAAAGTAACAGAAAGGCGAGAACAACTATCGGAATCAGATGACAAGACAAACCGATTCTAAAATGGCTGGGATTAATAACAGTTAACCAAACCACAGTAACCTAACTTTTAATCTAACCATGTATATCTAAAATGATTACAACATTAAGCGGGGGAGCAGGGTGCTGGTACGATTATTGTCATGGTGCCCAAGCAATTTGGTCCGGATTGTAGTTTTCAACCAACCTGTGAACGTCTCATCAAGTTTAGAGAGAGACCCCACAATTTAGTATCCCTTATTTCAATTGCCACAGTTGAAGCTAATTTGATATGGACATGCATAGAATCCTTCACAAACAAAAAAGCATTTTTTCATTTTTTTCTTCACTAAAACATGACCACAGAAATGTATCTTTTTGTAGGTTGGTCATTTAGTCTGGCAGAATGCCAGACGATAAGAATTAACTCCAACCCACCATCACGGGTGTCTTCTAGGCACCCTGCTAAATACATTAACACGTTGACTGCCGCTTACGAGTATATTCGTAGTAACAGGTGTAACGGATTCTGCCACTACGAGTATACTCGTAGAGAATGAAAGGTTTTTGTATTGTTAATTGAATACACTGGCATCACTGAGAACGCAACAAATACGCTTTTGGCAGTGGTGAGGGTTAGGGTTAGAAATGAACGTATTACAACATGTAGACACCAAAAAAGTACCTATTTGGTATGCGCGCATGCGCACCACATTTGGCAAATGGGAACGCCCTACGAATCTATGACCAGCAGTCAACATATTCAAATGCAACACAGTTGAAATGAAAACCCTGCTGAATACAGCAAAATGGATTCTGCTGCATTATGAAGTGAACTGGTTAGCACCAGCCTTGGTAGTACAGTCGACTCTCGTTAATACGAGGTCCGCCGGACTGGCCCGTTTTCCTTGTATTATCCGAACCTCGTCTTAAACGCAGCGCACTATTAACACGTACATGTACATGTACTGTATACACACGTCGTCATAGTGCATGCACTACACACGTGTCTAGGCTAGAACGGAGCGGTTGGCTTCCTAGTACAGTTCTTACGAGCATCCTGTACACAAAAATATCAATGATAAATGCAATTTTGTTGACTATGATCATAGAAATTTAATATTTTGTATAACTCAAAGTAAAAATCATAGCAAAGTCATGCCAAACTTGCCGTTCATGTGACCATGATGTGACAGATTCGATACTGCGTAGCGCCTAAGCTGAACGTTGTTTTCGCTGGTAGCCGCTAAGCGTGTAGGCGAAGTAGTATTTCAAGCATAAGTTACCAGCGTAATGTTTCTGATTTTCGGATCGGACGGAACCGTGTAGCCGGTCCGATCCGATAAATAGTTTGGCAACGAGCATTTTATTTCAGAAACTTGGCTGCCTGAACGGGTAAGCTTTTACGCAACAATATTTTTCCGATCTCGCTATAAAAGTATGAAAACCAATACATTTTGTCATCATGGGGCCGCAAAAATACCTCGTATTATCCGTGTTCTCGTTACGACCGTGCTCGTATCTTCCGTTTTTTAAGACATTGAAACACGCATAGGACAGTTCGGGACCGGTGAAGTACCTCGTATTAACCGGCGTCTCGTATCTTCCGAGCTCGTATTAACGAGAGTCGACTGTATAGCGTTTACCCTGCTCAATACACCAACATGCATTGAAGTTTGCTGGGGACATGGGATTTCACATGGACATGTCAAAGCCATGTAAAACCCTGCTGAATGCAGCACAGTGCAATACGGGATTTGAATTGACTGCTAAATGCAACAATTTGTACCATTTGGCGCTTTTGGATGGATTGGGTAGGGATAGGGTTTTTCTTCTCTGGCAAAATACAAATGGTGTAGACATACTGCCCCTTTAAACTTATCAATACCATCGGTCTTGTGTTAATGGTATTAGGCCAGGTTATGTGTAAATGTACAGTGAACAACAATCCCAATATGAAAGGTCGTTCAAAAATTCCATAATTGAATTGAAATTGTTGACAATAACTCTCCCACAACTACCAGAGGGTGACAAATCAACTGGGTACAGTGCTTCCAATACGGTTGAGTAGGCAAGGTATGCAGGAGTAGTGTTAAGTATATTAAATGGGCTCTCCACTTTCACTTTAGGTCAACTTTGTACACTTGAGTTTAAACTAGAAGTTGGACTTTACAACACACGCTTGAGTCATAAACAAGTATTTCAACACAAACATTCACAACTTTGGTGTAGACTGTACAAGTCTTGCGCGTATCGAAAACGAAAAACAAGTCAAATGATGCCTATCTTTTAAGAAATAAAATCTTCTTTTTAAATTCTATTAATACAAATCTCTTGAAAATAAAAATACTCGTAGCAATTTAGTGATTGGAAATAGAATTTCAGTTTTTATGCAGGCCCTTAATCAAATAATTTGTTAAAATTAACATTGAAACAAAATTGAATCTTCAGGGGGAAATTTGAGCTCGTTTAATTTTTTCCTACATGTGGAGTTGTCAGAAAAAGTCTCCCCTCATTATTTGTTTCAAAAAAACACCCCCACATTCAAATGAAAGGTGCTACAGTAACAAACAGGCATGCAACTGCCCGATGAAAAAAAAGAGGAAATTTTCAAAGGCACAACGCAAGCGCGGAGCGAGGCAGCCAAAACGCCAAGGGACATGAGATCCACAATGGTACCCTAGAAAATTTTGAGGTTTATTATGCTCTTAGGTGCATTCTCAGCATGTACTAGGCTTATTTCACATTATTGTGGTTGTACATTGTTGTTGCCAAGCATATATAAGGCTTTAAAAAAAAAATTATTTTAGCTCTGATCATTTAAAAAAAACGCGGAAATCCGCGGAAACGCGGAAGAGTTGCATGCCTGAACAAAAGAGCAGCTGTCGTGTGTAAAATTTGGGTTCCTAAACTAAGCTGCTTAAATGGAATTGCCATTGTACCCAGTATGTATTATGTATAACAATGTGGCAAATGGGAGTTCCACTATTACTGTATCTCTAGTAGGCGTGACCAAGTGACTCAACCCAAGAAAAACCACTCCCAAAAGTCAGTCACTTAGTCACACCTCAGTAGGTTAGAGGTCACTGATTGAGTGTATTTAGAAGACTGTTTACTTCATGCAAGAATTGTGGGAGTGAGTCAGTAAACCAATCCGGAAACCTAATCGGGCTCCCTTGATTGTCTCTTTAAATGACCAAATTCTGCAATTTAATGGAAATCAAGTGTCCCAAAATCTTAGAAAATAAAACATTTCCCACAGATGAGATTGTATAAAAAAGACAAATCCTGAACATTGGATAACAACTTCCTCTTGGAGTAGAAACAAAGCTCCCTGAATGTACATAATGTTAAGCTGTTGCTTGTTGCACTCAGCAAGCTGCCCATTTCGACAATTAATTTGTAGTTAACATTTTCGTTTGCAATAAGGAAGCATCTAAAAAGTTAAGAGGCGCGGTACAACTCCTGCCGAGACAATTGGCTGTTCCCACTGGGAACTGCATCCGTTTCATCGTTGACAGCTAATTAAGTCAGAAACGCTCCTGTACACTTGTTTACCTGTAACTGTTAAACTTAAGCTATTGCAGACTGAAAAGTTTCAGTGAGTACTTACTTGCGTCCACGCTTTCCATGGTAGCTCTGCTTGGTTTCGTAGGCAAGGGTCTCCAGCCAGGCTGGGGGGTCTTGCTTGGTCTCCACCATCAAGGCGGCCAGGTCACGAGCCAGGTTACGATTCTTGTCATTGAAGAAAGACGTGGCAAGACCTAGAAATTTAAGTCAAAGACAACCAAGGGGCATGTCATTATTGGCGAGGATGAGAAAGCATCTCTAGAAAAAGAAAGCATTTCGGTGGAAAGAGCAGAGCGTTAAGAAATTGAAAGTATCAATCAGAGACTTTTGGGGATGCTAGATGGCAGCAGACTGGCGGAAATGTGCGCATGCTGGGAACTATGTCAACAATGAGACTTTACCAGGTATGTCTGCTGCCCTCTTGTGTCCAAAACTCTTCCAGTCAATATTCAAAGATTTGCTCTTGTTCCACTTTCCATAAACCGTCTCTAGCTCTCATCCTTAATCCATTCAGGATATCTCCGCATCATGAGTAATTCATAAGCCTCATATTGGTCAATGTATGGAGAGCCAAATAAAACATGATCAAATTCCTGCCAACATACTGGAGAAAAACATGGACTGAAGCAATCTTACCAAGGTTGCCGACACGTCCAGTACGGCCAATGCGATGAACGTATTCCTCAATATCTCCTGGCAGATCAAAGTTGATGACGTGTTTGACGTTGGGGATATCCAACCCACGGGCAGCAACCTTGAAAATGAAAATCAAAACATCTTTCCTCTGAACCTTACCAAAAAGTGCGAGGCTTGGTACGACACATAATCTTCTTCTCGCCACACATTTCATTCACTCCCAATTTTACCAACAACTGAGATGGAAAAGAAACTGAGAGAGACATCTACATGTAAACCAGGGAATGATTTTCTGTTCAGTCATGGGCTTCTCATCAATGTGTCTACTAATGCTTGTGTTTTTTTCGTTGATAGAATTTTAGGGAAAAATAACACTATCCATTGAAAAAGACAAAAGTATCATAACAGCAATCCAAGGCCAGTGCTTCCCACCCTTACCATGTGCCATGCACACCTGCCTGCACACCTTGTAAATCACACATTGGTTACCTTTTCAGGAACTTTTCAGGAACTTGTGACAAACTAAACGTCATCCCTTCATTTAAAATAGTAAAAGAGTCATCTCTACTTCACTTAACCATGATGTAATCCCTGCAAAAAGTTCCACGAAAATTCTCAAATTCGTGATAAAGATGTTGATGTTTTGAAAGCATCTTAAGAACACCGTCTTTGCAACGTTTTCCTTTATGTGTCATTCTCACAATATGTTTGTACTCATCCTCCGCCTTGAGCCCCCAGGGTATCAATACTACAATGTTGACAATGTTTTTCAATTTAGTGTTCAAGAATGTTTACAACTTCTTTTCTGGTTTGCATTTGTATCGATTCTGTACACAATTGATTCTATGAATGGCAAATTATCATTATTTAAGTAACATACACTGTTTTGTTGGTTTTTAGGCGGAAAATTCGAAATTCATAATATTAAATGGGTAATTCGTATTTTTGTAAAACATCAATAAATATGAAATATTTACACATTTTTCATAATGACTGCCAACTATACTTCTTAAAATTCCTCAGTTTTGCCAGTAAAGGACTATGTGACTTACAGCAGTGGCTACCAAGATGGGAGTGCGTCCACATCGGAATGTCTTCAGGGCGTCTTCGCGTTCACGCTGGGAGCGGTCGCCGTGGATACTGGTTGCCGGGTAGTTCTGCTTGTAGAGGAAATCCTCCAGGGCATCGGCGCCACGTTTGGTCTCCACGAAGACGAGGGTGAGGGACTCCGGACCTGAAGGAGGTTGAATACGGGCTTTAGTTTGGGTGGAGGAGGATCCCAGAGTTTAAGGTCACATTTCGCAGCGGCAATATTGGATACTGTCGCTTCCCGCCAAAACAATGTTAACTTACTGTCCCATAAGTTCAAACTGTTTCCCACGTTAATAGGAGACTTTTGAACGCTAGGTGGCAGCAGATTTACCAGGTAAGTTTTCATTGTTAACAAACGTTCAGAGCATGCTCACATTTCCAAGAACAATGGATGTACCTGGTAAGTCTGCTGGCACCTAGAGTCCCCAAAAGCCTCCCATTAATTTTGACATGAACGCAGCAACTTTTAAACAACCATGAGGACAAATGTAACATGGTTAAGCTACGAAGGATGCGTTTTCACGGTTGTAACTAAAAACTGGTTCGGTTATTGGCAAGGGATTAACAAATACCCAATTCAACAGAAACAAGTTTTGGTTACGACCGCGATAATGCACCCAAGGTGATTGGCCTCAGAGTGTGTTTGCTTGGCTTATTAAGTAAAAAGCTCTGCCTTGGTTCAGGAACACTTTAGCGATCTTACGTCTTACTCAGCGATTGCCTTTAACTTTGCCTTTGAATAGCCAGTGGAACCAGTTTGCTTCTCATTTCACAAGTCCATATCTTTAAGGTTATTTCCCAGCGTTGTCACTTGCATGGAACTTAAATTTGAGTTCACGCATGAACACTCTATGCAAAGAGTACACTACAATGTAACTTTGGAAGGCAGTGAACTAGCCAGACAGGCAGCTTATCACGAGTCATGACTGGTCTAATTCTAAGAACTTTCAACTAGCACTAGACCACTGTTAAGAAAGAATGCTGTCTACCCCCTTGGCACAAAGGTTGGATTTGGTGCATGCTCATTGTACATGTAGTCACAGCCATGCCAATGCAGTATGTCAAAAGAAAAAAAGGAAATTTCCAGGGAAGGCTAGGACTGTGTTTTTCCATTTTTAATGGCACAGTTTAGAAACCAGAAATGAGAGAATCAGCTGATCTGCTGATCTGCTGAAAACTAGATTATCCATTTGTCTGGAGACCTGGCTTTCAATTGGCATCAAATCACGTACAAGTAGATAATAACTCCATAAAGTCAGACTTAATCCTTGCATCAGTAAAAACACCTTTTCTTTGCTATATTGTAATTTCTAAGAATGACTGGAAAGACGAGAAAATTACCCCTACTCCCTCAAAAAATAATATTGAATAAACAAAAATTTAAAAAACTCAAAAAAAAAACCAAAAGTGCTGTTATGATTGTGGATTTTGTCAAACATTGTTCAAAGACTGAATTAACCTCACTGTACGCAAGTACAATTTATGCAATGAAACAATGAATAAGTACTAACTTGCAAGGTTAGATTCAAAGGTGACATTTAAAAAAATCAAACTTCCCATAATCCAGCGACAAACCGTTTAAAAAGTGACATTTAAACAGAACGTGGAAACTATATACAAGAACTGTGGATGATTTTTAAGAGTGAATTAATCAATAGAATGCAAGGCAAAGTGCAACAAATGGAAGATCAATTGTCTGTCAAATAAAGCAGCTTAGGTACCTGTGATTTGAAAAGTTCTTTGAACTCATTCAAGTTAGCAAGCAGTCATAGTAAGGTACAGCAATGGTTTTCTCAATATTTTTCCCAGCTATTTAACCCTTCTTCTCTTGATTTAGGATTGAACAAAGAAAAAACAACCAGAGCAAGATTTGAACCTGCGACTTCCAGATTATCGTGCCGGCGCTCTACCAAATGAGCTATCTAGCCCTAATGTATTTTGTCAATATCTTTGTTCGGGGTGCCAATCAGAAGCCTCCAACTGTAACTAGAGTGCAGCCAGGAATCACCCTAGAGTTGACGACACAACTTGGGGAGCGGCAGCAGAGGGATCACCTTAAGGGGATGCAATTTTTGTTTCAAATATCAATTAAATTCCATCGGGACAACTGACTTGGTGAATTTTTATTTATTTGGGGCTAAACAAACCAAAAGTTGACTAGAGCGGAGTTTTGAACCTGCGACTCAAGTAAGAGGGTTAATAAAGATTCAAATAGGTTGTTTTTTTACGATTGAGGCTGGAAGGACATAATAGTCAGGTCCCTTTTTAGTACAATGGAAATCAGCTCCCATTAATGCTATTTCGCTCGCAGAATGTGACAACATTGAACATTTTGCGGTGAATGCAATGGGAGATTCACTCGAGTCCGAGATAAGTTTCAAGCAAAATACCAAGAAGATTAGCATTTAAAATCATTTCTTCAATGTCTTTTCTTTTCATTCAGAAGACAGTACATTTTTTTTTATCAGTTTCAAGGGGAAACAAAGTAGCGCATTTCAAAAAACACATTTCCAGAATCTCATCTTTTAAAGAAAGGAAACTGTCTTATTTCAAAAAACCAAAAAAAAAAACGCGAAAGTTTCCCCAACCAATGCTGTACCTCACAAGAACTTAATCATCTAATCAATAGTAAGTCATTCTGATTCCAAACAACAAATTGATGTATAGAAACATAACAAGCATGCCTTCAACACACACAATCTGATGAATGAAGCAACAAAAATGTGGATAGGATCCAAACTGATGCCCTTTTGTGCAAAGTAGGGACAGTTTTGTGGGCTTTGAAAGTTGAAAAAGAAGCCGCCCTTTACATATTTCATTTAAAATACCATCGCACTAGTGTCAACATGCCATTTGTAAAAAAAAAAAATTCTTCTTTCAACCAAAATCGTTAGAAAAAATCTCAAAAATTTCATTTACCTATTGAGAACTAGCCAAATAGAATGAAAAATGTCAAATCACCCTGGGTCGAATTTTTTACTTTAAAAAAATCCATTAATGGCCGCCACTTTAAGAATTTCCACAGAAATTGTAAATAAATCTCTTAGGGTTGAGCTAATAGCCACTCCTAGCTGAAATCAATCCTGTCTTCCACAGACGGCTTTCCCATGGCTTGAAGTGCGGGTGGAATTTTTTTATTGAGTCACAAGGCTCTTATCTGATGGTTCAGACCATTTGAAAGGGACTATATTCACCCCCAAAAAGTTACATAGTATTGTAAAAAAGACTGTTGGAAACAGTACGACGGTGTAGGCGTATGTGTAGCTTCTGACGGCCGCACAGAGGTTGATGCAGCTGAATCATGAGTGCTTTTGTTTGAATTTCTGAGCATTCTGATTGGCTATAGCGAGTTAGCCAATCACAAAGTCTGGAATTGTATGGAAGCATGTACTTCAACTACCTAAGTGACCCATGAAAATATCCCGACAAAATTGAAATTTCTGGCCTTGAAGGTGCATGCAATGCTCATCAGTCTTCTTGACTGAAAAACCCATGGCCCAAAAAAAACCACCCAAAAAAAAACAAGGGATGGAGATAAACGTGAATACAATTCTTGAAAAATTAATAAATGTATCATGGTTCTGGCAACTTTCCATGATCAAACCTAAAAGTCTGTGCTAAAAAAAAAAACAATCAAAATAATGGAAATCAGATGAGCAAATAAAAATGGTTATCAACAAAGTTGGTGTAACGTTTAGAGAATCTTGCATGAGCGAATACAATTCTTGAAAAATTAATAAATGTATCATGGTTCTGGCAACTTTCCATGATCAAACCTAAAAGTCTGTGCTAAAAAAAAACCAATCAAAATAATGGAAATCAGATGAGCAAATAAAAATGGTTATCAACAAAGTTGGTGTAACGTTTAGAGAATCTTGCATGAGCGTCTTCCGGGTAGCAAAGAGTGCCCTCTAGAGGCCATGCATGGTCAGATAAAACAAACCTGAATAGTAAACTGAGTCCAACACAGGCAATGACATTCATTTACAAGTCCAGACAGAGCACACCCATGCTTCTCGCAAGAAACAACTCATTAAGGGCCAGGCCACACAGGGCAACTTTTACAGGCAACTTGGAGGCAACCAACTGCACTGCATGCACATGAGATACTTCGATAGCACAAGAGACAGTCTTCCAGCCGTAACTCACTATCCCCAGGAAAATAAGGAGAAAACTGACATGTGAATGCCTTCCCTTATTGGAGATTGCCTGGTTGCCTGTAAATTGCATCGTGTGACATGGCCTTGTAATACAGACAACTCTGCTTAGCATTTCAAACTGCCGGCCAGCTAGAACTTACGGCTTAGCGTGGCGTCACAGCTTGAGCCAATGTCAACAAGCCGCTTAACTGACAACTTCTGCTTAGTGCACCCTCTCCAACCGCCTAGCGAACTAGCAGCCCAATCAAATCTCAGAAAGGGTCACTTTTCTACTAAGCATTATAATTCTTCTAAACAGCTCACTGACATTGACTGATGGTAAGCAGTGTTAATGTGCTTTAATTAACAGTTTGTCCAGCTTTGCAAAAACTTGGGGGGGTTTTTTTCAGCCCGTCTAAAAAACCAGTCCGTGGGGTGAAGATGGCACGTGAAGCAATGATGAAGCGAGGAAAGCAAAGGTTTTTTCGGGGGGACTTACTTACCTGGTCTCCTGTAGATTGAAAGGCTGTGGTTACTCGTGCTCAGTTGTCACTCCATTAAACGGCCACAGTATCACATAATGGACTTAGTACAGTCCCTTCATTCCCGGTAAGAATTTGTGATGGTTTGTTTTTTTCACAACATGACGATTTACATTTGTTGGTCTCTTTACAAGGTAGGTCAAGATATAGCATGCATCTTAAAAATCGGTGTACAACATCAAAGCTTGTCATTTCGACAAAAAAATTAAATCAAATGTAATGTGAACCAATTTTGGGACAAAAAGACTTTGGTGTACATAACGGAAAATCTTTGACTGTGCATGCACAAAAAAGTGGAGAAGCATGCTCTGGAAAGTAACGGCTTCAACTGAAACTTGACTAAACCATGCCTTGGCCTGCTTGGTGATGATACGGTGGCCGTTTAACTTGCTTGCAGCAGGTGCAGATGGTGTTTTGTAAGCAGAGAGAAAGTGCCTTACCTGTGAATTCGTTTTTACCTGCTGCGTTAAGCAGATCCAGGAGGAATGAGCGTTTGTCATTCTCCTCCACCCACACAGCCTTCTGGGTAATGTTGGCGCTGGTGCTGCCGACGCGGCCCACCGCCAAGAAGATGTAGTTGTCCAAAAAGTCACGTGCTAGAATCTGAAGAAGAAAAAATTTGTTTAATAAAAATGTGTCCCCTTTTTCACTCTTCCTTTTCTCTTGATTTTAATTCTAATGGATTTTTTTTAAAATTTCTTTCATACAAGCAAAATAAATTAATACAAAAGAAAAGTCAAAGTTTACTCCGGTCTTCATTTTCTGCTCTCATTTCTTTTAAGGAGGGGGAGGGGCCATATTCTTTCTTTTCACCATGTCTCAGTTTCCAAAAGATTGTCTCAGTTAAAAACAAAATTCTATGACATGATCTTAAAACTGATCTTAAAACTCTTGACACCGGGTGACATGTATACAGGCAAATCTTTCCTGGGCACAGAAATGGGGGGCCTGACAAAATCACTTTTAAAATGTCCATGGGACCCCCTTGAGCACAAACCACATTTCCTCAAAAGAGAAAAAAAAAATATTCAGGAAATTCAAAAAATTTATCCCATGGGTGGACACAAATAATTTAAAAAACCCAGACAGGAAGTTGTTAAATCCCCAAAGATGAACCCTTCCACTAAAGGACAAGGCATCTGTCACCCCTTCAGTGCTTTTAACTTAAACCATGTAAATTGTGAGATTCTTTGTAATGCGTTAGTCCAAAATACTTTTCTTTTTTTCCTCTTTTCTTCTAAATAAAGACAATGTCTTGAAGATGGTTTACTTAAAATGCATTCACAGTTTTTACAGTGAGAAGAAAAAGACCGCACGTACCTGGATTTCCTTTGGGAAGGTAGCACTGAACATAAGTGTCTGCCGTGCACCAGTCTTGGGCATGGTGTCGTCCTCCACAATGCGGCGAATCTGTGGCTCGAAACCCATGTCCAGCATACGGTCAGCCTCATCCAACACCACCCACCTGCAAAGTTAAGTAAAGATTACCCTTGCATTAATAGGAAAAGGTTAGAAAAGGTCAAGCAAAAAAAGATACAAATTTCAACTGCTGGTGCTGAATAATTTGCTACATATTTTTTTGTTTACCCATAATTGATTTATAACAATAATAATTTAGGGGGCTACTCATCCTTAAATGCAGATGTAAATGCAGAACGACAGTAATTCAAAGATAAACTACACGATTTAAACGATTTAACATTGGACAGCATTGACTGTGGCTCCACAAGAGTGATAACAATACATGTATTTTTTGTGTCCAGTCGACAATCATTCAAAGACTCTCTCTTACTTGATGTTCTCCATTCCAACACGGCCGCGTTCCATCATGTCGACAAGACGTCCTGGTGTGCCGACCAGCATGTGACAGCCGTTGTCCAGATCCCTCATCTGATTGCCAATGTCCGCTCCACCGTAGACTACGCATACACGCACGCGGGAAGAGTAGGCAAACTAGAAACGATTATAAAGCATTTTATCAAAGGTTTTTAAACAGCGATCCCTCGGTTAAACTACAACCACTAAACTATTGCCGATGCATAATCTACATGAACACGATCAGATCAGTTGGAAAACTATAATATGTGTACTAATGCTTGTCTGAACGTCTGAAAAATAATTTATTTAATAATTTTATTGCCACACTGAACCTTTTGGTTATTGGAAAATTATTTTCTTCCTTGGTCAAGCCTTCTCCATATCTCTACCATTTTTCTGTTCACTTTATTATTTACTTTATGATTATTTTCTTAGCTTTGCTCATTTTTGTATGTAATTTATTGAATGTTCAGGAGTAAATGAACAAATGTAGACTACGAAAGGAACAGTAGGAAAACTGACAACAGCCAAACACCACAGCGAAGGTCTTAGAACAGTGGTTCCTCCAGTTGAAAGATAAAACTAGACTACACAGAAAAGCACTTGGGCAAAATACGTGGTTTACGTGATACAACAATCAAAACATCACAGCGAAAGCTGGACTTCTCAGATGGATTATGAAATAGTTTTTTGTTTACCTTCCTTGCTTCGTCATAGATTTGCGAGGCCAATTCCCTGGTGGGTGCCAGAATCAGAGACAAGGGGAACTGCTTGCGACGATTAGACTGAAACAAACATCAAACATTTGCATTTAAAGTTATACAAGGGACAAATTTAAAAAAGGCTTTAAAAAAATGATATACACCTGTATGTGAAACTTGTACACAGGACATAACAAACAAAAGCAGGTATCTTTGTTTACCTTTTGATGCTTTTCAATTCTTAAGATATGTTTAAAGATCAACTTGAACGAAACTAACATTGCTGTTCTTTTCTCATAGTAAGCTAAACGAGTGCATAATGAGTGCATAATGATTGCATATCTGAGTAAAAATCTTTTGTAAAAAAAAAAAACACCTTCTGGGCCAAAACACAGAGTTTCACGAAAAGCCCTCAAGTGTCCAGGAATCAAAATGGCACAGTGAGGTCACACTACGGACTTGATCCAAACAAGACAATGGAAAATGCATAGCGACGAATATAAACCACCCTCATCCAGTCCGTTGTGTGATGTAATGGTTACGCTGGTTTACAGTGGCACTGGTACTTCAGTGTTCATTCCACATTGCATATTAACAGGTCTTTGCTGGGAACCATACAGGGTGCCAACAACGATAGGAAAAAACACTACTGTTTTTAATAAATCAAGGGGGAAGCCTATTTTTTTTCTGATCAAATTTCAACAAAATTAAAGAGAGGAAAACTGCATACCTATGATCAAATAATAATTAAACACAAAATAAACAAAGATATATAGTCCAATTAGTTTGCATAAATTCAAGTCGATCTTGCTCAAGAATGGCGGCTGTTATGGGTTGAATACCACCCGAGTGGTCCTCCGAGTAGTATGCCTGTAACATTGTTTTTCTTCACAGGACTTGGGAAAGCTCTAAGTACACAGTGCTTATTCCACATTGGTGTAGGGTAAAAACCCCTTTAGTTCGATAGTTCTGTACAAAGTTGCATCAACATAAAAAACCCACGCAAATAAAAGGTTTATTTAACTTGTTGAAAAAGGACACCAAGAGTAGGATTGTTAATGAGAAGTACAAGGGGTAAAATGAACTGGTCAAAAGAAGTACAGTAACCTGTATTACATACCCCTGTTCCTGAAGTCGACTTGTATGGTCCACCTTCATAAATCTGGGACAGGATGGGCACCAAGAAGGCGGCTGTCTTACCAGAGCCTAAGGTTGGAGGGAGGTGGAATACAAATAAGAGGAAAAATACTCTCTGAATGGGTATGACTGTGACAATAGTACCCAGAATTCATCTTTGGTGACTTTGCATCGGAATACTTTTTTCTAACTTTTTAAAAAACAGTCATGTTCTTTTATACTCAGAAGCAAATTTGCAGATACTTGGATTGAAGTACCAACAAATTAGAA
Source organism: Pisaster brevispinus (assembly GCA_023634235.1). NCBI lineage: Eukaryota > Metazoa > Echinodermata > Asteroidea > Forcipulatida > Asteriidae > Pisaster > Pisaster brevispinus. The sequence goes on along the minus strand of JAMKCF010000014.1, from coordinate 8,368,705 downwards.
AGTACATGTCAAACTTTCAGTGCACTATGGATCAGTTTCACTGCAAAATTAATCAGGATGAGCCTAAATTGGCTGCTACAGCTGCCACTGTTGCTTAGGACATCCTATACATCGACTTCTGGTAAGTGTGGCAGACAGCAGCCAGGTGCAAGGGGCAATAGACATTATACACATGACGGCAGTTGAGTAGGGCACCTTCGGCTACAGGGCAAAAGAAGGTTGCTCATTGGCCCATCCTGTGTGCTGCACGAGCATAGATATGCATTGTCCATAGTTGCGTCACTGTTTTACCTTTCCAAAACTATAGCATTTTACGTTTCAAGGGATGTTTTCCATCATGACCATCTTCATACTATGTAAATAATGTGTAAATCTGAAAAATAGTTTCCTTTATTTCAATCTTACCAATGTTGTGCGCACCCTTTAAAGGTAGGGTCATGACCTTCAAAAACAAATTGTGTACTTTTTATCTGAAATCCTACTTGTTATAAAGATGGTAATGGTAGTGTAATTATTTTGACTCAAGCAACCCTGTTGATTAACAACCAATGAAAGCATGTCCAAAAATGTGAATCTCCAAAGATCGCCAAAAGGGTACTCTTTGAGATTCAAATTTCCACGGTGTCCAATTGTGAATACTACGGTCAGAGATTCGCTGTCACCTCGCTAAACATGGCTGGATTCAAGCAGCTCTTTCTAAATATACCGTGACTGTTCCTTGTTTTTTTCTCAACAAGTAGACACGGAGTTCAGGTGAATTTTTCACAACTCACAGGTGACTTTTGTTGAATCTTGAATTGATAATTTAGCCTATGAATCAGCAATGCATTGAAAAAAAAACTATGAGGGGAACATATTCTAGAAATCAGGAAAAATCAAAAGCCAAGCCTACCTGTTTGGGCGCAAGCCATGAGATCTCGTTTCCCCTTGATGATCGGAATAGCATACTTCTGCACTGGGGTTGGGCTGGTGTAGTTACTCAACGTGATGTTGGTACTGATGATTTCACCCAGGTTGATGTCGTTGAACTGTGTTTGGGTTGGACGGGGAAAGCATTGGGGCTTAGAGAGTGTCTCAAAAAGTCAGATCGGTTGGAATATTCTTAGTGGATTGGAGAAGTATTCCAGTGTGTGCTCATGGACTGATTTCAAGATGGAGATGAATGAACTCAACTTAACTTCATTTACATACTATTTCTACCATGATGATCCCCACATTTATCGCACTGAAATTGTTGCTTTTGCAGATGTCTGAAATCTAAGTTTCCTTTGCATTTTTGTGTCCCCCCCCCCCCCTAGTGTATGAACTGACTTCTTAGCTGTTCAGGTTTCGACCAAGTAACTAATTAACTAACTAGTAACTAGTTAACTAACTAGTTGGATAAAATCTGGAGACCCCCTAGAGTGCTTACATTCTCAATATGTTCTGGGCAGTCCTCTCCTGTTGCGTTGACTGGAATGTCCTCATATTTGTTGAAGTTGATGCCGGTGTTTGTCAACCCGAAAAGATCACTAAAGAGAATAAAAACCAAAATGTTAATTACAATGTTTTTTTATTGGTAATTAACCATCACAACCAAAATGTCCTGGCTGAACTTTTGATCAATTAAAACATGCAAAAAAGTATCCAGTAAATCACACCCTACTTTTTCACTCGTTAACCTTCCTTCTGACTTATCATTTGAAGCCATTCAAATATCCATTCCTCAAACTTGACCGTAGCTTTATAAACACTCTATAGCTTTATCCTTGGATCAAACTGTACACAACCAAGCATGATCAGTAAAGTGCGTAAATGGTGTTGGATAGTGAAACAATGGGCTCCACAATCTAACAGATAACTGGAGGGTTAACATGTATTGTAAGTGGTATAACTTATATCAAGTAATAAACCACAAGGGAAACTGAGTAAATTTTTTAATAATTTGGGGTTGAACACACAAAAATTGACACCGGATTAACATGCCAGCGCTCAACCAACTGAGCTATCAAGCTATACATTGGGTGCGTTCGATTAGCTTACACATGTAAGTAAAACTTACACGAGAGCGTTCGATTAGCCATCACGTGATACTCGTGTCTGCCCCCGGTGTCAGCCACCACAGACCCAGTTCACGAGCGGGTCTCTGGTGGATGCCCGGGTGTAATGACGTAGTTGCCGGCTGCAGGCGTATCATAACAAGATGGCGGGGGACAAGTTTGGTTCAACGTCAGTACAAAAACTACAAATCACAGATTTATCGTCTGTGAAACAATTATGGCAAATGGAAAGGAAATGTATTTCCTGAAAAACAAACAGTTGGTGACTGCAAAATAATTAATATGTGTCGTCACGGACACAAACACTCAAATTCAGCAGACAACGGAGCTTTCTGTGTACACGCTGCTACGCAACAACCTTTGACCTTAATTTTTCCCAGAGTGACAAGCGAAAACAGCGTTCGATTAGCCTTGTTTCGTGGCTACCACGAGTGTAAACCCCTGGTATACACGGGGAAGCTACTCGAACGCACCTAGCGGCAGTCTCCCTACTTTGTCAATATCTTTGTTTAGGGGTGCCAATCAGAAGCCATACACAGGCCTTCATGAGATAATTTGAACTCACTTCTCTAGTCGTTCATTCCTTGGCAGGGGTTTGGTCCAGTCTTCTTCCGACACCTCTTCCTGTCTGTCTCGTCCGCGGCCGTACGAATCGTCATTATTCCAGCGGTTGTTCTTCTGGAAGGGCTTTCCGCCGCCTCCCCAGTTGTTGTCAGAACGCCCTCCGAATCCCCCGCCCTGTTGTCCGCGGTTGAAGCTGCTGAAGTTACGGCCACCGAAGCCTCCTCCTCCACCTTGGTTGTTGAAAGCGGGGTTCTCCATCGAGGGGTTGTAGCCCCTCTCCTGGAAGCTGCCGCCGCCACCACCACTGCTACGGTTGCGATCAAACGCCTGATTGTTGAAGCCGCCTCCCCGGCTGTTGAATCCCCCTCTGTCATTGAAACCTCCGCGGTCATTTCCCCCTCGGTAGTTGCCGCGATAATTGCCCCGGCCACCACCTCGGCTGTATCCACCGAAGTCCTGGTTTGGCTGATTTGGGAAACCACCCTGGTTTGGGAAGTTGCCAGCTGGTGGAGGACCTGGTGGGAGACATTGAATACAATCACCTTTTTTTCTATCTTTTTGTTACAAAAACATAAACAGGATTTTTAATTGTCACCAGGGAGGGAATGTAATCTTATTAGGCCTGCAGTTGATGATCGGATATACTCCAAAGCAAAAAAAAATCCCACTAAAATGATACTCCTTGTGCTTTAAGTCATTTCTAAGATGTGTGGTTTTTTTCTGGAGGGAACAACTATGTTACAGTACAACACTACAACAGAAGGGTTTTTTGCGGGACCTACCTCTGTTGAAGCTGTTGTTATAATTTCCCCTTGTGGGGTAGTTGTTGGGGAATCCACCTGCAAAGCAGACAATAATCGCTCTATTATTTACCTTGCCGGAAAAGAGCAAGAACAAACAGCAGAAATGTCTTCAAATGATCCTGAATGTATTCAGATACAGTACAATAGTGTTGTGGTGCCTGCATGTTCTTTGTCTGGTGTCAACGCACCCATTGTCATGTCTCTTGTCTGTTTTGTTTTTTTTGGTTAAATTTTGGGTTGTTTTTTTATAAACCGGCTTCTGTTTACAATCTAAACAACCCTCGATGCTCAATTTAAGTTTTCTTTTCTCTATTACTACAGTACATGGTGCCTAGAATTACACAGAGGCCTTGGACTTTGTTGCCCTGGTCTTGGCCTTAGTGCCTCTTCAAAAGATCCCCATAGACATTCAGATTTTCCAATGGAAGCGCCTTTGCAAAATGAAAAAGCTCTTCCCCTTTCAAAGAAAAAATTCTGGGCCTGTTCAGTGTTTAGAGTTCACTCCAATCTGGTAAGGGTTCCAGACTAGACTACTAGACTACACACTGATTGTGCTACATGTACTTTGGTCCAAAAAACACATGACCGGAGAAAACTGGTCCTTCCATGTTGCAACTCTCTTAGTACACAGCTCTGGGTTTAACTAGTGTGCTTCACATTGCCTGAAGATACCAATGCAAATACTTACATGATGTCAGAAGCTGAAAGGCACTCAACTTCCCGAATCTACATACTGTATGTCAATATTTTGTTCTGCAACAGACCCTTCCCATGAAATATGTGAATTGCACACTGGGCATGCGCACGAACACTTCTGGTTGGCAAAATGAGGACACATCGCGCCTTTCTGTATTGGACTGATGGTGGCGTGACGCGCGTGCATTTGTGCTTCTGCAGAGTGCACAACTCTATGGCATTTGCCAACCAAGAGTGTCTGTACGCATGCGTAAATGTAACTAACATATTTCACGGGAAGGGTCTAATTACCTGTGTGCAATTGTGTATGGGAAAAAGCACGGTACTTCACTGGCCCTAATTCCCCTCAGTGATTTACTGTTTCTTCCTCACTCTACCACACTCCAACACTTTTACGGTAACTCAACATCTAAACCGCTCAATTCTGATTAGGGCAGTATGCCTAATCCCATTAGTTAATTAGTGCAATCCTCAGTCCAACAGAATCAAACAAAACATGCAGTTGAATTTTCAGTCTTGCAAGAGCGAGGCCAATTTGTTCCTAAGTAAACGGCAATCCTGTGAGGGAATTCTAACTATCTACTGGAACATTTTATGGGGCACCAAGGCAAATGGCCTGCGCACAAAGCAACAGCTGTCTGAGTTTTGTCAACTTTTGATATTAAACAAAGGGGGCACATCTCAAAACTTATCCAGCACTGTTATTTTTAAAAACTCTTGAATTTATGTGGAAATTGTGATTCAAAATGTAAAACTTCCCATTTGACCAGAATAGTATCTTGCCTGCCAGGAAATGCCCCGGAATTTACAACTACATGTACAAGGTCATTCTTTTTGTAAGACGAGGGTATACTTGGTCATTGACCCCTTGCTTGACTCGGAATGCACCTCCTCAAAATGCATGTCTGCTGTTTTCGCCATTTTAGGAGTCAATTCCTTTGTGTGGATTTTGACTCCAAAATGGTGAGCAGGATTGGCGTGTGTAAGTGCGCTGCGAGTCATGAAATGGGTCAATTGGTCTACATGTTTTCAAGCAATGGCCAATCACAACTGCATGCCTTTGAACGTTGACAATGAAAACCTTAAGTCATGATAATAACAATAATAATAATATTTCATATTAGAGAGGGTGAAATAGGACACTTTTGTTGTATTTTTTCCCATTTTTAGCAATCAGAATGTTCTTGTTAATTTCTTTTATTTCAACTTAAACATCAGGGCGATTTTGATAAAATCGGAACAGTTGGCAGGTATGCAATTTCAGCAGTGAGGAAAGAAAAGTTTAAATCCCAATACAAGATGTGATCAACCAAGCACCATTTGGATTGCTGTGTCATGTATTTCGTGTGTGGTGCTTCAGTGAGCGAGATGCAAAATGACAGACACTACCCAAATGGGGGACGTTGATAGGCAGTTCGAGCGCGGGGGCGAGTGGGATAAGGGTTGACTTAGTGGGTCAGATATAAGGGGAAGAGAAACTCATTTTGTACTTTCATCTCTCAACGAAAAACTCTTACTGCTCACGAGACAGTGATAGATTCTATGCACAGGCTTTATTACAAGGGAGGAACAGAGGCCATCGAGACTCTCAGCAGTATACCAATTAGTGTTTCAGCTATTCAAAATGGAAGCACAATTTACCCAAAGAAAAAGCGTCCCCACCCCCTTCACAAACAGAAATTCAAAGCCAGTAAACAGAAGCAATCAAAGGTTGACTAACTTACCTCTGCTGCTCACTTCCCCACTATGTCTCATATGGGGAGGAATGTATCTCTTAGCTAAAGTGAGAGAAGAGAAAGAAAACTTTGTTAATGATTACTCTCTCGCTATTACTTGAGTCTTCCGGGATACATCAAAACCCAAATACCCAATGTTCTAAGCTGTGGACTCTGGTACAGAGTTGCCAACACTGAAATTTTGCAATCCTGGAGAGTTTTGGCAATAGACCCCAGTTGCATGGCGTCACAAGCCCAAAACAGTCCCCTCACTGAGGTCCAAGAAGAGCTATCATTGGCTGGAATCGTGAGCAGCACGCACACCATGCACATTTCCATTGTTTGAAATCAAAGATGGCAGCCAATGCAAGGGGTCTTTAGGAGTTCTAATGCAGTCCACAGGTCTGAAATATTCACCAACACCTCCCATTAAAAATTGTGCTTTCCAAATGTTCCGATGTTTATCCGATCGGATGTGCGAAATAGATAGTTTTATCCAAATTTCTTCAGCACTGCTTAATAGTCTGCTCTGGTTGAACCAACAGTTCTTCAATGAATGGAGAGGTTTGAAGCTTTTGTGGAGTTTTTAGACAACAATAGCAAATGTATTCGGGTTGGCTTTCAGTGGTTTCTTTCCTTGCTTTTCACCTCTGTGGACCTTGGTGTGAATCCTGGACCACAGCCTTGCATGTGGATTGGGTTTTCGCTACCCATTTGGGATTTTCCTCCCACATCTAAAACTGAAATTTGTTTTGTCCTCTCTACACAGGTAACTTCAGGCCTACAAGTTACACAGCTATAGTCACTTTTCTTTTCTTTTTTTGGGGGGGTCCCTTAATTTCACTTAGCGAAAGATATAATAATAATACCTACCTTCGGGTCGCCCACCATCCTTCAAGTCTAGTCCAGCAAACTGTTCAGGGATAAATTAAAAAGGAGAATGTTTATTCAAACTCTATGAACTACATACAATTAATACTACACATGATATGGATTTAACAATTCACACAAAAGTTTGTGTGAACAATAGACTGAGCAAGTCTTGAATGTGTATTGATGTTTGCAAAAAGCAGGCCTTCATTTTAAAGGAGCGCGATCGCGCTCGCGCTCCTCCGCGCTCCTTAAATTTTTTAAGGAGAGCAAAAAAAAGCGCTCCTTACAATTTCAACAAGAGCATTTTTTTCAAAACGCTAATTGTTGAAAAAAGTAAGCGGCTTGAGTCTCAGAGTTGGAGGTGGCAACATCTAAAGAACTCACGCTTTTCTTTTTTGTTTCCCCTCGATTGTTGAAAATAAGCTAGCTGCTGCTTGATGTTGTTAATTGAAAGTGGTAAACGAGCCCTATTCAAGTACATGTATGTTTTGACTGTGTGTGCGTGCCCGCATGCCTGATGTTTACCGCAGCCGGTCACACAAACGGAACTGAGTGGGGCACGCGAGCGGGTCTTAGAATATCACACAGGCGGCAAGAGCCCGGATTTCGGATTCACATTTACCTAAGCTGTGGCGCGGTGGGTGTTTGAGGAATTGCCTTTTATTTAGCGTGACGTCCGACAACCTAAGACTAGAGCAAGGGAAACAATCATATCGCGCACGACGCCGCGCTGTGATCCACATTCCCCCACACATGATGGGTCGATAGAAGCAGTATCGGTAGGGTTCGAAATTAGCGGTCGCCAAATGCGAGTGAAAACAGCGGCGTGCGAGTCAAAACCCTTCCCTTAGTAGCCCGCCAGGCTAGTCAAAAATTGTTCCTTTTCACAATAAATGAGGGGTACAGTTGTAAAATCCCAAAGATAGATTATTTTTACGTTCATAAAATGGTTTAGCAAGTCTTGATATTTGCTAGATTTAATGTGACCGCGATCGCGATCGTTCAATTCATAGTAAACACGCACGCACTTCCCTTAACCACATGGTAGTGAGTAGCCAACGTTCGCCCGCACGCACACAACACATGGTAGTATTATTGTTCAGTACAACAGCAGGTCCAAAGTCCATCCTAACCAACATTCCGCACGCTGTGATTGGCCCGTCAATAAATTCATCTTCATAAGGAAGCTTGGCTAGCCTCCAACTCCATACACGTTCACGAGTCGAGTAAAGAATTGCTGCACAACGCGGCGCACGCCCGTTGATTCTGTACTATACACAGCGTTGGGTTCAGGCTATTCAAGCATCGACAACTTTTGCCGATAGAGGGCGTTGCAGGGCAAAGTTCATTGAATTTTTTCTCAATGTGCGTCGTCGATCGATCGTTAACACGAAGATTTCATTGCAAAAGAAGTTCTATAAAACCGATTCTCAAATTACAAATCCATGAAAATGGTTGTTGATGAAAACAAGTACTATTTAGGGCAGAAAATAGGGGATAAGATCGTTAAAAAGAAAAAAATATTCGTAAAGTTGTTTTTGGGGGGTTTTTTTTGACGCTACGAAAATTGTGTTCATTTAATAATACACGTAGGCTAGTGGAAAAACTTGCGGGCAACCCAAAATTTAAGTTGTCTCTAGTGAAAAAAAAGGCCTTTTTCATATTAAGTTTTGGAGCGTCTTATTCTTTAATTATAGACATTCTGAAAGTAGCCTTGGCCTGAAATTAAGCCTTAAAAAACACACAAATAAACCTGTGTCACAGGGTTAAATTTTCAACAATATTTAGGCATTTTAAAATTTGCTATACAAAATTTATGGACTGCTATGCAATATTTTGAGATTGCTATGCAAAAAAAAAAATTGCATAGCAGTTTTGCTATGCAAAAATTTGGGACCAAATCGTTCCCTGTAATTGATATACGCGCTCGGGATTGGTGAAGTATTTTTGTAATAGATAACAATGCCAAAGAGTTGGGCAAATCACTCTCCTTATCTCATTGTTTTGATTTAAGGAGAGCGATTTTAAAATCGCTCTCCTTAATTCACCTTTTGATTTAAGGAGAGCGATGCACAGCTCTCCTCAGATTTATTAAAATGAAGGCCTGAAAAAGTGTACTACCTTTCTCACATTAGAGCGATCTACAATACATGAAAACTAAAGGGACTAAAAAAGTGTACTACATGTACATGTAAGACGCCTAATACTTGCATGGTCTATTGTTGATTACAAGCCACCAAGATAAGCAAACTTCACATGGAATTCCAGTGGATGTACCAAGTCACATAACTGTTGATCTTGTTCCCTTATAATTTTGATGTTTTTCAACTGGCATGCCCTTTTCAAAGGGAAAATACCTTTGGCCCTACAAGTATATCACATACAAAAATACATAGTGCCAGTTTTGCAAGTCTTATGTTATACATGTATACTATTTCTCACATCATGGTCTTAGCAAGACGAAGAGGCCAGGGGTGTCTGGGTGTCTTTTGGACACCCTGTTTTAAATTTGGACAACCTGTTTTAAATATCATTTACATGTAAATCATAGTGTATTGTGAGTGGACAATATGGACACCCTGTTTTAAATTTGGAAAACCTGTTTTAATTTTCATTTACATGTAAATCATAATGTATTGTGAGTGGACAATTTGGACACCCAGATTGTAAATTTCCAGAAACGTTGGACACCCTTTTACCAAATCCTGGTTAAAACCTTGTCTCACATGCTTTTACTTGTTTTTGACCATGTAATGTCAATAAAGAATTTGCAAAAACATTCGTGCAGAAAATGCATCGTCTTTTAAAAACCCCTCTCTTGGTGTAGTCTGAAAATTATGTGCATCGGCACATAATGAACAATTCTCCTTCAACATGGAGGAACAAGTAACACTGCACTTCACAATGAAAGCCTGTATGCTAGAGGGCTGAAATGTCATACATTGTACAATGGCTTGATAACCGGCTTGATAACCGACTTGATTTCACGTCTATTTATGGTTCAAACTGGCAACCTGGCAGAAGGACTACTCTGCAGTTTCTGATAAGTTTTTGATAGTATTCATGCGATGATGTTTGAAGTGGTCTAGATTGATTAGAAATGACACATGTGCCATACATTATAAACTTTGACTTGGGCAAAAAAAGAAAGAAAAAAAAGCCACTCTTGGTAGACATTTATTACATGTACATGTACATGTACATGTACATGTACATGTATCAAATCATGCACAGTTAGTCTGGGTTGACCTGTAAGCCTAACATGCCTAACTGCCTAATATGAGGTTACCATTATTGCTTCATCCTTTAGATAGGTCGTAAAGCTTTACGTCCCATGTGTTGTGTGTTACAGAAACTTCAACATCATAGTTTCAGGAAGTTTTTCTTTAGTACTGTTGGAAAAATTCCAAACTTAGGTAAAAAAAAAGGAAAAAGATGTCAAATCCAACCTCTTTTTCACTTTATTCTGACAAAAAAACATATTCTTATCTGGATCAATAAGATACTGTTTTTAGTCACAGACCCTAATCAATACCCAAAATTTGTTGTCAGATCAGGATATTTTTCAAAGGATAAGGGGTGCCTAAAGGGATGTCCAAATTTTTCAACATTTTCAAGGTTGAAAAGAGAGTATGATTTTTCAAGACCCCCTCCTCTAAAGACATACAATATCAATCAAATCAAATTTTAATATCGATAAGTTTAAACATTTGTAGCACACACTAAAGACTCAAAAAGTTACTGATGTTAATATGTACTGGATTATTAATCATTGCGCTAGTGACTATGAAAACAACAACAAAACACCTGCAAACCTCAATATTGGTGAACAAATTTGAATAATTCTCATGGTTTGATGTAACTCTTTCTACTTCTGCTTTGTTACTCAACAGATTCCATAAGTCAGAATATAACTACAAGTACAAGGAGCAATAAGTGACTTGCTCAAGGACACGCGATTTGAATCCACGTTGTGACGACTCAGCCACCAGAACTTGAATTTGGTATGCTAGACCCCTCGGCCATGACACACTACATCAAAATCCATGGTCTTTCGAATGTAAGACTGTGTTGAGTCTCATGAATGCATACTTTTCCGCATCGCGGTGAACACGGACGAAATTGTGGAAATTGGGGTAGAACATGGAATCGATCCAATTACACGTTTAGTTTGGGTTTTGGGGTTCTTTTTTAAAGCTTCAAAAATGCGTTTTACATGCAGGCAACTTAAAAACTCGGGTCACAATTGTGACCAAACGGCAGGCAAGTGGGTAGTCGAGTCATATTTATTGTGTTTTTCACCTTGAATTAACACTGTTGTTAACACCGAGATGGCTAAAAGATAACACCGGTAAAAAAACGGAATTCAGAGTTTTAGAAAACGGAATTCACTAAATTACATCACGGAAATTCTGATGCCTGTACATGGCACAGTCGACTTCATCTTCCTGTACATTTTTTATGATACCCTCTTTGATATAGATATAGACAAATATTATGTGCCTTTATGAAATTTCATTTCATATTTAGGGTGATTTATGGACTGCCGAGACAAGAAAGAGGTCTATTTTCAATGTAATTCTGATTGAAATCCTTGCAGGTTCATTCAGGGTGGTCGGATTGCAACGCAGCAAATACCGAACAGCGTGAAATATATTATCTTATGTGGCAAAAATGTTCTAAAAAAATAAATCAATATTTTTACAAAAATCAGCATTATTTCAAATAAAATCAGTTTCTGTTTTGAACAAAATGCTACAATGATATTTGTATCATATTTTGTTGTCATGGCTATCCTCCTGAAGAACCTGAATTTCTTTCAACAATGTTTTGTAACTTGTGTAACTGTTATTAACAACAATATATTTTTAAAAATACATGCAAAATAAAAACTGCACTTTGTTATTTAATTCAAACTCTTAATTCTTCAAAGTTTACTAGTGTCAGTGTTTGTCTTATTTCAAATTATTCTTCCCTCCATTCAAATAATGTCCAGAGTGTGTACATACATGGTATCCTGCACACCACAAAACATCACTTAAATTGAATTGGTAATTTTTTTAGCACCTTGCTACCTAAAAAGAGAAAAGCCAGAGAAACACTGATGCATTTATGCCCACCCCGAGACACACAATTTTTGTTATCCGATGACAACAATTTATATTTTACCACCTGGCTACCTCCAAGAGCCAGGGGAAACACTCACGGTCACACTGGTCCTGAAAAAAAATGAGTTAAACATTCAGACTGAAACTAAAGGCCATGTCACCATGGTCACATGAAGCATTTTACAGGCAACCAGTTCCAGGCACTCCAGTCAGTAACTGTAACTTGTAAGAAAATTCATTCACATTTCAGTTTTCTAACTATTTCTTTAGGATTGCGAGTAACAAAGTAAAAGAAGAATGTCTCTAGTCTTGTGCTGCCGAAGTGTTCCTTGTGCTTGCATGATGCAGTGCAGTTAGTTGCCTCCAAGTTGCTTGAAAAAATGCCCTGTGTGACAAGGCCTTCGTCGGCTATAGTTAGACTCGAGACACCTTTCCAATCCCTCTTCAATTTTCTGTTTTCAGAAACACCACACTCCAAGAGTCCAACCAAGCAAGATAAACACATTTTATTATTTGATAATAATTTTTTTACCACCTCACTAACATGACAAACTCAAAAAGCCAGGGAAACACTTGTCCTGAGGGTGAACGAGTAAAAGTTTCGTTAAGATAGAAACAGCTCCCCTGTTTTCTCTGCCCACACCAGACATTTTAAGAAAAAGCACGAGTGCGTACGAGATTGTGCATTGTTCGTCGTTTTGTTTTGTGTAACCCACGTTTTTCAATTCATTTCCAGTATAGACAACGTAATAATGACCGATTAAAACATTCTCTCCACTTAAATTTCAATTTAAACAAACGGGTACAATACCTGGTGTTCTAGACCAGATCCATGGCCTCCTCCATTACTCATTACTAGGTGAAAATGTGAGAAATTTGCGATGAAATTTTAGAACTTTTGTAAAGTGTTGGTTAAGTTTCGACGGCAGGGCACGGAGAGAGACACAGCGGCTTTTCAGTGCCAGCCTCGAACTTTACGAGTTTTTTTATAATTACAATAATTAATTTATAAACAAATCAAAAAGGTATTTATTAAAAATATAAATATATTCCATTACTTTAATATTTTAATCATTCATTTTAAAGTATTTTTTGCACAAAAATGTATAAACATTAATTTTCATCAACAGCTAAATAAAAATTGTGAACGCAACTGACCAGAGACAAACTCGACACTAATCGGTACATGAATACAGATGTAACTTCGAGCAAACTCGTCACCGATTCGCTATGCACTCAATACATGCACAAAAGTCAGGGTAACGGGCTTTATACTAACTTTCTTATTACCCCACCCCCCCCCCCCCCCCCCAATTTGTAAATTACCCATATGCCTAGGCCTATATATTTTTTCTTTTAGACACAAATAAAATGCATTATAATTAAAAGAAACTTTAGGCCTAAAAGCAAATCTTCAAAAGTTTTTAGCTTATTAACCCCAAAAAAGTAGATGATTTCACCATAGGGGGCAGGCAAACACTGGTCGCCAATAAAGATTAAGTGAATTGTGGTTCTCTTTATAAGTAGGCGTTGGCGCAGGTCACGATATAAATCAAAATAGCGAATAAGACTATGCAAGCTCATATTGTTTCTTTGTGACAACATTTTGACTTGGATTGTGGAGTTTGCTTAATAGCTCCGATGCTGGGCATGGGATGGTGGGGGGGGGGGGTTCATCTGCGGGCATGCCGATTTCTTTCCTGCTGGGCAGGTAAAACCTCCATGCCTAGTTTTCGGATCCGAGTTGGCTGACACCTTGCATGCAGGTTGGGTTCTGATTGCGTGCTGAGTTTCCCTTTTGGGGGTTTTCCTCCCACACAATGAGATTTCTTCTTCTTATTATTATTATTATAATGTACATTTATAATTCGCTCTGTCATTGACACTGCTCTGCCGCCGGATAGTATATTAACAATCTCCACCAGATTTGAAAAATAAATCTGGTGGCGAAGAGACGAAGCATGCAACCAAGTACAAGGTGGAGTGGCGCATAATACTGCTGACAGCAGCAGACCATGCCAGAAACATTGTAGTAAACCCTTAACACATTCTCTTATAAGTGTACTTGGATGGTTACAACACCTCGAGACCAATGGCTGCGTCCCAATCCGAAGGATGATGAAAGCAACAGATGGATACAAGCGGGGTGGCGGCTCCAGGGTAGGGGTGCGAAAAAGCTTTAGAGTATTTCACCTACTCTATTCCCCAGGTGCAACCCCTGGGAATAACAACCAGCCAGCCCTTTCAAACTTGGATCACTTACCCCGGCAAATGGCCATACCCCGGGGAATAGCCACCCCTGCTCTGGAGTAGGGGTAAGCGGGAACCCCGGGATATTCCTGCAACTGGAACCCCGTGGTAAAGGGACCTACGGGGCGTGCGCCGAGCGCGAGGTAACCTTTGGTTAAGAAAAAACATGGGGCATCCCTAGGGCTGTATTCTACTGGGATAAGACAGTGAAAAGGGGCTTTAGCAATCGTGGCGTGGGGGTCCATCCAGGGGCCCGCTTGAGGGCCGGTAAAGGTCCAGGGGCTAAGGCCTTGGCGGGAGTCCAGGGAGCCCACTGAAGCTGTAGCATGTCTGACCATAGAGCAAGGACCCTCTATGGTCTGACTGGCCTAGAAAATCTCTCCTTACTTATTGAAATTGACATAATCTTTGATATAAAACTGGAACTTGGTTCATTCCCGGACCCGGAAGCTGTTGGATTTGGGGATATTTATTGTAAGACCTATAATGAAGGACTATCCATTTATTTTAAATATACCTTTAAAACAAATTAATATCAGAATGTATAGGCCTACCTTCAAAGAACTATTGAAACTCCTTTTTGAGGATCCCTTGGTTTTATTATCAAAAGAAGAACAAATACTGACCAGAACGTCCAGCTAGTTTCCGGTCGGTCTTATTTAGAACAACACAGAGCTCAAAGTTTCCTCCGCCACATGTTGATTGTTTTCAAGATTGTCTTCTCCCGCCATTTAACGTTTTCACATTCCTACTGGCCGATGCGGGCGCTATAAATTACATACAGATATTTAGATCCCGCAATACAAATGGGAAGAGGTTTTGATACCTCCTGAACACGCCTCAGGCACTTACCTCTGATTTCCCAACCCCATAAATCTATCAATTATACCCCTTCCCTTACAACAAATTCAAGCTGGGCTGTTCAAAAACGATTAATAAGTCAAAAGGAGAATTAAGTATAGCTTTGTGCAGTTTAATTTTAAGGAAACCCCCAGGGCACGGTAAGGATTTAAAAAAATTCAACTTTAAGCTTTTAATAGATCCATTAAATGCGGCTGGGCATGTTTCATTTTTACAAGTCCCTGTGATAAAGTTTTCCGAAATCATTGTGCTTATGCCCTAATACTAAATAGGGTTCGCCCGCCATATTTGTTTTTAAGTAATGTGGTCATGTTACAACATCGGGCCATCTTTCCTCCATGGTATGTGGCATATTTAAGAATGTTTTCAGACAAGGTATGTAGCAAAGATGCTGGATAAAATGTTCTTGTTTGTTTTTTATTATCGAACGACAACCAATATTGGAAAAAAAAATCATGATCTTCCTTTAAATGCAATGTCCTGTAAATTGCTCTAAATTCTCCATTTCCATTGACACCACAAGAACATGTGACTAATGGCAGTTAATAGTTTTATTGCTTATACACTTCTCACTTGAAACTTATTCCCATACTAATTACGATTGTACGGTTGGGGAAAAAACATCGGCACAACACTATAGTTACAATACACCTCATTGTTTTTGGTTTGTGCTTTTGGCCAGCTTGATACACCCCCTCTATTGGTGGTTCCACCGGTCCGTGATAAAGTCGTCGGAATGTCCATTGGGAATCGGTAGAGCGGCCGCATTTATAAGTGTACACTTTCTGATTTATGTATAGTGTAAGAACAGGTAGAAAACAATTCTGGCAGTTTAAGTGGGACGTCACTATCACTGATGACCCATTGTTTATTTCTCATTGTCACCAAAACATGGCATGGACTCTGGAGACGGGATTGGTTCTGGGCAAACTTTCAGTGCAATGAGATTCCACATAATAGAAACTTCAACAAGGGAAGTGGGAATTGCACATGGTCAAAATCTGCGCAAATGATCTCCAAATGCACCCAAATTAATTAGAAGAACTAGTTTTCACAAATCCAAACCTAATCAATATTAACGATAACACCTCAATGGCCCAAACGGTTGTTACATATGTACACAGTACACAGTTATTTATTCATCACAACATGGATTTTCCAAATAAAATTTAAGCATCACATAATATCAACATAACATATTAACAACAGAAAATTGACAAATGAAAGTACATTTCCTCGAAAGGAAAACGAGTTGCAGTTGTTGAGTGTAAATATTAACACATAACATTTTGTGTTACATGGTGCATAACAAAAATATATTGATTAACTACACTTAGTTTAGTCACCAGACTATTGAAACATTGAAATTATATTTACTTCAATCCACAGTTGACACTTGACTTGACAATAGGGATCGAACTACCTCTAGCTACCGTACAGTGACATAATCAAGAGGGGTGGGAGTTTGGGGCAATAGAGCCCCACCCCTCAGGACCCCTACCCCCCTCCCCAAATGAGATCAAAAATGTACAAATGAATGGTTCGATACATTAAAAAAAAAAAAAAACTAAAAAAAAAAAAAAACTAAAAAAAAAAATAAATAAATAAATAAAATAAAATAAATAAACAAACAAACAAACCAACCATCCAACCAACCAACCAACCAAACAACCAACAAAAACAAACAAACACACACCCCAACACCCCAACAAACAAACAAACAAACAAATAAACAAACAAACACCCCAACAAACAGACAAACAAACAAACACACACCCCAACAAACAAACAAACACCCCAACAAACACAAAAAACACACAGAGAAATGCTGAGGCAGAAAGTATGGTGAACATTGAACAAATTGTTACAGCAAAATAAAAGTATTGTCATTGCAGAGACCCAAATTTCTTGAAAGTTCCACAAAATTGTGTGTAATCAGAGGGTTATTCATTCAATGTGAATGATAAATTTTTACCGCTGCTACTATACACATGAAAAGCAAAACATTAATTGCAAAATTTCTTTCCCTTCACAAAACAAAGAGATTTGGTGGAGGTTTTTTTCATTCCCAACATGCGATTTAAAAAATACCCCACCAATTATTGGTTGGTTAAATTCTAATTGATTGTCACATAAAGTATTGGTCGAGTTGTCTCAGTAAAGTATCAAGAAACTTTACAAAAAGAGCAATCAAAGAGTTTTAATTTATATAATTAAAATATTAAACTTGTTTTTATAAATTAAACTTGTGTTTATATTAAACTTGTTTTTTATGAATAACTATTACACTTGAGTTTTATGGGTAATTTACAATTTTATAACTTCCGCTATTTAATGTAATTTTTAGCATACACATAAACATCGCTATTCGTTCAATGTACATGTAATCCAAAAAATTACCTGAAATATTATGAACATGATTTGTTGGGTTGCACAAACAAAATTATCATGGTGCGACCATTTTGTCTTTCCCATATAAAAACAATGTAAGGCCGTATCCGAATTGGTGGCTTTGAATACAGCTATGGCTGTTGCTAAGGGTGTTGCTATGGATGTCCTATACTTCAATACATGATGACGCGGCGATCCAGTTGTTGCCGTAGCCGTAGCCACCAATTCAGACATGGCCTAACCAAATCAAGGCTGAAAGGGCCTAACAGTCTGGCCCCTTTGTTGTTACCAAAACATTTAGCACTTCTTACTGTTGTTGCAGAATGGGAACATGACCAAAATGGTGGCAGCATCATAAAGGCTGTTACATGTATGAGTTGTAACACTGACACTGATATGCAAAATATACTTTTTTTCTATAACATAATCTCTACTAAATTGAAATACATAATCAAATGCAGTTTGCTAAATACAATTTAGAATGGCACTATTCATTTTTAAGACTTTATAACTCTTGCTTGTTTTGCTTCAGCATCCACAACCTTGTATACATCACTGGAAAACAACAACAGTCAGTAAACGAGGGGAGAAGTTGTACCAAACTTTATATCCTACATATAATACATGTAACTATTTGCATAATATGCACCAGATTCACCGGTTTGTATATCGGGAAATGCAGCCACAACCTTGCCTCATGTGTTCGCAGTTTTATGAACATGTGATTGATTAAATGTCTGAAGTCCTACACGAAGCTTATATCTGTACCAATATTAAGCGGTACAGTAACAGGTACATTATAATTTGTCAAATCATCGGCACTCATGATTGGCCGATATCCAAGTATCTCCATGACATCACCACATTTCCTCTCGATGTCTTTAACCTCTTTAAAACTCAGTGAACTGCGCCAGTTCATGGAAGCCTCCGTGGAGTTCTTTTTAGTGCTGAAAGTCTTTGTACTTTTACCTGTGTTCTCCTGGGTGTTTGTTTTCACCCATTGGGTCACCTCAGGTTGCATGGGAAGCCCAAGAAAGTTGTAGATGTCTTGTGTTAAGCGCAATGGATCTGCAGCTAAATCCTCATATCGGATGAGTTTGTAGTTCCCTTGAAGCCAATCCGGCCTCTGCAATGCGGCTGGTACCGTTCTTCGCATCCACTGGCACAACTTGTGAACTGTGTTGAATTTAAAATTTTTGGGGTCATGCTCTAATAATTTAAGATTATCCAATGTACAGTCTTTGGTGGGAATTTCTTTCCGCAGGCAGTAATAGCCCTTTCGGGAGTTTGCTGTACCGCGTGGATCTCTGATAAGATGTATTATTTTGACGTTTTGTTTGTCTTTGGTTATAAGAGGATGGACAGTCTCCAGGTCAGCACGAATTAATTTCATGGCCATGTTGCCCTTGTGCCGCCGACAGCTCTCGACTAACATGCCGGGGACGACTTCTGAGCAGCGAGATGTAGCCTTGCATATCCCGTGGATGGTTTTACTCTTGGCCTTCCCAATGCCCCACTTGTACATGTCATGCATGAACTCCGCCGGGAATGTACAATGTGTGAGCTTACCGAGGAGATTTCTCATGGCTGCATTCATCTTGTTGGGTGTCATCAACCCCATTAGGACCATGCTGTCCGTCGCATGGAGCGGCTCGAACAAATACATAAAATGTTGATTTTGGTTGAAGATTTCCCCAAGGAGCGTCGAGCCAGTTCGCATTCTGGCGAGGACCATGACTTTCAGGCCCTGTTGCAGGTTGATCACTTTCCCAGGGTTGGTACCTTGGCTGACTAATGTGGCATTTGTTTCATTGTGGATCTCTCTTTGTTTCACCATATCCATGGTGTCTAGTACCTCTATCGGAGCAGCACTCAAGGTTTTATAAACGAACCTTGAGGTATGATTACTTCCCAAGTGTCCCCATTCCACAGGCATCTCCACAGGCCTCTCCACAGGGCTGTGCTTCAATCTTGCTGTGTGATTTGAAAGAACTTGGGTGTAGGTGAGTATAGAAAGAAGTACGAGAGAACAGGCCAAGATTACGTAAAGAAATCCACGGTTCATGGTTTACCCGTTGCAGGAGAAATACAGTTTAGATACTTCAGTCGTTTTAGTACAGCGGAGTACTGACTTGAGTGTGAAAGTAAAACAGTACCGCTGGAGGAATAAAGAAAGCGAAAGTACAGTCTGGCTTTGCCAATATTCCTTAGAGAAACATTTGATTTCCTTCAGACTTCAGAAAGATGTGATGCCTTGAGTTTGATGACCACAGACTTGGCCTGACTCACGAGCACAAAACCGACACAACGTCACAGGAAACCAACCAGCTTAATGAACGTCCTGCAGGTCTGAAGTAACTAAAATGTGATGACGACAGAGAAAACTTAAGAATCCAGTCTTGGTCAAGATGGATGATTAAGGCTCTCTTTGAATATCTAGGACACAATCAGGCTACTTAGAGATCCAAATGCTTCATAACTTGCACTAACTCACGCAATTGTCGGCTCAAACAGTCTGGTAATTTCAATCTCACACACTTCCTGGAGAGAATCTGTTGGCTTCATGCACAGAGTGCTCTGATATCTTATTATGGGGAGAATGTGTCAACTTGTCTCAAAACAGCCCCAAAAATATATATTAACAATAATATTTAAAACAATTACTATTTGAGAGTAATGATCAGTATCTGCTTCGGATTGTTTTATCCCATTATTGGCAAGAACTGGCAGGGATAAATACGTTTAACTCAACCCATTTTAACAAGCCATTTTTCAGCTTTACTGTTCTTAAATATCACAAAAATATCTACCTTTACAACTAGATCACTAAACAGTTAAGATACGTAATCAGGCAATAATTTGAAAATAAGTGGCAACAATAGCAGATTAGAGTTGCTATATTCTTAACTTTGTTCTTCCTTTTCCTACTTTGTTACAGGCAGAAAATGGATTTTGTCTATTTTTGTTCCAAAAAATACATGACTTTCTGGAGTTTTAAAATGATGGGAAGAAATTACAAAATTACATGGCAAGAAATGGCAAAACAGTTTGCACTTAAAACCTTATTGTGATATGATCTTGATTATAAAAAAGCCTCATGGAAGTTTAAAGTTCAGTAAAAAAATTAAAAATTCCCAGATCCTTAAAAGTTGGCACAGTCTTTTTAAAAGATGCTTTAAATGCTTTCCACCTCGCTCCTTTTGGTCAACACAAATTGAAACCAGATTAGGAACATGTGCGGTGAGTTTCTTTTTCCAGCTGAGAATAGTACCAACTGGAAGTATCAACGCTTAACACCTCTCTTCCCCAGACGCTTTAACCATCAGGAGGTATGTACAGACAAACAACAAAGATGTAGGTCACGGTAAAGGTCAGAGAGTCCTGTCAAGTTCACTGGGTGTTTTTCTATGATGCTCAGAGACAACATTTGGCCGAGCTCTGAAACAAATACCAGGCTAAAAGGCTTGTTAGCCGTGTGACCTGGTCTTCACAGTGTGATGTCCTCAGTGCCTCATGACCTTGATGTCACTGTGAGATGTCGTTAGCGTCCGCTGCTCTAGCTGTCCCTCTGTGCTGCACATTTATCCCTCCTCGGTGAGCGGCAGATCCACGTTTAAACTGCCATTTGAGCAGTGAAATTGGGACAGTATAAGATTGGTCTTTCTGGCTGGGATTGTTGTCACTGTGCTGTACCACAGCTTTCACCAATGACTGAGATTCGTTGTGAGATCGTACAGTTTTCCAAGCTCCATAGTACATAAGTTCCTCAGAGTACAATATGGGCTCAGCATCCAAACCTCAAATCTTGCTTCCTGCAGGATAAAAACGTAAAAGACAATCATTTAAAGTCTCGTCAATATACTCAGTTAAGGTAAATACACAAAAGCTCAATAAATAAATAATGAATAAGTAGAAAGCGGCCTGAATGCTTTTTCAATCTGAACCAAGTTGTAGCCCTTCGCTTCTGTGGCCTTTGTGGAAAATTCCAGGCGAAAGAGATCTGCATGTGGTTAGTTGCCAGGACTAAAAATTATCATACTGAACTGCTGGCATGATTTCAGAAAGTTTAGTGGAATCAGGCTGGTACCTGCAGTATGCATCAAGTCTGGCAGTTAAAGTGTATCTCACCCATTTGCCCATTGAGTGAGTGTATACATGATGCATCTTGGTACATGTACATGTACAGTACACATGTTTTCTGAATACTAATTTGGCAATCCACACAAGGTGATGCTCTTTGTAGCTTTTTGCACTTATCAATGAAACATTTCAGAGCCAAATTCCATCAGTCTTTTTGAGAAATGGTGGACACTATAGGAGTGCACTGTTTGGTTTTGGTGTATACAGACAAATTTACTGAAACCTAATTTTGTCAAAGTATTTTGTCCACCATATCTCAAAATGGCTTACGGAGCAGCTTTAAAAGCATAAAATACTGTGTAGCAACTGTCTGATTTAGGAAAAATGGCGGGAAATAGGTGACAGACTCCACACATGACACTTATTGTCTGGTAACTTTTTGGGGATAAGCTGAGCCTATTTTGTACTCATTTGCTCATATTTTTGCTTAAAGAAAGACTTTTACTTTAAGGTCTTCTAATTCAGTTTTAATAGGTATTCATTTTTTCATTTTACACATGTAGAATCCATAAAATGCCACTGCATTTGATACCCTTCCAGTGCGACACATGTTTTTGTCAACTTCCAAAAACATCCAATGGCGTCACATTTAAAATGTATAGGCTCTACACATTTTTGTAGTAGAAAACTTTTACTTCATGTCTGAATGAATTTCTCTGGTGTTCAATCAAAATGTCATAGAGATTGACCAACGAAAAAATCCCTGTCTGGAATGTGTAGACCCATTTATTGTTAGCATCCTATGGCGTCGTGTTTCAAATTTCTCTCTGAAAAAAAAAATCAACTAAAATGACATTTTACACTTAAAGGTGAGGTAAGAGCCTAATGAAACATTTTTTCCACTTTCATGTGGACTGTTGTATAATGACAGCATCACAAAACTGAAGTTTTACCTTAGAACCCTTCTTTAAAAGCAGCCGTGCATGGAAAAAGGTGTGCACTGAGCTTAAAGCCCTACATATTATGTACTTGAGTAACAGATTACATCCTGAACTTATCCAAGGCCTGAGTGGGTACAGTACATGTATGTCACGGTCACAGCATAGGAGTTGATTTTTTACAAGCTCGGTCCATGTTGTTCACACATGCAGCACATGATGTGAGCAAAAAGCAACAACATAACTATTGTTCTTTCCTTCAGGAAACTGAGTGAGACAGTCCAAGGGCCCATGCTCAAATTCAGGCAAAAGATCTGTGTACACACTGGATGTCTCGCAAAATCAAAACTAATTGTTTTACTCATTTCTCAGAAACTGAAAGGTTTTTCCCACATATTAATAAGGGGTCTTTCAAAAATATTAAACCAGAGTTAATAATAGCCTATCGCTTTACATAATAATATTATAAGTTATCACACAAGGGCGAGTGGAATACGGAAAAATATAGCGCGTCTGCGTCCCATATCCAATGAGGCCGAAGGCCGAGTTGGATATGGGACGCAGACGCGCTATATTTTTCCGTATTCCACTCCCCCTTGTGTGATAACGAATTTATCTTCCAGCCTAGTATAAGTCAACCAACCTCATAATGAACAGCATGCACGCGCAAAGTTTAGAATGTAATTTTTGCACTGACCGTATGCGGAGCGTGACGCATTGACACTCTCAATACGCAGAGTGCAATATAAAAACTGGGAGTAGGTTATCGCTTGATATCACACTCCGTTTCGAGCATCTGATTGGAGGATTAACACGTACTGGAAGATAAAGTTTTATATAGTGCCCTTGAACAAACATAAACATATTAAGCTAGGTTTATTTATTTATATCTATTAATTGTTCAATTATGAGAACAATTAATTAAGGCTGTGCGTAAACGTTTTTTTTTTGTAACCGTGTAACCGTTTCCGAAACGGTCGGTTACACGTGTAACCGACCGTTTCGGAAAAAAATGGAGTTCAAAAAAATTGAAAAAAGAGCACGATGTTCACTGCCATCGAACGGATTTTCGTCGGGGATGAATCACATAATGGAAACTTACTTGTAGGTGAAATTGTATCCAGTGAAATAAACAATCTTTGTCATTCAAGTGTCCGTGTTTCTTTATCAATAAAGTGCATTTTTAAGCCGCCGCACTGGCATACTGCACAGGCTTGGCGTAACCGCAACAAGAAAGCTGACATGACGTAACACGTGACCTGACAGGTGACCGACACCAAACCTGATTACTCGACAGTGCTGATTGGATAAGAGTGGTTACAGTACATGAGCAGTGATACATGTAGGTCCAGAAGCAGCCAGCGGTGACAGGTCAAAAAGCAGCCAGCGTGCACTCTCCCACCATTTCACCCCGTTATGTTATGTATAATATTTCTAAATCCGCTTCCTTTGTGGAAGCCGCCTTTATCTACAATGTAGCTAAGAAAGTTGGCACTGTCATTTATCTACTCAAAGAAAGTTCAGTGTCGGCTAATTTCCTTTGATGGTGAACCCGCTATTGAACGCGCGCACTCTCAATGGGCCAAACCTGTCCAAGATTTTCTTAAAACTTATCTTGCCTCTATTGTCTGCCACTTACCAGGGTCCCCTCTGTGGTTATTATCGTAGACAAAACATGAAGACAAAGACTATTAATCGCGGCGCACCTCGAAGATCTGACATGTTTACGCTCACGCTCGACGAACAAAAATAAATAAGAACTGACAGGAGAATAGAAGATCGCGACTTGCGGTCTAAAACATTTACGGATTTACTAATTTCAACAAAGCACCATTTTTAGAACTGGTTTTACTGTTACCCGAACCGAAAAAACGTAAACGTGTAACCGAATAATCGGTCGGTTAACCGTGTAACCGTGTAACCGTCACAGGCTTACAATTAATGTAGCACCTTATAAGAGTTTACAAGGCGCTGCAGTGCATTCAGCAGCCACTGCCAGAAACACTGCGTCAAACCCCTTCCTTAACAACAAGTGTCACTTGGTTCTTTTACATTTTTCTTTTACACAACACAGTGTCTTGTTTAAGGACACAAGTTTCAAGACCGGGACTCCAGCCTGAACTCTGTTGATAAGAAACACAAGAGCTAGAGTCCGGTGCTCGCAACCACTTGTTATCAGCCTCAACACGCCATTATAAAAAAAGCCAGTTAAACAATTTTGACTGAAATATTGACTGATTATTTAATACACCCTAGACACATGTACTGAAGGAAAAAGCGATGCCTGGCTCTGGCAAACTGCCTGGTAAACTAAGCCAATAATGTGCCATCATCGGCTCAAGTGCAGAAGTGCTATTTCCTGCCAGTTGCTGATGATCACACATGAAACACTGTTTAAACCGAAAGTAGTCAAGTTTATTTTTAGGTTCAATGCTGAAACCTACTACGCCCAATTTAGAAAGGTAAACAACCATCAGTTAATTGGAAACACATGATACTTTTAACTACATAGAGGGTCCTTTTTTATAAAGCTAGGCTTAGTTTTATAAAGCTGGGCCCAATTTCATAAAACTAGGCCCAATTTCATAAAGCTAGTCCCGTTGTTATAAAGCTACGCCCAATTTTATAGAGCTAGGCCCAATGTTACACAATGTATAAAGCTACGCCCAATTTCATAAAGCCAGGCCCAATTTCATAAAACTAGACCCAATTTCATAAAGCTAGACCCAATTTCATAAAGCCAGGCCCAATTTCATAAAGCTACCTGTAGACCCAATTTCATAAAGCTACATTAGGCCCAATTTTCATAAAGCATGTAAGCACAAAAGCTCACTAAGCACAAACATTCTAAGAAAGAGGTTAGCCAAAATGCATTGTTGGTGTCTATACTTGGAATCATCCACGTCTTTAGAAGGTGTTTTTTCTTTATTTTTTAGAGTGTGGGGTGGACAGGTTTCCGTGTCTATTTTGTATTTACTGTGAAACATTTTCAAGTGACAAGGATCTGCGAGTGTGTATAACACAGATCAGTTCATCAGTTAGATCGGTTCATCCGTTGTTGTAGGGTTCAATACTAACTTAGCGAAATTTGGCTTTTCCATTATCGCCAAATGAAATGGAATAGTCCAGATTTCACCTCGTGATTACATTCTGCGACAATGCACTGCCATGTATTCAATATTTGTACTACCTACCAATCAAGCATGATATTTGTTCCGTGGAATAAAGTACATGTAGGAACATTTTATTGGGTACACATGGACATGAGCTGGCCTACATGGTGTAGGCTTTAACAGACCATTCAGGCTATTTAATCAGAATTTTTCTGATTTTTCCAAGAAGGGCAACAACAACAAAATCGGAAATCGGACTAAAGCAGGAAGGATACATGTATCATGCATTGCATGGTACTAATTAGTCATTTAAAGAACACTACTCATGTCATCAGAGACTTTGGGTTTCTTCCACATTCATTTTCATTTTCAATTTTGCAATATAAACAAATACATGCACATGCACATGTACCCAATGGAAAATCGGTAAGAAAAGAATTTAACCCATTTTAATGGTGCTTCTTAACGCAAAAATCTGTGCTTATGATGGCCTGTAAAGCGTTTACTTAAATGGGCTTATTTCAAGCACAGAAATCGGAGATAAGCAACGCCGTGAAACTGTACCCCAATGGGCGTTACAGGTAATTTTACAAGCCCACGTTGATACAAAAGTATGCATCTTAGAATAAAAAAAATTTAAAAAACACTTAATGCTCACAAAGTCGGTGTTTTAAGGGTGAAAATTTATGTCACGCTTCCTGAAAGTTTCCCGCTGAATCACAAACAAAATGGGCATAGAGATTATTTTTCTTTGTGGCGTCATGCACCTGGGTCAGCCCTAAAAAACCTGCTACACAAGCAGGTGAGCCACATCAATGGCCTCAAAGCTACCCGGACGCACTGGGGTAAGACCTGGGTCAACCCCAGGAAGCTAATCGAATGAACGCACCCTTAATTCACTCAATTTTGTTATGCTACATCATACTTCTATCAGTAGGGCAAGTAGGGTGAATTGGTAATGCAAGGATCGAATAAGTCACAACCTTGGTCTACTGACCTGCACTGTATTCCCTCGGCCAACTGGTGGAAACCAATTCTAATTTCGGTCACTAGTTCATGGGATGTTATATTGAATTCACAAGAACCTGATGTCTTATCTACATAGTACAAGAAAGTGACCAGGGCATTTCCTACACTTCATTTTGTAACAGTTCCAACAACAAGTCAATAGTTGTAAAAAAATAATTACATTTACATATGTACAGTAGCCGAGGAGACCCAAAGAACCATCGTACTGCCAAAACAAAAGGTCTCTTGGAATTTGGGCCGGAAAATGACTTGATTGCATTTATTTTGAGCACTGTCCCCAGAAGACAACTTCATTTTGTATAAAAATAGACCTTGGTCTACTGACCTACGCTGTAGGCCTATTCCTTGTATGGAATTTGCCAGTAGGTCTGTTCACGGCTCGATATTTTTACACTGGACAGCAAGCCTGAGGCTTGGGGATTTTAGGGTTGGGCCAGTAAACTCACAACCAGACACATCCAGCAGTAATGGGTTTTTCAAAAGAATAATACCTCACTGTATCTAGAGTAAAATCTGTTTAAGAGAGTATCGAAGTATACATGAGATGAATCTTCTCAAATGATCAGAGGTAGATCAAGGGTAAAGCGATCCAATTGTGAAAGGGTCTTCTGTTTTTTTCCCGTGTGAAAAAAAAACGGAGAATAGACTAGTGTGAAAGGGGTTTTAGGCACTGTGTGTACAGTTAGATGCTCACCATATCTTTAGGTGTATTTTATCTCAGGAAATGGCAGTGGCCAACATGACACATCAGTGCAAGAGGTCAATAATGAGGAACTTGAGTCTGTAAACCTATAAAGATTAGCCAACAGAGGATGTGCACATTGTCTGAAATTCGCTGATAACCTTTGTACAATCGTAATGCATGCTACTGTAGCTCTCTTTTACCTCCTTTAAGACTCATGTGTCATGCTTGAAGCCTAATAAAAAATAAAATACAATAGCAATAACACCTCACAAAATTCCTACTGAAATAGCTTGATTTTTAAAAGCCCAATCCCATTTTTTAATGATATTTTAAACAAAGAACATCTGTGACACACCCAATTCTCTCTTTTTTCAATCAGTTTTGTTGTCGTTTGTTAAATTGTTAACTGGTGTCCTTTTAATATTAGATTGTAATATCTTCTTTGTAAACAAAATTTTGCTCTTTTGTTACAAAATACATCCAATGTAATTAAGCCCCAAGTTATGACTCGGAGGCATGTACTGTATCATAGTAAACAGTCAAGGACAGTGTTTGTCACAAAACACTTTACGGCTGGAAATACATGTGCCCAACATGTTTTGTGCATATTGTGCAATGGACACAAATGAAAATACATGCCAAGCAACGCAATGCATCGTTATTGCGAACTCATTGTCCGTACAGACTATGTCCATTGCTCAGCTGGCATATTGTAAAGGATTGCGCACTACCCATTACACACAATGCAAGACGGACACTTGGATTTCAGGCCTGAGGGTGAACCCAACCCCCTACTCTAAGGCCTGATACACCAACGGCAAGGAATATTTTCCTTAGTAAAGGGCACCTCTATGAGGAAAATAAATATTTTTCCTGGAAAATTTCAACAGGCACCAAGACAATGACCAGGGGCAAGGAGGTAATCACCTCCATTGCCTTTGTGAAGTATCCAGCCTGCTAATTTTGATTTCACTGTAAAGTTGGACAACCGCATACTGTGCACTTTCAAAATTCTGGCAAAAAAACCTTGCAGCATGTACATGTACATACAATGTCCCTTTATCCCAGTGCTTAATTTTGACATTTCAGATTGATTCCGAAAGGCCATACTGTACGTTATGCTTGATTCCATTACATAAATAATACAAAATATCCAATTCTCTATCCATACCTCTCAACACTTGTACATGTATGTATTGTACATGTTCAGTACATGAGACAGACCCAAATTACACGGCTTCAACAAGCTGAAGTATGGCGCCTCCTGTGACACATCAAATCAATCTTATCAGTCCTTTATACACTGTACCCACACACGCTGTAATTATCTTTTTTTTGTGCACAATTTCTGAGATTTTGTTCTAAATGGGGAACAACAACACCAGTGGGTCATTATTAGATTACTCACATTTCATCAGGGGGATGAAATTTGCTTAATAGAAGAGTAAATTGAAAGTAGGAGTTAAGTGTCATACAGGGTTCGTGTACCAATTCGTTTATTTTTAAAGGGGTGGTATTTTTTCACAGTACAATTTTGAGGGTTTAACATACGGTTTTGATATAAACAAAACATAATACTTACATATTTGTATGACTTTGTTTTGAATTATTACCTAATAATTCAAAAATAAAAATAATATGTATTATCTATTTTGATATCACCTGGTGAGGCACTTTCGTGACACCTGTAGGTACCGATTGACAATGCACATTCCCAACTTTTTTATCTTTGGTATGCTTCACTACAGCAGACAACCAAATTCATCTGTATTTTGGAATCTGATGGATTGGGAATCTGTGCAGACTGACACCATATTTAGTAGCATTGCAGCCAGCAATACAATGACCCACACCGTTTTCCATACAAAAAACAAATATCAAGAGATTTCTTGAATAAAAAAAACCCACACATGAAGCTCATGTATCGATCATCGTGCACCAACTGACGGCATGTACCTACATGTATGTCTACTTTACAAATTTGTCCCCTTTTAGGGGTGCTGGTGTCCCTTTTGGGACGCTAGGTGGCAGCAGACTTACCAGGTAAATCCATTGTTCTCGGTAATGTGCGCATGCTCAGAACTATGTAAACAAGGGAAATTTACCTGGTAAGTCTGCTGCCGTGCCACCTAGTGTTCCAAAGTCTCCCATTGTAAGCATTTTGTACAACATCTACATGTTTTGATCGCTGGGCACAGTCCGACGGCATGTTCCTATGTACGTATAACGTGTAAATTTGTCCCAAACCAGCCATCTAGTGTGCTTAACCGCCCGACATGAATTTGCTTTGCCCGAATGTGCCCTATAGCTTTACTCTCACAGTGTATGAACTGAAAAGAAACAAATACACACAATTTCTTTGGTACGTATTTGTAATGATTACAAATACGTACCAAAGAAATTACATTATGTGTATTTGTGTACAATGTTGAATGTTTAAAAACAGAAATTACAATTAATAATCAAATTATCCTTACCATTTGTCAACAATATGTATGCAAATTGTCTTAAAGACAAAATGAAAACTGCGATTTACATGCAATGTAATTTACACAAATAATCCTTCCAGTCTGTCCAAATTCAAATCTCCCTGCTCATCAATTTCGATGCACAGATATAAAGTACTCAAAATTTGAATGTGAATTATATTTCCCAAGCGCGTATTGGCAAAGTGTGGGCAAATACCAGTGGTCGACCCTAATTCCTTGATCCTGTTATTTTTTAAATATTTTATTACAGATACAAGCTTAGTGTGGTTGCATAAGTAGTGATTAATTAGAAAAGCAGCATCTTCCTGGATATCAGTTAGGGGGGGGGGTAACTGACCCCTCCCCCCAGGTAATTGATCACCAGTAACTTTGATAGCCAAAATAACAAACTTGAAGGAAGACTTCAAATACCTGATGTAAGCCTAAAGGTAGGAGATCATTGTCTTTCCTTTTCAAGCCTTTAATCTCTGTGGGCCCCGGTTCGAATCCTACCTTGGACTCGGAGCCTTTCATGTGGATTGGGTTTCAGTCCCTACAGTTCATGAAAATGACAAACTTGAATGAAGACGTCCTATGCCTCATGGAAGCCTACATGTACAGGTATGAGATCAGGTTTCTTTCCCTGCCTTCCACCTACATGTAGTTGCACGCTGGTTCGAATCCCACCTCAGACCAGAGCCTTGTATTGGTTTTGGGTTTTCAGTCCCTACATTTCCTGATAACCTGGGGATTCTCCTTTGGGGTTTTCCTCCCACATCAACAACAGGACATTTCTTCTCATTACCTATTCATACTGTCATAGACAATTGTGCTATTGATTTTGTAATTAAATAAAAGTTAAATATATAAATATATTTCACAAAGACTTTGAGCAGAAACAACTAACTAATAACAAATTCATTTTCCAAGCAGAATTAAGCAGAAAACCAGTCAATGCACAATGATGTAAAAAGTGTATAGCATTTTGAATGGTAACCTGTTTCGGCTAAGCAAGATTGGCACTATGCTAAGCAACTTTTTTACTTTTAAAGCTTTAGTCTAGTCTTGCCAAATCAATCTCATGCAGATGATCAAAAACAAGGGGACACATGGTAAATATAATATTTTTATGATTTAAGAAAAAAAAAGTTAATTATGTTACAAAAGCTTAAGGTAGGGTCATCGTTTGATTTTTGTCAAGGTACAAACGCAATGCTGATTTTTAGGCAAAATTATGCTAGAAAGATACAATAAAAGTCAGCAGAGTAAAGTTTGAGCTGAACACAGTGTCTACTTGTTGACAAAACAGGGAAAAACTGTCACAGTATTTTCCTCAAGAATGTAAAATCCATCTATATTTAGCAGGTACATGTACCAATTGTATCTCTGACCCTATTGAGGGCAGCTTTCAAACGGCCACCACAGGAATTTGAAAAAGTCGATTCTGACTTCCATTACCATCTTTATAACATGTAGGTTTTTGGATAAAAATTGCAGATTTTCTTTCCTTATTACCGAAGTATGACCCTACCTACCTTTAATATTGCACAAAATAAGAAAAGAAAATTCCGTCTACCGAGTTTCAAAGCAAATGACAAGGTCATCTTAAACTTGCATTTTCCTAAACACATACACCAAGCTTCAACTAATCTGTCATACCCCTAAGTCAACCCACGTCTTAGCTGTTCGTCTTTTTCAGCATTTACAACTAAACGAATGGTTCCAGGAAGATTCACGGAAGAGGTGGCAAACAGTGTTGCTTTTTTAATATCAACTGTTTCCGATGCAAATAAGTTTCTTGTGTTAACATTATTTGCATGTTGGTTACACCGAGTGTCAATAGCAGTCATAAAAATAGTCCCTGTAAATCCTGTAATTTTGAGTATGAAGTGTTTTTAACCGATTTTCTGAACATCAGACAGCTACACTTTGAAGAATGCATAACCCAACAGTCTGACTTCCATGACAAGTTAGTCCTTAAGGAGATGATTACAAAACGCTGAGTAAAGTGCATGTTTTTTGATGAGGCGTTATGAATTATTTCCTAGCCAGAGTAGTGTCGTATGAATTAACGAGGATAAATCCACAGTATTTTCAGTGATCTGTCAGTGAAGGGCTTGAAATTGACAAATGGAGGCTTTGCAGTTATTCCATTTCAAAAGGAATCCCCAAAGAGTTGCTGTGGCTTTAAAAACACTATTAGTGTGTGTACGCGCTATGCAGCATCAGACTCTGGTTTCCTCTTTAAATCATTTCAAGTGAGCAGTATGATTTGTTACAATTCCAGGCCCAATTTTCGAACAGCTGTTAAGCAGAAAATAATGCTCAGCAAATTTCTTTGCTCAGTAAAAATGAATTGCATTCTGCACATAGGCAATAATGTCAGTCTAGATGCCATTTTGGCTGGTAACCTGCTCTGCTTGACAAGATTTGTCGGTGCTTACAGGCAATGTTTTGTGCATGACGACTTTGAGCTGGTAAGCAAAGAAAAAGTTTCTAAGCAGAGGAAATTTTTGCTTATCAGAAACAGGTAACCAGCTGAAATGCCATGTAAATTGCATACCAGTGACTACTGCCGTGCTCATCCTTGGCTTCATAAAGAAATTAGTTTTTTTGAATTTTGTGCCCACTTCCATGTAGTGCTTTAAAAAACATAAAATTCTTGCTTTTAGAAAAATTGTTTCCCCATGACAAAAATGGTAGGAACCAGGCACAAACAAGTACACGTAGGCCAAATTTCATAGAGCTGTTTTTACAAGCAAAACAAAAAAAAGGAGCTGAGCACACACAAAAAGAAGTAGCTTACCAGAATAAGGTTACCTGCCAAAATACCATATCACATGTACCGTCTGTGACTAGTATCCTGCTTGGATAGTTGAGCAGCTCTATGAAATTGGCTTTTTACCTTTTTAAAGTTGAGCAAAATTGCTTTTTTGCTCAGCTATTTTTGCGTGCGATGATTTGGCTTTGTTTGAAGGTGTACAATAAGTACTGCTAAAAGTGCCAAGTCAGCTACATTGTACATGTAGCCTACACATGTACCATCCATGCAAACAAACCTCTGTCTACATAATTTACACGTTCCCTCCAGAGTTAGCATTTATACTTTGTTTTCAGTAAAATGAAGACCAAGATTTTTGTTATAACCTTTTTGAGACATTCTAAGACAGTGACTGGCTCGCACCAATATGCCCATACATGTACATGTACATGTTGCAGAACGAAACCAGGTGGCAGTAAGTAAGTGACCTTTTCCACTCTTAAGAAAATATCAGCGTATGTATAGCATGGTATAGTGTACCATTTACACTACACCATTTGATGCATTGAACGTTTTTCATGTTTCCCAAGTACATTCTGATCTACCAGACATACTCCTGAAGCTCTACATACAATGTACGTACATTCTACCAGCAGCAAACTCCTTGCTCTACATGTACTTGAAGTACTTACAGTTTTCAATAAATTCAGAACATAAAGGAAAATAAAAACAACATGTAGAAAATGATGAATTAATCTTTCTGACATCTAAACATCAAACAAACTTGGCACGTTTTGCGGTTTCCTTACCTTCTCAAGAAATCACCACCTTTGTCTGGGGCAAGTTACCCCGACAACGATCCACTTTTGACCTTTGAAACTTCACTTTCTTTCCTGTTGTAGACCTGCAGTGTACTCATTCTAGGCCTTGAATTTATAGCGTCTCCCCTCTTAGTCTCTGTGGTGTCAAATGAGAAAACCAGACCATGAAATTAGAACTGGATCAAAAAGTCCAGTCCAAGGCCGAGGCAGCACGCACACTCAATGCAAACAGGCTAATAATAGAAATTCAGCTTATTGGATGCATCATTTGCGGCTGGGGAGAGAGAGAGCAAAATTATGTAATTTGTTTATTTGTGTTCTTCCCCCTTTTTTTTCAAAGCGTGAGAGAGAGAGAGAAAGATAGATTAATCGATCGGAGAAGGGGGGGGGAGGTTAGGGAAATTCAATGGGACTCAATCAAGGAGCAAGTTCAGATAATTCATGCATGCTACTGCCCCTTGAAAAGAGAGTAGGAACATTGTATTGAGTAAAGGGCTGACATAATGCTGTACATGTACATGTACATTAGTATAGGCATTTAAAGACTTTCTGTGCGAAAACAAAAATCGGAAATCAGATTTAAAGCAGGCAAAGCCTTACTCTTTGGTACTATGGAAAAAACGTAGAATCATTCGATCGATTACGAGGGCTGACCTACATGCACACATGGTGTTGACTTGATCACATTTTCAGGCCATTTAATCAAATGTTTCCTGGGTTTTTTTCCCCCCCAAGGGCAAAAAAACAACAGCAGAAATCAGACTAAAGTAGGAAGAATATCATGCCTGTTAAAGTGACTTGTTGCCCTAGGATTGAGCCTTTTGTTATGAAATTAATATGGTTTGAAAGATGTTTTAAAAGTATAATATAATTCACACAAATATAGATCTCTCAAAATTGTGTGGTTTTCCTTTTACTTTGTGAGCTAACACGGTCCGCCATTTTGTGGAACCAATTTACTCCACAAAATGGCCGACAGTGTTAGTTCACAAAGAAAAAGGAAAACCACACAATTTTGAGGGATATTTGTGCGAATCATTATATATTCTACTATTAAAATTTCCAACAATATTCATTTCATAACAAATGCTTTTTATATCCCAAAGCGCCCAATCCGAAGTCAACGTCCCCCTTTAAGTAGAAAGAATGCCATTCCTGATAAATTGTAGGAGAATTGCCAATAAAAACTGCAGTAACTGAAGCAGGAGGTGAAAGGTACATCATCCACTAGCAGGGATGATGCAGAGGTGGGGGTAATTGGCCAATTACTAAACCATCAACCACTAATGTAGGTAGGTCTAGATGCGCACTCATGAAAAATTCAATGTGAAACTCTCGTGAAACTCAAGTACATTGGGGTAGAGGGGGGCGGCAAGGGATGGGAGAGGGTCAAATTTAGGATGTGGACAGCTTACTGCGGTAGGGGTGGAAGGTTTACAGACACTAGGGGGGAGGGATTGTGGTGTGGATTAAACTCCCTCCCTTCCAGACTTCCTTTGAAGAAAGTTCTGTATCTGAGTGAACAGTTTTGATGCAAACAGCATCAAATTGCCAAGTTGGAGTCAGACAAAGGAGTTTCAGATGTCTGTTTGGAGTGAAAGGTTTTGAATAGCACAATATAGGCAGAAATGTTGCCTTGGTAATAAAAAAACCCCAAACATGCAATGTATTTATTCTGAAATGAAGGACCCAAAGAGTACATAAATTTTGTATTTATTTATATATTGTGTACACATGCCTGATGCTCTGTTCTAATAGAAGGGCAAGACAGTTTTCCCACGTTACAGGGCGCCTCAAAGAGCACAATCTTAATTTCCATTGTGGCAATTCAAAGGGCACCAAGGCAATGGCTATGAGCATTGAGGCAATTGCTCCCATAAAGTAAGCTGATACCTGCGAATTGCAGGCCGATAAATACACACACACGTACATGTACTATTACTGCTTTACTTCAGATCAAATTCACAAAAACCATAAAGATAAAGCCATTAGAATGTCCCAGATTGAACAGTAGGGCTTTTAAAGCCAAAGTAAAACATACATGTATGGTAAAAACATTTTGTTTAAATTCAGAACCTTGTCTCAATTCAGCATACTCATCAGGTCAAACTTCCAAAATTTGGGTTCAGTATGGCCCCCCAGTTTTGAAAAATCCTGGGGAGAACGTTGAACAACTCCAGTACTGAAAGAATAAAACTTGAAGAGGTTATGCTGGCCTGGAATTTCATCTTTGAGAGGGAAGACCGTTTTCAATTTGCAAAGGGCACTTCCATTGAAAATCTTAAAATCTATGGGAAACTTTTGAAGGGGCACCAAGGCCAGCCAGGACCAGGGCAACAGAGGCCTCCATGGCCTTCATGTAATTCCAGGCCTGGTTATGTGTTCAGGATTTTCTGTAAGATGGATATTTTAGTGGTGAGAAAAAGGTCTGAAACTAGGATCCAATACTTGCAGGTCGACCACTTAGTAACCCCTGGAGTTATAGACTTTAATTCGAGAGCCTTTGGGAATCACTGTTCTCGTTGAGCCTAATCCCAAGCTCTAGATTAAGTAGATCCCAATCTTCATCTGCTTTCATGGCTAAAGCAGTGCTCAAATAATGCTTAACAATTTGCTGCTAAGCAAAAATGAGCAGGATCCCAGTCACAAATGGTACATGTGGGTTTTGGCTGGTTAAGTTATTCTGCTGAGCATAATTTTGTTGAACTTAGCTACTTTTTGGTAGGCCCTAATAAAGCAGCTCTACGAAATTGAGCCTGGGACACGGAGCTGGCCGAGTTAAATGTATAGTCATACATGCATGCTCAGAGTCCTTACTTCTCAGAAAACTTGGCAATGTACATAGGCCTATGCCGTTTTTGCAACATAAAAGAAAAGACCACACACATGTAGAAAAGATTTACACAAGGCCAACGGAAGTCTTGACATGTAAGGGAATGGGAGTCTAACTTATCAAACTGTTCAAAGCACGGGGAAAGGGGGGGGGGCTGGAAAGAATTTTCATTAGAATAATAAGCAATTTCCTGATTCCGGAGTTCATATCCTTATGGACATTAATGGCACACTCTTGGTGGAATTTCACCATTCAGGGGTCAGTTATGCTGAAAAGGTACATTCATTAGGTCCCATAACAAGTCAACAAACTTTAGAGACTAGATGTTAATGACTGGTGTGTGAAGACCAACTATGAGGATCACACTCTGCAAGCGTCTACAGTGATGATACCATCTTCCTAAAAATTTCCCCATTGTTGCAAACGATGAAATAAAAAACTGCACGCAGGTTAACACTAAAAAGTGACTCAGTGTTCAGCAGCTGCCCCCGGAGGATTTTAATCCCATGAGAACTGCAAGAAAGAACATTCAATGAGACTTTCTAGTCCGGAACGTGCCAATTTGGATTACATGACTCTCTACGATATCAAGATCTTCATTCTTATTTGTACATGTAACTATCATCCGCTCTGACATTAAACTGATTACATTGACAGGTTTAAAGAAACTGATGTTCATAATTTATTTTATTTATGTCGGTTGACACATCACCCATGGTCCATACTGTATTCAAAAACAGTTAGCTACCTATACAGTATACACTGTACATTAAGCTGACACAGTGTGCAGTTTTGAAGTCATTAACAGACTAGGCAGTTTGGCAGAAGCGAGGGCCCAATTCCTCCAATTTCCTCTTCTCCTCTGTCACGCCACATCAAATTGTTTGGGACTTGGAAAAGATTGGAATGCCTGACCCTGATGATAGCACTTGTTGTTTGGGCCTACTGACCCTAGTCCTTCCGAATCCTTCTCTTTAGCGATTGGATAATGAAGGATTTGGGACTGTAGGCTTACGGATTTTGAAAACATGTAGTACACAGAAAGGATCAGGTGTTGCCCTGAACACACGCCTGAGCTACTGAGGCAGTTGGTGTTAGGTACCGAGGCCATTGGTACTGAGGCTATTGGTTTTAGTCCCATACAATGGATTGGAAGTGCCCTTTGCAAATGGAAGTGCCATTTAAAAATGGCCAATTTGTCCTCTCAAAGCTGAAATTCCAGGACTGTAAACACCCACAAAATAACAACAATACACATGACAATACAGGGCTCTCCTCATGCTTTACTTGTCAAGCAACTAATTACATTGTATGTTAAAAAAAAAAAAACCTTGTTATGGACCCAAGTGTCAAGACTGTGACTCGAACCCACACTCTGCCAATCAGAAACAACCAGAGCTTTAGCCAAGTGTGCTTACCTGGCCGAGTGTAGTGGTATCTTTCCTGGCCTTCCACCTCTAAGATTCTACATAGTTCAAATCCCACTGGGGCTTTATGTGGATTGGTTTTATAGTCCCTACCTGATGGGGTGGGTTTTCCCTGGAATATTTCTTTAGAGTTTGCCTCCCACATCTAATAACTGAAACCTCCTTCCTTGTCTTTTCTCCGTGGGGCTCTTGGCTTGTTGAGTGAATAAGTTCGCTTTTCTGAGAACCCTTGGCTTCACAACCAGAATAAATAAATAAATAAATAAATAAATAAATAAATAAATAAATAAATAAATAAATAAATAAATAAAATTAATAAATTGCTCATCCACGACATGACAGGTGTGGTGTGCTGCCCTACAGGTATTCCAATTTCTGCTTTTTCAAGTAACCATTGCGAGTATTGTCACAACGAGCGAAGTACAAAATCCACCGACAAACTTAGTCATGTCACTCATGACTCACGACTCGGAGGGACCTTAAAAAGTTCCCTTAGTTACTTGATGTGCATGTATGTTGGCATGGTAGTTTCAGGGGCATGTGTAATTTATTTCCGTTGCTTATACAGGCAGCTTGCACTCATTAAAGGTGGCATGACCATTGGAGCCCCAATGCTAAAAAAGCAGATCTTGCAAAGTTTAAGACAAAATTGAGACATGGAGTCCAAATATGAGATTATAAACTCAAAATGATCATATGATATGTAGAGTGATAATAATAATAAACCATACTTGTAATGCGCATTGCTGCTATGTCCCAATGTGTTTATAATGCCTTATACCTTACAGGAATAAAGAAAACAACAAGCTACAAAATGAAATACCAACCGAACTAATAATTAGGCTATTGATGAATTGATCGTCCCTCAACCATGGCTGCCTCCTTAACAAACCGCTGAGGTATGCCACTCCACAATTTAGCTGAGGCTACTTGGAATGATCAAGCATGCCATAAAATACTAAAGGGGTGGAAGGGACGAGAAGGGTTTGGAATGATGTAAATTTTTAGAAGTTTGAAAACCAGGTCCTGGGGATAAAGTGGAGCTGTGCCTTGTAGATGGTGGGTTTCCCTCAGATTATCTTGCAACATCATTGATCAACTACAACTTGAGCTTGTGTTGTGCACAATGATGAATGCACACATGTCCTGTTCCATCATCCGTGTCTTGAGTTAATCTGCAGTCACAGTGCCACAGTCCTTCATCAGGGTCTTGACCTTGGTTTTGGAAGGATGTCTAAAGTTCATTTTCCCATGGATTGGTGGTTCCCAGACGGCTGAAGGGCAACTCAAGAGTATTGTAGACAGTGACGGGCAAAATGCAGAACTTTGTCTATCTGCTATTTGACTATCCAGAGCGAAATTTGAAACATGACGTCATATAAAAAACTAATTGGTCTTTACATTCTAAGGAGGAATATTTTGTCAGTCAAAAATGTCAAATTCAAAGCCGTTTTGATTGAATTTACATCAAAAGTCAGAAATGAACCAAACCATCCCTGTACAAAAATGTACAGACCCATTTTTCTCACAATAATGTCAACAGATGTTTTGAATGTTGACAAATTTTTCCCCCGGAAGGTTATCCAACATTAAGGCAATTTATACCACTTTTAACATGACGTTAGAGATTTGTAATGTTTTCCTTACTCCAATGAGGATTCTATCTATTGGAAAATGAGTAGGCCTACATCACAATTGAATTTGACAATTTCCCTTGCTCTTTAATGCGATTGCAATCATTGGAGATGCACTTTCATGTCCCATTTCACCTAATTTACAATTTCCGTCTTGCCATTGCTAAAGGTATTTTGGTGCCTTTTTGTATTTTATGCTTATACAAATTTCCATATTCATGAGTAAAAAGTGTGTGTCAGGTAATTCTCAATGTTGCAATTAGTTTAACCCTAACCATGCTAAATGCAACAATATGCACCAAATGGTAATAGTTGTTGTGACCTGTTGCATTTTGCAGTCAACTCAGATGTCATTTTTTGACTGACTTTGTTGCATTTAGCAGTGAAGTGACCTCATATAGGTTTGAGTGCTTCTATTGTATCTGAACACTTTATAATGGGTATTTCAAAATATTTTTTATGGGAAAAGTATCGAGAAGTATGATGTAATATTAGGTAAGAATCATAATTCAAATCATATTCAAAAGACTGTATAATAACAGTTAAACATTACACTTATGTGCATACTGTTGCATTTAGCAGGGCAACCACCATTGCTCAGTCCTAACACAAACAACATGCCTGCACAATGCAACAAAATCCCTTGTTGCATTTTGTTGCATATGGCATGGTTCTCATTTCAACTGTGTTGCATTCTGTTGTATTTGGCAGGCTTTGTGGAGAGACCCTAATGGGGGGGGGGGGGGTAGGGTTAATGCACAACAAGTAGATAGAATTTGGTTGTTGTAAACCTGTTTTTCTTTAGTGATGTGTTAGTGCGTCAGTTCATTGGCAGTAAGCCAAAGCACAAACTTTTCTTTGGGGGTCACAATTTCATTTTGTCAACAGAAATAAAACAAGTGTTTCCTGAAATGACATCACTGCAACAGTTCACTTGTCCAGATAAAGAGAGGACAATTTTTAAATGCTTACAGAAATTCACTTTTCAATTAAACAAATAAGCCTAGAGATGTCAATTAGTTTTCATACACATACGGGGATAAGGAAGTAGCTCAAAATATATTCCTAAGAAGTTGTTGCTTCTTGCGCCCTTTAATGGTTAGTGATTCACTCTCCATTGATCTGAGATCAGCAGCATGCAGCACTCAGGTCTCAACCCATGCACAAACTACTGTATTTACTGTGTCATGCTCCCCGCATTCAAACACCAATAATGAATACTGATTCTCGTCGTAACAAACAGGGGTCCCTCAATGCCCACGTCCGTCCATAAAAAAAATCCTGAGAAAAAACATGTACCCTGTCTGTAGCGTGCTGTAGCACTGGGCCTATCCATTCCATAATCAATAAAATAATATTTTGAAGAAGAAAAAAAAATTCCCCATGGTATAAATGCAAAATTATCTAACGGCCTGACTTTCCGACCCCAGCAGAGTCTTCCTCGAATGCTAAATAAAGACTCTGCTACTCTGCTATAGGGTCGAAAAGTCAGGCCATCATCATGAACTATTTTTTGCAAAATATTATGTTATGGTGATCATTCATGGAGGTTCCTCCACACTCCAGATGGGGCAATGGTGAACAGTGAACATTAACTACATGTATAACTTGCATTTTACTCAATACTTAGTATTGCACTCATACCAAAACATAACATGGGATGACCTTTTTTTTGGCCAAGTTACTGGACCCAACAACAGTTTTTAAACATTTGACATTAATGTCCAGAAATGTAATAAAAAAAGCCTTGCTGGGTCCCAGCAACAGCAACTCGGAAT
Organism: Pisaster brevispinus; assembly: GCA_023634235.1. Lineage (NCBI taxonomy): Eukaryota > Metazoa > Echinodermata > Asteroidea > Forcipulatida > Asteriidae > Pisaster > Pisaster brevispinus. The sequence goes on along the minus strand of JAMKCF010000014.1, from coordinate 8,327,838 downwards.
GGGATGACCTAAAGTTTTGTTTTTTACCTTTTCTATCGTCCTATTCCATGATCGATTCTCTCACACATCTATGCAGCACACAGTTGTACCGTCCCAACTTGACAATCGTCCCAACTATAGTTGGGACTGGTCCCAACTTGTGTGTTAAAGTTGGGGCTTTCCAACTATAGTTGGGATCTCAGTAAACACAAAGCACCCCCATGAATAAACTAAACACATGTAAGTATCATATTTTTTCATAGTATGAAGTTTTTAAGACCACTTTCCCTTGAGAATATTTTAGATTAATTAGAATTTTGGTTTTCCGAGAGAAGGGAAACTAAATGCGTAGGCCTACTTTGAGACTGAAACTAGAAAGCGTCACCCGGCATAGCATGAGGCCCTTGTCAGAACCCCCTAAAAACACTATAAACATCAAGTTAGTTTTAGCGGTCCATTTATGAGCGATATACTATCAATCATTGACATGAGTTTGTACAGAGCCGAGACCCGGGTTTGAAATAAAGAAATTTGTTAATCAGCTTGTGCGGCCGCAGTAGTGTTACACAGTAATCCATGCATCATCGATCACGGTGTCATGTTGAACTCTATGGACAATCCCAACAATACGTCCCAGCTTTAACACTTAAGTTGGGACCAGTTCCGTTCCATAAAGTTGTGACAATTGTCAAGTTGGGACGGAACACAGTCAGTCTCAACAACTTTAGCATCCACACCACTCACCAGGCACCAGCCTAGCACTAGCACATTGTCAGTGATTGTCTTACTCTTCAATTGCAAAAATCAACCCTCGTCGGATCCTCTTGACGGTCGTTAAAATGGACGTGGCCAAAGACTAAACTCTGTAAAGAGCTACCCCTCGCAGCTACACTTGACTTGGCCATGGTTCATAGTCAACAAACAAAAACACGTACCAATCCCTACTCAATTCATGGGTCTACTTTCTCAGTTTCACTTACCACAAATCACGGCGGCCGACTTAGTCACTTACACTAGCTGGACGGATAACGAAGGACAGAGGAAAGAAGACAAAGCACGAAGAAAAGAAAACAGTTCTGAACACGTCCACTCTTCATCGCCGTATGTAAACCTTCATTTTCAGATGAAAAAATCGTGACCATCGTACCAGTCGGTGTGAGTTCTCTGCAGGTGGTGGACATTGACGGTGTAATTAAATTGTTGACGTCAGCGGGGGAGGGGGGGGGGGGGGGGTGAAGTGGATACCCATTTCAAATCTTAAATTGTTTTCGGTCGGTAGTTAGACTGTGCACAATGTTAAAAGAATTGGATGAATAAAGTAAAGAGGAGAACCAGACTGAAACTTTACCAGAGGGCGCCCTACTGATGGCGCGCCACACACATGTTTAGCGCGCGCTTTGATGTCCGGTTGGCGAGCTGCTGATGTTTTTTATGTACCCGTGACTTGTGTTGTACTTGCATGACTTGTAGATTTGTACTTCACACTTCAAGTTTTTCCGGCGATTTAAATTCACAGTGGCATCGAAGTGAGGTGAGGTTTTTTGTAATTAAACAAATACAACCTCTGCTTATGCATACTCTTTGACAAACTGTGAACTTCTTGTGTTACTGTGTTCAGTGGTGTAACTGTCACTGTGTCAGAGACTGTGTAGTGTTACTGTAGGTATGTGAAGAAAAAATTAAAATTGAACCAATACCAATGCAATTAGTACCACTGGAAAGAGCTTGAAAAATCCTACACAGTGATACCAAAATTATTGAGATATCTTAAATAATAAAGAAATTACAAGCATTTGAAGCTCCTTAATTAGCGTCATTTATCTTACACTGTTACAGGTAATTGATTAGAACTTTGTGACCAAAAACGCGACTATTTTGAATAAAAATGCTTGTGGTTCATGCCGATTGCCCACAGACCTGGCCAGAACCTCGTCAGTCAATTTTTTTTCTTACCCATAAAATACAACGAAACTTCGGGATTTTAAAGATGAAATAACAACCAATATGTAAGATTACATTTTAATAACGTAAGATTTGGCGTTAGAGTGGTATTTGTGCCGTCAAAACTTGTAATTTCTTCAACTTTTCCAGCGAAGGTAAAAACATTCACCAATTCGAAAAATCAAACATGGCGGGTATAAGAGGGGATTTTCCACCACATCGTCATCAACAGCCACCCAGAATGCGAATTTATGGGGATGTCCCCAGCACGCATGATGTAGATGCGGAACAGAAATCTGGCAGAAAATGGCAGCCACGATCGATGCGGATCTTCACATACCTAGTTACTGTTTTACTTTTACTGTACAGTGTAACTTGTATTTGTAAGTGTTAATGATTGTTTGTTTATGAATGAAGTTGCAATACAAAAAAACCACATAATTTATAAATTGCATAAGTTAAAAGTCATACATTCTCTACTGTATACTGTACTCTGTACAATAATATAAACTGTACTGTAGCAAATAATTATATAACCACAAAGTGGCTCGTTTTTTATGTATATTTAATTTTAAATAATGCTCTTGGATTGGAAGTTGGTTGGGTCTCTGTCCTTTCCCTATGGTTGGGGCACTCGAGTCAAAGGAAAAAGATGGTGCACAGGATTGAGGATGCATGCTGTATTTGTGAATGTTAAGTGTTTGTTGTTAATGTTATTTAGAAAAGTATAGTAATCTACCGTTTTAGTGTTTCTGTTTGTTAATGTTACGTTCCAACTTGACAATTGTCCCAACTATAATAGTTGGGACTGGTCCCAAATTGAGTGACATAGTTGGGACGTCCCAACTATAGTTGGGATCGCCCAAACAGTTCAACAGGACACCGTGATCGATCATGCATGGATTACTGTGTGTCACTACTGCAGACGCACAAACTGATGCGATCGGAGTTAATTAACAAGATTCTTTATTTCAAACCTGGGTCTCGGCTCTGTACAAACTCATGTCAAAACTGATGATGGAGCTAGAGTCGGTCGCGAGCCGTTGCCCAGCAGGACGAGGTTTGGAATGATAGTATATCCCTCATAATGGACCGCTAAAACTAACTCGGTGTAAATAATGTTTTTTGAGGGTTCTGATAGCAACCTCATGCTCATGTCGTGTGACGCTTTCAGTCTCAAAGTAGGCCTACGCTTTTAGTTTCCCTTCTCTCGGAAAACCAAAATTCTAATTAATCTAAAATATTCTTAAGGGAAAGTGGTTTTAAAAACTTCATACTATGAAAGTTACTTGTTTTTAGTTTATTCATGGGGGTGCTTTGTGTTTACTGCGATCCCAACTGTAGTTGGGATGCCCCAACTTTAACACTCAAGTTGGGACCAGTCCCAACTATAGTTGGGGCGGAACATTAACAGTGGGTTAACTAATTATGTATGTGTGAGCTTTATAGTTATTTTTATAATTTATACCTAGTTTCAATTAATGAAATATTGTAGACAGGTCAGTGGCTATTTAAATTTTACTGGCGACGGATTATCACAATGCTATTTTACTGGGGAAGATCTTTGTAAGTATAGCGCCCTCTTTGACACGTACACATACAGCCGAAATCACACAGTAGTATCCATCCACTGCCACAGAGCTTGATTGGATATGTTCCACACTTATCAACCCACAGCAATTGCAAATGTAAATATTGTGATTGAGTCTCCAACCTCCATGGTTTAATACAGCCTTTTGCCAACTTTTTGTTGGAAGACAAACAATGAACAAGTGGTAGTTGGATGGGCAGTTACATTTTTCCTCATACTCTATTTCTAAAGAAGCTATGTTGATCAAAAAGATGATAAATAGTTGATAAATAACAACATGTCTTTTTGTCATACAAGTGCAAAGTGGCTATATGATAAATGTGCATCAAGAATCACTTAATAAAAAAAATGGTTGGTTCAAACTGGCAGGAACATCCTATAATATTAGTGATAGGTCTTTCTTTTTCCTTTCAGATCATAGAACTACGTAGACTCTTAAACTAAAAGAGTCTTTACCCATTTTTGTGAGACCTTTTCTAAGCCACACCGAAAAACACAGTCACTATGCAAGCCTTCCTTAAGGGAGGAGGGACGTCAAAGCCTGCACTCAAGGAGAGGGCTGGTGGGAGCGGTGAGAGTACAAAGACAAAAGAGCGCCTCATACCATGGGTGGAAAAATAGTACGTAATTCCTTGGCTGTATAGTCTAGCTGCAATGATCAAAGTTGTTGATCACATCCCTAAGAACTAAGAGCTATAAGAACCATTAATTTAGAATTTGGCAACTGCTGCTGCCATTCAGTTTCAGACAGGATTTTACAACATTTTGAATGTCGCACAAGTGCTCTATTGACACAAGACTAAGACCCTGGATAGTCTTCTAGCACATTGCCAGATTTGAATATGGTTTGGGTTACCCCTTAGGTCTAAGGGACTAGCGGAGTAATATAGCCCATCTCTGGTAATCAAACCTTAATAATTTATCATTTAACCATGATGGACTAGGCTGTTAGGCTAGCATGCAGCCTAAATCCTCCAATATCCTCTTCTCCTATCCTATGTCACCCCATACCGAAACATTTGGACTCTGATAGGATTGGAATGCCTGACCCTGTGATAATCTATGGGCCTACCGGCTCCAGTCCATCTGAAAACTTCATTTTGACAATGTGATATAGAAAGAATTTGGGAAATTAAATTGTAAGGGTTAATGAAAATAAGTTAATGCAGTTCCTTCCTGCTCATCAAAACCGATGCGTAGGAACCAAAAAGACAGATGTTAAATCCCCAGACGATCTCAGTTCAATTCACATAAGCCCTAGTCACACTGTATCTCTTATCCCCCAGAATATAACCCAAGGGAGTCCCCAGGAGTTTGTTTACCCTACGGTTACCCTGGCACACTTTCACACAGTCCCTGCCTAGGTTCCTATTTCACGGGGTTCCAGTTGCACGTTTTAAGAATACTCTGGGGTTTTACTGTTTACCCCTACTCCAGAGTAGGGGTGGCTATTCCCAGGGTATGCCCATTTGCGAGGGTAGATCAGGGATAAAGCGATCGACGTGTGAAACGACCGGCCGTTTTATCCCCCAGGGTTGCTCCCAGTGAATAGAATAGTGTAAAAAGGGCTTTAGTCATACAATAAGGATTTGGCCTCATAGAGGCAGGGGTTCCAATCTAATAAAATAGTCCAAACTTTTTGACTTTTTTTTGGTCGGATTCTGTATTGCACCGTGGCCAACCCAGCCATGCTTAGCATGGGGCCAGGCATACCAGTCTTATCAGAGTCTGAAGGTTTTGCCTGGGGTTGTATAATACATATATGCAGCCAAACCTATCATGCTTAGCACGGAGGCAGGCATACCAAAATTCTATTGGAATGATTGTACTATTCAAAGAACCAATGATGTAAAATACCTTATTTGTCTTCTTTTTTTGGCAATTTCAGTCGCCCAAAGACGGTTGATGATGTTGCGTTTCAGGAGGAAGTTGTAGCGATGCTCAAAAAGTCAATACAAGGCTCAGACGTAAGTTCAGGATGTAAACAGACATACATCAGGCGTCCTTCTTAAAGAGGTTAAACTACACATTGTTGGGTAATGCAATCAGCATCCTATTTAGAGTGGCATTGGTGGCTATTGCATAAAGTATTCACCTCTGACCACTGGTGGCCCTGGTTCAATTTCAGGCTAGGGCAATATATGAGTAGAGTGGCGTGTTGGTTCTCTCCCACAAGGAATTGCTGTTGGCCCTCCAGTTTTCCTTCTCATTCAAACACTTTCAATCTCTGGCTGTGCTCCGTGGTCATACATGGGTCGATGCGGCTGGCTGCCAAAGGGACCCTTGCATGCCTGCGGCTCGACATGTCGTAGCTTCTCAGCTGCAAGTAAGGATGATTAGCCTCCCAACTTATTATCATTGACAGGCCTCAAACTTCATCATTTTTAGGGCAAGGCCACTTTGGCCTTGGAGCAAGCCAAATTTTGGAGGGCACCAAGGCCAGTAGATTGGGCACCAAGGCCAAAAATGAAATTTTAAAAAAAGCATGAAGGCCATTAATAAACTATGAGTTGTAAATCAAAATAACACCATAGTGCATTAGTTACCCTGAAAGTTTAATACACAAAATTAAACAAATATAAATTTGAAAATTGGCCACAGGTTTCCCTATGGGTGGTTAACCCATGAAACAATTTGCATGAACAAAATATTGATAAATCATATCTTATTCATAAATAAACGGTAAAACTGTAAGCAACCAGATGTCAACACACTTTCCAGGTTTAAAAGAACACAAGACCCACTCCTGAGAGTCACAAAACCAAGTCACAAAACCACAAAGACACCATAGCAGGCTTGTCTTTTGAGTGGAAAGCAAGAATAATACAAACTAAAACAATTTTATAACAAACTGTAGAGGATTAACCACAAAGGCACCGCGCACGGCACTTTTCTTTTGAGGGGAGCAAGAGCACTCCAAACTAAAACAATTGTATAACAAACTGTAGAGGATTAAGATAAGAGTATTTGGGCATCAATAGGAGTGTCAATCATTCTCCCAGGAGAGGCCTGGATAGTGTTTGGGCTACATTAAATAAAGAAAAGATCTCCAACTGTCGGCTGCGTGTGTGTAGAAAAGTTTGTTTTTTCGTAATCATTGACAACTGGGTAAAAAGGTTTCCATAAAATCGCGGCAGCTGGTGCTTCTGGACAACACTGAAAATGTATTTAACTTCTATTAAAAAGGGCACGACGGCCAACGGGAATTAAGGGCACGGCAATTATGGCTTTGAAGAAGGTAATTTTTGGAGGGGCACAACGGCCAGTTACAAGGGCACCGGCGGCCATGGCCGTCGTGGCCGCCGGGAACTTTGAGGCCTGCATTGATATTAAGTAATAAACCATAAGGGAAACAGACTGGATAATTTATAAATAATTTTGGGTTAAACAAAGAAAGATTGTCCAGAGCGGGACTTGAACCTGAACCTCTGGCGTGTAAATCCGGAGGTCGAAGTTTCAAGTCTGGCTCTAGTCAATTATGCCCCACACCAACATGTTTGCATGTGTTTCTAACCTTTATATATATAAACAAAATTGTTTTGTGTGTTTCATTTACTTTGTCATTGTGCTTTTAGAAAAAGTCATTTTAACATTTCCTGAAAACATTTACGTTTATTTTTAAAGCTGCCAAATATGTTGTTTTATGGTCCACCTGGCACAGGCAAGACTTCTACGATTCTAGCTGCATCCAGAGAATTGTTCGGGTAAGGTTTCTCCTGCTTTATAACATTCATTGCTATTAACTTCAAATTGTTGGTCCGTTTAAAGTTATACTACATCATTGGTTTTTAGGAAAGTTGGTTAATATCCATCCGCTAGTCTGGGTGGCACGGGTGGCTAGTACATAAAGCACGTGTCTCTGACCACTGTGGCCCTAGTTCGATTCCGGGCTTGGGCCATATGTGAGTAGAGTTGTGCGTTGGTTCTCTCCTGTGCCAGGCCCTCCAATTTTCCTCTCTCTGGAAAAGTCGAACACTTTCGATCTCTTGCTGTGTTCCGTGGTCTGATGTGGCTGGCTGCCAAAGGTACCCTTTTTGTTAGTGCAGCTTGAACATGTTGTAGCCGCATTCTTCGCAATTCAGCTTCTCAACTGTAAGAATGAGTAGCCTCCCAAATTATTATTATTATTAAACACATTATATTCACCCAATTCTTAAAAGTTTCGCCAAATTTCACAATATCGGTTTGGTGAACACAGCTAAACGCTTTCATGCTTTGTCATGGATTTTGTGCACTTTCATATTCAAGTTTGTTGGATAGTTGCAATAGAATAATCAACAGTCGCTTGGGAGCTCTTAAAATGCTATTTTCCTGACTTTGACAGTTTTTCAGATGGAATTATTTCTCCATAAAGGATTGGCAATGGTATGAACTATTTAAAATGTAATCAGTGAGCTTCCAGATGGAAACCTGTAAATATATTTTTGACAAATTCCAGGGACATGTATCGCTCTCGAGTGCTGGAGTTAAACGCATCTGACGAGAGAGGAATCCAAGTAATTCGAGACAAAGTCAAGACATTTGCCCAGCAGACAGCAGGAAGCACGAGGCCAGAGTAAGTCTTGATGATTTTATGAAGAACCAGGCCTCACCGTGTTTAAACAACTAGTTTAAAACCGATTCAACATACTTTTATTCCCATTCATAAATACCTTTCTGTTACAAACATCAAAAATCCCTGTAACAGTTGAGAACATGACAGTTTAGCCTCTCAGCTCACCTCGACTCTGCATTGTGCATGTGGTGAGTGCTGAGTAGAAAGAAGCCACTGGCGTGTTGAGTTTTTGGCAGAAAGTGCCTGATCTTGGCATGGAGCATCACATTTGTGCAATGTAAAAACTGATTTGATTTGTGTCTTACAGCGGACGTCCATGCCCTGCCTTTAAGATTATCATTCTGGATGAAGCAGATTCAATGACAAATGCTGCTCAGGTAGGTTTTTGTTCAAATTGACCTTTCCAGATTATATTGTAGGCCTATGACCGCAGAAACAAAGGGGTTTTTTTTGCCACAGAATTCTGCGATTACGGCGCCCTGTAAAGTGCGTAATTCTATGGGCATTAACGCAGAATTCTGCGGTAAGCAGAGCCATGATATTAGACCCTGTATCAGGATGCCGCCATCATGTTTTTCTTGCATTCAAATCAATGTAACCAAACCTAGGCTGGGTGGGTAACAGGGACCACATTTTTTTTAATGAAGAGGCACAGTTTTATTGCAAGGTTCTTCCACACTTTTGCATACATTTGGAAGAATGTGATAAAAACAAACGTTTTGTCCGGCATGTTAAGTGCCGGCATGTTAAGCTGGAAGTCACAGGTTCAAATCCCACTCTAGTCAATTTTTCTTTGTTCAATCCCAAATTTGTTGTAATCTGTCATCATGTTTGGAGTGCTTTTTCTGTGTTTCTATTTTTTAGTATGTTTTTGTTGAATGCCATTTTTGTTTTATATAAACAAACATTTTGTATAATGACAGTAATTCAGTATTTGGCTGCAAATGTCATTTTATTGGTTATATTTGTGGACATTTTTTGTTTTGGGGTCCACAATTTGTATCTAATGTTTGTACAAAGAGTCTTTTTGTTCTCTCTTTTTTTCTCCCATTCAGTCCGCATTGCGTCGTACGATGGAAAAACAATCCAAGACCACAAGATTCTGTCTGATCTGTAATTACGTCAGTAGGTTGGTGAAATGATTGAGAATCATTTGTAGTAGAAATGAAGCTTTATAAATCTTTTACAGATGACTTTTTCATACCTAAACTTAAGTAATTCCTCGGCCATAGCACTCACTGACAAAATTCACCTGTGCTCCTTCCCTAGTACTCAAAAGGCGAGCAATACAATATCTGATAAGGGTTTGCCCTCAACTTTTTTTAATGACAAGCCAGAAAGACCAGTCAGCTTGTCATTTCACTAGTCCGCCAGCTTTTTCACTGGTCCATATTTTCAGGTTTTCTTTCACCATTGTCATTAGTGTGGGACTTGTAATTTGAACTCATATGAAGTGGTTTGGATGTAGCGATGGAACTTCAGCATTAAACTAGCCAGCAGGACTAGTTGGACGAGTTTGACAGAATTCTGACTGGTCCTTGGGTATTTTAACTGGCATTTGGCCAGCGAACCACTGTTAAGGGAGAACACTGGTGATGCAAAATTACCCCCTCCCCCATTTTTGCAAAGAATGCAAAGTTCTCACTATTAAAGTATATCTTTTTCAAAATTCATGCAGAAGATGATTTGAAAGTACTCTCTGTTTAATATTGACACTCAGGTGAAGATATTTTTAAACATCACTCATACTTTTCAAAATCGACAAACTTATAATTACACAGTGTTGAAAATTAGTTCCGATAGAAAAATATTTGTGAAGATAAGATTTGCCGGAATTTATTGTTTCTAATAATACAACCTTCTTTTTTTTCAAGGAAGAACTCTTAAAACAAAAAGTAACCCCCTTTTTTTACTTTTGGCCAGTGCCGTCTATTAAAATTACCTCTTCTCTTCGCATTTTGGGGAACAAGCATGCGATACTGATCTCGCCTTGAGTGCCATAGCCGTGGTAACTCCTCCCATACAAAGTCAGTTATCTCCCATTCTTGTTCTGACTCTAGGATCATTGAACCTTTGACGTCCCGCTGCTCCAAGTTCCGTTTCAAACCCCTCGCTAAAGACATTCTAAAGAGAAGACTCGAGGAGATCTGCCGGAAAGAAGGGGCGAAGTGTGGAGAGGAGGTAAGGAAATACATACATTGTACTTGTATAACCATCTGTTTACTGCAACTCGGGCGCGATGCTTAACTCATGTAGGCAGATTTTCCATAGTAAAGGCCACCTCTATGAGGGAAATTTTAATTTCTCAATTGGGTTTCTAAAGGGCACCAGGGCAACCCTTCCAGCACAAATGGTCTTTTACGGGCTTTTGTTCAAGCAGGGAACAGGCCGTTAAGGAGTTGGAAAGTAAACAAAAAAACAATAACCGTAACAAGTTGAAAAAGAGTACAGTAAAGTCATTAAACTTTTTGTATTGAATGTCCATTTGAAGCTACAAAGTGTACTGGAGAACCAAGTAAACTGGTAATGGAAGTGTCCTGCTCTCGTGCTTCTGGGGGCTCGTATTGATATTCCGACGGCCCGATTGTTCGTCTGAAAATCAGACAAATGGGCCGTCAGACTGAGAGCTGTCGGAGTAATGTTCATAATCTACTTGTTTAAATATCAAGTAATAACCACAAGGGAAGCTGACTGGGTAAGCTTTAATAAATTTGGGGTTGAACAAAGAAAAATTTACTCAGAGCGAGTTTTGTTGTCTGACAAGACATTTGTCCGATACAGAAATAGAGTCAGTGGAGTTACAAACGGTCAGACTTGTGGGTCGTTGGACTGTTGGGTTCTTCAAATTGCGGGGTGTCCGAATAATGGACCCTTTGACTTATGAACCCTGTTAAAGAAAAATCAACAAGTTTGGGGCTAATGAGCCAGACTTTTTGGCCCCTTTTGGCTTAATTGAGACACAGTACTGGAAAGTAAGACGAAAGTTTCTCTGTGATGACAATCAATTGTTTTCATCTCCAGGCGCTAGATGCCATCATCACCACGTCAGAGGGAGACTTGAGGAAAGCCATCACATTCTTGCAGAGTGCAGCGAGACTGAGATCCGACGATAGTATCAGCGTTCAAGACATCTATGAAATCGGAGGGGTGTGTAAGATTTTAAACTTCTGTGTTTTAAGAAATAATGGAACAGTGAACTTAGTCTCCAGGTTTGCATGTAATTGTAATTACTTTTTAAGAACGAATGGCAGTCCTGAAGAAAAAAAACTGTTGGGTGAATTAAGAAACTGTTCAGGACATCTGTTAGAGTTCACGATTAGTTTATGGGATGTTCCATTTGAGAACAAAACAGTTTCAGTTTTCAGAGCTGATTTGGAGCAAGTAGAAGTTGTACTGTTTCTCATGGAGTAGGGCAACCTCGCTCAAGTAAAACACACTGGCTGGTCATTTCAAGGAATGCTTAAAGGGGCACACTAAGTCTCTCAAAATCTGGCTGTTTGGAATTAGTGCTTATCACTTTGTAAGAGTTGGTCATGCCCCCCAAAAAACTACAATGTGTTGTAAGTAGTGAGAAAAAATTAATAAAAAAACATAAATTTGCCTTTGAAAATTTTACAGCCAGTGGAACATACGGTCCACCATTTTGTGAAGAAAAACATTTGGTTCAACAAAATAGCGGACCGTGTTCTGTCATGCAATTACACAAAAACCACACAATTTCAAGGGATGTTTATGCAAATCATTATATTCTACTTTTAAAATATCTTTCCAACCATATTCAATTTCATAATAAACGCTTTTTAAAGCCCAAAGCTCCTAATTGGTAGGCAATGTGGCCCTTTAAAAAGCAAAAAAAAAAATTAAAATCAAGTTGTCTGGGATTTATGTTGTTCATCAAACTTTGTGTGTAGGTTGTCCCAGATGATGTCATTTCGAACCTGATGATGACATGTTCGGCAGGGTCCTATGAAAAGCTGGAGAGAACGGTACAAGACCTTCTGAGAGAAGGGTATGCAGCGACACAAGTTGTCAATCAGGTAAAAATAGACAATAGAGAAAGAACCTACTCTCTAAGATCAGACGTTCGTGTCAAGTTGACTAGCCTTGTCCTAGGCTCTTTATGCAAGCACGCCCGCTTCACCACACGCCACGCACAGCAGGAACGACATGTTCACGAACTGCATATAAAGTAATATGGGGTCGAAGGATGGTTTTTCAACCTTGTACAGCAAAGCTCACATAGGACTCAGTGTGCAATTCGCTCATGTACACACATACTCAGTTCGGCTATGGATATGGCTAGATTTCCTTATCATCATGCGTTGAAGTATAGGGCATCTCCTGAGCAACACCCTTAGCAACAGTTGTAGCCATAGCTGTGCGGCGTGACAAGACAAGATCATGTGGTACGTGTGATCTTTGCAACTGCCTTGGACAAAGCTGAAGTTTGACATTAAATTGGATGGAGATGTTTCTCTGGAGGATAGGTACTGGAAAGAACTTGTTAATCAGTGATGGGTGCTGCAGCACCCTCAATGTTTTGGACAAGGTTGCTGGAATAAAGCCTTACTTTTCAAACGTCAAAAGAAATCCCTGAAAAAATTGTAACACATAAAACAAAATAAATGTTGAAACAACAGTACCGTAATTTTCGGATTATAAACCGCCCGGCATATAAACCGCAATGCTCCAAAATATGGAAAAAAATATTTAGTGTCAGCGTATAAACCGCGCGGCGTATAAACCGCGCGGCGTATAAACCACGGCACAAAATGTTACAAAAAACTAACCTCAAAACACGGAAGTGAAGTTCGCAAAACTGCGTTTTGGGTGATTTTTTATCTCATACTATCAGTCCTGAATTATACTTTTTCCATCAACACACGTTTTCAAGAATTCGTGATTTGATGATCGTTGTTGACCATGTTTTGAACTTCGTTGGCAGCAAAATCTTCGTGAATCAACGATCAGTCGACAACGCACACCGAGAAATAGTTGAACTTTGCCCTGCATCGCATCGCCCTCTGTTGACAAAATCTGTTCACGTTTGATTAGACTTAGACTGGGCCCCGAGCCTCGAAGTGTGGCATCAGATGTTCAGGCTATGTGTTGTACAATGTGCAGCAGGCGCTATCTACTCGAGCCGTCAGAAGTCTAGCCAAGATCTTATGAATGGAACTGAATGTCTGACGTCGGCATATGGAGATCGCTGGGATAAATAGACAGGGGACCTGTCTAGTCTAACTCGAGTTTCGCTGATTGTTCATTTTCTTCCTCCATGATCTGAGGGGGACTGAACTCTAACAATAGGGCGGTTGATAAACGTTTTATAAAGGCATAACGGAATACAAATGAGGTGGGATTTTCAACAGGCATTTTCAACAGGATTTTGTCATCACACAGGCATGTTTTGCAGGATTTTATTTCGTTTAAGAACATTGTTTTTATTTAGAATATTTTACAAACGATCTTTTCTTTAAAAAAAATGCTGTTTTTTCTCTTCTCCGCCCGGCGCATAAACCGCAGGAGTACAAAAAAATGTCAAAATCAACGTATAAACCGCGATTTATAATCCGAAAATTACAGTATTTCATTGTCGCCCTCAGACATGTCCAAACTTTCATGACATTGAATTAAGTCGGCATGCACGCAACCCAGCACCAGTACCTATTTGTACTTTATCTTTAATCAATTTTTGCCCTTGCTGTAGGTATTTGACATCGTCGTCAACAGAGAGGACATGACGGACACTCAGAAGTCTGCCATATCGGAACGCATTGCTATAATCGATAAACGGCTGTGTGATGGTGCCGACGAGTATCTTCAAGTCATGGACATGTTCACACACATTATGGGCCAACTGTGTAATGCCTGATCCTCAGTTAGCCAATCAAATGCCCTGTTACTTCACAACCCAAATTCTAAGCCATTTTCATTGGTCAACTCAGCATTGCTTTGTAAAACGGAACAATGTTGCTCTAGGCAAAGAGATGGTAAACTTGAACAAGTTCTCTAGTTGTTTGTGCCAATAATATGGAAGATAAAATTTTAGTTCCAAGTAATGAACATCATTATTTTTTCAAAAAGAAAGTCCTTCAAGATATATGCACATTGCCCTGCAAATAAATTGTGACACATAAAAGGTACTCATTTGTTTTGTAAAAACCTCTTACCAAATTTTGACCAAGTACAAAATGTATTGACCCCTTGCACTGATTTCACACGTGGCTATCTGCCCAGGGTCTGCCATCTTGTGAGTCAAATTGTATGTAAAGATATGGTTAGCGTGTAAAAGTGCGCATCCCCTAAAATGCACACTACACAGTAAAACACATAGGGAAACTGACTTTTAAAAAATGTCTTGGCAAGGTTTATTGTGATGACTTTAGGCAAATTGGGTCAATACACGTTATTCGTCATTATTAGTGGTCAAGAAAAGACCTTATGCACATGACGTTGTTTGAGTAGGGTGCTTTGGCTAGAGGTAAAAAAAAAGGCTCCTTATTGACCTTTGTGCACCGCGCAGACATAGATGTGCGTTTTCCATTGTTTCAATCATCATCGTTTTACCTCTAAGATGGCAGCATGATGACATCAATGCTTGTGGTCCATTCAACCATTCAAAGAGCTGTGCCGTCGGGATCAAAGCAGGCCTGTGGCTGTACATGGAATTATGAACTCTCAGTATGATTCGAAGGGAGGGCGTGCGCGTGCAATGACTGGGTGAGAGTTCATAATTCCATGTACAGCCACAGGCCTGCTTTGATCATGACGACACAGCCCCTTTAATGTTCTCTTAAAAACATCACTAATTTCAATGGCATTTACATATTTTGTACATTTCTTGTCTACCAGACAGTTTATCATTGTTGTACTCTTAAACTTGAATCCAAATCAGAACATGTAAAGTCTTAAATTTATAAAGAGTTTTGTAAAATAAGAAACAGAATTCCTCTTTAGCTTTTGATATGACTCTTGTCTTCCTCCATGTTATGTACTTGAAACTGATTTTTCAAACCAAAACCTGTTTTAGTTTTTATTTTGTGAAAATAAAGACAAATCTCCCACAGTATCTTTTTAAACGATTGTTACTTTATAATTGATTTGTAAATGAAAGTAAAAGCACCCCTCATTCAATTTACTGGTTGAAAAAAATTATGTCCACAGCAGCCAAATCGTTGACACACAAGGTAACACGATAAAGACGACTGTAGACTGGTCCCATGTCTTTATCCGACAGACACTTGTCTTACAAACCCAACGGTTTCATTAGACAAACACTTAGTTTACATGCAAATGAGTGCAGAATGCGTAAAAATGAAAGGGCGCACTAAGAAACGCACATTCCATGTTTCTGAATTGCCTACTGCATTATCCATAACATCTATGTGCATTGCTTGGCGTGTACTTCCAACTGAAAGGATTGCACACAATACATAACTAGGCTGATAGTTGAAACTCACTCAAAAAGTGAAGAGCATGGGGGCCGGTGTATCAATTGCAGCTTTATAACTTCCACTGGGAGACTTTTGGAGATGCTAGGTGGCAGCAGACTTGCCAGGTGAATCCACTGTTCTTGCACAGACCTCCATGCTTTAATAGATTACGCAAAACTATGAGCAACTGCATAAGTTCACTTGCGCACAATTGTGCTCCACAATCACAAGAAATCTTGCAAAAGTGGGCTTACACAGTTGCTTGAAGTTTCATGAAATTGGCTGCTGTAAGTCTGCGGCTACCTATAGTTAACATTCTAAAGACTGCCATTGCTGTTGTTCAAGATGGTTTTGATAATCTCCAATGAGCCAAGGGTTTTGAATTTGTAGATTCTAACTGGGATGAAATTTGCTCTACGATTTGATAAATTTCCTGGGTTCCCCCTTGTTCACCTGGAACCTCCCAGATGGTACAATTGAGGTTTACAGACTGTGGATCACTAGACAGGTTCGGATCAATGTGGAACATTTCTCACTTTGGTGACTGCTTTTTATCTTCCACGCTTTTAATTCCAACGTTCCTTTATAGGGGCCATAGAATTATAAGCAACCCTATGGGATCAATTTTGTTGAGGTCATGCTAGGTAGCTATAAAAAAGCCAACAGTTTACCATTAAACAAAGGGGAGGGCAGACCATGATGCTCAACAAAACACAAACGGAGAACAAGACTTATTTTTTATACATATATAGGTTTTAATAAATCTAGACAAAACCACATAGTACAACAAAATTATGAGCATTACCCTAAGGACAACGTACATGAAATGTCTCCCATCGGAAGTGCGCCAAAGAAAACATGCTAACAGTTCTGGCACTTTAAAAAATCTTACCGATTGACGTCTTGATGAGTTTTTAATAACATGTACATTAATTACTGTTAAAGACAGAGATAAACTAATGTAATTAACTAATGTGTAATGGAACAGTCTTGTGAAAATCCACAAATATTTTATACGTACATGTACATGTCTTGTGGCCAAAAACTGAATGACCCTCAAAAATACATCATTCAGGAATTTTAACAACAAAGGATTTTCTCCGAAATTATTTTGCACAGTCTCCAGTAATTTATCAAGTTCAGTCCAAAAGTTTTCTACTTTAATACAATGCGCAGCAATATCTTGAGTTGGAACCCTCTTGGAAAATAAAAGTTTTGTCGAGAAGCAATTTCTTGTGACAGATTCAAGATTGGTTAAAGAAAGTCTCCTTTCTAAAATCTTGCGTATACTGCCTATCGATCTCCAATTGACAACGGCTTTGCGAGCATTTATCAGTAAAAGTCTTTGGCAGTTTAACGATTCCATGTTGCATTAATTCAAATCAGTTACAATATTACAATACAACTTGAGCAATGAAGATGGTTGAAGAGCAAGACGCGAAATGTTTAACACAGATTTGAACAAAAATGAATTGATAGTTTTCTTCAATATTCATCAACTGAAATATCTGTTCCAGATTTATGTATGATAAACTAAATAAGCTCACGATAATGTGCTTGCTTTAAATACTTAAAATATTTATATTATTGTAAATTGTTTACAAATAAACTTAAAGTGCCCCCTTCTAGGAAGGGGTCTTGGGGTGGGGGGGCCTTCCCCCGTGGAGATTGCCTTATCGATTGTATCGCAGTTCTAGAGACTCAATCCAAACAGATCATAAAAACGCCAGGTAGGAATTCAACCTGGTATTTCAATGTCACTTGACACCGTTTAATCGCTTTGGTCACTAAGCTCACATGGCGTAGTGTGGAAGCGGAGAACACATATAATCATCAGTCGTGAGAGGATCACCTCAGGCACTGCGAGTGGAGACGATGGCGGCAAACTGTCCCAAAAAATCTAAATCAGATCGGCCACATTCATCGGCATCTCGTCGATCACCGTATGATAAAATTGTTGCAACTCGCGCAAAGCTCGCAGGTCATCTACTGTCACAAAGTTGATGGCGACACCCTTACGGCCAAACCGGCCACCACGACCAATCCTGTAAAACACGAATAACAAATTATACAGGATTAAAGGTGAAAGTTTACATCTAAATGACCGATCCAAGTTGGTCTTCTCACTAGTTTGACTAGCCTGCTCTAGCCTCCATCAGAACACTACAGGGCCCAATTTCATAAAGCTGTCCAGCAGAAAATGCTGCTTAGCAAGATTCTTTGCTAAGCAAAAAATGAATACGGCACCAGTGGCAACTCTGCACGTTTGATGCAATGTTGGCTGGTAACCCGTTTCTGATAAGCAAGATTTTTCTGTGCCTGGTAAGTTTTTGTGCTTACAGGCTTTATGAATAAGGGCCCTGGTATGTAGGTATGCATATTGAGATTAAGGGGAACTGGATATAATCCCCCCATCCCACCCATGATGCACATCTTGGGTTTGCTCTCCTTCCGCTGACGACCACGAATGACACTGATACATAATCATTGTGGTGCTTAATTGGAAGTTGATTAAGACACAAATGATCTCAAAGCACACAGAACATTAAACTTTACACCAGCCCAAATCCTCCAGAGAAACACTGGTTTAAACCACTGTCAATGTCAAGAAAATGGCATACGAAGCCCTGGAGTAAAACAAGCATATGACTGTGCACAAACTGACCGACAGAACATAAACTGTTCTTCGTTGTTTTCAATCTAACAGGACCACATAACTTTGATGACACTTTTTACAGGTTTGTTAAATGGAAATGAATTTACTCTTCATCAACGCTTTAACAGCTTTGTTGTCAGAATCAGAATGGTTGTCAGAATCCCAACAAGGCCACAAGTCCCTTCTGTCTGTTTATGCAGCCTTGGGGAGAGGGGGGGGGGGGATAGTATGAGATGCATGATGTCTTACCTGTGAATGTAGTTCTCCCTGTTAGAGGGAAGGTCATAATTGATGACCAGAGACACCTGCTGGATGTCAATACCTCTAGCCAGCAGGTCAGTGGTGATCAGGACACGGCTGGAGCCTGAACGGAACTCCTTCATGATCACATCACGATCCTTTTGTTCCATGTCTCCATGCTACAAGAACAAAATTACAAAACCACTCAAAGAAAGGAAAAAACCTCCACACGCAAGATTGCCATCGATGAAACTCTCAACACTGATGAAGCCTCATGGGGGGACAAGCCCCCATATTGACTTCCATCAACACCAAGACTTGAAGATTCCACTACTTGAGAGTCCAGTTTGCAATGTGGATGTAAACAAAAAAATTAAGGAAGTACTCTTATCTAACATAACTGTTCCTTGCATGGTTTACCCTCTCAGTAACTGCCACAGAGTGACTCCAAGAGGACGCAGGAATATGCAAGAATCCCGTCCACACAAATGTTGAAAACACCGGGGACAGGAATTGATCTTCAACGTCATGGAAGGGGAATGTACCTCACAACCATTGCGGTTCAGCTCCCGTACGCCACACTGGCAGAGCCAAGTGATGTGTTAAGTCACCTGGGTACCATCGTTGGTAGTAATCCCCTAATCCCACACACTCCATCTCAATCATCTATAGTTCAAGTCGCATGTTGGATGGAAGAGTTTTTAATTCAAAACGGCATGGGGAGATATTCATTTGGCCAAAGCATTACCGACCCCATCCCTGAACAACCGGGGCCTAATTTTACAGAGTCGCAGAAAATATTGCTTTACATCTTCTGCTAAGCAAAAATAAGCAGGATACCAGTTACAGATGGTACATGTAACATGGTATTTTAGCTGGTAACCTGTAATTTGGTAAGTATCATTTGCTTGGCTACTTTTGTGCTTAAGCAAATCTAAGAAATTGGGCCCCAGTCCCGGTGGATGTCCTATCAATGATTTAGATGGTTACAAGATGAAACAAAGTATCCAGACATACCAAGCTGGAGACGGTAAAGTCTTTCTGCTTCATTTTCTCTTGGAGGGCGTCGACTTTCCTTCTAGTATTGCAGAATATAACTGCTTGTGTGATGGTCAGTGTCTCGTACAAGTCACATAGAGTTTCAAACTTCCAGTCCTAAGGAGAAACACAGCATAAACACACCGTTCAGTTTAGTTGTCAAACTTGTGGCTTCACCCAACTTCTCTAAAATGTACTGCTGTTACCAGACATTATATACGGCCTTTGGAAAAAAGTAGGGAATTTTTTTTACTAGAACAGGACTGACCTACATGTACACACAGTGTACGCTTTAATAGATTTTTTCAGGTAATTTAATCACAATTTTTTTATTTTTCCTTAGGGCCCCCAAAAATCAGAAGTCAGACTAGAGTAAGAAGAATATCATGCCTGTGTTACTTCACACCCAGGACGTTTAGAAAGCTCGACCTATTTCATCGGCTTAGTGCTGTAAGCAGTTTTATTTTGGTAAAATCAACTGGGCCTTAAATGTAAAATCAAACTGAAGTCGCCTCCGAATAAAGCGACTTCGGCTACGGATGGGACTGTTGGCTGCAACAAAAAGAATAGGAATTTGGGGGTTTCCATCTATAGCCACTACTAAAGCCCTTTTTACTGGCAGGAAGAAAACAAAAATGGTCCAGGCACTATTTGATGTTGTGGGAATCACTACTCATCACTACTATTAGACCTTTGTCATGCTGTGGTACCATATTGATCTCCTCCAATCTGAATCAATGTAACCAAAACCAGGCTGGTGAAAAAAATAGTCTGGTTCCTTTTCCAGTGCAATGAATATTATCATTCTTCACTGTTATTGGATACAGGGAACATGACTAAAATGGTAGCAGCATGATAAAAAGTCTACTGGCTGGAAGGTTTGTTTTAATCACCTCCTTCTCTACGTTGACGTAGAACTGCTTGATACCCTCGAGGGTAAGCTCCTCTTTCTTGACGAGGATGCGGATCGGGTTGACCATAAACTTGGTGGTCACTTCCAGAACATCGTCTGGCATTGTAGCCGACAGCAAAATAACCTGCAAACAAATTAAAGAGACTGTTAGAAAACGCGTTAAGTGTATTCAATCAACTTTAACCATAGTCAGTCGCCAATCATCGTTAACAAATAACTGGTTTTGAAAGACTGACGACAGCACTACTGAACTAAGTATATTTGTCTCAAGGTCAGGCATTCAACCATAAACCCGTTTAAATCCGCATGAGGCTTGAAAGGACAAAATAGTCCAACCCTTTCTTTACAAGTCAGTGTTGCTTAATCTTATTAATCATATTCACCTGCAGGTTGTCGTGCTTCAGCTGGGTGAAGACCTCGTAGATTTGATCTTTGAAGCCTCTTGACAACATCTCGTCAGCTTCATCAAGGACAAACATCCTGATGTAAGTTGTATCTGCCAGGATAAATAGTTCAAATCTCACGTTACTCAAGTCTTGGGGTCAACTGAGAAAAATCACTCAGACATCATGCTCAACAAAATTCCAAAATGATGCACCACTGGTCCCAAGGTTATATATCAAGTTTTGACTACGCTTTCTAGAACTGTTCCTTGCATGGTTTACCCTCTCAGTAACTGCCACAGAGTGACTCCAAGAGGACGCAGGAATATGCAAGAATCCCATCCACACAAATGCTGAAAACATCGGGGACAGGAATTGATCTTCAACGTCATGGAAGGGGAATGTACCTCACAACCATTGCGGTTCAGCTCCCGTACGCCACACTGGCAGAGCCAAGTGATGTGTTAAGTCACCTGGGTACCATCGTTGGTGTTAACTTAAATCCAAAATAAACAGACACAAACGAGACCAGTTTTTTGTCTTTAATACTGAAAGCACCACCTGTCAGAATATACAAATGCATTTAAGACCAACTCACCCAAGGCATTGCGGCCGATCATGTCATACACACGACCAGGTGTGCCTACCACAACCTGCACACCATTTTTCAGCTTGGCGATATCGTTGGCTACGTTGGTTCCACCAATGCATGCCATGCAGGAGGCCTTCAGGTAGTCTCCAAGAGCAATGAAAACCTTTTGGATCTGAGCGTAACAACAACAACAACTCAAATTACGAGACTGTTCCAACTACTCTTTGTTCTTAGCCTGCTTTTCAAATACACACATGACATGCTTGTTTAAGTCATGTCTTATGATTGGGGGGGGGGGGGGGGGAGGAATCTAAAATCTTAAGAGGATTGTACCTGTGTGGCCAGCTCTCTGGTAGGAGCCAAGACCAGAGCTTGGCAGTTTTCTCTTGTAACATCGATCTGGTGAAGGATCGAGATGGCAAAGGTTGCCGTCTTGCCGGTCCCAGACTGGGCCTGGGCAATCACATCTTTGCCTACAAGAAAACAACAAACCCAGATGTTTATATGCTTCTTTTTTTATAACTTTGTAAGGTCGGCATATACAAGCGAGAAGACATACAGAGTATGGTGTAAGAGCTATTCTACTTATGTTATTTTACAAACCATCATCTTCTTGTGCCTGAAGCTTGGATCTTTTTTAATGAAAAGCCCAAATCAACAATTGCCGACCATATTCAACATTAAACACAACAAGCTAGTTGAATATGTTACACAAACAGTTTTCCCCAAAATGTTAATTCTAAGGCATCAAGATACATAGAAAGGAAAGACAATGGGATGGTGTTCCATCCACAACAGAGACATCTCAACACCCCTCTGGTTAACACCATGTGCTAACCCCAATTTCTTAAAAATGATGAGAGAAGGACTTACTTTGACAGCAGGGCTTTATAGCAAGCTGCTGAATAGCGGACGGTTTCTCAAACCCATAAGCGTAGATACCTCTGAGTAATTCATCGGGTAAGCCCATGTCATCAAAGGACTCTATCACCTCCAGGGACTCACTCCCCTGTGGAACAAACAGTTGTAAGAATTGGAGTATTAAAGGAAAGGTCATCGTTTGGTTTTGTCAACGACATAATGCTGATTTATAGGCAAAATTTTCAAGAAAGAATACAAGTCACCTGTGAAAGTTTCAGTTAAATAAGAGTGCCCACTTATTGAGAAAACGGCACAAAAACTTTGACAATATTTTCATCAAGAGCATTGAATTGATTTAGTTTAGGGAGAAGAGGGTGTGGGGGACTTTTGTAGATTCAAGTTATATTTTTACATACTTTTATTGATTTCTGATCAACAGGGGCACTTCAGACGAAATAATTTTGCAGGACTCTTAATTTTCTTGTAGTTTCCTTTTTGATCTGAGCATGGTTCAAGTAGATGAAATGAGATGGCTCGGGTGGTTGTTTGAAATGGGGAATGGGGTGGGGATGCGCACTACTGCGTTTTGGGAAACTTTCAACCACAGAGGCAAATGAAAGTTTCCTGTGATCAGTACTGTAAGGCTGTGCTGGGGCAGGGTTGGGGGATAAAATATTGGACAGTAGGAAGGTAAAGAAATAATATGCCCAGAGGGAGATCGTTGGTCAGCCAAGTTTCTCACCTCAATATGATCGTGCATCTCATTGTTGCGATTGGTGTCCTTGGGTTGTTTGGCAAAGTCTCCTGCATTTCCAGAACCAGCGGAAGTTTGCTGAGGTCTACATGAAAAGAAAAAAAAAGGATAATGCATTGCATTAAAGCACCAGTATGGAGAATAGAGTTCTGAACAAGTACAGTAAGTCAGCTTTTCTTTGAAATTTTAACTCTAAGAGTGTTGGGTTAAACTTGTGGATTATTCAACACTCATGTTGACCTCATAGTAAATCGGTGTTGACGCCAGCTTCAGAAGTGGCGTCCTCTCAGATTGAAATACATTAAAAGGACATAATGCCAGCTTTAATGCCTTTTATCACATTTTCTTACAATTAAAAAATTAACCTCACATTTGAAACAAACCTTTTGTTACCTGTGGTAAAATACCATAGACGCATACTTCAGTAACACAAACATCGAGTATGATTACACCTTATACTAACATGGCAAAGTCATCTTATTTTTATGTCGATGACCTTTCCAACCGTGAGGTTGACACCAGGCCAAATTTCATAAAGGCTGTGAGCATGTACAAACACAATTCTGCTGTCAACATCTTTATGAAAATTGGACCCAGGGCCATTTTGTTGTGTCACCATGTATTTTCAATTTAGGGTCTAAACATTAATGGATTGAAATATGGTGTAGGGGGGGGGGGCTTTGAAATCTACTATGATGAAGATAACTTCAGTTTCTGTCAACCTATTGAAAACATATTAATCATACTTCAAAATCCTGGACACACAACTAATATTGCCTCCACAACATTCTTGTCCAGTCACTACGTATATTGCCTTCAATGTTTTACTAAGACTTCACACAAGCATTTTTCTCATATCGTGCACTTAATACATCAAAGGGGACATCAAACTACTGTACTGCATCACAAGATAGCGTGCTGAATTCACTTTTCTTTTAACTGGGGATTTCCTTCATATGGGGACAGTGAACGATTTCCCTTGTATCGCATCGCATTTTGCGATGCAATTGGAGCGATTTGCGATGCAATTTTACAAAGTGCATCGCACAATTTGCGATGCAATTTGCGATGCAAGTTTTACTAAATTGTATAGTTATAAAAATAAGTTTACACCCACAAGGTTTCGGATTCACATTTACCTAAGCTGTGGCGGTGGGTGTTTGAGGAATTGCCTTTTATTTAGCGTGACGTCCGACAACCTAAGACTAGAGCAAGGGAAACAATCATACCGCGCACGACGCCGCGCTGTGATCCACATTCCCCCACACATGATGGGTCGATGGAAGCAGCATCGGTAGGGTTCGAAATTAGCGGTCGCCAAATGCGAGTGAAAACAGCGGCGTGCGAATCAAAACCCTTCTCTTAGTAGCCCGCCAGGCTAGTTAAAAAATTGTTCCTTTTCACAATAAATGAGGGATACAGTTGTAAAATCCCAAAGAGAGATTATTTTTAAGTTCATAAAATGGTTTAGCAAGTCTTGATATTTACTAGATTTAATGTGACCGCGATCGCGATCGTTCAATTCATAGTAAACACGCACGCACTTCCCTTAACCACATGGTAGTGAGTAGCCAACGTTCGCTCGCCCGCACGCACACAACACATGGTAGTATTATTGTTCAGTACAACAGCAGGTCCAAAGTCCATCCTAACCAACATTCCGCACGCTGTGATTGGCCCGTCAATAAATTCATATTCATAAGGAAGCTTGGCTAGCCTCCAACTCCATACACGTTCACGAGTCGAGTAAAGAATTGCTGCACAACGCGGCGCACGCCCGTGGAATCTGTACTATACACAGCGTTGGGTTCAGGCTATTCAAGCATCGACAACTTTTGCCGATAGAGGGCGTTGCAGGGCAAAGTTCATTGATTTTTTTCTCAATGTGCGTCGCCGATCGATCGTTAACACGAAGATTTCATTGCAAAAGAAGTTCTATAAAACCGATTCTCAAATTACAAATCCATGAAAATGGTTGTGGATGAAAACAAGTACTATTTAGGGCATAAAATAGGGGATAAGATCGTAAAAAATTTTTTAAAAAATCGTAATTTTTTTTTTTTTTTTTTTTTTTTTGACGCTACGAAAATTGTGTGCATTTAATAATACACATAGGCTAGTGGAAAAACTTGCGGGCAACCCAAAATTTAAGTTGTCTCTAGTGAAAAAAAAGTTAAGGGAATAGGCCTTTTTCATATTAAGTTTTGGAGCGTCTTATTCTTTAATTATAGACATTCTGAAAGTAGCCTTGGCCTGAAATTAAGCCTTAAAAAACACACAAATAAACCTGTGTCACAGGGTTAAATTTTCAACAATATTTAGGGATTTTAAAATTTGCTATACAAAATTTATGGACTGCTATGCAATATTTTAAGATTGCTATGCAAAAAAAAAATTGCATAGCAGTTTTGCTATGCAAAAATTTGGGACCAAATCGTTCCCTGGGGGACAATATAATAAGTGAAGTCAGACCAAATGCTTTCCATCCAAAGGTCCCAAATCCTCAAAAAATCATATAAAAGAACTTGTATGAATGTAGGACTTCAGACTGCATACCCATTTTATCAACTGCATATCATTAAGCACAGCCTTCATTACGTCCTAAATTTTGGGTTTAGACTTTCCAGAGTAGGCTATTTCAGAGAATTTTTTTTGGGGGGAGGACTCTGGCTAAAGGTACTGGGGGAGGGAAGGGCGGGGTTTAATATTGGTACGCTAAGGTTAAGGCTAAAATTTACGCTTACATTTTCAGCCATTAAAGAGACACTGCCTTGTGCATGGGGGAAATGGCACTCCAGCATCCATAAAAATGGGGCACAGTACTCCTTTAAAAAAAACCTGACATTTGCGGTAGTACTACCGCTCCCATCAAACTCTGCCCATTAAGACATGTATGGCACTTCGCTATGATCTTCTTAACACCCAGCCACAAAAACTTATCAAAAATGACATTAAATTCATTAAAAAAATTCTTGAAAAGCGCCTCAATACGTCAAAGATGCAACATCAGGCATTAAATTATATTTGTACTCAAGGATTCATTTTTTTATTGTACATGACCCGTTGGGTTCTTGTGAACCAGCGTTGCACGTAGCATAGCACTACCAGTTTGGTCTCTCCAACACGCTATCCGTATGCTGGTAATCAATGGTATGCTGCGCGCATCGCTGGTCCCTAATAATCAACGGCTTATCTTTTAATAGTAAACCATTGATTATTGTGGAACAGCATTGCTCGCAACACACCAGTGATTTTTAGTGACGGCGGCCATACTTGTCGGAAGGGGAGGATTCTGGATAACTGAGAATTTATCTTTTTTTACGACCCCTGGACCCCTGCCGAGCTCGCTGTGAAAACAAAGAACACATAGAGCCTAATTTGGGCGAGATCCGTTTTCAAAAGAGAACTCCAGGTGCATAAACGTTAAGGGCAAAAAGTTTCGAATAGGATTTTGTACATGACCTATGATTTATGAAGTAAGAGGGTCGTGGAGACGATAGCGGAATAGAACTGCTTAGTTCTAGGAGTATATGGAGGGGATCTTCAAAATACAAAATTTCAAAAAGGTTTAAAGGATTTTAAAAAAAATAATAAAATTTAACTGGGCCTTCCTGTATTCCCAAAGTCATGACCTACCTACCTCCGTCCATGCCATTGTCACAGAGGTGAAAAACAAGAAATACATGTAATTTAACAAGTTCAATTTTTGGACAAACAATATTTTGTGAAATCATGATCTGAAAGTGAAACAAGTGTGGCTGACCAACAGAACAAAAGCCCCTAAAATTTTACCTTGGGGGTGAAAACAATAAAAAGTTGCACAGATCCATCTACTAGCAAATGCTAGTTTGTCTGAAAGTATTAAAAATTACGAATATTGTTTTAAAGGTTCATTCAACTGGCAAGGTTTGACTCGTGGGACATATCTAAATTCTTGTAAAAAAAATTGTCGTCTTCGACCAATCCTGTTCAGTTCAGATTGAATCTTTTTACATGTCCATTTCCCCCCATCAAAATTTCACATATTGTACCCTATATGTCGATACATGAGAGACAAAAACAATAGAGCACAGTTTCCATTAGAATTAGGACGAGAGGAAGGTTTTTTTATACAAACTAGGAAAGCAATTTGATCATGTTAAAGAATATCAGACCATCGTGATAAGAATTTTTTGCAAGAACACGTGCTTCGGATGTGACCAGATAATCTGCCATGTCGCCATATTTATTGGCACATTTTTGTGAGGAAAACACAGAAAACTCGGAAATTAATACACTTTTGCTAACAGAAACAAACCAATGTTCAACTACACTCTTTCTTTTAATGAAATGTGTGAAACAAATTAACAAAAAGCTCACCCGGACACAGAATCTTCGGGCTGTGGATGATCGTTTGACATTCTTCTTGTACGTGCAGCGGGAAAAGGAACGAGCAGAGAGAATGGAGAAATGAGCCAGTCGTTTCAACAGTGTATCCATCCGCTATCCGGAGGTAACACTTTTCAGACTCAAGCATAATTTTTTTTTCTTAAAATACATATTTTTCGACAAATAAACATCATTTTTGGCTCAATTAAAAATCTAATTGATTTTTATTTTGTAAGAAGTAAGATTTTATTAGATGTGCACATGAAAAACTTAAATAAGTATTGTCTGCGGAGTGATACCTGGCCACTTAACGAGGTGAAAAAGTGCCGGGTGTCGTTCGTGTGTACATGTGGGTAGAGAACATTGCGCAATGTCACAGAATGTACTTATGCAGTGACGTCGTGGTGCGTAATTAGTACTATGCATAATTCTTTTGTTCCGTCATTCGTGGGTTCATTGAATTTGTGGAAGAAATAATAAACTCGCACCCGGGCGGAATTTCATATGTTTTTAAAAACAACAATACAATTTTTACTAGCTTATTTTTTAACAATCGTTAAGTTAACCACTTACTTATCTTTTTAATAAAATTTCAGATGCACAATTTAATTGCTATTAATTTGTTATTATTTACAAGCCTGTGTTCGGGGTTGGAAATAAGAAAAGTCACTCAAAACTTGATGACTGACCCAAATGTTTCCCCGTATACAAATAAAGAAAGCTTTTCAATACTAACAAAACATACATCTTGACGAAGACAACAAAATCGACTTTGCTGGGCGTGGCCCACGGCTGCATGCTGGTTGCTTGTGGAACTTCAAATGCAGGCCAACTCACATAATTGTAGCATTAGCTTTAGGTTAATATTAAATTCCCCAGGTGTACTCGACTATAACAATATGAAATTGTGTGTACTTTTTAAATGATTATGTTACGTTTGTTACGATGTAACATCATAGTTTTAAATAAACACACCATTTGGTTAAAGTATAATATGGGCCTGGCTAGGCTCAGATCAACTTGAAAGCCGTTTTTGTCAAAAAAGGAAGAAAATAACGGACAGAAGTGAGGTGTGGCCAGTGTTGTCATGAATGGTCTAGTTTTGTACTTACTTCAATCATTTTGATGCTGTGGTCCCTGTGGGTCTTGGGCCGCTATTCTCGACTTCGACGTCAATAAATCAGGTTAAAATTTCCCATGGAGGAATGGTGTTCGGTTTTAAATCAAGTAACTGACCTTTCTGAGTTTGAAAATTATCACGTGTTCTTTTCTTACCCCCATCCCCCAAAAAGTTTGAACTTTGTCTTTAGCATCATTGCTAGGTCAAATTTTTGGCCGATTCGATAAACCATAGATTTGTTTGGGTTATGTTTGTAGATTATAGAAAGTTACAAGCTTTATGAGGATTGTGCAAGAAAAGAAAACCCATGGACAAGTACAAAATCGAAATGAATACTAGGCTACTGCCGGGATCCTGACAATCTCACGTTAGATCGAAACAATTTACATGTATTTTGAGCATTGTCCGTGGCAAAGATATGCAACAGTTTCTGTATGCCTTTTTTTGGTTTATA
This sequence comes from Pisaster brevispinus, assembly GCA_023634235.1. Taxonomy (NCBI): domain Eukaryota; kingdom Metazoa; phylum Echinodermata; class Asteroidea; order Forcipulatida; family Asteriidae; genus Pisaster; species Pisaster brevispinus. The sequence continues at coordinate 8,298,957 of JAMKCF010000014.1, read as the reverse complement.
AACAGCTTCATCTGTCAAAATTCGTTCAGACACAGAGAGAGAAAAAAATAGATAATACATACATACATGACGCCGTCGGTGACTGATCGAGTGTCTGCCGTTTTGTTTATTTATTTTTTTAATCTTAAAAAACCCAAGTCCCCAACTACGCCTAGCAAAAAAATAACATGCCATCGATGTTTTTTTTTTCAATAAACAAATCCATCAATGACCAGCTAGCTATGATTGGTTCAAAGTCATTGAAAGTCTGCATGCGCTCCGGCAAAGCCGTCATAGCGCCCTCATGAGAATGTTGTGAGGGTGTCAAATGGGTGCCAAGAAACTGCTTCACATCGAATACAAGTACGTCGTCTGGGCACCCGATATCAACCACCTGCTAATAGATGGAGTTTGCGTTTGGAAAAAACAAATCATTACTCAATCACTCGAGCGAGCGTGAGAGTGAAAACACCCACCCAACCAATAACAACTTTCTGATTGAAATTATGTGTGCGAACAGCGTCCAAGTTTTGGTAAGTGATAGTTATTGTTCAATCAATTCATCGTTAACGTTAACGTTAACATGGTTAATAAAGACGGACGTTATTCCACACTCGGTCGTCTAATTTCCGTACGCCATAACCCCCAGCCCAGTAGGCAGTAGCACTGGGTACCTAGGCTAGGCTGTAGGCATTTCACCACTAGAAAACTCATACTGGGTATCGACTTATTGTTTCGCATGCGTGTGTAGCTACTTTTTGTTTCCCTATCCAGTTTGGGGGAGGGTGTACTTGTTTGGGGGGGGGGGCACGAAACACTGAATAAAAATTGTATTGTTTATAAATATATGGCTCTTATCTTAGCCAGGCAGGGTTTGAAAATAGGGTGTCCAAATTTGACCAGATTTTTATTTAGCTGGGTCCAGAGGGTGCACGCCCTCCCCGTGGGAGTTTAACAAGGCAGCTACCCCCTTTGGAAAATATTTACATTCTACACCCTAACAAACCAGTACATTAAAAAAACAATTACAATTTGTATTTTGAAGTAACAGGCCAGAAAAAATAAGGCAGTTAGGTGGGGATTATAATTTGTTTTTATATATTTTTTTAATCATCACATTCTTTGTTATAATTGACTCCAGAACCATACTTTGATTTCATTCAAGTCTTTTTATGTTTTCCCTGTCAGTAGGAAGGGTTTGTTTGTACACATGAAAATTGTTCAAAATAAAACATAAAATCCTTGGATGTCACAGGAACTTTTATGTAATCACACTGACTGGCTGTTCATGTTACAATAATTAATAAGGACACGTCATTTATAATATTAGTACTGTTCAATTTATTGATGTTGTGCACCTAGGTTTATTTCCAAAACAGTTAAACAAAACTTGTGATTTCCGGTTAACTGTTTCTACCTATCCAATCAAAACTATAAGCCTGCAGACGCCAACACACTTTCCAGGTTAAATAGAGCACTAATTATACCCACTCACCACAGGCAGCATGACTTTTGAGGGAAACAATTGTACTACATGTACTACACAGAAACAATTGTATTACAAACTGAAAGGGATTAAGATTAGATGTAATTGGATGCAATAGGAGTGTCAATCATTCTCCCAGATAGGGCTGTAGAGTGTCTGCTGCTAATTAAAAAACAAAACAAAGGATTGTCAGATTATTATTTTTTTCACCGTTGGCAGACACTGGTCGGCAAAGTTGTAACATTGCATGAGTGCTGGTCGGCTTTCTTTAGAACTGGTTAGTGCCGACCAGCCAGATGAGTGTCGACCAGCCAGATGAGTGTAGACACAACACTGGTATTCGGATGTAATATTTGTTTATTTACTGCACGCAAAATTTACTTGGCCAAATAAACAGGGTGTCTTCAAGGGCGTCAACAGTTTTTCAGGCCGTCCAAAAATAAAATAGGGCGTCCAAAAGATGCCCAGATGCATTGCTGGCTAATGTTCTATGCTTCTGCTTGAATAGAATTGTGGTTTTATTTGTTATCCTCACCACCTAGGTACACCACTGTTTCACTAACATTATGTTTAAAATCAACTTTTTTGTATTATTAGTGTTTGTGTAGGGCCTAATAATTAGCCCTGGTGTAGGACGTCAGTGTCTGTTACCGTTACACTACACTGCAGCGGAGGAGTCCAACCTGGGCAAGGCCTTTAACTAGAATATTGCAGGCTAGACGCTATAGCTTTTTAAAAAATAATAAACTTTAGTAAGCGGTTGTGCACTAAAAGCAGACAACCGACGAGGCGTGATGACAACTGCCAACAACAAGTTTTAAATGCACTGAAAAACCATGTTAGAACAATAACAAATCATTAAATATATGTTGAAGAGTCATCCAAATCACCTTCGATCTGTTGAAAAAATTGTATTGTTAACTTAGGAAAAACAATTCTTTTAAATGAAGTAGTACATAATAACAATATTCTTTTATTGTTAGTAAATATTGACTCCGACTTTTACATGGAAAGTATTACAGGTACCTTTTCTTTTTCTGATTTGCGGCTCTGAAGAATTTTTTTAAAAGGGAAATAAAGTCCTACATGGTCTGATTCCGATCTCCTGAATGTGAAGTCACAATGACGATAATGGCGCAGAGCCAGACTAACATTTTTCATGGTAAAATTTCTATGCCCAATAAACAGTCACTATGCATGTTCTGTTGCATTCTGGCTTTATATCATTTTCTGAAAGAAAGTCATATCCAGCTAATTTTTTTGCCTTTTTTTAATAACATGACTGAAGGCAAGCTCTTGAAACCAAGTAAATAAATAATTTGAGATTCAACAACGAGGGTTCAAGTTGTAGTCCTTTACAATATATAATTTGTAGTTAGTGAGGAAGACATACTTTAGGCCCAAATTTTTACCTTAATGATTCTGAGAACCACACCTTGCTCAGAGTCCGGTGCATTTATTAATTAATTTTTAGTACCAAAATTACTAGATATATTTAATCTTGGTGTAAGATGCTCGAATGTAATCTGACCTCTTTTTAAACAAAAACACAAAATAAGGTAACTATGTTTGGATTAGAAAAAAAAGGGTTGTCGGATTTTACATATTTTTCTTGTATTTAACAATGGAGCTCATGCTGATATTCATTATGTTTTTATTAACTTCATCATGTGGATAAAACAAAACAGCCATTGAAATGTTTTTCTCTCAATATAACCATATAAATAATTGCATTGTTTGTGCTTCTCCCAACATTAACCTTAAAACCTCATTGTGTGTTTTCAATTATGGCAAACATTGCTCTATTTTTTTCAGGGGGTCTGAACTTGACAAGCGCTGCTTTTTGCATTGTCTCGCAACATTCTCCTATATTAGTACTTCCCTTAATTATGTGGCTCCAGTTATTGCAAACGTTGCTTTATTTTTTTAGGGGATCAGGTTTCGACAAGCTCTGCTTTTTATGGGCCGCTCCATTTCCATTTTTGTTGGTTTGTTTTGTAGTTCATTTGCTTTTTAATCTAAATTTAGTTGTTAATACTCATGTCTTTAATCAGTATTTCGTAGACCTTCATTTGTCTCCTACGGTGTTGACTGGAAATAAAGTGAATGGAATCATTGAATTGAAAGTTAAATCAAACTTTAATTTCTAAATCCTCAAAGGCAAAGTATACCTTGGGTATTTGGAACCGTTCGGTTCTTTATCCTATATAAAATATGCAATAAACTAACCTGTGAAAGTTTCATTTCAAAAGGTGGTCGTTTTTTTGAGACATCGCCGGAAATCCGGAGCGAATATGTCCACACAGAGAGAACAATCCCATAGGAACAATCTGACAGTAACGTTTCTGTCTCAGATTCAAATTTTGTAGGATAAAAACTGACATCTTTTTCCATAACCACATTATTTTGAATGGAAATGTTTCTCCAAATGCTTTATACTATCCAAAGCTAACTGTACTTCTAACCTTCTGACCAAGTAAGTTTTTACCGACATTAATTTTTAGATTGATTACCAAACGTATACTTTCCCTTTCCTTTTTAACAAACCATAAAGAAGTAGGAATCAGCTGTAACCCAAGGAGTTGCATTTGTGATTCACCAACAGAACATATTAAAAAGGTGCAACAAAAACTCTAACTGTCAAAGTTATTTATGGTAGATTTGTTTTTTACTGTCACAGTTTACACTAGCTGCCAGTTTAAAGGGGTTTTGAGTCTACCAATACATGCTGATGCATGATATTCTCTATCCATATTACAAGGACATGCCATGATCCACACCACTGAACAAGAACCATTGAATTTCTGTTGAGGGACTGGACCTTCCACTGTGGTTACATAACCTTAAGGCTTTTAAAGTAGGCTGACAACTAGTGTACAGAATAGATACAATCATGTAGTGACATTCTGATGTGACCTGCATGCCCCCCCCCTGGTGATTGTAAGGCTAGTCATGATTCAGTATATTGATGTATTGTTGTTTATTTTCCGTGTACTAAACACGCCAGATGACGTCTGCATTACGTACAACACTACATCCGTACAGGTGTTCAGATAACGTGGAAAGTGTACTCCAGTTATGGAAGGACTTATGTGAATGTGAATCAGTCGACCCAATTGTTGATAAATACATGTCACTTCCTTCTAAAAGCTTAAAACTCTATATTTTTTAACAGTTGTGTGTGTAAATAATGAGTGGGAAGAGGACATAGTTCTGAGAAGACGAGAAGGAGCATCAATTGAACAGGTAGGCCCCTACTTTGACTGTCTTTACTTCAAATTATATCGTTAGAAAATCTCAGGGTACATGTCGTTGTATTGTTTTTATTTTTGATAATTTGGGGTTGAACAAGGACAAATTGACTAGAGCAGGACTTGAACCTGCAACCTCCAGCTTAGATTTGCCAGTGCTCTACCAACTGAGCTATCTAGCCCGAATGCTGGCCATCTCCCTATTTTGTCAAAATCTTTGTTCTGTTTAAAAAAAATGTTTAATCTAAGTGTAAGATAACAGACTGCTGTTTGAAACAACATCGTTGTCTGTGACCAAAAATATTGGGCCCTACATATGAACTATTTTTATTTTGAGAGTATGGCTGGCTTGTCATGGCTGTTGTGTCTTGGCTGAATACATGTAGTCAAGCACACTGGACTCAAGCTCTGGTGTTTCTGATCACCAGAGTGTGGGTTCGAGTCCTCGTCTTGACACTTGTGTCCTCTTAAAGCAAGACACTTACAATTTTTTGCTCCGTCCTTTGGATCGGACATAAATTTGATGTGTAATACACATAAAAGAACCCAGTACACTTAATTATCGTTAAGAGAAAGGATTGACCCCAGTGTTTCTAGCATGGTTTGTTGTGTGTGTGCATAAGTTTGCACCATATCATCTCTTTCACCAGTACAAGGTGCTACTTGCAAAATGGGTTTATAATTTCTGCATACCTGTAGAATAAATGCCCCTCGTCAAAAAGTGCTAATAAGAACTGAGTATTATTATGAGACTCGTCACTGAAAGTTGTTTCTTTTTTCTTTTTTTCCCCTGTTGAAACTCCACAAAAACCATTCATGTTTATTTTGATTTAAGTATAAGCAAATAGTGTGCAAAGAAATGTTTGCCAGAATGTAGAGAGAGAGAGATTGTACATAAATTTTCTATGTTACTGAAAAATATTGGTTCTGCAATAGTTGCTCAGGTTACAAAATACATTACTTAAAATTACACCACCACATTTTTCACCGAAATAGAAAAACAAATTATGATTGTTCTTTGAGTTCAGGTTTAGTTAAAAAAACAAAAAAACACAAGAATGGTTGGATCAATAAATAGAAAATGACACAAACATCTAAAGATACAAAAGCCACAAAAGACTGCAAGGTCAAAAAAAAGGAGTTTTTCTCCAGTATTTCCTCATCAGAATCCTTTATAATGTTAGACCTTCATACTACAAATAAGCCCTATTTGTCGACAGAAAAAGTTACACAGTATGACCAAACATGGACCCTTGGTAGAATACAGTACGCACTGTAGCCGGGCGGCCCATTCAGGTGTATTCAAGTGTTAAGAAACCGATGCTATTTTGTCCTGTCTGAGTCATTGCAACAAGCGATCTGAGGTTAATATGACTTTCCCTTGACAAAAAAAGTTTTGGCTGCATTGGTTCAAGGGATTCATTTCATGTCTAGGTCGCAAATAATTTTTTTTAATGGAGAATTAGGGTTTTGCTGAGCCAATTTTGTTGCGATTCTGACCATTGAGCATGGTATGTTCTGACCTACTAGATTGGTGTTGTTTTATACAGCTCAAGGACTCTCTTATGAACTTATAGCTAAAAAAAAAAACCTGAGCTATGGTTGAAGTTGTTTGTCATTGCCCCTTTAATTGTAGAGTGAAGAGTTGATTGAACTAGGCCTTTTGAAGTGGTCGGGGGTTGAGTTTAGCAGTGCGTCACTTCACAATCACTGTCATATCAGACGTCAACCAGACTGGATGGGAATTATGCTAGAGATAGAGTTGTGAGGAAATAAACAGTTACTGGAGGTCTTTTGCGGGAGTGTTTCTCTGAATTTTAGAACTGAGATTGGAAATTGTATTTCAAGTTTCTATGTTATTGTTTGAGGAAATATTGGAAAATTCAAGTTAGGCTTTCGTAGTTTGGGGTCACGAGGAGTGTTGATGGGTGTGGAGTTAAACACCGTGTGTTCTGACACCTTGACGATGGGTTACATCAGGTTACTGTTTGTCAATAAACAACTTCTGTAAGTGTTGTTGAAAACTGCGGAAATTTTGTCCCTTTTATGAAGATCAACATCGGATTGGATTTGAAATGGCCAGAATGCGACAAATGTTGTTTGAGAATAACACAAGAGAAATCTGTAAGTTCATTTATGTAGTACTGTATTAAACATGTTAATAGTATAATTATTACATCAATGGTTTTGGGAAGAAGAAATTCATTTCCGTCATCTGGGTTTCAAGAAACACACCAACCAACTTTTGAAAACTTCATTAATTAAATTGATTACAGAGTTTTATAGTTTGGTAGAGAGCCAGCACGCTAATCCGGAGGTCACAGTTTCAAATCCCGCTCTAGTCAATTATGGTTTGTTTGATTCAAAATTAATTAAAATTTACCTAGTCAGTTTCCCTTGTGGTTTATTGCTTGATATTTAAATTTGTGTGAAACTCTTGTCCAAACTTTTCTTGTGAATAATTTTATTGGCAGACTCAAACCTTTTGGTGACAGGAATTTTCTAAAACCATTTTCCTCCTCAGTCTAACTTTCTCCACATCCACATTTACTGTTTATAGTGTTTTTATTTTTAGCGATTATGTTCTACTTCTTGTGCATTGTAGTGTGTTATTAATTGAATTTTGTAGAGAAAAATGAAATAATTATAATTACAATCACATTTTAGTAAACGGTGGTAATTTTTTTCTTCTTCTTTTTTTGCCGCATTCTTATAATCTGTTGTATCAATTTTGGCGATGTTCGTATACATGTTTTGGTTGTGGCATTCAAAATAAGCTTAACTGCTTTGGGAGTTTTCAAATACAACTTTCTTGACCTAACAGTTTTTCAGACAGAGGTACTTCTCTGGGGCTGTTATGTGTAATACAAGAGTACATTTACTTCATAGAAGAGCTTGGAAACCAATGTATTACATGTAGCTGCAGTGCTGACTCTGAAGGGGACCAACCAAAGCCTTGTCTACCCTAGCACGAGAATCACTGGAACGAAGGGAAATTTCCTGGCTTCGTATACGAAAAAAGAGTGTTTTTCAAGACAAAACACCATCCAATGTTGCCGCATTCCACAAATCATGCAATGTGAAACTAGTTAGGGGCGCTGTTCACATTGCCAAGAGTAGGCGCTATTTGTGTAGCTTGAAACAAATTAACGTGCCTGGCAGCGTAACTCGCAGTCTGGCAGGTTGTATTAGTATGAACTTAGTTATCAGTTATCAGTGAACTTTTAGGTGGAAGCTAATCAATCTTTAGTTACTGTCACTATCAATCGTGTGCCTATTATAGACTTGGAACGTTGATTTGACACTCACAGAGAGATTGGGAGAAAGTGTTGAAATCAGATCAAGGATTCTTGGATGTAAGTTCTATCCATATGATGTGTTGTTATTTTGTCCAAATTCATCAACTGTGGCCGGTATACTTTGTTTGGTGAAGTTACCATGAAAACATTAAATGCAGATTTGGTCGTTCCATTGTAATAGGGTTTCAGACACCCACAAGGTTTTCATGGGATCGAATGAAAGATTACAACATGGGGGCCGTTGACTATTGTTCTTGTGGCTTGGATGTCATCACCCTGGTATGTGTGTGTGAAAAACCTAAACAATGTAGTGTGGCTGTCATTCTAAACTGTGAAATCTATTTTTCGTTGTCCAAGCTGGAAAGTTCCATGCACTGTTTGTTGTATTTCCTAAAGTGTTCATGGTTTCTATTAATACACCGTAAGACAGTATTTGCTTTATTTTTGGTGTACATGTATTGTACTTTGGAAGGGTGGTTCTGTTCTCCATGTAGTTGACACTACTCGAGGCAAATTTGTCTCGGTACATCGTGACCAATGGATTTTCCCAATGCTTGAAATTCGTCTCTGGAATCGAAGGCGGTTGAAAGATTTGAACATTGCTCTGGAAAAATGGTGATTCTTTTATACTCAGTACAGACATACTGTGAAGAATGTTGTGACAACATTTAAGAGATCTTGTGTTGAAAAAGTCAGTAATTCTGGGAGGGGACTGGAGGGGATGGGAGGGGTTGCTCTAGGTAGCCCAATGACTTTGATGATTACATCTTTGGGAACCAACTCCTAGCGGGTTAGCTTGGATAGCTGGAAGAGTCACTGCTTGGTTTGTTAGAGCAAAGGTTATAGAGTGCCGAAGGTGCAATATTGGGAACTGGAGCTCTAATCTATTTTTGGAACATGAAATATGCATGGGTGCCATTTCGGCAAGCACATATTTTGTTAAATCATTGATAGAAATTGGTCAGTGTCTGCACTGCTGTATCGTTGCATCAAAAGAGTTGGTTGCTAAAATTGCGTTCAGTGCACTTTTCAACCCGAGTTCTCAATCTTTCGCCTTTGGTGTGCTATATTCTTTGGTTCAGAGAGAGTCTTAGAGCCACCATAGAAATTTTGCCTTCGAGGCAACTTGGAGGCAACCAACCAGAAAGAATTAGGGCTAGATGGCTCAGTTGGTAGAGCACCGGCACGCTAATCTTTTCACCCTTTATGCGCACCCTTTAAAGCCCTCAAAATGCATAGAAATAATAGTTTTATTTATTTGTTATATTATATTTTATATATTTATTTATTAATTTATTAATTTTGTATTTATTTATTTAAAAATGAAAAAAAAAAAAAGTTCTTGTTGGGGGAGGGCGGTGCGGGGGTAATTTTTCTCTTTTGACTTGTCAACTGATTATTTCCTTTTGATAGACCCAAACATTTGAATTGAAATGATTTCCTGGAGTAAGTGGTCCGGTTTGTTTACCTTATTGTTGAAACTTTCAAGTAATTCAAACCAAGTAGTCATTGCTGTTTTTTCTCTCTCGTTTAGTTTCAGTTGAGACAGTGGAAGGTATTAGATTTTAAAAGACAGGGTGTACTTTTGCTAATAACTCCACAAGTTGATGACCATAAAATGTTTTATAAAGAGCACTGGAGAGCTGTCGATATAAAACATTGTTAGAAACGACCCCCTTTGAAGTAATTTTAGCCTTCGAGAAAGACTCTGCTAGGGTCGAAACATCAGGCCACTCAGTATTTGTTTGCATTTATACCATAGGTCCTTTTGGTTAGTAAGCAGTTTGCAACAGCTAATTCTATTTTCTAATTTAGTTTTAGAGAAAGAGGTAATTTTTTCACCCATTACTTGAAGCTGAGAAAGGCTTCAGACATGAAGACTTTCTCAGACATCTGAAAGCACACACTTCTATTTTAACTAGGGTGTTTTGTATTGCATTGTTTTCTTGCAACTTTGATGACCAATTGAGCCAAATTTGCAGTGGTTTGATGTTTTATGCATGACCATATGTTGGAACACACCAAGTGTGAGGAAACCGGTCTTTGACAATAACCAAAAGTACACCTTGCCTTTAAAACAATGAAAGAGAGATATAAAGTTTCACTTTTGGCTTGGGCGCTCTAATTATGAAAATGACCTGGATAAGGTTGGCCCATGGACAAATTAAGCTTGTGATGCGCTAATTTTCCAATAGATAGATTCCTTTATGAAAGTAGAAACAAATTACACGTTAAAGTGATGTAAAATGCCTACCCTTCCAGTGCGAGTTTTGTCAACATCTTGGAACATCACATTTCACATTTCAATAGGTTCTTATATTTTTGTATAGGAAATTTTTTAATTCATTCCTGAATTTGGATGTCAATCAAAACGGCATTGAATTTGACCTTTTGATTGATGCAAAAATTCCTCTTTGGAAAGTGCAGACGCATTTGTTGTTGATATATCCAATGATGGCATGTTTCAAATTTCGTTCTGAAAGAGTATCAAATAAAATGACAATTTACACTGGTCATTTTAACGTGAGGCTAGAGACTTGTTATTCTTTCTAAATATAATAAAGGAAGATGTTAAAACGTAATGGCATGCTGTGATCGTGCAAATAAGAACACCAGACTCAAGCTCTTTTGTTTTTGATCAGCAGAGTGTGGGTTCGAGTCCCGGTCATTACACAAGACACATTATGCAAGACACTTAACCATTATTGTTGCATCCTTTGGATGGGACGTAAAGCTGTAGGTCCTGTTTGTTGTGTAATGCACTTAAAAGAGCCCAGTGCACTTATCGTTCGCCCTGGTGTTCCTGGTCTGATCGGCAGCATATTGCACCACAGCATCTTGTAAACACTTAATTACATGGTGCTATAAAGGAATAGGTCTCATACTTCAAAACGTAGCTCTGCATACCTTGCAGTAATTTGATATACGCCCATCGGGTGTGATAAAGCGCTATATATAAGAACTTAGTAATGAGATTAAGAATTTGCTATCTGAATTAAATTGTAAAAGTTTACACGTACACTGTGACTACAACAGTGGTCTTTTCCATGGGCTAGAGAAGATGTAGTTCTGAAGAAAACGTGAAGTTAGGTCTCCACATTTTGAACAATAGGCCTACACTTGGTTCAGTTTAGGAAGAAGCCTTTTCAGCAAGTAACACTTTGCAAGTAGAATTTGAGACCTTGCGTGATGGAATAGGATAATTATCTATCTTATGGTTACATGTACACCATGGGTGCGTTTTGGCGTTCACCATTTATTGTTTCGGTTGACTTGGCCATTGGTTAATCACTGGCCAATGACCGAAACAGTTATTGGTTACAGCCCCGAAAACGCACCCTAGGTAATAAATCTCTTAAGTAGAGGTGTTGGCTCCGAGAAGAGCGGGTCGGTTGATGTCAATGTTTTGACTAGTATGTTCTTGTCCTTCATCAGTGGACTGGAGAGATGTGGAGAGTTATGTCTTTAGTGGTTGAAAGATCCTGTTGGGCGCTGGCGCTGCTTTGTTGTTTACTACACTTTGCATGTTTGTAGAGCATTTCAACAAGGAACTAAAACATCAATGGATGATAAATATGTTAATTCAATCAAACGTTGCCAAAGCGATGACCAAAGGGATGTACCAAAGGGTTATCTACTTCACCCAGTATGATTAAGTTCCAAGCCGTATAATCACTAAGTTGGCATTAAAGCCGGAACATCCAAGTTTGTCAGGTAGGGTTATAAATAAACTTCCTGAGTGTTCACTAAACAGGAGGTAATGTCAGCAATGGTTCCTTCCGCCTTGGACAACTTGAAAGCCTTGCCCTGCTTAACACTTACACAGTCTGTCCTTTTTAAAGGGACGGTTCTTCAATAATTTTGTTCTGAAAACAAAAGTGACTGAAACAAAAAGGGGAAGAAAAAGGAATTTTATATTTGATGGGAGAAGGCTATCTTCGTTATTTGTTAAGAAAAAAAAAGTACCTGGATTAATAATACATGCATAAAAAACAAAAAAAACCAAAGAAACCAAATTCAAACAGTAGAATAGTTTCAGTCTGAATTAGATTAGGTAAGACTAGACTAGATGATATTAGAGTAGAGTAAATTACAAATATCAAGTAATACACCTCAAGGGAAACTGGGTAAATTGTAAAATAATTTGGGGTTGAACAAAGACAAGTTTACTGGAGTGGGATTTGAACCAACGTCCTCCTGATTAACATGCCTGTGCTCTACCAACTGAGCTATCTAGCCCTGTGTTGTCGGCCTCCCAATTTTGTCAATATCTTTGTTGGGTGGATGGGGGTACCAGTCAGAAGCCAAACAAGTATTAGCTACTGTGTAGCCAGAGATCACACCCAAGTTTACCAACCTGGGAAGCGGCAGCCAAGAGATCACCTTAACGAGGTTGTTGTACATCCCCCATAATAGAAAGCAACAATCATCCAAAAACCACTGTTCAAAAATTCACTACAGTACCAATCTTGCAGAGAAATATTTGTGTATTCAAATCAAAGTCCAGAATAAAAACTGTTGTTGTCCATGCAAATCAACATTGTTTGTACTATTGGCTGCACGCTGTAATCATAAGTCTGTTATGTATGCACAAAATGTCTGGAAAAACAGTAGGTGTTTTCACAAAGATATGACTGGTCATGTTTTTGTAGAAACAGCCCCAGATTTGCTGAAATATCACAGTTTGGTTTTATGCGATAATATGTTTCTCGGAAACTAGAAGATCGGAACTAATGTACTTTTCCCCAAACAATGTATTTAAAAAAAAAAGTCTGTTTGACCCTTGGTCGTTTTTTTCATGCTTGGTGGTGAAGATATTGTCAGGTATGCATATAAGCTTTAGTTTTGCAACTGTATTTTTTGGTGATTTCAATTTGTAATAAATGTGATAAGTTGTAACCAGACCGAAGATGGAGGGGAAAAAAGTTTGGCCTCTTTTTTGTTAAAGGATGTATTTGGAAATGTCCTCATTGTTATGTGAGAAGGGTATCAGACAATGATGGTGACATTGTTGTAAGGGTCTGTTGTGGTGTATTGTTATCACTACCGGGAATGAACGCGTCATGAACAGCGTGATATAAGTCATCCTCATAAAAAGGCTGATAAAGTGGGTCAGGTATTGACATAATGATTTCAGATCAGTGTAGTCATGGGGTGTAAACTTGTTGCAATGACCGCAATACCGAAACCGGATCCCATAAAACAAACGCCTGTAGGAATGAAGTCCTTATTTGCATGAATCTTATCACAAACATTCCTATACATTCAATCAAGTAATGGTAGTACTTGTGTAGTACTGCCAACTTTCTCAATGGTAATGGACTGCGGAAGTCTAGCGCGTATCAAAAACTGGAAAACAACTCAAGCAAAGACTATATTTTTCTGTGAAATCAAATCTTCTGTTTAAATTTTATTTCTACAAAGTCCATGAAAATAAAAATACCCATACCAACTTGTTGTAAATAGAGTTCAAAGTTTTACATAGTACAAATAATTTGTTAAAATTAACATTGAAACAAAGTCAAACCTATGTAATGGTGGCACAAGATTCAGGCGTGATTGGCTTATGGGGTTTCTAAAAAAAACACCCTGGTCGCAAGTTTTAACTTTGTTTCAATGTCAATTTTAACAAATTATTTGTGTTATATCAAAAACAAAATTGTATTTACAAAAAATTGCTATGGGTAGTTTTATTTTCAAGAATTTAACAGAATTTAAACAGAAGATTTAATTTCGTAGAAAAATTTAGTCTTTGTTAGAGTTGTTTTCTTGTTTTTTTTGTTTTCGATACACGCGAGACTTGCACTGTCTATAACAATGATACAACCCGTATACACAGTACTATAAAATATATTTATTAGTTCCTTTAAACAGTCAAAAGATTATCCCAGAAAACTGCCGGTCAAAGAAAAGGAAACCAGTCTGCAAAAAATGAAAATTAATAAGGAAGTGAATTATGCAGACGTTCATGCTTAACTGTTTCATCAGGTGGTTGTGGAAATCTCATGCCTTTAACAATATCATGATTCAATTTCATAGAAGTTGTCTTTATCTAGACACAACACACACAACTTGCTGTTGTACATGTATGTACCGATAGACCTCAAAGGAAAGGGTATGTTTTGTTGAATTTGATCTGCATGAAGTCAATGATCCGTGCCTGGTGGGTGGCCATTTTGTTCAAATTTAGTGGCTTGGAACATAGTTTCCTGAGGAAGAATAAATAATCCAGCCATGCACTGTTTTCAACACATCCCTTGCTGGTGCCCATTGGGGGAAGGGGGCAGATATCATTAGAAAGTGCTTTTTGAGTTGAGTTTTATAATGTACTATGTGTACATTTAATGTTCACATGGTTTTTGTGGTGGATAGTGATCGATGCTGTTAGAAAAAGTCATATCATTCTGAAGTGTTCAATTTGCGAGCAGTGCACTTGTTGTTGCCCTCCACCTTTTTGAGTTGAGTTTTATAATGTACTATGTGTACATTTAATGTTCACATGGTTTTTGTGGTGGATAGTGATCGATGCTGTTAGAAAAAGTCATCTCATTCTGAAGTGTTCAATTTGCGAGCAGTGCTCTTGTTGTTTGCCCCCCACTTGTCTGTAAAATTTGTCTTTTGTCTTGCTCAGTAGGCCTACATGTACATATATGTTGATGGTGTGACATGGGCCTTTGTATTCTTTGTACATCGCAGACTGTCTATGTAAAAAAAAGAAGCCTGATACATGTATGTGAAGCCGAGTAAAAAAACAACAACAGTTGATCGTCCCCGTCTGCATTCTTTTTTGAAGTTGCAAGTTTTTAAAATATATTTTTAGCCCCCAAAAGGCTAAATTTTTCATTTATTTTCGCTTCATCTTGGCACCATTCTTTTGACGATTGATTTAAATTGCCCATATTTTAGACTCCCAAGATCTACAAAGCCAGCAAATTTGTTTATTCTGGCTCTTTCCTCCTTGAAACCCCCCCCCCAATTAATAAGGCCCTCATCCTACTCTTTTTGATAAAACCAGGCAATAAACTTGTGTACTTTTTTACTTGGCCTAAGTACTCTCCATTATTGTAGGCGATGTTCAGGTTGAGCTGCCTGGTTTAGATCGGGCTTAAATCAGGGCTTAAATCAGGGCTTAAATCAGGGCTTAAATCAGGGCCGTTGGGACTTGTGTCCTTAAAAGTATTACACTAAATTTAAAGTGCTTTGTCCTTTAGATAAGTCATACTGTTAAGCTGTTGGTTCTGTAAGGATTGCATGATTAGGATCCCGAGAACACTTATTACCAGTTCACCGGACGTCATCGGCACAATAATCTTGGTTGCCGCATTTTGGAAAGTCCCTGTGTGTTCCACCATGGAGAAATAAAGGGGTTATACAGTGTAGTGCCAAATCTAGGCAATGCGGGGTTTACACGCTCACCAGCTCACTCCCAAAAAGGTGAAAATGGCACAGTAGCCGCATGTGACGCGCGTGTAAGCGATCAAGACTCAAGAAGGATTTACCCTGGTCTGGTTCTAAAGCAAGCACCCTTAGTTTACATGCAGGTTTGCTCAGGCTTCTGAGTTAAAGCGAACAAGTTCGCTCGTGAGGCATCGGGGCTATTTAGTTTGGTCATTGGAAGACTCTCAGGGTACTAAATGGGTGTCAGACTCGACCAACACCCCCTTTCAAAGTGAATCTGGGGTGTGTCTAAGGCATTTTTTTGGATGGGGGGAAGGGTGTATGGGAGCCAATATAGTGACTTTTCCTTTCAGGGGTTACAGAAGCCAGTTTGCCGACCTGGCAACTACCAATTTTCTCTACTATGGGGCATGTCTCGGCTGAGCGGTTAAGAGCACTGGACTCAAGCTCTGTTGTTTCTGATCGGCAGGGTGTGGGTTCTTGGGCCCTTGTTGTTGAAGAGAGGGTATACCTTTGGTAGTTGCTCCAAAAATTTATCCATAAAAACTTACTTGGTAAAGAGCACTGGAGAGCTGTTGATATTAACATTTTTAGAAACAACCCCCCGCCCCTTGAAGTAATGTAGTTTTAGAGAAGGGGGTAACTTTTCACCCCAAAATTTGAATCTGAGAAAGGCTTCAGGCATGAAGTCCTTTTCAGGCATCTGAAAGCACACAGTTCCATGCATTGAGGGTATTTTTTCATTAATTATTTCTTGCAACTTTGATGACCAATTGAACCCAAATTTTCACAGGTTTGTTATTTCATGCATATATTGGGATACACCTACACAATTACTTTAAGTATGGCCTGCCTTTATGCCTCCTGAATCCAATGCCTCCAAACACTGGATTAGGACTGAAATAGTATTTTCCCCACATATTCAGGACAGACGAGGACAAAGGAACAAATAATAATGAAGTTTTGTTTTTCTTCTTCCCCTCATTCTCAAGTGCTAGCCAAGACATCACCTAAGACCATGGAGATAGACCAGTCCACCTTTGATGCTATGCCCCGCACCCAACGTCTGAAGCTCGCCAAGAAAGTCCGGCAAGAGCAACTAAGGAAGTACTACGCTACAGAGCAAGAAAACCCAAGTGGCAAGAGTTATGAGAAGCCCCGCTCCCCAAATAAGAAGGGCACCAGGGTGAACTTTGGCCTCGCTAATCAGCTTAGAGATGTGGTCACAAGGTTTGATGTGAAAGAAGGTGAGTTTTAAAAAAAGAAGGTTTTTTTTTGGGGGGCAGCTTTCAGCCTTTTGAGACCACAGCGGCCAAAAACAGCTTGTACCAAAATCCCGATAGCAGCCATTCACCCATTCAAGATTTGACCTATGTCTGTTCTACCAAAAAGAATCAAAATAAAGATCCTGACCTGATAATTAACCCTTTTCCCAACATTTCCCATCTAAACACAGTGTCCATTTCTAAAGCAAAACTTAAACATGTTTCTGCTTCATATTTTCAGGACATTTCTGTTGACAGAAAAAAAAAAGTTTCAAAATATCAGCAATATTAGCCATGTCTTAGCATGCGGTGCTGATGATAGGGAGATTAATGATAAAGTGAGACACAGTTCTTGTAGCACATATTTTTATATCACACCCGACAGGTGTCTCAAGGCACTCATTGTCAGCTGGTATGCAAATCTAAGTTTGAACTTATATGAGACCCATTTATATAGCTTGTAAGTGTAGTGGCGGTCCAAACGACGCTTACATAATAAACCAACCATGGATGACTGTTGCCCGGCCGCTACCTTTACGCGACCAAACCACGAGTCAGTCATGTTTTTGAATCCAACCTGCGCGTTCCTGTCTGCGCATTGATTGTCGTACCACCTCTCAGGCTTCAGCGATGAGGCTCATCTTCCTCTTACGACGACGTCTTCGGTAACTATAACTCTAGGCTGCCGCTAGGTTTTACCCTTAGCCGCGACCACAACATAAGGGTTTACAAGGTGCTGCAGTGCATTTTCAACCAATCATGCCAGAAGCACTAGGGCCGACCCCTTCTCTTAACTATAAGTGCACTGGGTTCTCTTACGTGTTTTGCACAACACTCTGGACCAGGTTAAACTAAAGTCCCAATGGAAGGACACAAGTGCCATGACCGGGAACTGAACCCATGCTCTGGCAATTTGTGTCTGGTGCTCTAGACTGCACGGCCATGACACTCCAGAACCACCAAGGGTCTTTAAGGAAATGAAACATATGGAGTAAAAATATATGGTGTAGAATGGTGTCTGATGAAACCAAAATTGATTGAAATCATCTGGGGCCGGGGAAACCAGTCATGTAACCCCCCCCCCCCCCTCCCTCACTGATGTCCGTGCCCCCCCATTTGAAATCTGGACTTTTGCGATTGGAAATTTCCAGAGTTTCAATGTGATATTTTTAATGTTTAAAAAACTGTTTTTCCATTTACATGCAGACAATGTACACTAAAGCCAGATTATCTTATAAAAAAATAGTAAATTATATAAAAAATGCACTGAAAAGGGGCTTTATTAAGAAAAAGGCAAACGGAATTTTGGCCCGAAGTGCCCCCCCCCCTTGAACAAAATTAGTGCACTTCCATTGTGCCCCCCTCAAATTTTAACCTAGTTATGGCACTGAGGGAATCTAAATGAAATTCATACACACAGGCATCTCATACTACACTATTTTGATTGGCCAATAGGGATCTCTGATTGGCATAACCGCATGCTGATTAGCCAATTTGAGCCTAACCTAATAAGAGTCGATTAACACCATTTGCCCAATCTTTAAAACCTTCGGACAGGATTATTTGAAACATTGAGCGTGGTTGTCGGAGCAGGTGGTCGTCAGTGAATCACCCGAGTCATGTGAAGTTTCCTGTTCGTCATTGGGATTAAGTGCTATCAGGAATGCTATTACGTGATTAATGTTTGCCCACTTGATCTTACATCCCTTGGGCCTCAGGGGGCAAGTTGCAAGCCAAGCCTGCAAGAGTCCAATTTGATAAAGTTGGTCGGCGCAATAAAAACTTGCTCGGCACTGAAAAACACTGCTAAGGAGAAAAGGATTACATGTACCAGCCAAAATGCCCGCATGATATATGTTGTTATGACGGGTGCCCTGTTATTATTTGGCTCAGCAAAAGATTTGTCATCGTAATGTTTTCTGCTAAACAGCTCTATGAAATTTGGCCCATTATCTATTTGTCTTGTACAGTTACTTACGTGGATGACTTCATCAGTTTGCAAGTTTGGCTCGCTAGGTCTTTAGGCTGTACAGTATGACATATTTCTGTTACCACACCTACCTGTATGCTGTATGTAGCTGCACTCAGCTAACACAACTCAGGCATGGACAGGACAGTGCACCACCAGGAATTAGGCTCTGGGTTAGGCAATTTATAATGTACACTTCAACAGTTAAGGTTCAGTAATAGCCAAAACATGCAGGACTTAAGAGTTTGGTGCTGAGAAAAAGAAAACTGTAAACAAAGTAAGCTTATTTTCTTAAAGGTTATTGTGATGTTTTGCAAATGACTAATGTTGCAACATTTTTTTTACCCACAGCTCTACACTTCCCATGATACATTGCAAAAAACGACCCCCCCCCCCCCCCCGCTCACCTGTCCTGAGCAAACAATTTGGGGGACATTGTGAATTGCCCTTGTACTAATTAACATAACTTAAAGATTGTTACATTGTTTTATTTGCCAACAGTCTTAGCATTGTTAAACAAGGGAGCTGACCCAAACACATCGTCCGAGAGTGGTGTGACCGTACTGCATCAGGTAAGACAGACGGACAGTGCCATGGCAACATATACAAATACCTTCCGAATGTTAAGCACCACTAACACCAAATAGCACTTAACAAAAAGAGTAACTCGGCAACAAGACCAGTTCAACAAAACGAAACATTTAAGAAGAACAGCTCATCAAAAGAACAATTAAACAAGAAATTTTCTTTTAAGTTGTTTACAAGTACATACAAAGAGAAAAAAGAAAAAAAAACATTTTGCAATGAAAAACGCTTCAAAAAGAGCAATTTGAGAAGAACAAATATACATCAAGTAAAAAACCAAATTCAACAAAAAGAACAGCAACTGCAGTGTTCTACATCTACATCTATCCAGCTACTTGTCAAAGCCTATTCAGCATCTAGACAAGGGTGCGGCTGCCGACGGTGGACGGTTTGTGTGCTCAGTGTGTGCCAAAATATGTACAAAAATAGAGATATGTGCAAGTAAAAACATGACTCTGGATGCCTACTCGCATCCGATGGCCTCCTTGAACTGCTCCAAGGTGGGCAGCTCGATGATGTCTTGAGGAAGCTCATCCCAGTCTTTTATAGTGCGAGGAAAGAAGCTGTATTTGTATGAGTCTGACGATGTTCTTAGTCTTGTGAATTTCAGGCGATGTTGACTTCTGGTTGCTCTGGCCTTATTTTTGATGTAGTCTGGGAGAGGAATGGCTATCTGATGGTTGAGGATATTGTACATCATGACTAGACGTGATTGTAATCGTCGTTCTTGAAGTGTTGGGAGACCGATGTCCAATCTCATAGCTGTGACACTGTCTTCTCTGTTGTAGTTCTCAGTGATAAAGCGTATCCCCCTCCTCTGAACTTTCTCAAGGCTGTCAATTTGATTTTGCCGGTATGGATCCCATATTGCTGCCCCGTATTCTAGTTGTGACCTGACAAGTGTTGTGTATGCCTGTTTCTTAATGGAGGAAGAACATAGGCTGAGATTTCGTCTAATGAATGCCAGGGATCTGTTGGCTTTGGTTGCGACTGCTTTGATGTGGGATTTCCAGCTGAGTTTTTCATGGATCTCCAATCCAAGGTAGAACTGGCTTGAGACAGTGGTTAGTGCCTCATCTCCCATGGTGTAGTTGTGGATGATGGGCTCCTGTTTGCGATGGATTCTCATGGTGTAGCACTTCGCCGCATTAAATACCATCTGCCAGGTCTCAGTCCAGTTGTGCAGCTTTTTGAGATCTTCTTGCAGAACCTTGGTATCCTTTATTGTGTTGATTTCACGGAACAGGAGGCAATCATCTGCAAAGAGCTTGATGGTTGAGCTGATGTTCTCGCCAATGTCATTGATGTAGAGTAGAAACATCAATGGCCCCAGAACAGTCCCCTGTGGTACACCAGAATCGACATGGATGGTTTCCGACATCTCTCCATCAACAACGACTCGCTGTGATCTTGTGGTCAGCCAGGTCTTAATCCAGTTCTTGGTGTTGTCTCGAATACCGTAGTGGTCTATCTTTCCCAGGAGCCGTTGGTGAGGTACAGTATCGAAAGCTTTCGAAAAGTCGAGAATCAACATGTCGATTTGGTGATGGTTGTCCAAAGCCCTCGATACCTCTTCCAATGTGACAATTAACTGCGACTCGGTAGAATGTTGTTTCCTGAACCCATGTTGGTAATGTTGAAGCAGTTTATGAGAATCAAGATGAGCCATGATGGAATGAAAGATGATATGCTCCATCAACTTGGTTATCACACACGTCAGGGACACTGGGCGATAATTAGCTGGTAGGCTTCTGTTGCCCTTCTTGTAGATGGCCACGATATTTGCGGTGAGCCAATCCTGAGGTAGGGTCCCAGTTTCATATGATTGAGTGAAGATGTCCTGTAGAACAGGAGCGATCTGATGTGCAGCCTCTCTCAATATGCGGATCGGTATATGATCAGGTCCCGATGCTTTGCCTGGATTCAAGCCTAACAACAGCTTCTTAATGCCTTCAGTGTCAAATATGATATCACACATAGATGGGTGTTGGCTGGTGCCGATGGTTGGAATATTTGAAGTATCCTCCTTGGTGAATACAGACTGATATTGTTGATTCAGAGCTGTTGCTTTCATCTTGTTGTCTGTCGCCGGTCCTTTATCAGTTTTCAGGGTTGGAATGCCATTTACGTCTTTCTTTAAACTACTGATGTATGACCAGAATTTCTTTGGTCTCTCCTTTAGTGAGTTCTCCAAGATTCCCATCACGTATTCTTCATGTGATTTCTTCATCTCGGCTTTAACTGCTTTCCTAATTTTCCTGAACTTTTCCCAGTCTTCTTCAAGCTTTGATCTTTTTGCTTTGTTCCATGACCTCTTCTTCTTTCTGATCTTCCTCTTGATGGTATTGGTCATCCACGGAACATGTTGCCATGAGGATAAGCATTTATTTGGTATGTGTTTGTCCATGGTATGAAATATAGCATTTTTCAGCAGGTTCCAATTTTCTTCAACACTATTGTTCATGGGCTTAGATTGAAGAAATGAGTCCTTGAAGTCTTTTAGCTCTTTCCTGACTTCAGTCATATCTCCTTTATTGTATAGGTAGACAGTTCTTGGTTTCTTGCGACTATACTTGACTGCCGTATCCAACTCTATGCAGACAGCGTCATGGTCAGATATGCCCGAAGCTGTATCCACTTTTTTCAGTTGATCGGGAAGGGTGGTGAAACATAAATCAAGTATGTTACTCCCGCGGGTTGGTTTTTGCTGGACTTGTGTCAGCATATTGTCATTTCCTATGTCAAGGAGAAGTTGGTTGAGTTTCTTGCCGTACTGAGGTTTATTCTTCCCTTTGATAATTGAGTTGGTATTCCAATTGATGTCAGGTGTGTTGAAGTCACCTACAAGTATTATATTTGGTAATCTGTTTCTGGTAGTCAACTTCTTCAAAGCTTTATCCAATTCTTCCAGAGGCTTTATGTTATCATTTGTTGGTCTGTACATGGAACAGACATAGAGTGGTTGTTTTCCAGCGAAGATGATTTTAACCCAGATTGATTCACAATCTGTTTGGAGGCTCTCCTCTTCCATGCCGAGTAGATCCTGTCTTAGACCGATCTCCATGTCTGTTCCTATCTTTCCTGTAGATGTCATAGTTAACTGGAAAAACTTCACTCGTATTGTAACTTCCATCCAGGTGAGTTTCACATCCACAGATGATGTCTGGATCTTCCTGCTGGATTACACTGTGCAAGTCTCTTTGTTTTCGCTTGCTTTTTAGCCCTCTGCAATTAATGGACAAGAGCTTTAGCCTTCTGAATTTTGGTTTTGATCTTGGTTCATGGCGGCCATGTTGATCTCCTTTGGAACCAGTACTTGTATCTGATCCACTCGAGCTGTTATCTGAGAAGTTACTTTCTTCTTGATCTGAAGTGATATTTCCATCTTCTGATAAAGCCGTGAACGAGTTATCAATACTTACTGGATCATCACTGCCAAAGGATGTAGAGAAGTTGGCAAAGCCGCACAAATAACAGATCCATGTTGCGCTGCTTTTACCTAGGCTCTCATATTCATCAGATGTTACATTGCCACACTTTATGTGAACCCACTGATCACAGTCGTCGCACTGGAGTGCTCTGTGTGTCTTGGCAACTGGTTTGCTACAGATTTTACATGGGTACTTGACTGGACCAGGATTAATTTCTAT
Organism: Pisaster brevispinus; assembly: GCA_023634235.1. Classification (NCBI taxonomy): domain Eukaryota; kingdom Metazoa; phylum Echinodermata; class Asteroidea; order Forcipulatida; family Asteriidae; genus Pisaster; species Pisaster brevispinus. The sequence continues at coordinate 8,276,075 of JAMKCF010000014.1, read as the reverse complement.
GTCCCATCCTAGAACCAGTAACAGCATGATTGTAATTGTGTACGGGCTTGATCGTTGATTTGTTCGTGTTGCTTTGTCAACAATACTCCAGTAGTCTAATTTAATGCCTAAGCTCGGCCTTGCTTCAATAAGTGAAACGTTTGATGTTGAATAACAGTACTTATGTACACTGTGGTTAATTGTCTTCTCATTTTGTATATGAATGATGAAAACCAGTCCAAGAAGTATGTACAGGATTGGAAACCAGGAAGCTTTCCCCGCCATCGTGCAATTGCAATTGCAAACCGTCCAGACGTGTTACTGTCTGTTGAAGAACCTTGAAAAAATACTGTCTACCTTGAATTCCTGTTTATGCCTGAGAATCTCTTCTTTAATTTCCTTTACTCGATCCCACTCTAGACTAGATGGAGCTGAATTTCCATGACCTCCTCTATTTTGATATGCAAAAAGTCGACCTGATGTGACGCGATGCTTATCACACGGGCGCCGCCATCTTGGATTCCCGCGAAAATTCTTATGTTGCTCCGCGTATCCTGTGGTCAAATCCAAAAGCCGTTCAAGAACTCCTCAACATTTGCAGAATATCTCGAAATCGGCGATCGATAATGATCCTTGATTGAAGTTAATTCAAGATTCAAGAAAACAATCCGCGAAGAGGGGTTCAGGGAGCTGAAAAATTGTATGATTTTGAGAGCTAATTTTGATACATGTCCACCACCGTCAGCGCCGTCAACTGAATGAATTAAACAACTAAACAAAAAGAACAATTCAACAACATAAACAATTCAGCAAAAGAATAACTAGAGAAAAAGAATGGTCAAACAAAAGGAACAAATAAAAAAGCAAAAAACAAATAGAAAAACTAAAACCAATGTAGCCAGAGGGAACATTTATTAAAAAGAACAGTTTAAAAAGAGGCCCTCTTTAACAAACAAACTCAAAACACTTCAACAAAAAAAGAAGCAAAAAATAAATAAATTAATAAACAAATAAATAAACAGAACACTTCAACAAAAGGGGACAGAAGTTCCATAAAAGCAACAATTCAGGAATCACCTGTGTTCAAGATTATTAACCTCAACGCTTTATAGCTACATTTATTGGTCCATTTATGATTCAATCTTTTTTTTTGCCCTCACACAAAAGACTTCACACAAAAAACTTTTCTTTTTCAAACTTGTGAACCGCTGGACTCAATTAAAAACAGCTGTATAGTAACCAGATAGTATTACTTACACACAAGCAAGGGAGCTAATCAAAAGAAACGTAATTCTCTTGCTCAGCAAGATATTTGTGTATTATGCAAAAATTTGTTTTAAAAGCTTTTTTTTTAAATTGGACTTTTAAGAATCACATTTTTAGTTTGTTAACATTTATTACAAAACATTAAACTTTTGCAAAAATATTTTTTTTTATAATACAATGTGCTATTTCAAAAAAGCCTGAAAGGTTAAGGATTATGGTTTTAAAAATGTGCAAAGTATTAATTTTTCTTTTCTGTTAAACCTTATTTGGTTACCAGTGTTGTCTAGACGACAACCTAGCTGCGGCCGAGATCCTGGTATCCCAGGGGGCCGACGTCAACGCACAGGATGATGACTGGTGGTCACCACTTCATGCGAGCTGTGCTTGTGACCATGCAGAAATCACACAGTTACTCCTAGATGTAAGTCTGGTATCCCGCATTCTGATCCATTTGTTGAAGGTATTCCATTTTGAAAAGTGAAATAGACCCCATGCATATGACGTCAACAGCTCAAACAGCACCCTCTCTGTTGATGTCAAAGGACAGTTGTGCAAGGCGTGTGCGCACTTGTTGTTTGACCGCAGTAATCGTGGTGTGTGCAACATGGTGCCAATAAAACGAATACCAATTTTGTAAGTCTCACGTAATTCCACTGAAAGCCAGCCCCCATCACACATACGATTATCGGGCCCAAAGAAAGAAGTATGGCAAATGGGTCACAATAAATGTGACTAATAGGTTTTGTTTCTTCTCATTTCTGGTATTAACAGTCATCTGTTTTTTTGGGGGGGGAAAGTCCCAGCCAGTTTTGTGTGCCCAGCAATTCAAAGGAATCAGAAGTAGATCACTGCCCATACGTCTTCCTGTTACATCCTATAAAACATAGACTTGTCCAAAGCTTGCTATAGCTATCTGTAAGTCATAACCACCCCTTTCTTTCCCTCTCAAATCAAGTTATAAATCTAAGAGTTTGATTTAATCCTCCTGACAGAACCAGGCTGATGTGACGCTCCTAGACATCGACGGTAACGTACCCCTAGATCATGCGGCGGAAGGAAGTGAGACCAGATTAGTAATGGAGCAACACATGCAGCAAGTCGGTAAGTCAAGGCAGTTTGTCTGTCTTTTTAAAAACCCTAACAAACCCGTAGGGCTGTGTCACACATGAAATTATGGTTTAAAACTCTCGGCAGCCTGGACTAGTCAAACCTCTTGTGAGCTTGTAAATAGTACAATCAACAGCTAGACGAGGAGCCGAAGCAAAGAACTTCAGCCGAACGTCTAGTTTAGCCGATTGACTCAGATCACCATTGCAAAACAAAGTCTGCTGTTTCAAAAAGAAATCACTGTTTGACCTATAGGGATGGACAGTAGTATGTTGACTGGAGTGAAACAACGAGAGGCTGACAGGATGTTATCGGATGTCAAGGAGTTTCTATTGACTGGAGGGAATGTCAACACTGCTAACGACAGCAAAACGTCACTGGTAAAACTAATATCTATGCTCGATTTAGTTACTTGAAGGTGGTTATTTCATTGTAATGTAATAATAGTTAAAAGGTGGTTTTTATGAGTATGTTTTTAGGAAATACAGAGCAGAGTGTCAACACTGCTAATGGCAGCAAAACATCACCGGTAAAACTAATACACATTTAAATACAGGGCTACCAACTGTTTCTGATTCTGCAGAGAGTTCCCTGAAAATAAACCAATCTTTCCATGTTCCGATGAACAGATTGGCAGGCCTCCCTGATTATGGAAACTTTGTCCCTATTGTTGAATGTAATTCTAAATATCTCTCTGATTGTTGGACAGAATCTCCTTGATTGCAAGATGCAAATGTTGGTATTTCTGCAGATAAGTATACCAAATAAATTTCTGAATTAAAGCCAAATTATTTTGTTTGTTTTAGCTTCATATAGCAGCGGCCAACAACTACCGTGAGGTTGCAAAGTATCTTTTAGACCGCAATGCGGAGATAGACATACTGGACGATGAGATGATGACTCCACTGCACGTTGCAGCCAAATTTGGTCATACTAAGATGGTCAAGCTACTGACGCGAAGAAACGCTAACCCTAAGATTGGCAACATTAAGGAAGAGAAGCCAGAAGGTATGTATTATAAACCCTTTGGCTGGGATTGTCCTAAACTCAGTTTGTGTCCGAACCAACGGCTACATTGCCACTGCCGTCTACGGCCCAGGGATGACAAATTTGAGACTTTTACCCAAATTTAGACTTTTTGGTGTCTGCCTGGTGACCAAAAACACTCCAATTATTATCTCCAGAAAAAGATCAATCATGCTTCTCTGGCATTCAGGATGCCATTTCCAAAAGTTCATTGGAATCTACAATTCCAGGGGTTATCAAAAGGTGAAATTGTCATCAGTTGAGCATGCTTCCAAAAAATTTGGATTGTGGTGTCAGACCATTTTGTCTGCAATGACTCTCGCCCCTACTATGGCCAAAGCTGAAGCAGAAAGCTTTTGATTTGAACACGACCGTAGACAAGTTAGCTTGTTACACCAGTCAGCAAGCATTTTTATTGTTCCATTGACTCTATACCTGGAAGTTTCCTTTCAAAATGTTTTGTTTGGATGGGACTTGAATTTATTGCCATATGAACAATCCATGCAGGCAGTGGCTTAATTGTAGGGTCATACTTTGGTAATGAGTAATGACCACCCCCCAAAAATTGTGTAATTTCTACCTGAAAGCCTACTTGCTATGAAGATAGCAATGGTAGTAAGCATCCTGCGAAATTATTTCGTCTGAAATGCCCCAGTTGATTAGAAAACAATAAAAGTATGTCCAAAAATTTGAATCTCCAGAACCTTAAGGCCAGTTATTGGAGATACAAATTTCTGCGGTTTCACTTTTTTTCGAAAGCCGTGGCCGAAGATGCGATTGGTACCCGCATCACCTTGCTAAATGTGGACGGGTTCGAGTAAATTTGTGTCTCCTGTTTTCTCAAGGTGACTTATACATGTACATAATATCTTTATGGACAATTTGGCTTATAAATCTGCATTAGTTTACAAAAACCAATCTATGACCTAACCTTTAACCCTTGTAGTGGCCCATTCCAGTTTAATCAGCCCATATGGCTACTGTCTGGTGTCTGCCCATGATCTGCCATTTTGGGAGTGTAATTGTATGTAAAGACATGGTCAGCATGTCCCGCACGCACATGACGCAGGCCACCTAAAATGCACACTTACACAGTATAATACACAGGTAAACCGACCGCTAAAATGACGCAACCAAGACTTATGGTACTACAACTTAAAATTGGGTCAATACTTAAAGATTAACTTGAATGAAATCACTGAAACAAATTTGACCCTTTATATTCTTTTATTACGTGTTTTGTTATTATTTGGTAGTAAGTTTGAAGTTTTCTGCGCTGCAATTTTGCTCAAAGTTGATCGGAAAAACTAACTCCCTTTTTAAAAATGTTTGAACCAATACATTATACTTCGGACTGGTGAAGATTGTTTATATTCATCTCTATGCATTTACTGATTGGTTTCTTTGGACCGTTTCCTACTTCTTCACCTTTCTGGTGGATTCCAAGATTATGAGACTATTATTTTTTTCACTTTTCAAGGAATCCCGAGTTGTTTGTTTATAATGCTCTAAAGGATGCCAAGTTGTAAAAATGGTTCTTGAATGGTTTATAAGATGAAGGGATCACCCAAAAGCATATTTTATTAAAGCTGAAACTACTCTTAAGTTGTTCATAGATCAAGGGTTGTTGCTACGGAGCACCAAAAGGGACATAATGGTAGGAACAAATACTGAAAACATAAATAATCAATTTCACTGGAAATAAATCAAAATCATTTTGTGCTTTCAAAATCGTTTCAAATGCTCAAAATAATTTATTGTATGTGCTTGAAATAAATTATTGTGAGACCCCTAATAAATTATTGCAAAAGCTCGAAATAAATTTTGAAATCAATTCGTGGTCTCAAAATAATTTTTCTCAAAATCATTTTGAAAGCTCATGCTCGGAATAAATTATAGTGAGAGTTCGATATAAGTTATTGCAAAAGCTTGACAAAAATTATTGCAAAATCATTTCTTGCTCTCAAAATCATTTTCGCTCAAAATCATTTTGAAAGCTCAAATAAATTATTAATAGAGCTTGAAATAAATTATTGGAAAAGCTCAACAAAACTTATTCCAAAATCGATTTGTGGTCTCAAAATTATTCCACTCGAAAGCATTTCGAAAGCTCACAATAATTTATATTGTGCGCTCTGAATAAATTATTTCAAAAGCTCCGAATAAATGATTGCAAAATCATTTCATGCTCTCAAAATCATTTCAAAATCTCAAATAAGTATTTTAAAACTTTTTTTTTTTTTAAAAGGAATTACATCACAACACAATTGTTATCGAGTTGCACTCATTTATATGTAATCATTACACACTCGTTTACCTTTCTACAACAAAAAAACAATAATGTTTATTTCATTCATGTTGATCTTCAAACTTTTCAATTCCATGCTGCCTCCTAAAAGCTCACCATAAGTCAAAAAAGAGAAACTAGAATTAGCTGTTATCAGGTTGGCTCAGTGGTTTCTCTGCCTGTCTTGCACCTTTGTGTACCCCGGCTCTTTGAATCCAACCTCATACAGGAGTCTTGCATGTGGATTGGGTTTTCAGTCCCTACCTGATTGTGTGGGTTTTCCCAAGTGGGGTTTTCCTCCCACATCTAAAACTGAAATTGTCTTCTCGTATTTGATTCATCCTGTTATTGGCGCTAAATGTGTTGTTGGATTTGTGATAAAATAGAATGAAACTGCTCACCAACCAAAAGGACCTATGATATAAATGCCAAATTGGCGCAACCAAGATTTGCAAATATGAAAAAACGAAAGAAACATTTTCGGTCTTGTTCAAATTATGTTTGTTGCAGTGAAAGTATTGAGGAAGTAGACCCTGTTGTCTGGTGGACATTTGCTTCAAATTCAAGCCATTGTCACTTTGTGTTTTTTCTTCTCAAATCAGACATCGCAGCTACAGAACTGATTCAACAGATGCTGAAGACTGCCACACAGGAGTACTTACCGAACCGCGTCAAATCGGTCAGTCCGAACAATCAGGCGATTTATGAGGAGATTTATGAGGAATTCCCAGATCCTAAGACAAACGAAGGAATGGTCAGAATCAACAGCAAGAACCTGTAAGTCACTCACAGTAACTCACTGTAGCGCCGCTCATCTAGTCGAGTCAGGTGGGCAGTTGGTGTCCTCTAGTTTCTCAAAGAAGACATCAGGGCCCAATTTCATGGCTCTGCTTACCGTAAGCAAAGATTCTGCACTTACGGAAGCAGGGAATGCCGCACTTACGTCAAGCATATTTCACAGGTTAGCAGGGAATCTTTGCTTGTGCGCGTGTGTACTCCACGTTACTAGGCATTCTTCACTTACACAGCTAGCGCAGAAATTCGGCGCTTGCACAGTAATCGGAGAACGGTGATCATAAGCACAGAATTCGGCGGTAAGCAGAGCCATGAAATTGGGCCCAGCTTGTATGTCTTCTTTCCCAGTCAGTATTTTGTACACCTAAATGAGGTCCGTGCATCTTGAGGCTACTTCAGACAAGGCAATACGGGTGATTCACCATACAGTGCGCCCTCTAGAGTTTGCCCAGGAGAAGCTTTTTTTTTTAGTGTATTGTAATGGGGAAAAGAATAAAAAGTTTTGGTGTCTCATGCAGCGCCCGAAGCAAGGGCATCTCTGCTGTGTTAATGACATTAAGGTATTTTTCCTTCAGGCTGGTGAATGCTTTTTCATATTTTATGTCAGCCAATTTCAAGATCCCAAACTAAGTTGTGATTTTTTCGGAAAATGTCCTCTCCTGGATGAACTGTAGAGGGGGCACTGTATTAGGAATTCGCTCGGCCCCAGCGGCCTATCCAGGACCGCTGGGATGGGCTAATCAGCTTGCACAGATTCTTGTTCAGGAAGTACGTCATGCGTGCAGTGCTCGCAGTGTGAGTGTGATGCATGATGGGACTGAGCATTAACCAATGAGCGTGCTTGATACGTTTGCCCATCCCAGCGCCTTTGGTTTCAAGGCAAGGCGCTGGGGACGAGCGAATATTAGGAACTGCTCTTATTAGGTTCGGAGGCTGGAGGTCCGGGGTCAGTAGACTTCTCGGGATCTGTCTCCACTTAGCTTAGTCATGCAGCAGGTGAGGGATTCAAGTGTAAAGTCTTGATGCCTTAAGAAAAACTATAGTAATAAACCACAAAGGAAACTGACTGGGTAAATTTTATGTAAATTGGGTTTTAACAAAGAAAAATTTACTGGAGCGGGACTTGAACCAACGACCTCCAAATTAACGTACCGGCGCTCTACCAACTGAGCTATCCAGCACCCCCGAACAAAGATATTGACTAAAAGGGAGACCACCAACATAGGGCTGGATAGCTCAGTTGGTAGAGCGCCGGTACGTTAATCCGGAGGTCGTTGGTTCAAGTCTCGCTCCAGTCAATTTTTCTTTGCTCAAACCCAATTTAGAAAAACTGTAGTAGTAAACTCGCGGTTACAACCGTGTATACAAATCTTTTGGGGAGAAGTGTTCATTCTGAGAAGAACCGGTGTGGTCTCGATGGGTTTTTTTTTCATTTAATTTATTCTGATTGTGAAGCCAATGACTCTCAGAAAAGTGAACTAAATCACTGTACATAGCAAGAACTCAATGGAGAGAAGATGAGGAAGGAAGTTTCAGTTTTAGATGTGGGAGGAAAGACCCAGAGGTTTATTCCAGAGAGAACTCACGCAGTCAGGTAGGGACTGAAGATCCCAATCCACATAATTCCCCCCCGCCGAGATTCAAACCGGTGTCCCAGAGGTGGAGGGCGAGGAAAGACACCACTACGCCAACCCGACCGCCCTGTTTCAAACAGTATACTCTGCTTGTCTTCAGGAGAGTATACTGTTGACAGCGTTGAGATCACACCAGTCCTCCTAAGAACCAACTCTTCATCTGAATTAGTTTTCTACATGGTTGTGCCCGCAACTTTACTGCTACAGGTTTTCTTATGATCCACACCATGTAGAGCTTCAAACATCACTCTTGGTATCTTTTTTTTTTCTTCAGCCGGGCAAGGACCTCTTCGTTGTCCAAGACGGAAGAGATCTTTGAGGCTCAGACGCGACTTCCAGACGATGAGAAAAGATCCAGCCGAGACTCTGAGGAGTCTATCAATAGCCTGGGTCTGAAGGTCTCCAAAGAGGAAGATACGGTAAGATGATCAATCTGATGAGAATGAAGAAAACATAGCGGTTTGATTTGGATTTTGTGCTCGAAAGGTTTTCATCAGCTACCTCCCAAAGTGAAACATTTCAGTGAAGAGGTACAATTGTGCAGTGAAATCAAGAAATGTTAACCAAACTTTGATTATGCTGTACTGCTTGAATGTTCACATCAAAGAGTCAAGATTGAATTACGGGTCCACTGTCTTGAAAGGCAAGGGTATACGTCACGTTGTAAATTCTAAATTAAAACAACTTTTGATTCTCTTTATTTGTAGGTTTACCTGCCGAGTACCAGTTCAACCGATGACCTGACATCAATGTCTGAGTTGTCACAGAACATGATTCTCCAAGAGCTGATGCTGAGATACACCAAAGATGTCATCTATGTAAGTTTTTAAAGAAAATTAAAAATCACCTTACATCATAAGGCCAGACAGCCACTTCAAGGTGAGGGCTACACTTAACTAATTTGAGCTGTCATCCCAAATCAACTGTTACCAGGGGCACATTGCCACTTGGGGCTGAAACAGGGTTACCCCTTCACAGTCCGTAAGGATGTAGGCATGGGTATCATCCACTAGGAGCCTGACTGGTAGAACTTGAGTTTGATGCACTAAATCACTCGGGCACGACACGCCAAATAATAATAATAAAAATAAAAACAAAAATACAAAGCTTTATGTATGCCATTGGTCTAGTTAACTATTCTGAGGCACAGAAATGTGTAAGACAGGTTTGCTAAGTTTTTGAAGTATGAGACCCATTTATAAAACTTCTTGTAAGGGTTTACAACGTGATTCGGTGCAACGTGCAGCAACCATGCCGGAAACACTGAGGGCAGACCCCTTCTCTTTGTGATAAGTGTAACTGGGTTCTTTCACGTACATAACACAAAACATAAAGATTGTGTCTTGCTTAAGGACACAAGTGTCAAGACAGGGACTCAAACCCACACTCTGCTGATCAGAAACACCAGAACTCAAGTCTGATGGGCTAGACCGCTGGGCCAGGACACGCCACTGTATGTAGGAAGGTAAAGTGAATTTTGACAAAATGTCTTCAATCTCTTGTCTACTTCTCATTCCAGACGTATGTTGGGGACATCCTCATATCTGTCAATCCCTTCAAATCGCTCCCCATCTACTCCAACCGAGTCGCCCGCCAGTACTCCGACCTCGCCGACCGAAGCTCCCTCACCCCTCACATATTCTGCGTAGCGGACCGCGCCTACAGAGCGATGCTACGAGAGGGCCAATCACAATGCTGCATCATAAGTGGGGAAAGCGGAGCCGGCAAGACGGAATCCTCCAAATATTTTGTCAAGCACATCTTGATGATGGCACAGAGTGAGGAGAGTCTTCTCAATGATAAAATTCAGCAGGTGGGTGCTGTTTCATTTTATTTGAACTTTAAAATAAGGAGTCTGCAAACTAATGATTGACACGTTACGTGAATCACCATTTACAAGCAGACCCTAGTTTGCCTATGACAAACTGGGGTTCGTACTCACAGGGAATGAGCAGTTTTCAACAAAACGTTTCTTCATCTGATTCAAAAGTAAACATGTGGTTTAGGGTGTCACTGCCTATGAGTTTATTGACACAAATATCAACAACATTTCACAGGTTCTTGTTTATAACGTGAAGTATTTGGGAAACAGTGTTAATTGTTAACATGAAAGCAACTTTGAATCATAAAAATCGACCAAATATATCTTGAGAAATCAAACAAGAAACAGTAGGACTTTCTCTCTGCTCTTCGGCATTTTGGTTATTTGACACCAGCAGTAGGCTTCTGGGTCAGGATCACTGATCAAACACCAGAGCTTGAATCCGGTGCTCTTAACCGCTAGGCCATGACACGCCACAATGTTTAAAACACTTTCCATAGTTTTATTTACGAAGTAAACAGTAGTAGAGTGTCACTGAATGGGACAGTGCCATCACTTTTGAACCATTGTTTGTCCCCACTGATGGGGGCGAGGGGGTCTATTGACTTATTGGTGACATTTCAGGAGTACTAGGAGTTTAATTGACGTTGCTATACCCACAGGTTAATCCATTGCTTGAGTGCTTCGGCAATGCCCAAACTGAAATGAATGACAACTCCAGCCGTTTCGGCAAGTATTTAGAGCTGCTGTTCTCCAGCGACGGTCGCGTCCAAGGAGCGTCGTTATCTGAGTACCTCCTGGAAAAATCACGAGTCATTGAGCAGAGCGAGAGGGAAAGAAACTTCCATATCTTTTACTTGATGTACGGCGGTCTGACGGACGAGGAGAAGATCGAGTATGGACTGAGTAATCCAGAATCTCACAGGTATTACAGAGTATCAAGTAATAAACCACAATGGAAATTTCAAATAATTTGGGGTTGGACAAAGAAAAATTGACTAGAGCGGGATTTGAACCAACGACCTCCGGATTAACGCGCCCGCGCTTTACCAACTGAGCTATCCGGCCCTATGTTGGCTGTCTCCCTATTTTGTCAGTATCTTTGTTCGGAGTGCCAGTCAGAAGCCATACAGGGTATTAGAGAAATACAAAATAGTATGACAATAATAATAGTGGCTACTTATATAGTGCTCAAATCCATCACTCAGTGACACTCGTGGTGCTCCAACATTATTACCCCCTGGTTTCTGGGCCATTTATTTCATTCCTTAAACCATCTCAGCTCCCTGGGGAGTATACAGCCTGTGCTGCCAAGTATATAGCGCACCAAGTTAATTCAATCACAAGAACCATCTCTGCTCTCTCACAGGTACCCATTTACCCCTGGCTGAAAGGCAGCAATTATAGTTGCTATGTTTTAGGCGTGTGCAATTTGAGAACAATTAATTTTACTAGTGAAGTCTGCTGCCACCTAACGTCTCCAAGAAAGAGATAAACCATGGTGCAAGTCTTCTAACTTGTATTTCCTTCATGCCAAATTTGATAGAAAATTGTTTCACTTTTTTCATGGGTGAGCAAATCATAACTTTTTTTCTGATCATATTTTTCTTTCATTCTCCACTATAGTAGGATTGCGTGTAAGTACACACAAGTCATTTTGTACATCATTCATTTCCACTGTTTATCTTCAATTCTTCCAATTCCCTGCTCAGTAGATATAATTGCTAAGCATGTACAGCAGGTTACCAGCCAAAGTACACACTTAATGTGGTGATGATTTGGTCGGTAACTCCTAAAGTAGATTTGTTTTTTCTGGTATTAAGCAGTTTAGCTCTGCATGTAAGTTACATTAAATTGACATGCATGTGTGCTGATTACTTTTCCAAAAAGCCTGAAAGACCACGAAGGCGTCCTTTTGTAATAAGGCCAGGTCCGAATCAGGCGGCTTTGGCTACGGCTGTTCAGCAATCAGGCCATAGCCACTGCCGGAGCCATTTATTCGGACACAGCCTCACTCTTGTTTCATTGTCATTATTTCCCCTGTTAAACCCGGTTCATACTTCATGAGAAAGAGAATCTTACTCGTTGCGAAAAGTGCGTTCATCATTTTTTAACAACCAACATGCTGATGGATCAAAATAGTTTGCACCTCGCTGCATGTCTAGTTCCCTTTTCCACATAATAGACCCCTTGCATTAATTAGCCACCATCGCTGAGGTCAAAAACAATGGAAATGTGCATACATCCCTGCACTACCCACAACTCTAAGCCAATGGTAGGTCTCTCAATGAGGGCGCTGTTTGAGCTTAGGACAGCACATGCGAGTGGTCTATTGTAAAGCACTTCTGTGAATTCCATACCCAGTGCACCAGTTTGTCCAACTCCTTACTCCAGAAGTGCGCCCTCAAGCGGTAGATAATACCGTGTTACATGTATGATCGGTTGCATCTTCGCTCAACTCGGGCGAGACTGCCTGCAAAGTGAATATTTTTGCTGTCCAGGTGGTTATTTTATAGCTGCAAGGGGATTGTGACGTAAAGTTCGCTTCGCTTTTCCAATTTGCATGTAGTATGAACCGGGCTTTTTATGTAGAATTCCATTTGTGTATTTTTTCTAATTTATTCACAGTCGGCTGTTTGTACAGTTTCTTGATGTTCTGAAGTTTCCACATCTTTAAGTTTTCTTAAATCGTATTTTTTCCTGTCTTCATTTGGCTGTTTATTGTACGAAGCTGTTGATTATGATTGAAACTGCTTTTTCATAAAAATAGACTATTACTACAATAGGTAAACATCGGAGACCTAATTTACATATTGATTGCATGTCTCTAATACATGCTGGTAGAAAAATGGCGTCGCGAACTTCACCATTTTTCAAGCTGGTACAAGCCAGATTTCAAGCTGTATGGGGCGACGCCAGTCATGGAGTAGGGGCCCATGTCTGCACCAGATAATCTTCAGAATTATATTTCCAACTTTGTATACATTTGTGGCCTAAAATGATGACAAAAATTGTGTGTTTACTCCGGACTTGTTTTTTCGTGATTTTAATTGGTACAGACGCGCCGTGATAATTGCATGATGTCTTACAGTCATTGACTACAACTGCTTGTTGTATATGTGGTAACATTTTGGTAGAATTTGGTGTCCAATCGAATAGGCCATCCTCAGATGATGCCACTGTTACATGGCTCCCTATGCTGGAGTATTTACACATGCATGTCTCGCACATTACCTTATTAGAACGTTATGAATATGTGCTAAGAAACGCAATGCAGGCCTCCAATTAACCCAAGGCAACCACAGCAGTAAGCCATTTTTCAGATATGGTGGACACATTACCACGACACTATAAGGTTTGGGTAAATTTGGCTGTGATACGCCCAAACCAAACAGTGCACTCTTATAGTGGCCACCATATCTGAAAAAGAAGCTAATTGCCATGGTCCCCTGAGCTTTTGCTGCCCTTTGCAAAAGTTCCAATACAAATTTACGTTTTCCTCATAGAAGTGTCCCTTACCAGAGGAAATTGCCGTGCCCCTTCAAGAGCAAAAAATCCAAGGCCGGCAACATACCTTACATTGGCATAGAAATCCAAAATGGCAGACCTTGTGTGTCGCTATGACATCAATGAGAAGGGTCTAAACAGAGCTCCATGACAGCTTATTGACGTTCTCTGATATTCGGCCACGTAAGGGATGCATGCAAAATTAAACTGGCGGTAACTCAAGGTTACCTCAAGGTTTATAAGGTTTTTTTTAGGGTTATCTGTGGTTCAACCTCTAGTTACCTTGAGTTACTGCTGGTTAAATGCTGCAATTCTCCCTAATGGTCTATTGCATTTAGTTCTCTTTCCTTTTTCGATTTTTTTTCTCAAATGAGATCTTTCTCTCCCACTAAGTTTCTCGCAGTGACCTTTTTGAATGTATTGCTTTTTTAATGTAGCATGCCCAGTTCATCTTACTGCAAGTATTGTTTCTTAGCCGGGAACAGTAGTTTGAATCTTTTCTTGTTGTTTGTTTTCTCTAGGTACTTAAATCGAGGCCAAGATGTGAGGAAAGCTGTCAACACAGCATCCCGACAGATATTCCAGTCAATTCGAGATTGTTTCTGCCATATTGGCTTCTCAAAAGATGTAAGTCAAGCTAAATCTCTCGTTGTCAGTCGTGTATCCTACCCTTAACCCTCTTACTGTTTGACCCTCCATGGTTTATCCAAACCATGGAGGGTCAAACAGTAAGAGGGTCAAGGGTGCACTATGTATCCTGCCATAAGTTCTCATGCAGTAAATGCTACACAGTACACAATCAACCCACCTACTGTCTGACCGATTAATATCATCCATAAGGTTTTTGAATGATATATGCCAGCCTGCTTCTTTTTATCATGTGCTGAATTCATCTACACAGAACACGTCATCCCTCTTACTATCTGACCATTCAATATCATCCATGGTTTTAAATAATAGATGCACTTTGCCAGTCAGCGATATGTTATCATGTGGTGAATGCATGTACACAGTACACAGTCAACCCTCTTACTGTCTGACCATTCAATACCATCCACAGTGGTTTTGAATGATAGATGGCGTGTTGTGACTGAGCAGACAAGTGCACTGGACCTAAGCTCTGGTGTTTCTGACCAACAGAGTGTGGGTTCCAGTCATGACACTTGTGTCCAATATTGCTTCGTCCATCAGATGGGACGTAGAGCCGTTGGTCCCATGTGTTTTGTAATGCATGTAAAAGAACCCAGTACACTTATCATTAAGAGAAGGGGTTCGCCTTGTGTTTTCTGGTATGGTTGGCTGCAGATTGCGCCGCAGCATCTTGTAAACCATTACATGGTGCTCTGTAAATAAATGGGTCTTATATTTCGAACATAGCTCCGCAAACCTTGTAGAAAAAATACTGAGTGCTTTGAGACGCCCTCAGGTGTGATAAAGTGCTATATAAGAACTGCGCACTATTATTGTTATTAGATGCACTGTGTCAGCCAGCAATATGATTTCATGTGGTGATTGCATCTACACAGTACACAGATAGTTCAGCGTACAGTTGCTCCACCACAATCCAAGAAGTTGAATGGTTCCCTATAGTAGGTCAACTTACAAATAGGAATTTTTAGCCTTCGAGAAAGACTCTGCTATGGTCAAAAGGTCAGGCCATTAACTGCATTTATACGTAGGCCCTTTTGGCAAGCAAGCAGTTTGTGACAGCTCATTCTATTTTCATGGAAAGTAAGAGGGTCAAGAAAACACATTTTCTGAGATTGATAAATATGAACTTTTTCTAATGATGGATTCTTCTCAGGATGAAGACAGTCTTTTCCGAACCTTAGCGGCAGTTCTCCATCTCGGCGATCTGAGGTTCACCCAGTCAGACACGGACATGGCACGTCTTGTCAACCAAGAGGTCTTAGAGAGGGTCTCCCTTCTCCTTCAAGTGTCTTCCGATGAGCTGGGAGGGGCCATCATGTCAGAGACCACTTATACCAGAGGTAAGCATCAATGGTCAAAGGGTTGTTGAGAAACTAAGTTTAACGATAACATCAGAAAGCGGTCTCCTGACTAGAGCAAGCTAGTCGAAATGTGTTGAGACCAATTAAGAACTCACTCCGCGGCAGTGAAGTCAATAACGAGAAGTCCCCTCGATCCGATCCACTAAGCTAAAGTAGTAATCCTGGCCGATTTCCTACCCTCCGCCCAGGTAGTAGCTAATAAGCTGGGCAGCTCTTTTCAGAACTAAGTAGTCTCCCGAAGTAGTCGTCCGATTTCCAAAATCTACTCCGCGGCAGTAGAATTAAAAGCAAGTCCTAGTTCTCCAAGAACAAATCTATACAGCTAGTAGATATACACATGGTGTTACAGCAAACCGAATATACAACATCAGAAACTGTGCTTGAATTCTGGCCTGGGCCTCATTCTAAAGAGGTGATTAAGCACAAAAGTAGCTATAAGCACAACAGAATTGTGCTTACCAGAATTGATGTTACCAGCCAAACTACCATATCACATGTGCCATATGTGACTTGTTTCCTGCTCATTTCTGTTGAGCATAAAATTCTTAAGTAATCTTTTTTTGTCTATGAATTTGGTCCCCCTGGAAAGTCTTTCCACTTGTGTGGTCATAGAGAATTGGTCTCCAGCATATGTGCATTTAAGTTTGCTTGGGCAGAGGTTTATAAATTAAGTCAATGTTTCTTAATTATGTTATAACTGCACCAGGAACAAGTAAAATAATAAATGGTATAATTTAATGCTGTTTTTAGTTTCTTTTGAAAGAATGTGAAAACATTGTTCAAGTGTGTTGTGCAATTTTCAGAACAGAGAATGAGGTTGCCATGTTGTTTTCAGTTTGATTGCCTGGTATATTTACTCTTGCAAGCTCAATTTTCGTTTTGCTGAGGTAATTTTTGAAATTGGGCTCAAACATTAAGGGTAGTTCTTTGTTAATGCAAAAACTGTCTGTCAGCATGAAATACTGAAATTAATCACATAAATAACAATGTATTGTCTTCAGGTGAAGCCATCACCAAAATCCGCACCGTGGAACAAGCAGAAGAATGTCGTGATGCTCTAGCCAAAGCAATTTACAGTCGTCTCTTCAGCTGGGTAGTGAACAACATCAACCAACTCCTTCAACCGGTAGAGGAAAGTCAAAGTGCCTATGAGATCGGCGTGCTCGACATCTTTGGATTTGAGAACTTTAATAAGAATAGTTTTGAGCAGGTAAGGAAGCGGGGTTCAGTGGGATGATTGTTGAACTTTATGGCCAGGAAGCAATCTTTTTGTTTTAGTTACAATATTGTAAGTCGTTGTAACCACAGCTTTGGCTGAAGTTCCAGCTTTGCTGTAGGCTCAAGATTCAACTCTGGCTGAGGCTCTGACCTCCATTCCAGCTGTGGCTGTGGCTTGGACTTGGGCTAGGTCACTGCCTCATGATCTGACTCTGGCTTAAGTTCCAGCTCCAGCTATGTCTTGCACTTGGGCTTCGCCACTGGCTCATTACATGTCTCTGACTTAATAGGCTGTGGCTTTGGTCCGAGCTCTAGCTGTGGCTTGGACTTGGGCTCAGTCCAGTCTCTGACTCATGATCCGTGTCTAGCTTAGGATCTGGCTTTGGTTCCAGTTCCAGCTGTAGTTTGCTCAAGCTATGGCTCTGGCTTAGATTCATCTCTGCTTGGGGCTTTCGCTTGGGTTTCATTCCAGCCCCCGCTGTGGCATACGCTACCGAATTAGCTACAGCTTTGACATGGGCTCCATTTGGGCTCTAGCTCTAGCTAATAAGTAGAAATTAGCAAGGAACCTGGTTTTTTACAAACAGTATTCATGTCATGGTAGTTTGCCTTTCAACATGTTTGTGAAATGAAATCCTTGTTTAGTTTCTGGCTAATATATTGTCTTATCTTGGCTATATTGTCTAGCAGTTTCACATCTCAAATGACTGTTTTCCTCTTGCTGCAGATTTGCATCAACCTCGCCAATGAGCAGTTTCAGAACTTCTTTAATGAGCACGTCTTCTTGAAGGAACAAGATGACTGCGAGAGAGAAGGCATCGATCTGGACAAGATTAACTTCACTAACAACAAACCCTGTCTGGATCTCTTTCTGGAGGTACAAAATTAATATAAATATAAAAAATTAAATAAATAACAAGATTGTGTTTTTTGTGTTTTCTTTGTATTATTTATCTTGCATATCTAATGATTTGTCTTCTTGTTGTTGCCATAGCGACATACCGGCATCATCGCGCTGATTGATGAAGAGAGTCACTTTCCCAGAGGAACCAATAAATCCATGGCAACCAAGCTTCACAGCGGGCTCAGCTCCAAGGCCAAGAATGTCTACTTTGCGCCCAAAGATGGTGGACTTACCTTTGGGGTTCTACACTATGCTGGCATGGTCAGTTTGGCATTTAAGTTTCCACAAATTACAAATACTTCATTCAAAACCCGTCTTTTACTAAATTTCCTGGTGACTTTCAAGCTGTTTCCTTGAAATGTAATTAGTGGTTACAAACTTCCGCAGCATTTGACCCACTCCTTTCACTAAAAAAGAAGGCCACAGTATTTAGTCATTGCTGCTCGAGTAAACTTTCTGTTCTAACATTTCTAATTAGGGCTAGATAGCTCGGTTGGTACAGCACCGGTATGTTAATCTTGAAGTCACAGGTTCAAATCCAGTTTTAGACAATTTTTCTGAGTTCACACCAAAATTCTATTAAGACTTACACGGTTAGTTTCCCCTGTGGTTTATTACTTGGTATTTCTAATAATATTAATAATAATTAAAACTTGTAAAGCGCCATCTATCTAAGACTAAACTTATTCCGAGGCGCATAAAAACCAAACAAAAAACAGAGAGAGTAACAAAAAAGATTACAAATTACGTAGCTTAGAAAGAAATAAGAGCACATTGAATAAAACAGATTTACATTTAAACGTGTCGGCAAAAACAAGTGGTAAAAAATAACAAACAGAAAGTCAATCATAAGAAATATTGAATAGGTGAGTTTTTAGCAATGTTTTGAAAATGTCCAGAGACTTTGTAGCTCGGATATGTAAAGGAAGAGAGTTCCAGAGAGTGGGTGCAGATACAGAAAAAGCACGATCGCCGTTGGAAGTGGTTGTTTTAGGGACAATACTAAACAAAATTGCTGACTTTATTTTTCCTCTCTTGTTTTATCTGAATTTTTGTTTTGGGAAACAGTAATCAAATTCGTTGATGCCGACTGCATTTGATGCAAATGCGAAAGTAGAGTGAAAAAACCATCATTATAAAAGTTGGTACGTCATGTGATATATCACGACAAAATCAGGCAGTGCTCTAAAATGGCAATATGGCATTAAATGTTAAAGACAACCCAAATCCTTTATTCTCATCTGTTTGATGAGCAAATAAACCCACTTCTGAGCTTTCGACAGGAAATGCCCAGTTTGGTCATGGAGCGTTGGGTGTCACATTTAACCGTCCATTTCTTTCTCTTGTAGGTGCACTATGATCTGAATGGGATACTAGAGAAGAACAGGGATACTCTGGCGAAGTCTGTTCACTTCACCATGAAAAGTAAGCCAAGTATTGATTTAGGAAGAAATGAAACTCTAATCAAAATCTTTATAGAATACGCAGTGCTTGACACACAACGATGTTTAAGTAAAACACAAGTAATAATTTGTATCCTTCTCCAAATTTAACATCTATTAAAATCATTGCAGTACCCGCTGCTAAAATATAGGATGCAAACTGCCTCTGGCTACTGGGTAAGCGCAGTGGTCTAGTGGTAAGACATCTGCTCTAGAATGGCAAAGGTCATGGGTTCGAATCCCACCCAAGTAATATGCCTAAAGATTTTTTTACAGGACTGGGGATAGTACTGAGTGTACAGTGCGTATGGTTCAAGGGTAAAACACCAATAATAATCTTCATAGAAGTAGCATTTATATTTTTTAAATGTTAAAAAGAAAATTAAGACACCTGCTCTTTTTCAGGCAACCGTTTCTTCAAAGGAGAGACTTCATAAAAGAGACTTAGACAAATGAAAATCCTAATATTTCCTTTGAATTGCAGCCAGTTACAGTTCCCTGATCCGTGAGATGTTCCAGAGCAAGGTCACGCGTACGGGATCCATCGCTCCCAGCATACGACAACGTGCGACGAGGAGGTCTCGTAAGCGATCCGTCAAGAGTACCAATGATGCGTTTGAATTCTTCCGCAAGAAGCGCATGTCGGATCGTGAAAGTCTGGTAGGTGTAGATTCTATATTACATGAAACGATGGATCGAGGAATTTCAATTTGTCCAGAACAACTCATGACTAGGCTAGTTCATACTCATGTGGAAAAGAAGATACTTGCATTTACGAAAAAAAAAACCCAAAAACATGTAATTTGTTTTTTTACGAAAATTAGTCGGTAAAAACACAAATACTTGGGAATAATTACAAGTTGCGTGTCTGATTGTCTAGGTTTTTTGGGTGTGAAAACATCAAAAAGTGGTTCAAGCTTCAGAAGGGATTTTGGGTGTGTTAATTTATGTGCTTATTTCGTTCGCCATAATTTGAAATAAGCAGCAGAAGTTATTCTCTCGACTTACGTCAGACAGACGTTCTTCTCTAGAGGATTTGTACTGGTGTTGAAGAGTGGCTTCATGGTCAAATTCCATTTTGTGATGCACTCATGATCCAATAGATAGAGTCCTTGTGAAAACAAACTCACAAGTCTCTAGCCTTGAGTTGGAATGGTGTAAATGCCACTTTGTTTGTACCCTTCAATTGCAACTTTTGTGAAAATCAAAAAAATATTTGATCATGTCATATTTTCACATAAATGGTCTGTACGTTTTTGTGCAGAGAATGTTCAGTTCATTCCTGAATTTTGATGATATTCAATCAAAACAGCTTTCAATCAAATGTTCAATCAAGACGGCCTTTTGAGTGGTGCAAACAATTCCTCTTTGGGATGTACAGACCCATTTGTTCTTGATGTCCAATGATATTATGTTTCAAATTTCACTCTTGAAGAATATCAAATAAAATTACATTTTACACCATTTTTACACCATCTATCTGTTGGAAAATGAGTACATCACGAAACTCAATTTGACCTTGGAGCCCCTATTTAACTTAATATTCTGAAAAATAGTATTAGCTGTTGGAAACTGCTTACCAACCAAAAGGACTTATGGTATAAACGCAAAAAAGTAGTTAGTAGCCTGACGTTTCGACCCTAGCAGAGTCTTTCTCTTTTGCCTTCGAGAAAGACTCTGCTAGGGTAGAAACGTCAGGCCACTTCCTATTTTTTTAAAACTTTATATTCTGTGAGCTTCCAGATTGTAACTAGTAAACTATTTTCCCTGTTGGCTATTTATGATGTACTTTACCTGTAATAATTTATTGTGTTAACAGAGACGACAGAAGTTGGAGAGGCCAGTGATGGGAACAGAAAGGAAGGGAGCTGCAACGGTGTTGTTTCATTTTAAGGTGAAAAATGCTTTCATTTTCAAGCGTTGATATGTTTTAAAAACCTTGAAACAAGCACAGTGTTACTTATGAAATCTTTGCATCAAACAAACAATCAATCAATCAATCAATCAATCAATCAATCGATACTTTATTTCCACTCAATCAATCAATAATACATAAAGGGATACATGCAGAATAGAAGTTGATTAAGTGGTGGGGGTCTCCAAAAAAGCAGAGCTTGTCGAGTAGAGACCCCCATGACCTGTGTAGCTTAAAGGTATTAATTGCATACAGATTTTACTTTGTATATTACACACTAAATGAATATAACTAAGTTACACAAACAAGGACTAGGACAATAAGACGCGGACGTAGGCCTACTGCACAGCAGTAAAGTATCGGTCGAGAAGATCAATCGACAGAGGGACTATGGCAAATAGTAGAATTTATTTTTGAATGAAATATTGAATCAAGTCAGCTATTAGTATTATATTTTCCTCGTAAAATACACTTCAATTTTTGCTCAAGGGATCAACAGGGATGAGAAATTTTAGAATTTTATCTGATTTTAAACTCTTTAAGTCAGACGGGAGAAGAAAATTGGCGGTTATTTTTCGCACATATAAAGAAATCCTGCTCTTTGATTTACTTCTCTAGTGAAATCTAAAGTCCAGCCCAGGGGTCTACCAAAAGGTGGACATGCCATCATTTCAACATACCTCCTCAATTTTGGATCCTAGTTTCAGACTTTTGTGTCAGCAGTGACTCTCACCCCTGTATCCAGCCAGTTGACCTTTACACCCAAAGTCCTACAAAATTCATGACATGGTACCGTTTGAATTTAAGGAAACAGACCTGTACTCCACCGACTCTAACCTCGATCTTTTAGAGACCATAGCTTGCACTAAACTGCCCACAGATTACTCCAATGGCCGCAAGACTTGACCTACTTCCACTCAATCAAAGAGGTCATCGTAAAGTTCATGTTCTGAACTAAAATCCTTCAGAAACCATAGTAGCTTTAAGCGGCTTGCACCAGACTGCCCACAGATGACACAAATGGCAGCAAAATTTGACATACTTCTACTCAGTCGGAGAGGTCATCGCGAAGGTCATGTCCTGAACTATCATTACCCAATGTTCCTATGTTGACATACTATCTACATTTCTAAAACAAAACAAGTTGTCTTTCCTAATATGTTTCCATACATTGTTATCGTAAGCAAATTGTGCACAACAAAAATAACATTTTAGCAATGTCTGGTCATATGTTCTCTCAAGGGATAATAGATATATTTTATCAATAAAAAAAAAAAATCTGATGGCACTTTTTTTTCCTGGCAGAATTCCTTGGCGGAGTTAATCAACAAGATGATGAACTCCTCTCCTCATTTCGTCCGTTGTATCAAACCAAACACGGCCAAACTGCCGGATAAGTTCACCCCTGAGTACGTGATTGCCCAGCTACGCTACACCGGTGTCATGGAGACGACTAGGATCCGACAGATGGGGTTCCCGCTACGCCTGACACCCGAGGAATTCATCAAAAGGTGTGTTTAGGGTTGATGGAGGTTTTTAAAAAACGACTTTTGTGTAAATTGATTTTGTATAATATAAAAATAATGAATGTTTGTGCTTGCAATGTGAGAATATTTTCATGAGTTGGAAGATGTTGAATGGAACTGTCAAACTTTCAACACATGTAAATATTATCTTCATTGAACGGAGCCAAAACATTCACTATTTGTTTTATATAACATCCAAGTAGTTCTTTGTCATTTGGAGGAAAAAAAACTATAAACAAAATTATCAAGAATGTGTGCCAGAATCCATTTTGAGGGCGTTTTAAACTGCTGTGTGGTGTGGTTGCGATAGAAAACTAAAAAAGATTTGTGCGTTGGTTCTCTCCTATGCCACGAGGGTTTTTTCCCAGCCCTCCGGTTTTCCTCCCCCCCCCCCATAAAACTCAAACACTTTCTGGCTGTGCTCCAGGGTCATATATGGGTTGATGTGGTGGGCTGCCAAAGGTACCCTTGCATGCCTGCAGCTCGAACACATTGTAGCTGCGTCCTTCGCAATGCAGCTTCTCAGCTGCCAGTAAGAATGATTAGCCTCTCCAAATCACATCACATTATGGACGGCTTGGACTGTAACTGAGAAGGGGTTAACTTGAGTCAGTCAGGTTTGACTGGGGGAAATTTACTAATGTATCAGTCTTGTCAACGTGTAAGTGCAGGATTACTAAGTGGTTCGTCATTGGCTGTGTGGTGTAGGTGGACAGCGATGGTGGGTACTAGAGGGGGGGGGGTGGGGGATGCTAATGGAGGGAGGAGGTGGGGAAATTTGCAGGAGGATTGGAAGTGTCCCAAGCCAGAATCTTGTAGTAGTTTCAGCCTCAATATCAGGGCCCAATTTCATAAAATTGTTTGAAAGCACAAAAAATAGCTGAGTACAATTTGGGTTTTGGACTTGAACCAACGACCTCCGGATTAATGTACCGGCGCTCTACTAACTGAGCTATCCAGCCCTATGTTGGCGGTCTCCCTATTAGTCAATATCTTTGTTTGGGGGTGCCAGTCAGAAGCCATTCAACCGTTAGCTGCCGTGTAGCCAGGGATCACACCCACGTTTACGAAACAACCTGGGAAGCGGCAGCCATGGGATCATCTTAAGGGGATGCGACTGTTTAATGTTATATATCAAGTAATAAACCACAAAGGAAACTGACTGGGTAAATTGTATATATTTTGGGTTTGAACAAAGAGCGCCGGTATGTTAATCCGGAGGTCGTTGGTTCAAGTCCCGCCCCAGTCAATTTTTCTTTGTTCAAACCCCAAAAAGTACAAGTTGTTACTGGTATCCTGTTTTTTTTAATATGAAATTGGCCCAGTTGTAAAGCCATAAGGCAAGGGTTACTTTGATATCAATGTCTCCTTGTACTCTTTACCAAGAGCTACTAAGACACATGCGTATATTCTCCATGTCCAGGTTTTCAAGAGGGTTTGTCTTTATCCTATTTGTTTGACCTTTGACCTCAGGTATGGAGCTCTCGTGGCGTTTTCAACGGACCGGAAATCGGGAGCAGGGGATTTGCAGAAGTGTAAAGAGGCGCTGAAACATTACAATGTTACAGACTGGAAGGTGGGTTCATTCATGATTTTTTTTTCTGCAAATACTAAAATCATATTGTTCTTGATCATCATTGTAATAACACCATCAGTTGATGATGCATGTGAAATTTCCTATTGTTTGTTGCAATTACAAGGTTGCATGTTTTTGATAAGAAGTTTTACCCATATGTAAAGATATATCCCGCCTACTGTCTGACCTTTCAATATCATCCACTGTGGTTTTAAATTATGGATAAATTGATTATGCCAGCCTGTAATATGATATCATGTGGTGAAACATACATGTATGCATCTACACAGTACACAGTCAAACCTCCTACTGTCTGACCTTTCAATATCATCCACTGTGGTTTTAAATTATGGATAAATTGATTATGCCAGCCTGTAATATGATATCATGTGGTGAAACATACATGTATGCATCTACACAGTACACGGTCAACCCTCCCACTGTCTGACCATTCACTATCATCCTCTGGTTTTGAATGGTTGATAAACTATGTCAGCTTGCAATATGATATCCGGTGATGAATACATCTACACAGTACACGGTCAACCCATCCCAATGTTTTCGAGTGCTTTTGTCATAAGGCCGAACATTTAAACCTGCACAGATATGCGGACATGTGGGTGCATGATTCATGGATTGAATTTATTGTTATTAACTGGTCTTTTAACAGGTTTTTGATTGTATAAGTTTGTCACAACATCATGGGAGTGGGCTTATTCCGGGACAAATGTGACTTGTGACTTGACTTGACTTGAGCAAAAATTACTTGTGACTTTACTTGACTTGACTTGAGAAAAAAATGACTTGGTTACCAACACTGGTTCACCATTATCTGAAAACCTTGACTCAGCATTCAATGGTTTAAAATCCAGTTATTTTTAACTCATGAATAATGAATCATTTATGTCTAAGGAAGTGGCAATTAGCTATTTTTAGATCTGCATGGTTTCTCCCAAGACAGTGCGGTGCATTCGCTGTGTTGTGATAATTGCTTTTCGTCTCTTTAACAGCTCGGCAAGTCGTCCAAGTTTTTCTTCCGGCATTGGCATGCGGAGAAACTGGGAGACATCAGCCGTGTTTTGGAAAGGAAGATAGTAACATGCCAGAAAGGTAAGATGCACTGAAATTGTCTTCTTCCTTCCTTAGGAGATGTTTAAAGGCAGGGTATGTACCTTTGGTATTTATTCCAAAAATTAATGAGCATAAAACTTACTTGGTAAAGAGCACTGAAGAGCTGATGATGTTATAAAACATTGTTAGAAATTACCCTCTTTAAAGTATTAATGTAGTTTTAGAGAAAGAGGTAATTTTTCACCCCAAAAATTGAATCTGAGAAAGGCTTCAGGCATGAAGCCTTTCTCAGGCATCTGAAAGCACACAGTTCTATGCAACAAGGGTGTTTTTTCTTTCGTTATTTTCTTGCAACTTCGATGACCAATTGAGCCAAAATGTTCACAGGTTTTCTATTTTATGCATACATGTATATTGGCATACTGAGGATACTGGTCTTTGACAATTACAAAAATATACCCTGCCATCCACCTACCTGACTGGTCACAGGACATGAACACTGTTCCAGCCTAAGACCATGTAGCGCTTATTGTTGTGTAACAATAAATAAACATTCATTATTTACTGCCTTGCAAATAAACATATTCCAACGAACTTTATACAAACATAAAAGTATATTGTAGCATAAAAATCCAAGAAAAACTACTCACTTGAAGTACTTCAATTCCTGTCAAGAATCTTGTTCACTCGATTCTAATTAAAGTGGATTTAGAATCTGGCAAACCTTGGTGGCTGGGATGATGTCACCATTTCTGAAGGATGTTGTTTTGAAACGGCAACCCTTCAAAGTGATGACATCATCTCCTTTCATAGAATCTACTTTCTTATGAAGTTTTTTTACTATTCTGATAGTTCGCATTTAACCAAAAGAAAAAACACTGTATAGCATTAGAAAGAGTGTATAATTCTCTACAATTTGAGATGTATTTTGCCATGTTTTCTGTCTGATACCTCTACATGTAGTAATGAGAGTATGGAAAAGTTGCAAACTTATTGTTCATAGCAATTACATCATTAATGAACCTTAATTGGTACTTGCTGATGTGCCGGGCGTCTAGGAAGCTGCAGTTTATTTAGTGAATTGGCACTTCTACTCTGATGTGACATTTTCCAGTTAGCTCACCAACCATTGAAAACCATTTAAATAGTGCATCTATCATTCAAAACCACAGAGGATGATATGTAATGGTCAGGAAGTAGGAGGGTTGACTGTGTACTGCATTTACCACATGGTATCACATTCCAGTGCATGTTTCATTCAGAACCACGGTGGATGATATTTAATGGCCAGGAAGTAGGAGGGTTGACTGTGTTACTGCATTCATCATAATAACAATAATAATAATGACTCAGCTATCAGAACGGTGAGCTTGATGCGCTAAACACCCGGCCATGACATGCCAGTTGTGTCAGTCATCTCAAAAATGATTCACGCACTCTAGATTTGTTTTTTTCTTGTTTATTCTTGGACTGTTATACAGTATATTCTGCTTAATTTTTATGTTCGGAGATTCAGTATTAAAAGTTCTCCAGCCCAAACCAATAAATTTGAAGAGAGAGTTTTCAAGTGGTCTTTTCAGCCGAGATACTCGTCCCACTTTAACCTGATTTCCAATTTGTCTACCTTCAGAAAATCAATGAAATTTTGTTAATGTTGTTAGATGGAAAAACTCTTTATGAGTGTATACCATCTTGGTTCCTTGTACTCAATAAAAACTTTCCTACTTTTTTTCCCCCACGGGTCAAATGTCGTGCCTGTCTTGTGAAAAAACTGTTTCTAATCGAATCAAGCAATGTGCTGTGGTGGATTTTGTTTTCGCTCCCTGAAATTCTAGCCGTGCGCCACCCTGAGTGGTACGTAATACGAAGGGAGAGTCCTCTCTTAACATCTTCACAGAGGGTTGGCAGGAAATGGTGCTATCAGGTTTGGGGAACTCCAAACTTGTGTCCTGTTATACAATCAGAAGTTTCCTTACTCCTTCCTCGTTTACATTGTTACAAGTTTGGAAATTGTTTCTTTTTGTATACGTTGCATATACAAAAGGAAATATTTGGTGGCATTTATCAAACATGGATGTTTGTAATATGATGAGGCTTAATGAATAGGTACATCCGTTGGAGTCAACAACTTCTCAAGCGTTCATTTGGTTCATATCGCTCGCAAACGCTGTTGATGAGTGGACTGTAGAGCAGCACTTATCATGTCCGCATGACCAAACTGAGGCCAGAGGGATAGATAGTCTGGTTCCTTTACACTATAGTGTGTCTGTAACCATTGCTGTATACAGGACATCTGATGATGATCGCATGATAAAGTCTATGTGGTTGTCTTTATGAGGAGAATGTTGTCTGAGTTGTCTTTTGCAATATGTTAATTTTCTTTCAGTAGGCACTTTCACTGTCGGCATTTGATACTAAAGTTTACAGGAGCGAAACTATCTACTACAAAACAATCAAACTTCAACAACCGCGTGGACTGAAAGAAAAACATTAACGGCACGCTCGGTAAATTTTCTTACTGTTTATTTTGTAGTGGTACGAGGCTTTCTAAGCCGACAGGGAATGAAAAGCATCTTTCGGCATTGGAATCGACAGAAGGAATGCGTGGTGAACTTCTTGAATGAAATCAACGCAAAGGGAGATGCGTTGCTGGAGGTAAGTTCGGTCTCATTTCTCTCCTCCTATTGAGTGTCTCAGGGCCGTGCTACACAAGTTCATTTTGCTGGTGACTAACGCCAGGAAACTTCCACCACATAAAAGAAAACCCGATTTCAATTTTCAGGTGATTTTCCACCTTCTGGAGTGTTCCTTTTCCATGTAGTGCAGTCAGTTGCCTAGAAGTTGCCTGTAAAAAATACCTTGTGTGACTAGGCTTTATGTTACACTTTATCCTGTTGTTAAAGGTACAGTTATAGATTGGTTGATGTCAACAATGCTGATTTATAGGCAAAATTATAAACAATACAATAAAAGTCACATATGAAAGCTTCAGCTGAATACAGTGATCTACTTGTTGAAAAAACAGCAGAAAAACCCTGTCACGGTATTATCACACGAACGTCAAACCCATCCACAGTTAGCGAGGTGACAGCGGGTACCAACAGCATCTCTGGCCGCAGCATTTGCGAGCGGACACCAATCCTCAGAAATCTGAGAAATCGCGCATGAATCGTTTCTCAGATTCAAATGTTTTGGGGTATAAAAATCATCCAAACCATATTACTTCGAAGGGAATCCTTTCTCAAAATAGTTTACACTATCAACAGCTGCAGTGCTTCTCACCAAGGATGTTTTTATGGTCATTAATTCGTGGAGTGCTTACCAATCTATGAACCACCTTTTAAATCAATGCCTCATGTGCTTACGAATTTATTGCACGAGCAAAGATTTTCTTTTTGCGACTCAAAAGCTGTCATATTTTTCTGAGTAACTTTACAAAAAGTCACTCCGTGAGTAGAAGTGATTTCTAAGGACAGAAACTGATGGTCTGACAAAAAGGTTTGTCTCTGCAAAAACTTGTTTGAAAGGCAAGGTATCGCGGTTATTTCTTTCTTACATCAATCTTTTATGGAAAGCTCGCTCTATGCTCTTCCCAAAGGGCTCCTGATAATTGAGTGTGCAAGTCTCGGGCACATTTAAAACGAGAAAACAACTCGAACAAAGACTACATTTTTCTATGAAATAAAAATCTTCTTTTTAAATTCTATTTATACAAATTTATTGAAAATAAAAATAAACTTATAGGAGTTTGTTATAAAAATAATTTGGATATAATATAAATAATTTGTTGAAATTAACATTGAAACAAATAAAAAAATTGGGACGAGGATGCTTATTGTTTAGAGACCTCATTTGCCAATCACCCCCAGATTTGTGCGACCATTACATGGATTTAATAATAACGTGAATGTCAGCGGGGCAAAATTCTTAATTGTTTACAAGTAGCTGGAAATGGAGGTTAAGTCTTGTTCTGTGGTTTTCTTTGTTGTTATAATAAATATTCACTTTTCAATGTGATACAATTTTTATAGCCCTAAAGTCTGATAAACTAAAGTATTTGAAGAAACAGAGTCACCCACACGTAAAACTCAATATGGTGGGGACCAACTCGGTCCCGGAAGTTTGAATACAAGTGAGACTTGCACAGTCTATTGGAGCCAGTTTGTGTGAATTGGGCGTGGTTTGAATTACATTACATACAGGAAAGATCTTGTGTAGCTGACAATATCTCTCGTGAGAAAATCTTGTGGCGATTATTTTGTGCGTGTTTGCCTGATACATTGGGGGCGTTCTAAGGACACTAGCTGGCAGCAGACTGATGGGATAAATAAATTTTTCTTGGATTTGAACAATCAGTGTTTAAAATTGTTATCTTTTTCGAAATCGTTGATGGATTGGTCAAAAGAAATAACTTAAAATCAAAATTAAGTTTACAATTAAAATAATAGAAAAAACAAATTTTTAAACTGAAAGATGCCTAGCGACCCTTTCCACATTGTCTGTTATCTGTGCTGTCCATTGTTATTGGTCAACCTTGTTTTGATAGCCAACCTCCGTGCCTGATTGGGAGATGGCAAAAATTTCCTCTTCTGTTTTCAACTACAAAGTTGCATGCTGGCAGCCAGGAAGAGCCATTGAAAAAATCTGAGCTTGGAGAGCATTGATAAGAGAAGGGGTGCTGCAGCATGATGCATTACTTTGTTCTTCAGTGTATAGGGTACTGGTATATCAAAGGTCTATCAATATTGAAAAATCAAAATTTGGGTCGTTTGGGTTTGGTCAAAACAAATTTGAAAAAGCATGAACATTTTTAGACATTGATTATTCTGAATGGGCCCTTAGGTTTGAATGCTGCCACCTAGCAGAAGAAAAGAAGCATTTTCTGCAGGAAGTTCAAAGCATACAAGCAATAAAAGGATGAAGCTTTCAGCTTTCTGGGAATACTAATAGTTTGTAGGGGGATAGTCAAGATGCTATAAACTGTGGACTTTATTTCACAACGTGGTGCGGTTGTCTCAATGACTTCATTCTCTACTCATTCTACTTATGACCTAAATTCTTTTCAACAAATGTTCCAAAGAATGCTTAAAAACATGTTTATTGTGATCTGTAGGTTTGTTTTTTAGGATAAATAAGTAAAGATTACAAATGTATAGAGAATTGACTTACAATGCTGTTTTAAGGAAATATAGGGTTGCAACTTTGTTGTTTTGTGGTGACAGGTTGCAAATTTGTCTGTATTTGTGATGACTGGTCAGTGACATGTGTATTTTGCTAATGGTGAGATGATAGTAATTTTAAGCCTTTCGATTACAAAAGTATAGAAAATTTACTTATAACGCTGTTCACAGGAAATTTAGGTTTGCGTGGTGCAGGTCACTGACATCTGTATTTTTCTAATGGTGAGATGATCCTAAATAGCTAAAGATTGCAATGTAAAGAAAATTGATCTGGAATGATGTCTAAAGGAAATTTAAAGTTGCAACTTTGCCAGGTTTTGTGGTGTCAGGTCACTGTGAGGTGACTGTTTCTAATGGTTAGACTATTGTAGGGACCTAAAGGTTACAAAGGTATAGAAAAAATGACTTAAAACACTGTTTACAGGAAGTGTAGTATTGCAACTTTGGGGTTTGTGGTGACAGGTCACTGACAGGTCACTGACAGGTCACTGACATGTGTATGTTGCTAATGGTGAGATGATTGTAAATACCTTGAGTTTAAAAAAGTCTAGAAAATTTTCCTAGAACGCTGTCTACAGGAAATTTAAGGTTGGTACTTTGTCCGGGTTCATGTGACATGTCACTGGCATTTTTCTAAAGGTGAGGGTGATCTCCATTGGCTTGTCGTGGCCGAGCGGATAAGAGCACCAGACTCAAGCTCTGGTGTTTCTGATCAGCAGAGTGTGGGTTCGCATCCCGGTCGTGGCACTTGCGTTCTTGAGCAAGATACTCAACCATAGTTGCTTTGTCTTTTGGATGGGACATTAAGCCATAGGTCCTGTGTACTATGATTTGTAGTGCACATAAAAATAACCCAGAACACTTACCGTGGAAGTGTAGGGGTTATTAACCCCTGTGTTTCTGGTTCACATAGCAAGCACCCTTGTTTACAGGTTTCCTTAGGCTTGCGAGCTACAGTGATTAAGTTCACTTTTGAGACATCCTTGGTTTGATGTAATAATAATAATAATGGCAACATCCCAAGCATGTGGGTGATCTGTGATGTGTACCAGCATTTGTCCATTGAGCATTTTTCTCTCCGATGAGGCACCCTGGTCTGTAGGTGTGATGCATCATTAAGACACAACTGTTAGTTTCTCCACTTCTCATAGGTCAACTCCTCTCATCACATGAAGGTGAGGGGCAGACGGGATGTCAAAAGAATGATGAGTTTGTCTTTTTTACCGTCATCTTGTCATTTACTACCCTGTGAAGATGCAGCTGAGCTTGGAGCGTACTTGTTGTATCAATTACATTATTACGTAGGTTCACATGAATCTGTCAGCGTGCAGCGTGCTGAAAGTTTAATGTGTTTAAGGATTAAAGAGGTGCTCTAAAGTCAAATTCTGTTTTGTGATGCACTCACATGTAGGTGTGTAACCATGCTACGAAATCGGGCGTGGTAAAAAAAAAATTGCATTTAACCCGTAAAAAGTTGGAACACTGCGATAGTTTACACAGGGATGAAATAGGAAGTCTCCCAACTATAGTAATTGAAATGTGACATTGACAGGCAAACATCCGACTGATAACAAAAACCTTGAACTATTGTTAAGTATCAGACGGTCAGCAGTTTTTTAGTAGCACAGCAGTGTTTGCATCAGCAGGGCTCGAATTTGACACTATAGACTGCCGGCTCGAGGCCAGTGATTTTTAGCCTTGGGCCAGTAAACTCATGACCAGACAAGTTCGGCGGTCTTATGTTTTTCAATTGAATAATAGCCACTGTGTAATATCTTTAACAGAAAGAAATTTCAAATGTTGACCTTGAGTCTGGTATTTATACATTTCCATTGGGTATTAAAATAAACTAACCCATATAAAGACATATGAGATCAATCTTTTCCTTAGTGCTTGTTCAAAAGCAAACAGTTTGCATGTTTAACTTTGTAGAAGGTTTTCTTGTGAAGATTCTGGTCTTTTGAAATAAATTCTGGTCTGGTGAACATTTTGAGCTACAAGCCCTGGGGCCTTGTGGAATTTCACCCCTAATTCGAGCCCTAATCAGCTGAGGGTAGAACTTAGCATCTTGCATTATGTGTCAGTGTGGTGTGACAGTGTGATCAGATGAGCCTTTTCCTATAGCAGTAATTGAGCTCCAAGTCACGGTGTGGTGTAGTTAAGTGGCTTCACTGCAGACGCTTAAAGGAAATCCTGTAGGTCTACTCTACCCAGAAACCTGACTACAAGGCAGTTTTCTTTTTGTTACTACAGGGTTGGGAATACCTAGAGCTGTTTATTGAAAGAGTTAATTGTGACAACTTTGCAATGAGAATTAAGCCATTTTTTGGTCCCCAAAAATGCATGCGCGCACACAGGTTACCAGATTAGACTGCACATACGGTTTTGCTACATTTGGATAGAAAATGGCGTCCAGCAACCACGTGACCAAAGAAAACTGGTCCCTCCCTTTCCTGATTACTCTCTTAATGCATAGCTCTAGGAGTGCCCCACTTGATCATTGGCTTGAGTCCAGTAGTTCTAGTATCGGGCTGCAGTAACCTTCAAGAACAAGCTTGGCAGTTTTTTCCATATTACTGACAGTTGATGTTCTGAATTGCGGATGGCAGCAAACAGAGCTTTGAATCCTTTGGGCAAAGGCGCTCTATAAATGATTACTATACCTCATACATATTCATGATCAAGAGCCGATTTCTCACTGGTCCATTCACCATCACGTGCCTGACATGCCTGATGATGCTATTTTGCAGGCGACAGTAAATACGCATGCATAGAAGACTGTCGCATGGGCGACAGTCACACAGGGTAATAACGCATCCATAGTTGACTGTAGCATATGTAACAGTCTACTACGAATGCGTTTCTACGAAGCAATTGTTGAACTGTCGTTCGTACCCTGGTGCTGTAGTACATAAATTACATGGTGGCACACAAATGTTGCGCTTAAGTTCCTGAACTCAATGATGCCAAAGTCGAGAGAAGCATAGATATATATAGTAAAACAAATATGACACGGTTTATTCCAGGGGGGGGGGACAGTCATTATAAGCTCCCCTCAGTATTGAAAGTTGACAAACTAGTTTTGGTGGCTTTGCCTTGGGGAACTAGCTTGTCAACTGCCATCACCGACGTGAGCTAATATCGACTGTCCACCCTCGGAGTAAACCATGTTTATATTTGTGTACTTCTTAGGATGCTGTCCCTTTAATGGCAAACAGAAGCCCATTCAATAACCAAGCCAACAATTGACGACTTTCCCATCTGCTCCGTTACCATGGTAACACCTTCTACATCAGCTGACCTTGTTTTTGTGGCAGACAGAGTGCAAAGCCCTGACCATGTAGGGGTGTGGAGGGATGTGAAAGTAGGAACAATTCCACTGTCAAGGCTAAATATAGCTCAGATCAGGTCATGGTTTGTTTCGGGAGGAAATGGTTTTTTTGTGCTATTTGTGTGGAACACGTTTTATTCTAAAGCAAGTATTTTGAATATCTATGTTCGACTGGAACATTGACAAACTAGCCAGAAAATTCTCATGTGACGAAAACAGCCCTTTTATAGGAACAAAGACTTGTATAAGTCCCCTATGATTGACACAGTCTTTGCACAGAAAAAGAGAAAGGGCCTTTTGCTAGTCTATATCTCTAAACTAAAATATGCGATTCAACACTGAGGAAATGCTTTGACGGAGTGACTGTAATCTAAGTTAGCTGGTTGTGAGATCATAGAGCTGTGCCAAAATCATTATCTGTTTGATGAGAACCGGTGAAAGAGAACAAAGAACGAAGTCAAGGATATGTGGTTGTAAAAAACTCACCAGAGCGTAAGATTCATGTAACATTAACAATGACCTGCCTTAGGTAGTGGGAACTGTGAATGTCTAGAAATATCAACATCACTCATAGCGGAGACACCTGATGGGCGTTTAACATCTCATTACGTCGACGATCACTTGATGATGACACTGTAAGGCTTACCCCTTGAGGCAGAGTCTTTTCCTTCAGTTGGCTTAGTCTTTAGTCTGAACAGCTGGAATTCGTATCAAGGGTCTTTCCAGAAAAAAATGTGTTATTGTTGTGATTGTTGCTTTTAAGATATTTATATCAGTGAATCAGTCACTTGTATTTATTATTTTTAGTGGGGGGAGGGGCCTGTGTGGCTTTGTAAGTTTCATTTCCTGGGTAAGGTATAATTTTATAATTGGAATGCAAGATTATATTAGCTCATTTTTAGAAAGGAAGTCTTCTTGCAAAGTTCTTTTTTTTTTGTGCCCCGAATTGTGTCATAAATAAAATTTGCTAGTCTTCACCCTCAGGACTGCACAGAGCTCATGGCCATCTTTTCTTCTGTCATATAGTTCTTACTGCATTGTATTATATGGTACATTCTGTTTGAATATAATCTATACTTGGTTTATCATTCCGCATGTATTGTTCTTTCGCTTCGCTTTCCCCTTGATTAGCTTTTTTTTGTTTCAAATTATGTTTCCATCTGATGTGGATTTCCATTTAAGTGGAGACTTAATCAACCCCCCCCCCCCCCCGACATTGAGGGCAGGCTGAGCATGCACTGCTGGATAGACCATTATGCCAAGTGGCTGCTGTACTGGAAATGCCTGTATAGTGTTTCTCTAGTGATGTGAATGACTAAGTGCTTTTGTCTGGCTCCCCACTGCCTTATTTTGCATCCTTTGTCAAAGTCAAATTGAGAAGAAGAAGAAAAACAAAACCCACCTTGCACATTCATAATTATGCTGACATAAAGAGCAGTGACAGACAAAAATGAAAATGGATATTTGACCACAAAAGGGTGGATGTTGATGAACTGTGGTAAGGCCCTGAATTGAACACACACAGCCAGTGAAGTCGAGTCTCCACTGGGACAACGGACGTCTGGTATTCATTTCACTCTCCGCTGGCCGGCCCCCACAACCTGAGCAAGTCGATACTCTTGATTAGTAGAGGGGAACGGAATTGAAAATGGAACCTTCTTGTGATTGGACTCCCCAGGTACAGGAGAGCTGCAACGATCACGATGAGACAAAGTATCTAGTGGACGGACTCTTGGATATTGCTGCATCTGGGGAGAACAAAGAAGGAGGCGAGGTACAAGAGAGGTAAGAGGCAAATTCTGTTATCAAATTTTATGCTCCACAGATGAAGATAGCTACTTAGGGTCTCTGCCTTAGGATGTACTCTTCTTCAACTTGATATTAACAGATCATTCTTATGACTTGAATTAGTGGAACAATTAGTATGTTCTTTTTTTTCAACCGTTTGGAAATTTGGTACCACAGATTGTGTATTTATGCAGATTGCAGATTAGTTGTTTTGAGTTGTTCTGAATTGCCATCTATTTTTATAATACAGGGTGTATTGTCACTCGGTGTATCCCAATATAGGCTTAAAATAACAAACCTGTGAAAATTTGGGCTCAATTGGTCATCGAAGTTGAAAGAAAATAATGAAAGAAAAGAAACCTTTGTTGCATAGAATTGTGTGCTTTCAGATGCCTGAGGAAGGCTTCATGGCTGAAGCCTTTCTCAGATTCAAATTTTTGGGTGAAAATCTACCTTTTTCTTGAAAATTACATTACTTCAAAGGAGATCGTTTCCAACAATGCTTTATAATACCAACAACTCTCCAGTGCTCTTTACCAAGTAAGTTTTTATGGTCATTAATTTTTGGAGTAATTACCAAAGGTATACACTCCCTTTAATGGTGGGATACATTATTGATTTTCAGAAAAGTAAATTCATTCCTGTCCTGTAGTTTGCAACAAATACACCATCAAACCAAATTGTGAAAATTTCATCACATTTTGTGGTCATGTTTTAATAGTGAAAACAATGTACAGTGATTACTATTTTTTTTATAATTGTCAGTTATTTTTTTTGCACATTCATAAAGTTATTTCAGTTGCTGCAATTTAAAAATACCCACTGGCAATTTTGGAGGTCTTCAAAATGCTTTTCTTTTGACTTGGAGAGTTGTTTGTAGGGAAATATCCCTTTGTAATCCGATAACTCCCTGATCAAATCATCTAGTCACCTTTTTCTGGCCGGCCCAGAATGTTTGCTTTTTAAAGCGGTCTGGGGGTTTACTGTGCCTCACTCTACTCATTTGGTTTTTGTATTCACTGTGAAATCTTACTAATGTTTTCTACAATTCTCTGTTTTTATTTTCAATTTTGAATGCCTGTAATTGCTGGGCACCTTTGAAAAACAGTGTTTCACGGAAAGGTTTCCCCTAAGATAACATGAAATAAATAAATAAATAAATAAATATATAAATGAAATATAACAAATTATTTGCTGTGGATGATTACCAACCATTTTAGTGAAAGATGTCATTATTAAAGTCATATTATAACCAGTAAGAACTGATTTTATCTTTATTTTTTTTTTTTTTTTGGCTAAGCCCTTAGGGTTCGTATTTCAATATTTCAA
The DNA here is from genome assembly GCA_023634235.1 of Pisaster brevispinus. Lineage (NCBI taxonomy): Eukaryota > Metazoa > Echinodermata > Asteroidea > Forcipulatida > Asteriidae > Pisaster > Pisaster brevispinus. Next base: position 8,239,360 of record JAMKCF010000014.1, on the reverse strand, counting down.
GTTTGTATACATTTTTCAGGATTTTTAGTGATAAGGATATTGAAAAAAAAAATTGTAACAAATACAAATTAAAATAAATACATAAATAAATTTAAAAAAAAACCTAAAAAATAAAAAACCTAAATAACTAAATGTTGTATCACTTAAACTATAGTTAATTTAATTAGCTTATTCTACATTGGTTTTAACTAAACCCATAAATGTAGAGCAAATTTTCGTAAGTTTTTATTTCATCATTATGATTTCCCTGCTGCTTAGAATAAAAACATATTTCAAAATTAACATCATTTTGAAATCGATGGTTTTAAAATGACATCATATGTAATAATTCGTGCACAGTTCGTGTGCAATATACTTATGCCCGTTCATAAAATATTTAGTCTGGTAATAATTAGTTCATAAGAAAACAATAGCAACTTAATTTTTGTACAGTGGCCAAGTTCCTGTTATTTTATTTCATTATCGGCTGAAGTGATCGTGCGCTCTTCCACGGGAAATTAAGATAACTGATGATTCCTGCTAGCTTCCTGTATGACAGGAAGCTGGGTCAGGGGGGTGAAAGGTCAGGGTTACATTAAACCATACAGGTGTGCATGTTTTGGTTGGTTACCTGTGCATTGGGTTCACCTGGAAAATGAGTCAGGTTTTTTTCCCAGAAAAGAAAAAAAAAAACTTGTGAGGGATTTTGTAATGGATGCTAAACTTCATTTCCGTTTTTTAAATATTCCTCTTGAGAAATTCAATGACTTTTTGAACAAGAAAATTCAAGCAGACTGTTCATTTTCGCGTGGCTGTTACTTGCGCACACACGTGCCCCTAAAAACCAAAATGGCGTTCAGTGAGTGGTGCTGTTAAATGGCTTATTTTGCATTGTTTCTACACTTTGTATTAATTCAAAGTGCCTGCTCCTCGCAGTATTTCATTTTTATTAAAATATAATGAATCTCAGCTAAATGCTGAATTGTTCAGGAATAACAAATAAAATCAGCACAAAGTAAAAAAAGGGAACTACATCAATTCGAACAAAAACCTAATTATTAAAAACAACTCTCAGATTAGTATGCACAAAAAAACAGAACAAAACTGACACTTATAAAAAACATTAAAGAGTGAACACGATACACACAAAAGAACAAAAATAACTATATAAAATTACAAGAGAGATTTAAATGTTGTATTTATTAAGCAGACGAATAAGATATGGGATGGCACAGTTTTGCTTATGGGTGGTTTTACAACGGAGCTCAGGATATCTGGTTGGGATTTCATGTTTCTCCTTGTAAGTCTTAATAATAATAATAATAATAAATCATTCTTATAGAGCGCATAACATAACCGAAAGAAATCTCAATGCGCTTAACAAAAAACATAGATACAAATTTATACAAGTTACAAGCTGACTGAAAACATAATGTTCTCCAATGTGTGTGGATAGGCTAGTTGGAATAGGTGGGATTTTAGGCTGGTTTTGAAACGGTCGAGAGTGTCTACTGCTCGAAGTGAGGATGGTAGGGCGTTCCACATCTCGGGTGCAGCATGAGAAAGTCTTGCCGTGCAGGTCAGACTTTAAGAACATCCCCAAAAAGCAAACTGTGGGCAGGATACAGCTTTTTCGTCATTTTTCCCCCCAACTGTTCTTAAATTGATTTACAGATACTTCTACTATTTGAGCATGGTTGTGTCATCACAAAAATACACTTGTGGATTTAGGACGGGTCAAGTACTTACAGTCAGATATTTGTTATTTATTCTTTCGTTGATTTTATTTTCAAAGATGTAAGAAAAGTAAATACAGAGAAAGCAGAGTTTCGGGTTACTCTGCAAAAACATTTTTTGAATTTAATAATATGTATTAAGTGCATGAATTCTTGGAGATGTCATTATTTTTGGTAGGTTATTTTCCGCACTGCGAGGCGAAGCCGAGTGAAATGGAGTAGCCAGATTTCACCAAGTGATTTTAATGTGCAACATTGCATGAACGGAATGCATTCAATATTTGTTTTATGTTAACTCACACATGGATCCTTGTCATTTGAATTTTTGTTCACAATAAACACAAAATAGACACTCTGAAAATTCTAAAACGTCTTCTAGACATCATTGATGACTTCATGTAGACACCAACCTCGGCCGCCTTGACACGACCTTGCCTTGACCTTGCCTTGACCTTGCCTTGACCTTGCCTTGACCTTGCCTTGTTTGGACAAACACAATGTAGGCGGGGTAGGATTATTTTGGAAATGACACTGAGTGTCCAAAGCATCCTATAGTTATCCATATAGGACTACTATATTAAATTTTGGAGCATCTCGGCATTATACATGGCAAAATAAAGGATGCCGCATGACACAAGTTTCACCAATCAAATGACGCTAATCTATGTGTGAGTTATATAATTTTGAATATTGACGCTATGTAAATTTCTTCTTATTATTATTAGATCAATATTAAACAAATACGGCCATGAAAAATTAAGGATTATGTTCTACTTTGAATCATTGGCTTCCATTCAAAATATAAATTAAATAGTGTTCAAAATTCAAATAACTGACAGTCAAACTCAAGCACTGCCTAGAAGAGAAGAGAAGATGAATGAAGATGAATTAGTTGTAATTCCAGCCGCTTTTTTCTTCTGCCCCCTACATTTAACTGACTACCACACTTAACAAATCACCCATTGAGGTGTCTGAAGTCAATTCGTCTTATACCTCCTTGTATCACATCTAGGTGGTAGATTAGTTTTCACACCTCATCCTGGAAGTCAAATCTATCCAGTCAGAAAAATATATAATAAAGGGAGGTCAAATGCCTCAACCCCTCGGCAAAATTGCAGAATTACTGCACAAATTCACACATGTAAATAATTATCTGCTACCACGGGCATGTTATGCAAATTATCTGCTACCACGGGCATGTTATGCAAATTAGGCATGCAATGTTTACTGAACCCTGTGTGTAATGGCACTTTAAGGAATCTCCACGTGAAATGTTTTGTTTTGAAATTAGAGGGCTCTCAATTTAAGGTTTTCAAAATCAATTTGTGTAATGGAACAAAATGAGTAATTTCACAAGGGGAAACTGACTGGGCAAATGTATTTGAAATTTCGCCAGTCAGTTTCCCTTGTGGTTTTATTACTTGATTTTTGAAATATAAAGTTGCATCCCCTTAAGGTGATCCCTCTGCTGCCGCTTCCCAGGTTGTATACAGCAGTTACAGTTTGTATGACCTCTGACTGGAATTCATGAACATATTGACAAAATAGGGAGACTGGTAGTATTAGGGCTAGATGGCTTAGTTGGTAGATCGCCGGCACGTTAATCTGGTGGTTGCAGCCCTAGTCAATTTTTCTTTGTTCAACCCGAAATTATTGAAAATTAGACTGTTACTCGGGCTAGAAATTTCATTTTTGAGGGGGCTCATTTGCTTAGGGCACTTCCATTTGAAAAATTAAAAGTCTGTGGGAAACTTTTGAGGGGCACCAAGGCGAAGACCAGGGCAACTGTAAACTGTATGAAAGAGTAAAACTGATTTTGCCAATTTTAAAAGTTCTTCTCATTTTGTTCTTACAGAAGTGACGAGAATGTCTGTACAGAGTCGCATTATGCTCCTATGGAAGGAGATGTGCGACTGTCGTCAGTAATTTTAGATACGTCGTATGAGTGTATGTCTGACAATGGCTACAGTAACGAAGATATTTACGTCAAGACTGACCTGGGCAGACGCACTTCTGCCCTGCCTTATCAGGTGACTGTGGATCAAATCAAAGCAAACAAGAACATTTTTTCCTCGTCACTGACTAGTGCTGACGAGGAGCCAACGCCGAAGGAAGCCGATATTGTTTTCGACGATCCGATCTATGAAACAAAATTGGAACCCATTGCGAGTGTGAATCCCGGCGAGGCCACTCAACATCCGGAAGAGCCTCCACTGCGCAGTAGCTCACTGAGCAATATGAACTCATCACTGTTCCTGTCTGGTGGGGATGTTTTGCCCCCTCCCCCTCCCCCGCCCCCTCCAGCCCAGAATGGGTTTATGCAAGCAGACAGTGAGGACACCCATGGCCCATTCGGTGACCTCCCACCGCCTCCTCCCATGGAACCTGTCCATGATCTAGAGGAGGCAAACATACCCAGCGATTTCCCTCCTCCACCACCAATGTCTGACGTGAGCGAGGAGACAAAGCAGAACATTGCAAACATCCGAGCGCGATTTTTACAGGAGGAGAAACAGGGTTCAGAGGTCACGGCTGACCAGAAGAAGCGATGGAGTGCTGCCGACGAGCCGGAGGGGGGCACCAAAAAAGAACGAATTGCAGCATTCAAGGCGCAGTTCGAATCCGCTGAGAAAAAACAATCCCCTCCCGAGAAAATTCGAGGTCGACCTTTGTCTGATGTACAAGATCGATTCCCACCATTTCAGGTGCAAGAAGAGGCTGCAGCTGGAGCAGTGAAGATGAGGCCCCCTGCACCAACTCGAGACCCCCATACCCGTCTGACGATGGGAACTGAACAGATGGTAGCGTATCACGAACAGAAACAGCGCAGTGTGTCCAGCGCGGAAGTTCCCTCTCCCCAATACCCAGCATCCTCACATCCATCAAATTACCCCAGGAGGTATTCTGACACTCAAGAGATTCCCCCTCCTCCAAACATGCCTGCCCCCTTACCTCCACAGGAATCGCTCTACGGCAATGTCTCTGAGCCCATGTATGGTAATGTGCAGCAGGCACAGCAAGTAGTCCAACACACAACAAAGGCAGTCCAACAGGCCCCCCAGGCAGTCCAACAATCTATTTACGGAAATCTTCCCCAAGCCTCTTACAACTCTGTTAACCAAACACCTCACAACAATGCTCACCAAACTTCAAACGTTCCCCACTCAACTTACAAGGATAGCTCCTCGACTCCTGTTCCTCATCGGCCTCCATCAAGTCACTTTCAACAACAACAACAATTCTACGGCAACCTACAGCATCCAGATCCATCGCTGAATGATTTATACGCGAACATTCCTCCCCCGCCCACTGAAGCCCCACCCCCAATTCCAACGAATGCCAACAATGTTTTCACAAGGATCCCTGGAGTTGTGAAACCCTCACCTGGTCCTCCTCCGATGCTGAATGACCCAGGGCCTGCTCCGCCCCCACCACCTGGCCCTGCACCCCCTCCACCCCCAGGGTTACCCGCGGCACCTGCTGCCCCTCCTCCTCCGCCTCCACCCATGCCTGCTCCAATGGGCGGGTCCTCAGGCCATAGTGGGGGCCTCTTGGATGGAATCATGAACGTGCAGTTGTCGTCAGTCGCCCCTGGTGAGTTTGACTTGTGCTTCCTTTTAAGATAAAGTGAAGATAGTGCTCACAAAAAGAAAAAGAAAAAGAAAAGAGAAGAAAAAAAAACAGTTATCAGATATGATAGCATACGCTGATCTGATGTTATTTTATGGTCACATTGACATGACATGACAAGAGTTGTTTGAACTTCAACTTCAATGGTTAGTGAACGTACGTCACTAACCAATCACAAGTTAACCATCGGTCCTTGTGTGAACTTGCTCATGGGTTTTGTGATAGCATTAGGAAAAAACTGTATGTCTTTCATTTTTGAGACTGAAAATACATTGTTTGAGAAAAATATATTGTTAATTTTGTTGTCAACAATCAGACGCAGAAAGGAAGCGTAAAAAGTCTGAAGCGCCGATGGACGACCTGATGGCCGAGTTATCGTCAGGGACTCACAGACTCCGTCGTACTCCCAAGCCAGTCAAAGGTCCAAGCACAGAGGGACAAGGTAAGGACTCAACGCCAGGTCACATGAGGCAATTTACAAGCAACCAATTTCAAGCAATCGTCAAGAAGAAAGAAACGTCCACAGTTAGAACTTTCTCCGAATTTTCACAGGGATTGTAAAACACTGTTGGAAAAAATGGCGGCTGTAGAGCTGCCAAAGTATTCTGATTTCATGCAGTGCAGACCATTGCCTCCAAGTTGCCTTGTTAACAAATTTCTCCAACAAGTATGACGAGACTCTTCAATATAAACTTATAAATCTTGAGTATAAATCATTGTCCCCAGTTTCTTTAAAAAGACAACCTGCAATTGAAAAGATAAAGTAGTATGCATCAGTGAACTTTTAAATGTATGTGTTTAGAAAAACACTTGACTGCAGGAATTGTTTGATTGTTAATTTACTGGCCCGATGCTAAATTGTAGGTTTTCCCGGTCATTTTTTAGCGAATGGGTAGCCAATTTAAGCGCACAAAATTGAAAGCTCCTTAAAAACAGACATTCAACTTCACTTTATGTGTAAGAGAATGTTCGCTTGTGTCATGCGATTGAAAAAGATGAGCATTCGATTTAAGAATCCATTCAAACAGCGTTCATATTTGCCTCAGCTTTTCACAGCGTCCTTTAAACTCATTTTTGTGCAGGCTTTTGTGGGAATTGTTCGGATTAATTGAGGCTTTGTCTGTAAATAACGTGGCCTCTACTTGTGATTTTAAAAAGTATAAACATTTTTCACTTATTGTATTAGAATCACTTTCCTGATATGCCTTGATAACAACTACAAACTGAAGAAATAGCTAAGAAAACACACAACTGGAGAATAAAAGACCTGTAGAAAAAACAATGAGTCTTTGTCTAATGTACACGCTCTTTGTTCTCCCTAATTTTGCATTAGGTTGACTTATTGCAGAAATCAGCAAAAATTTAGTTTGTGATTGTGGAGGATTTGTGAGTATTTGGCCATAAAAAGAGATCAAATATTAAAGGGTATCATTTCTGAATTTTTAACTTGTAGTCGCTGAGCCTGATGAGCAAGCCAAGGTCATCAACAGACGTCAGCCACCGCCAGTCAGCCCGACTAAACCCACGAAGACCCCTCCCAGCCCGGGCCTGAAGAGTCCTGGACCCAAGACCCAAGCCAAGTCCATCCCGTTCGTCGCTCCAAAACCCAAGACCAAATCCACGTCGAGTGATGATTACTATGCAGGGATGCCTCCACCGCCTGCTATGACGGCAGGTGTCAGTGTTGGGGCTAAACCGGCAGTCAACCCCCCTGCTCATCACGGGGTCACTTCATCAAACGGAGTCGGACAAGGTGCTCCCCCACCTCCAGAGGATGATCTGCCTCCTTGGAAGAGAGCTATGAGAGATAAGAAACTCAAGGAGCAAAAGGTGAGGGAGAAATTTCACTTCTGAAACAAAGTTAGGGTCATCTTTAAGATAGGGTGGGAAAAAAACATCCAGGACGCTGATTTGGTCTGGTCAGGATATTTCCCCACGTTTGTAAATCGTTTTGCATACCGCTACTCATTTTTCAACTCTGCTATTACTGTAGCGTGTTCTGGCCGAGCGGTTAAGAGCACCAGACTCAAGCTCTGGTGTTTCTGATCAACAGAGTGTGGGTTCGAGTCCCGGTCGTGGCACTTGTGCCCTTGAGCAGGATACTTTACCATAATTGCTTCGTCCTTCAGATGGGACATTGTAAGTCCCATGTACAAGGATTGGTAGTGCATGTAAAAGAACCAAGAACCCAGAACATTTATCGTGGAAGAGTAGGGGTTAACCCAGGTGTTTCTGGTTCACATAGCAGGCACCCTTGCTTACAGGTTTCCTCAGGCTTGGGAGCTACAGTGATTAAGTTCACTTATGAGGCATCCTTGGTTTCATTTCTCAAAATATATAGTCATAATGATAATGTGAAGATTGCAGCTGATCTTCATGTAAAGAACAGGGCCAAATGCCCCATAGAAACATGCGCCTTACAATGCACCATAAGAATGAAATTCTATGTAAATCAGCCCAGAGTGTGTGACCCTGCAGTGTCACATTGACACAATTTGTTCAATATGGAAAGCCTTTGCTGGGGAGTCTAAAGAGTTATTTCATTTCATACGGTGTAGCATTGACAAAAAAAAACCAGGGTTTTTTCTCCCCAGAGATTTATCAGGAATAGTATTTGACATTAGAAAAAAAAAATGAGAATGTTGTGGAGTTCAAGGGCTGACCTACTTATTGAGCTCTAATAGACTTCCGTACATGAGAGATAAAATCTTGGCTGCACACATATGTTGGGGTTGAGCGGTCTAGTGCATCAAACTTTAGTTCTAGTGTGTTCAAAGTGTGGTTCCGGGACATTGCACTGGTGTCCTTGAACAAGACACTTATAGGTAGGGCCAGAGATTGGTCAAAATGTAAGGCTGATTTATTGGGAAAATTATAAAGAAAGATACAATAAAAGTCATTATGTGAAAGTTTCAGCTGAATACAGTGTCTACTTGAAGAGAGAAAAAAATCACAAAAAGCTATCACTGTATTTTTCACAAGAATATCAAATTTATCCACGTTTGGCAAGGTGACAGCGGGTACCAACCACATTTCTGGCAGCAGCATTCGCGAATGGACACCAACCCTCAGAAATCTGAGAAACGATTCATGCATGAATTGATTTTGAGACTCAAATGTTTTTTGGGTGAAAATTATCCAAGCCATATTACTTCAAAGGGAATCCTTTCTCAAAATATTTAACACTATCAACAGCTGCAGTGCTTCTCACCAGGTGATTATTGTCATTAGTATTTACCAGTCTATGACCCTACATTTAACCATTATTGCTTTATCTCAGATGGTGAGTAAAGCTGTAGGTCCCATATGTTGTTTACTGCACATAAAATGACCCAGTACACTTATCATTAAAGAGAACATGTTTGACCAGAGCCCAATTTGAAAGAGCTGCTTAAGCAGAAAATATTGCTTAAACAATTGTCTACTTAAGAGCAGGATACCAGTCACAAACTGTACACATGACATGGTAGTTTGGCCGGTAACCTTATTCTGGTAAGAGTAATTTTGTTAGGCCTAGCTTCTATTTGTGCTTAAAGCAGTTCTATGAAATTGGGCCCAGGTGTTTTCTGGCGTGTTTGGCCATAGAATTGCTGTAGAGACCACGGCCTCTGTGTAATTCCAGGCCCGTCTATGTTTTTACAGGGGAAAAATCCTGATCAGTTAATCAATTTTGTTTTATACCTGCTTTTCTTACCTTCAGCAAAAAGAGGCAGAAGAAGCCATGAAGAAACAGCAAGAAGACGCCAAATGGAAAGACATCCCAGAATGGAAGAAGAAGATGATCCAAGAGAAGGAGCGTAAGAAGGCAGAGGAAGCAGAGGCGGCTGTAGACCATGAGAAGGAAGAGCGAGAAGCCAAGATTAAGGCTATGCCGACGTGGAAGCGAAATCTTGTCAAGAAGAAACCCGAAACGGATGAAACTAATAATAATGGGATGTAAGATAGTATCGCCACAGACCGTTATCGTACTGCCAACATCTCTAACATATTCCCTTTGTATATATTAACCAGGGTTTCCATAGGCATGGGAAAAACCCAGGAATCTATTGTGGAAGTTCATGGAAACTATCTGGAATTTTGTTACTTTAGAAGGAGTCACGGCAGTCTGTAACAACGAGGCTAGATAGCCCAGTTGTTAGAGCGCTAGCCTGTTAATCCGGAGGTCGCAGGTTCAAGTCCCGCTCTAGTCAAGTTTCCTTTGCTCAACCCTCCCAAAAATTAAAACTTACCCAGTCAGTTTCCTTTAATTACAATAATAATAATTCGAGAATTTCATATAGCGCTTAATGCAGGAAAATGAAATGAAATGAAATATAAAAAGCAATTGTTGCAAAAATGTAGATTCAAACAAGCAAGTCTTCAAAAGTCCTTTGAAAATCAGAACATAGTCTGCTTGAAAAATTATGAACTGGTAAATCATTCCATAATGAAGGTGCAATCAAGTTGAAGGCTCTTTGACCATAGAACTTTGTAGAAACAGTAGTTTGCGTCAGTAAGGATTGGCCAGCAGAACGAAGAGGACGAACAGGAATATAGTTATGCCGAAGTTGAGATAGTCAGGAGGTAGTCAACGAAGTCCGGGTGTATGTCGATAATTATACGGTAATGCTTAGTACCTAAAAGGGTCAGAGCCAAACCCATCTTTTTTAGAGAGACTGATATAATAATAATGCAAATAGAGTCACTATTTTAAGTTGCTAGTTTTTGACACAGATATGAATTAAATATGTTTTTAGTGTATTGCAAATCTTGTGACCAATCTTGACCATTCTATGTAAATGATTACCTCATCAAAAAATCAAAATGAGTCAGTGACTTTAATTAAATTCAGATTTCACTGAACAATTTTTTTTTTGATCTGAACGAAATATTTTTGTTATTAGGATAACTTGAGGTTTAACTATAAATTTAAATTCAGGTGTAATTATTTCACAAGAAACCAACTTGAACTACTATTTGGTTCCAAATCTGAACACTTAGAATGGTAGTTCTGAAAAATGCAAACTGTATCATATTTTTCATACACTGACATACAAACATGTCATGTAGCCTTTGAGAAAGGTTCTACTGGGGTCCACATTTAATGCCAGGAACAATGTTTGCAAATTTCATTTTATATATGACTTTTTATAAAAAGAGAAAATGAACCATAATTGAATTATTTGGATCTTGATTCCTGATTTCACTGAAATTATAATTTTACAGGGTTTTTTTAACCGATAGTTTTCTATGGATTACTGTATTGTTAAGGCAATAATAGGTCCACTTTTTCCACTGCTGACAAGTCATTCCACAAACTGTTTCTTTCAATTTGAGACAACGAGAATTAAAGCTTAGTTATTTAGAGAAGCATCAAGATGTCACAGAGGTCAAACAGGTAACATGGGCACCATGGGTGCATTTTCGCAGTTGTAACCAAAAAACTGTTTCTGTCATTGGCGAGTGATTAACCAGTGGCAAACAGAAACAGTTATTGGTTACGACAGCCAAAACGCACCCCAGTTTGTTTAGCATAGGATACTGGTTACCGACCAAATTCTTGACAAAATAAGTTTTTAATGTAACCATTTTGCTGGCTTCTTTTGTTTTTCCTAGGAAGTAAAAATGTTTGAGTAAAAACATTTTTGGTAGTTGGTCGGGAAAACTAAAAAGATCCTTTTTATGTTTAAAATAATTGTTCTATTCTGTGAAAATGTTATTCGATAAAATTTGCAATAAAAGGGGTATTGACAGTGTGACTAATAAATATTTAGGAACAATGGGAGGTTTTTTGAGACACTAGGTGGCAGCAGGCACATCAAGTAAATCATTGTCCTCAAATATGTGCGCATGCACAGAACGTCATAAAAAAGAAAGAAAAAGTAACCGTACCTGGTTAGTCTACTGCCACCTGAATTCCAAAGTCTCCCATTGCTTGCACATAAATTTGGAAGTTTCAGAACCATGGGTCCTAATTTGTTATTTTCACTTATGCTGTCATGAAACACAGTCCTTTGTTCTTTCATAATTTCTTAAAACTACTGCAATTTTGGGATGAAGACTTTTTTTTTCTTTGGTAGAAATAATCAACAATTTTGTAATCTTTACCAATAGTGATTCATATCCTTGCAAAATAAAAACTGCTGTTTTTTTATAACTGATTATGTAAATCTATTTATAATATATGACTCAAACATTTGTATAATTATACAGTTGAGTGTTAAGTTAAGATTATGCAAATGTATGCAAACTGGATTTCTTATTCAAGGAAGTTGGACTGACAAATGAAAGAAAGCTTTTTTCTTCTTTCAACGATATTTTAAGAAACGTTTATGTAGGAATATTACAAAGTAAAATCAATAACCTAAACAACTTAATATAACTAATAATGGTTTCACATACAATGAGATTAGGGGCATGGTTATTAACAACTGAACTATTCTCTTTTCTTCAACATTTTTTTGTAAATATTTATGTTTAAATGATAAATAATATGACGAAAGCAGTCGTACTTAAGAAATAACGGTCAACCTTTATTGCTGTTCTTAATAGGTATGCATGTGTATGTGAAGTGTACAAAATTAACTAATGTGAGAAATAGGTGTAAATAAACACAAAATACTTGTCCATACTGACATATTTATGATATACTTATGAGAGATCCAACTGGTCAGGTTATTACATTAATCATAATCATGATTTTGATTTGCTCTTGTAGGTTAGCTTTGAATTATTTTGTTGTTTTTGTTTTGGAACATGATTTTTGTGTTAGTGCATACCTGCTCTAATGGCCGTGTTACATGAGGCAATTTCCAGGCAACCAGTTACAGGCAATATCCGAAAAAGAAAAACACTCGCGTTTTAACTTTGTAGGTGATAAAAGTTTTCCTTTTTGCATGCAGTCGGCTGCCTCCATGTTGCCTGTAAACATCCCTGTGTGACAAGCTGAAGTTACAGTGTGAGGAATAGTGACTTAAGCCCGGTTCATACTTCCTGCGAATGCCATTGCGATGCAAATTTTGACGTCACAAATTCGCAATGAACGATTCAGAAGATTTGAAATGTGCTCAACTCCTGTGAAACATTCACAGCGAAAATAGAGCTGTGATGTGAAAATTCAATTTGCATTCGCAGGATATATGAACAGGGCTTCACTGAGTACAAGCAAACGGAAGGTTTCAAAGAAATTGGATGTACACTGTAGTTTGTGCTGATTTTTCTTTACTCGTAGGTTTTAAGTCTTTTAGAAACAATACTGCAACAAAATGTGTGATACATTTGAACCAATTGGTCCCAACTACATGTCTGTTTTTGCTTTTAAGGAACTTTTTGTGCTTGCTAAATCAGAAAAAATGATAAGCATAAGTGTATTTCATAAATGATAAAAAAAATTGCCAGTGCATGAGCATGTTACAATGGATTTACATTGCTGTGCACTCACCTGCTTACTCAATGACTAGTCAGATTCTTATAAATTGGTCTTTCATTCATATAAGACGCCCTCTTGAGGCAATACACTGCCATTCTGAGCACAGAGTTACACCATTACGGGCAACAAAATCACACAATAACAAATACAAACAAAACTTTATTGCAACTAAAACACAGCCCATCAGCAATTTTGCTCCTAAAGCTCTTTTGTGGGTTTTTCTTCCTTATAATATATTGATAAGTATTTAAATTTAGTCCAAAAAAGGCTGTACGAAGCTTATAGTTTATAACATTAAGAAATGCAACTGGTTTTGCAAAGTCTATCGCCGAATCTGTCCATATTTATGCACTAACTGTAACGTTTCCAAAGCAGGCTGGACTTGCTTCATAACGATTTTATTTGTATAAGTTGCGCTTTGATTGTATTACTTTCTATATTATGTTAATTAACACAAATTTGGTGAAAGGAGTGATTTTGATCATAATTCAGGGCGAGTCGTTAAAATACTGAAACAAGGATGAAGTTTTTGAAAAATGTCAGCTTAATATTTTTTGGATCTTGACACCCTTGGCCAAGGACGAATTTTATCAGAATTAAGCTTTTGATTTTTATGTTTTGTTTGTTTTGACTTTGTATTCAGAGAAATGTCTGCTACATATAGCTATCGAGTGATGCAAAAAGCTGTAGATAAAAAACATAAACTGGGTTTTAAAACAACAGGGTGTAAACACTGAAAAGTTTGCGCAATTGGCTCAAATTTTGTTAAGGATATTATGATCATGAAATATTTTCAAACAGTTATGATTACCTGTTTTCGATAATTCCTTTTGTTGGCAATACTAACATTACTTGTTAATGTAATATTTTTTAACATGAAATGCTCACATACTGATAATAAACCATGTTTGGAAAAAAAACCTGCTGATGTAACTTTTTATCTATCATGTAAGTGGATCTATCATGTAAGTAGAATGGATGGGCTAAGAGGAGAGGCATCAAGATGTTTACACTAACATTTACGTTGACATGCATCTTCTTTATGGCATGTATGGTCCACTCAAGCCAGTCTCAATATTATGGCATTTCATTCTTTCACTGTTGTTGGGGATCTGAAAATGGTTGTGTACATCAATCTTTTAGCACAGTTGGCCCACCAATTCGAGAAAGCTCCATTCAAGATTGTGCATCCTTTTCACCAGTGGGTGTGCTTACATTGAATTACTTGGGCCATTAAACTTAGTGGATGAGCAGTTAATATGCCTGGGGCAGTCAGCAGCTCTACTGGTTTGTGCATGATCCAACTAAGTTTGGAAAAGGATTTGCATGGAGATAACAGGTGTTAGTTGCCAGAGGAAAAGGATGTTTTATTCTAGCCCCTTTCTTTAAATGGAACTTTCCCGTAATGACAACCTAAGCCCAATTTCCTGTTGCTGCTTCTACTGTTGCACAAAGTTCCACTCTGATAATGGTGTTTTTCACATGTTGGTAAGGAATTTGTGCAAGTGCGCACTCATACTTTATGTGCGTAAGTTGTCCAAAAAAACACAAGCAGAGAAATCGTAAGCACAAAATATTGTGGTAAGCAGCTAGTTTTTCCCACTTTTTTCCACTAAAACAAATCAAAGACCCTATGTATGGAAGACTAAAGCAGCCTTTGATAAAGGGCCCAATTTCATAGAGCTGCTTAAATGCAGCAAATGTTGCTTACAGACTTTCTACTAAGCAAAAATACGCAGGAAACCAGTCACAGATGTTTAAATATCATGCTATTTTGGCTGGTTACCTTCTTCTGATAAGCCTAATTTTGTTGTGCTTAGCTACTTTTTGTGCTTAGATCTGAGGACCCAGGTCAGGAGAAGGTAAATGGTCCACCCTGCTACATGTGTGCCACATTCTCCTGTCATGTTTTCATCTCCTTGAATGCTTGAGGCATGGGTGGCGATGTGGCTGCCTCTAGTGCTGTGAGCTCTTCCTGCGTCTGGGGGAAACATGTAAATAGCTGAGATCAATTAATTTGTTCTGAGGTTAGCAATAAATTGAGACATTCAAGGAGAGAAAAAGGGAAGGTATTAATAATAATAATAATAATAATAATAATAATAATAATAATAATAGTAATAATAATAATAATAATAATAATAATAATAATAATAGCTTTATATATAGCGCTTGAATCTGTCACTCAGTGATGCTCAAGGCGCTCCAACATTCATTATTTTCCAGCAAGGAATGTGGAGCTACGTTTTTGAAGTATGAGACCTACTCCTTTACATAGCACCATGTAATGGTTTACAAGGTGCTGTGGTGCAATATGCAGCTGATCAAACCAGGAACACTGGGGCGAATCCCTTCTCTTTACCTTTACGATAAGTGCACTAGGTTCTTGTACGTGCATTACACAACACATGAGACCTACAGCTTCAAGTCGCATCCGAAGGACGAAGCAATAATGGTTAAGTGTCTTGCTTAAGAACACAAGTGTCACGACCGGGACTCGAACCCACACTCTGCTGATCAGAAGCACCAGAGCTTGAGTCCGGTCCTCTTATCCCCTCAGCCATGACACCAAACTGTCGACAAATCTCATAATTAGGGGAAAAGAGACCAGGGCTCGATTTCACCAAGCTTTACGATTCATCTTATGAGTTGTCATTATCATCATGGTGATTTGTTGGCCTATTGTGACATCACACAATGCTTAGCAATTAAGATTGATTTCTATTTTAAGATCAATCTCTGCCTTTTGTGAAAACAAGCCCTGCATTACTGTTGATAAACCCCATGGAAATAGAACACAGCAAATGATGGGGCATGTTTTTGCGACCCTTCCCAGAAGCAAGTTTCTGACAGAAAAATTCACTGACTGGAACAATTTCTGAGAGCTCTGCAACTGGAAACAGTTTGTGATGTAGGTATATCTCTTGAAAATCAATGCTTTCAAAATATATTGCCTTCATTTTATTTTCAAGTAATGGAACTTACATAGTTTGTTTACTCTATTGGATTGGTATACTTCAAGGTTTTTAATTTCTAAAAGAATTTTGTTTACATTTTTCATTAGTTTGTAAAATCCACCATCTTGAAAACATAGAGGAAGTAGCCAAGCCTGAGTGAGCCAACAACTGGGTTAAGGTTTTGTGGGAACAGCTGCGTCACAGTGGCTGAACCCACCCTGGGTAGATGCTTAACCAAGGACTGTGAGCAATGACATGAGCTTCCATGGTACTGCTTGCCACAGAATTCTACACTTGCGGAGCACTTTAAAGTGTGTGATTCTTTGGGGCGTAAGCGCAAAACTTCACGGAAAGCCACTGCTGTACACGCCCTCTGTGTCAGCTGTTGACAAAGAGTATCAATATCATGCGACATGAAGCAAGCTCAGTTGGCTGACTAGAGACGACTAGACTTGACCCTTAATCTAGACGTCAGCTGAATGTTGCATAGTTTGACTAACTAGTCCAATTGGATCAACCTAGCCCCGCAACACTGTTACTCTAGTCAGTTTTGCAAGTTACATCACAAATAATAATGGGTAGGCGTGTAAGTTTTGTTCAAGATGACAATAATTTATCTTTCGCAGTGAAATAATTAGTTCATAGGGCCCCTAAATGCACTAAAGTAGATAAAACAATACAAAATAACGTGTCAACAATTTGCTTCGTTATTTGTTAATGTTAATCTTATCGTCTGCTCCACAAAATACATTGACGAACAAATATTTTTACGAGTCGATCGACTAGACACGTTCGAGTGAAAAACATAATGAAAGTTCAGCACTCGAACTTGCTCAAGCATGAATTGCAAAATTAACCAGATCTACCAATGGGAAATTTGAAATTTTGCTAGCCGCAAAATGTTTGTCTTGTTCATCTGGATTGCCTGCCCAGTCATTTAAACCCTCAGATGCCAAGGTTTGTCTTATGATGTGGTAGTCCTGGCAACAGTGATGCAACAATTATCTTACCAGGCATATGGAAGCTCTCTTCTTTGTATTCTTAATAAACCTGAGGAGAATTCTGTAGCTGCTGTGGTGACGTAGAAGTTTGGTCTCAAACGCTTTCATGCACAACCTATCAAATGAAGATATCAGTCTGTCAGTGCAAAAAACATTGCAGCCCTTTTCTGTACCTCATGAGGTACTGAGATCCTTGTCATTTGGTTGGTGGAACACGTGTCACATGACATCCATTATTTTGCCATGTATTTACTGCCGTGATGCTCCACAATTTAATATTGGAGTCCAATATGGATAAGAGTTTCGGAAATAATTATTCCCCGCCCGTTTGTTTAAACAAGGCAAGGTCGTGTTGCTGCTGACAAGGTTGGCGCCTACATGAAGTCATCCACATTGTTTAGAAGGTTTAGAATTTTTAGAGTGAGGGGTGGACGAGTTTCTGTGTCTATATCGTGAAAAAATTTCAAATGATAAGGATCTATGTGTGAGTTATATGAAACAAATGTTAAATGCATTTATTGAATGCGTTCGTGCATTGTCATATAATCACAAGGTGAAATCTGGCTTTCCGTTTCACTCGACCTCGCATCATGAAATGGAATAGTCCAGATTTCACCTGGAGATGATATTCTACCACTCATGTGCATCCAACATTTATTAAGTACCTTGCCAAAGAGAGTCTCTGCGCACCAACATTGCCATCTCAACACTATTGAGTTAGAAGCAACATCTGGGATAGTTTTGGTGGGACAGACATTTCTGTATTTTCAAACACGATTGTGAAAGGCTAATGTTGTTTTTTTTGATGCAAGGTTTTTTGCATTATGTGTTCGAGAAAGATTTTAGTGTAACATGACAGCATGGTGTTGCACCGCCAACATTTATCACATCGATGTTTTTAATGACCTTAAATCACTTGCATTCAAAGTCTAATTGACAGTTGTCAGTCTAAAACAATGTCAGTTCAAGTGACAAATGTCATTGTCATGAAGAGACAGTCAGAGTGACAGATTTCACTGTCATAAAGAAACACGGTCAAAGTGACAGATTGTCATAGATAAACGCTGTCCAGGCAACAAATGTCATAGTCTAAAACAGTCTTTGTCCAAGTGACAAATGTCATTGTAATAAAACAGTCAAAGTGACAGATGTCACTGTCATAAAGAAACACAGTCAAAGTGAAAGGATGCCACTGTTTTAAATAAACCATAGAAATAGAAGATGGAGAATTCCAAGCTCAATTGATGTCTGTGTCTGCTGTGGACATCGCCCTCACTGAGGTCAATGGAGACCTTTGATTGGCTGAAAGTTGTGCGCCTACACGCGTGCACATTTCCATTGTTTGACCTGAGCAATGGCAGCCAATGCAAGGGGTCTGTTATAAACATGTGACACACCTGAATTAGAAAGTAACCACATTAGCCAAGGGCTGAGCTGTAATTACCCAAGCAGCTAGAATGGCAGTGTGTATTAACTTTCCTCAAAGCAGATTGTCACAAACACACACAGCATTCTCCGAATTCTATTCCGTTGAAGTAAACACAGTGCAAGTAACAAAAGCCATTGTAGTCAAGACACACAGTCCGAAAAATAGTTCCAGAGTAATTTCTGGATCTGATTGTCTTAAAGTTATTATACAGGATTGGTAAGGATAAAAAAACATCATTGTTTAATTTCAGTCTGAAAGCTTACTGATTATGAAGTTCGTACTAGAACAAATTTTTCTGTAACACATATTTCCCTCTGAAACGATTATTCATGCTCGAGAAAGCTGTACCTGAAAACAGTTTTTACAACCAAAATTAAGGACGATGTGTTTACATGCTGAAAAGTGTGCACGGTTTTTCACTGACTGCCACAACGGATTAAGCCCAAATTTTCACAGGTTATTGTTATTTCATGCATATGGTTGATCACACAAAACATGAACACTGTCTGTGACTATTTTGTCAGCTCTACCAATCCTGTATAGCACATTTAACGAAACACTTGCAAGCTCACCACTTTATTTGGTGCTTCTTGAGAGGGCATTCCATGTAAGGAAGTTGATCTATCAGCCTGAAGAGTATATCTGGAAAGATGGTGAATTATATTCTCAACAAACAACAAATGTAATAATTTTGTTTTTACCCTTACACCGCTGTGTATTAAGCCCTGTATACTTATTGGGTTTAATCACTCGGTTACATATTCATTTCAGTCAACAGTGACAGATACACCTGAGCACACATTATTTATTTACATTTCTTTTCACTTTGATGCCCAGGCGCAGACTGCCTCACAACGCTACATTTTCACGCAAATTGGCCAAAGATCACGCAGCGTTCATGGGCTGATTCATTCAACATCACATACACAGTGTGACTATTCTACCGATAGAGGGCGTTCTCTGGAAGCCACGATCGTTCGATGGTTCGTGTATTAGTATGCATGGTGCGGATAGCAGGGAATCGCGATAGTCAAGTGATAAGGAACAAAAAACGTCTTGAACCAAGCCTAGACCAGCCCCGCTGCTCATTGCAGTATCTGCTGGTTGTTCAGTGTGAAATATTATTCCAATCATTATCATTACTTTTACCAATTCACGTCGGATGATGTGTTTTTCCTGCAAATTATATGGGACAGACTTCTGGCAGGTGTTTTTTAATGCCCAAAACAACTTCGGATTTTCCTCATTGTTTTTCTGACAGCCAGACGGCAGAAATTTCTATCCACCTGGACTTTCCATTCACCTACCATGATACGTTTTATTTCACCCATACAAAGAGCGACAACAGGCTCTGGAAAACATGCCTTGTAAAATCCCTTTCCGGGGGCTATTGTGTATAACCATCGATTCCAGACCTTTGTCCTGTTGTACAAATGTGGCATACAACCTTTGTTGTCTTTCATTTGTCAAGTCAGGGTTTCATGGTGGCAACGAAATTTTCACAGGGAAAATAATCACTCAAGGAGCTCCCAAAAAGTTCAAAAAAATAATACCGTGGGTGGGCACAGAAATTTAACAAGAAGTGGTTAAGATTCTTCCATGTTTTTGAGAAGATTAAAATGTTCAGCCCCTAGAGTCTTACCCATGAGCTTACTGGCAGCTTTGTCTGCCTCCTTGAACTGCAGCACCTTCAACTGACTATGTAACCGAAATGCAGAGATCAGGAACAACTCGTAACAATTCCTCTTGATGGTCTCGGGGAAGTTGATCTTTAGAAAAAAAGCAAAATCATCAGGATATAGAATTCATTTTACTATAGTAAAGACCGATCCATACGCGCAAGTGCTGTGCGCTGCCATTGTTGTAACCACGTTAATAGTTGATAGTTGAAGACAAGAATATTGACAGATAACTATAATAAAAATAATAATACGGAGCATTTCTATAGCGCTATTTGAAGAACAGAGCGCTTCACAGAAACAAAAACATAAACAAACGAATTAGGATTGGTTGCGGAACAAGAATATCTTCAGGATACATTTCAATATAGGAATTGAGATCGCTTCTCTCAGACCGGCAAGAAGTTCATTCCACAGACGCAGGGGAGCCATGGTGAATGAGCTATCCCCAGCCTTCCTTCTAGTTCTAGGAACAGAAAGCCGGGTCTGACCGGCTGATGAGCAGAGTCGGTGCCTGTATGCATCAGGAGTATTATAGTTGTGGAAATGTACAACTTAAACTATATATGATGGAGACTGAGTGTGAAGGATTTTGTAGACATGAGTGACAATTTTGAAGGATATACATTCTTTAACTTTGAGCCAATGCAGCTCTGTGAGCAGGCCGGCAGAAGGCTAGTCACGGCCGCACGCAAATACTAGCCGACATACATTTTTTGGTGACAAACATTTACACAAAAATGACGCAAGGAAAATATTTAAAAATTTTGACTTTTTACCTCTGGATCAAGGAAGAATTTATTGCACTTTGACTTCAGACATCTGAAAATAAAATAAAAAATCCCAGAAATTTCGGAAAATGAGTGCATGCCTGAGGTAACACCATGTAAATAATATCTATAATTATTTATGATGTTTTGAAAAGAAACATGAATAGTTTAACAACTCAAAGTTGTGATCAGGCGCAATTTCATGGCACTGTCTACTGAAGAATTCTGCACTTATGTTGGATAGAATCACTCGCTTTACAGGGTACAGTAAGCACAGAATTCACCCTGCAAAGCGAGTGATACTATCGACTGTAAGCGGACAAGAAAGTAGTGAGTCTATTGGATGCAAGTGCAGAAATCACCCTGCAAAGCTCGGCCAGAAGCACAGAGGCTTCCTCTGCTACATACAGGGTATAGTACAGCTGAATCAGTAGTTTTCATGAAGCAAATCTGCGCTGCACACTCAGGATTGTAATGTGCTTCAATTTGCAGCATAAACCAAGAGAAATTTCCTCCTTTTAGCAAAATGAGAGATTTGTGAAAAGCCCTGAATGGCGCAAGTGCAGAGACTCAGGATCCTGAATTATGTGGACATATTTCACTTTCAGGTTGTCATTTTGCAATGTTGTGAGCACTCTGATACATACTGCAGTATTTTGGACTTGACTTTAGGGATGACATCCTTATCTGTGAAGTTCACCACCATGGTATGGCTGATACCTACAGAAAAATAAACAAAATATAAAATAAAATAAAAATAACACAAGACAATCCCTCCAAAGAAAAGAAAAAAACCATACCAAATAAAACACCTACACTAACATCACTTCTTAAAGTGCTCGAAAACCCCCCTGATGTTTTGGACAAAACATTACTGATTCTGGTAACTGATTGATTGATTGATTGATTGATTAATTGATTGATTGATTGATTGATTGATCATTTTAGTAGTTGATTAATTGGATAATTGATTGAGTGATTGATTAATTATTTGAGTAATTGATTGATTGAATGGTTGATTAATTAATTAATTTATTAAGTAATTGATAAACTGATTAATTGATTGGTCGGTTGAATGACTAATTGATCCATTAATTGATTAATTGATGGATGGATGAATGGATTGATTGATTAACTAATTTATCAATCTATTGAGTTGATTAACAATAAACTATTTGATGATTGATTGGGTCAACTGCTTACATTGGTTGATTCACCATTACTCCCTCGAGTTATTTACAAGTATCCTTCCCCGATCTAACAAAATCCAACAGCATATGATAACTTATAACCCAAACTGTTGGACTCTGATAATGGTGGTATGCCTGATCCCATGTAAAGCATAATCAGTTTACTAGTGCAGTCTTCAGTCCACTAATCAATTCAAACAAAAGACACAGTTGGGTTTTGATCAGGTAAATGAATGATCACTTACTGACATCCTTGTATCTTGTGTAGTCATTACACACTTCAAGAGTCTCAGTGTTAATCAGAAGTCCACACCAAGGAAACAGTTCTGAACAAAGAAAGAAAACAACAAATGTGAAATTCTGCATTTCGACCTCTGTTTGTTTCAAATGATACATTATAACAATAACAACAACAGACACAATTATTACACTTTTAATAATGACACTTTAAACCCTTACATCACTACCACTACCCCTGTTCCTTGAACCAAAGCATTCCTGAAACCATCTCAAGTACATTTGTCTGAAGCAAGGACAAACAAAGGCATGCAAATGGGAGCACAGGTGGCAAATGATTTACATCAACAACCTCTAACCCTCGCAGGTACCTCCTGGGTGAAGAGAAGCAATTATGGCTATGTGCCTTGCTCAAGGACACAGGTGTCATGACCGGGGCCTACTTTCATAGAGCTGCTTATGCACAAAATGTAGCTAAGCACAAACAAAAACACAACCAATGCTTATTGGAACAAGGTTACCAGCCAAAAATACCATGTCACATGTACCATCTGTGACTGGTATTCTGCTTATTTTTGCTTAGCAGAAAATAGTAAAGCAATATTTGTTTATATTGTGAGCAGCTCTATGAAATTGGGCCAAGGAAACAAACCCAAGCTCCGATGAACCAATTCTGTAATATTCCCTGAAACTTGAAGCATGAAGTAAATCCGGCTTGATTCTTGCTTACCAGATGGTTCCAATCTCTGCACTTCTTTCCCGTCATGAACAAAAGGAAAGTTGGTCAGAGTCTTCATCGGGTTGGTATGGCAACCATAACTCGGCAGGCCTTGAAAAAGGTAATAAAAAGGTTTAATCACAGACATTATCGGTGCGGATCCATGAGGCGTATAGACCTCAGGCTGCTGCATCCATGTCGCGGACCGCATAAGTGCTTTCAAAACACATAAGAAAAGAACACAAGGTTAACATTTATCATAAATATTGGACAGATTCGAACGGGAACTTTCTTATCATTTCTGGAAAGTGAAAACTATAAGGGGCCTAGCCAAGTCCTCTACTGAATGCATGTACAAAGCTTACGTTCATAATAAATATTTCTGTAGTTTGAGGTGAAAAGGAAGATTTCATTTTGAAAAATAAACAAAACTTCAAAAAATGTGTGTCAGCCTACAACTACATTGCGCAGAAGATAACCCTTTGTGGGGATTGGCTCAATATAGATAGTTTCCAATAGATGCCATCTTTACGGGCAAATTGCATTTTGGCTTGCAGGCGTGTCAAGCGCTCAAATTATTAACGCAGCCGCGCTGTTCACTAAACAATCCTGAAACGAGTTTTGTGAAAAGTGTGCGTGCTGCATGCCGACGTTCTCACGCGAAACGCATGACTGTGTGTTCCAAATTGCCCGTAAGGATGGCTGATTTACGTCATATTGCAACCTATCTATTGCATCTTGCGCCCCGTGCCAGCTAATTGTAACAGTTACACGCAACTCAAATACGAAACTGGTGACTACCACAAAGACTGCACCGGTTGATGACATCATGTGCACATGGTTAGCTATTATAGACCTTATCGCGCTGCAGACCTATAATAAGCACGCATAGTGGTCAAAGTTTCAAGCTGAGCCTCTTTGGCTGTTATATCCAGAATTTCCTGTGTACAAGACGCGGATAATCTGACTTTCCAAGTAAAAACAAATCACTGCGTCTTATCTACCAGTGCGCCTTATCTGGTATGACTTGAGTTTATTGTGATGGTCACTGTGTGAAGTCTTAAATTTGTACTGTAAAATAAACCTTTCTTTCAATCAGAGTAATCCTACCTGTTATCACTTTATTGAAATCAAACCTGCACCATACGCCCATTGTGTCATTTTAACTCATTCAAGCAGAGATTCTAGTCATTTCATTAACCGAACACGCATCACATGTCATCCATTATTTTGCCATGTAGTGCCACTGCCCTTCGAAAGGGGACCACTGAACCAAGATGAAAAGCATAACAAAATTGTTACGTACCATTGAGAAGCACGGTCAGAAACCTCTGGGCATTCTCAAGATGAGGAGTCACAAAGAAGAAATCATCCAGGAGACGCATCAAGAGCTAATCAAAGAAATCCAATCCAATCGAATCCAATCCAATCCAATCCAATCCAATCCAATCCAATCCAATCCAATCGAATCCAATCCATCAAATCAAAAGTCAATGAAAAAACTTCTTCATTGTTTTTTTTTGGTTCAATTTAACATTCTTGACTTTTAGATTGTTTTTGAACAGTTCTTTTCTTCTAAATTTTTATTTTTATTTTATAAATTTTTACAATTTCTTGTAATTTCCATTTAAAAATTCTGTTGTGCCTTTTTGCTTGTCACTAACTTGTTATTATATTTTTAAGCATAATATTATTTATACAGTGTCCTTCAAAAGAGTGTAATGTTAAAATAATTTATAACGGTATTTGTTTACAACAAAAATACTTCTCAAAGTTAACTTTATTAATTATTTAATGGGAAAGGGTGCCTGGGTTGGGGTGTGTGTGTGTGGGGGGGGGGGGGTGGGGGGAGTAAAAACAACAGTACTGATGGACTGACCTCATCTTTCGCATCATAGGGCAAGTATTTCGTTTCCATGGCAGCGTAGAAATAGTTACAGAGGAACGTTGAAATGATCGACCCTTGAGGGATGCCCTTCTTTTTCAAGAAATGCGATCCGGCAAACTGCATCAAAAAGAAAAAAACATTCAGTTCAACGGAAGACATTTCAGAGGCTAAAATGGAAGCAGACTTGATGGGTATTTACATTGTTCTGAGTGTGTATGTATTTGAAGTTATAAACAACAAGGACAACTAACTGGGTAAATTTTTGTTAAATCATTTGGGGTTGAACAAAGAAAAATTGACTAGAACCGGATTCGAACCAAGAACAATAGATTTACGTCGTCTGCTGCCAACCTGAGCCAAATTTCATTAAATAAAAACAGAGGATGATTTTACCTTAGGCAAACATTTTTTGTTTAGAGCAAATATTTTAAGACCAGCTGGAATGAAAAACAAATAATCTTTGCTGAAACTCATTTAAAATGTTTTCAATCAATAAGGAAATGGAGTTCACATGAGAGTAACCAGATTTTAACTGCAAAAATGACCAACTGTTTGAATACCCTTCTCTGGTGCTTTTCAGAAAGATTCTCGAAAAGCCTGTTACGTTATCACCCATTTGTAGGAGCTTCGTTCTGTACAGCCGCTTTATTGCAACAAGGAGAAAACAAAGCAACCGCCCACAAATCACGTCAAAGTATAGTCATTTTGATGCACGCCATCAATGGCACAAGTGTAGCTAGTTTTTCAAAACCTTGAGGTTCGGGCTTTACTTTTTGATCGATAATATCGCAAAATTCAGAGGAGTAAAAATATTACAATTAAATTACAATTAAATGATACGCAAACACTTTATATACAAGTTTAAATAGCATTCCCACTAAAAATTTCTCACTCAAGTAGTTGCTTAACAACCCATATCAGAATGTCACCCACCCTAAATCCCAACCCCCTCCATATACAACAGAGGGTATTTTTTTACTACAGAGAAATAGTTTGTTAATTTGATTCTGGATCTGTATGCTGACTTCCTCATGCTTGAAACCAAGAGGTGACACCATGCATCCTGCACCAAAAAGGAAGTATACCGAGCATGATAGCGGCTCGATTACACCATTACTTCCTTGAAACAACACCACAAGCTATCTGATTATTGATAACATGAACTGAATACTTCAAACTGATTGGTTGGATCCATTTTCCAGTTTATGTTCTGCTTGACATTTTATGAAAGTGTTCACTTTATTCCTGCCGATCATCGGGAAGTATGAGATAATCGGGAAATATGAGATTTAACTACTTATTCAAGGTTTCCCCTTAATTTTGTCAGTGACATGCCCGTGGTACCAGTTAACTTGTCTGATCACTAGTCCTTCATTTACTTTTCCATATTTCACATTGAGTAATGATGCTTTACAACTCTGAACTAGACAGCCGGACCACTCGCAGAGAATTGAGACAGTTCCTCCGGTTTGTTAACTAGCACTTGGCCAGTGAACCACTGCTAAGAGAGAACACTGTTGTTCCGTTTTCTTGCATGAAAATATATATTTCTGCTACATAGGTGTGATATGTAAGTATTTAGTTTAGGTATTTAGTCTAAGTATTTAGTCTTTTTGTTCGAAAGAAATATTAATTTGTTACATTTCTGCTTGAGAAGTGTCAGATTAAAGTGCTTGTTCTGTTTTTGGTAGAATATTTTGATTTATTTCATCTCTACTGAAGAAGTGCAAGATGGAAGTAGCTATGTTTATGGGTTTTTATTCTACCCCCCAAAAAACTGTTTGCTAAAATTGTGCCGGAAAAAAAAAAGGCGAGATTCATGTGTATATTCTGTTTGTTGAGAGTTCACAACTAGTTATTTTAAGATTTACAACCGTAACTTTTGATCGTTTTTCACAATTTCCGCCGCTTTTTGGTTAATGAATCCTCATTTGTTTGAATTTTCATTTAGATTAGTGATTTGAAGTTTCAATTCAAAATGGGGGACGAAGGTACAGAGATGTACGTGGGTCAGGAGGTCAACAAAGGTAAGGGGTCATTGTCACCTACATCAAAGAAATGGAGTTTGAAGATGGAGATTACTAGAGGGGTGGATCCGATGAAGAACTTGGTTGGATATTGCACCGAGATATCCGTCTTCTCTGATGGTGATGTCATTATTGCAGACAATGGTCGTAACGCACTGGTCACTTTAAATGCAGAGGGTCAGCTGCGTGAGGCAAAGTACCAACCTGACACTGGTGACCTCACGGGAGTCGCGGTCAACAAAGACAACCAGGTAATCATGCTGGAGGACCAAACAATCAAGATCTTCAGTCGGAGTTTTGAGTTTGTACGGGAGTTTTCAACTAGCATAAAAACAGCAGATGCTAACCAAACATGCGTTGCAGTTGATGATGTCAAAGGTCAGATAGCTGTTGGAGATGAGATCAATGGGGTCATCCACCTCTTTGACCCTGATGGCTCACATGTCAAAAGCATCACTGCTAAAATGATTGGCGACTACCTCACTGTCGGTAGCAAACAGAACTTTCTCTACACTGATTTCCACGCCATGAAACTACTATCCATTGATTACCATGGCAACACGTTATTCACCGTGGATACAAAGGATGAACACAATAAGCCCATCCAGCCGTGTGGGGTGTGCTGCGACAGCTATGGAGACATCTTCATCTCTGCACAGACCAGGAGCAAAATGGATAAAGGCGAGATTCACCGTTTTGACCCCGAGGGGAAGTACAAAGGTCGGGTCATCAGCGGCTTGAAAAACCCTTTTGGAATTGCTTTCACTTCTTCTGGAGACATCGTGGTGGCCGATGGTCTCTCAGTGAAAATATTTCACTACATTTGATAAGATCCTTGAAATATGGATATCAAATCTGAATTTGGTTTAAGGGGAAAATCTAATGTGATTTTGCTTTTGAAGAATCATACTGACTCCTTGGAAGTAACTATCCATGTGGGTGCCTTCTGACCACTCCTTCAGGTCATTCACACTTGCCCTCCACTAAAGGCCCACAAAACAGTCAGCCAAAAAAAGACACAATTAATATACTGTACTTGGAATTTTGTTTGACAAATTGTTTAGATTAAAGAGACATTTGAACCTTTTCTAAGCTCAGTAGGATAAAGATCATTCCAGTCAGGGATGTGATAGGCTGTTGAAAAACAATTCTGCACTGTGAGCGCAAAGTGGCAAGCTTGTGAGCCTAAAGCCTACTTATATACATTTATCTTTGGTTTTAAAAGCCCTACTCAGCAATCTGGGGGATTCTATTTGGTTTTATCCTCATGTTTTTTTAGAATTTTATGTATAAAAAAATACAACCCCCCCCCCAAAAAAAACCCCAATCAATTGTTATTATTATTTTATTATTATTGGTGTTTTTTTTTTTTTTGGGGGGGGGAGGTGGTAAAAAAATGGATATTGGGGAAAAAACAGAGAAATCTCATCCCTGTGAGCAACATTTAGAAACATTGTTAATTCTGTGAAAATGACAACATACCTTGACAATGTTCCATTCAACATGCTGCATGGTGGTGTTCAATAAGGCCTCTGCATTTGTACAGTAACTGGATACCTGCAGGATAAAAGGTCAAATATGGTTCACCAGAAATAGACTACAGAATGAAGACTGATTTGGGTGGATAATGATTGAACTTGAAAAATGAAGCTCTGCAGAATAAAACCCAATATGGTTCACAAGAGGACTACTACAGAATGAAGACTGGATTGGACAGTTATGATTGAGCCTGCAAATTTTGTAGTCTACAGAATAAAACCCCACATGGTTCAGCAGAAGAGCACTACAGAATAAAGACTGTGTTGGATGTCAATGATCAAACATGCAAGCCAAAGTCTACAGAATACAACCAATATGGTTTACCAGAGGAACACTACAGAATGAAGACTGGATTGGTCAATAATGATTGAATACCTGCAAAATGCAGCCCACAGAATAAAGCTCAGTACCGCTGTATGATGTTTTTTCTTAAAAAACACAAAATGGGAAAGAATTTACCAGGGATGTGATAGGCTGTTGAAAAAAACAACCCTGAACTGTGAACACAAGGCACAAAAGCTTACGAGCGCAAAAGCTTGCGAGCCCATGACCTACTTATATACACTTACAGGCCTTGAACTTTGCTCTCGAAGGAGCACTGCAGTTTTCCTCTGGTAAGGGCACTCTATGAGAAAAATGTAAATTTGTTTTGGATCTTTGCAAAGGGCACCACAGCAAAAGCACAGTAGGGCACCACGGCAATTGCTGTGGGTGCCGTGGGTTATTTCGAGGCCTGCATTTATCTTTTAAAAGAGTTTTAAAAGCCCTACTCTGCAATCTGGGGTGTTTTATATGGTTTTACCTTCATGTTTTTATGAATTTGATTTTAATTGAAAAAAAATAAATAAAAATTGGGTGGGGGTGTAAAAAAAAAAATGGATTTCCGGAAAAAAACGGAGAAATCACATCCCTGATTTACGCTTGCTAAAAAATCAAGGATATATTATATTATACCTTAAAAATAAAAACACCTTCAAGAATGCAAACATTTACCCGATTAACAAGGATGGTGTTCTTCAACCGCTCCTCTTTAGCCATCTGCAACACTAGTAAGTGGAAGGGCTCAACAAACTGCGTCATCAAGAAGGCGTTCCTGTGAAACCTCTTCCTCGGTTCTCCTCTACAGTTGGAGACGGTGGCATAGTTGTAAAAAACAAAACGGTATCTGTCATGCTATGGGACGGAGGACAATGGGGAGAACATTTGAGGACAGGGCATGATTTCGTAGACTGGTTTCAAAAGGAAATATTGCTTTGATATTTTGTTGCTGAGAAAAATATAACAAATAATACACAGTTCTTATATAGCACTTTATCACACCTGAGGGCGTCTCAAAGCGCTCAGTATTTTTTCTACAAGGTTTGCGGAGCTATGTTCGAAATATAAGACCATTTATTTCATAGCACCATGTAACGGTTTACAAGATGCTGTGGCGCAATATGCTGCCAATCAGACCAGGAACACCAGGGCAAACTTTTTCTCTTCGCGATAATTGTAATTGGGTTCTTTTATGTGCATTACACAACACAAAGGACTACGGCTGTACGTCCCATCCAAAGGACGAGGCAATAATGATTAAGCGTCTTGCTTATAAGGACACAAGTGTCAAGACCGGGACTTGAACCCAGACTCTGCTGATCAGAAACAGCATGAGTCTGGTGCACTTGACCCCTAATTGGCCATGGCACGCCATGCATGATCTAGCAGTCACTGAGTGACTTACCTCAGCTTGTAGTACATTAGCAATCACACCACGGAGGGCAGAATGAGGAATAGAATCAAAACATTCCATGATGTCCACCTTCACAAAGTACATCGGCCTGCTTCAGGGTTGAAAAAACAATAACAAACAAACAAACAAACAATTACATTTTACAGCCATTACTGACATGGTGTTACCACAAGCTTGTTTCAAGAGCTATTCACAGACCATAAACACAGTGCTTAAACAGTGAAGAGCTAATTTTCATAATGATTATTTGCCTCAGTTGCAAGCACTGGTAGAAAATTTACGTTGCGACCGCGATCTCTTTCCAAACTTGTAGAACCAGATTTCAATCTAAATTAATTTAAAATCTAAAAATTAATCTGTGTGAACTATTGCACAAGGCGTAGAGTTCCATCTCTGTAACCTGTAATCTGTGGTATTATATTTTTCAGTTTGTTTTGTATTTGAAGCCCAAAAAGTTGGGTTGTTTTATGAGGCTGCTTCGTATGGTTCAACTAATAAATGCGCAGTTCGTGATAAGTGCATGGTGTCATACAATCATTGACTTCAACTATCTGTTTCATATTGCTTTAAAAAGTTTTGGTAGCTTTGGTAGCCAATTGAATACTGACGGCTCATTCCCATTTTGAAATGTTTGGCCATGTGGTATTTTACTTTTGTAGTCAATTAACTATTTTTAGTTTTCAAAGGGTGTGCTCAACATTGGTGAGATCAAAAATATGAAAGTTCACAGAATTTGCACATAACTTAAAACACATGGTTGGCCTATACTTATACCACGTTTTATAAGATGGTCATGGTGGAAAACATCCCTTGAAATATTTTCACTTGAAATGCTTTAACTTTTTGATAAATCAGTAAAACAATTAGTTCTCGGGAGTCCAAAACCGGATGTTTAAAAACAGTGAAAACATTTTCTCGTGACTCTGATGACAGATTGAGCTTAAACTTTCACAGGTTTGTTATGTCATGTATATGTTGGGTGACATAAAGTGCAGATACTGGTCTTTGATGATAAACCAATCATGGCTGCATGCTTACATTGGAGCAATGTGGCCGAATGGTCGTGCCATATTCAAGTTCTGCATCCTAATCACAACCCAAAAATCCAGCGAAAACACTAGTCAATTGCACCGAATCTCATCAAATCCATCAAGTCTGCATTCAAATCTCGTGTGGGGGAGGGAGGGGCTTGGGGGCTAAGACTGCAGCATTACCTGCAGGACTGCTTCCTGGTCTCCGTGACAAACCGCTTCCACTTTGGATATGCATCGCTTACTCCGAAGAGCGATGAGCCGACTTGAGATGGAGTCTCGTGTTGAAACATTCTTAAGACGTTGTAAATGTTTTCCAACGGGTTGTACATTTTGCGACCCTGAAGTATAAAGGACACAATTAAATGTTGGTCAGGACCACTCCCCCTCAAAAAAAAAATCAAAAACAAAAAAATAAAAACCCCCAACCCCCTCCCCTAAAAAAAAAAAAAACCCAAAACAACAACAAAACAAAAAACTAAACAAAAACAAGTAGCCATGGAAACACAGTGAAAATGGTCTCTTACACTACAGGAAAATTCTAAACATTCTGATCGAAATATATCCCTCTTCATTCACGAAGATGTCCAAATACTAACATTTTGTTAGCGCCACCTTGAGGCCAAGCAAGTCTAGCACAGTTTGCCTCAACTTTTTCAGTCACTAGTCAGCAGAACAAGTCAGCTTGGCTCAATTTCACAAAGCACTTCAGATGAATTGTCAGTAATACCACAGTGATTCGTGTTATGAGTAGAGCTGTGCGTTGGTTCTCTCCTATGCCACAAGGGTTTTCTCCTGGCACTCCATTTTTCCTCCCTTCGGAAAAATCAAACACTATGGATCTCTGGCTCCATGTCCACATATGGGTCAATGTGGCTGGCTGCCAAAGACGCCCTTGCATGCCTGCAGCTCAAACACATTGTAGCTGCATCCTTCGCAATTCAGCTTCTCAGCTGCAAGTAAGGATGATTGGCCTCCCAAAATATTATGGACCTTATGCATTGACGTCATCCAGCCGCCATCTTAGAGGTAAAACGGTGATGAAACAATCTAAACGCACAGATTTGTCTGTGCGGCTCACAGGATTGGCCAATGAACAATCTCCTATTGACCTCTAGGTGAGGGCGCTCTACTGCTATGACGCCATGTGCATAAGGTCTATTATGATCATAGAAATGAAGCCCAACCTTTTGGCCAGCTTTTGTCGCCTTTCCTGGCACTGTGATCATCCTCAAACTGCTCTTCTTTGGGATGAAGCGAAGTGATGAACACTCCGATACTCCAACGACCGACAAGTAACACTTGGCTTCCTTCTGTATAGCATTTTAAATCAAATACAAAATGAAAAATAGTGATACAACATAATTTCTTCTGTAAGAGCCCAACCAAAACAATCCTCTACTTTTTAAGAATCCTATCACTATAAGCACATAAGCATAGAAGGACCACAAAAAATAACCCCTTTTTATATTAGTATTTTGAAATGAGTCGTTGCAGATGTCGTATTAATCTGTGCTGGATAGACAGTGTGATGAAATGAAGTGGCAGAAGTGTGGAAGAGCTGAGAATAGGGGTGAGTGAAAGAGAACCGGTGATGGCGGGGAACCCAGGAATGTGCCCCCAATACATCTGAGGACGAGGGGGCCACGGATACAAGTCTAAATGCTGAATGATGATAACGATGCTTTTGCAGTGACGACTTACTATCTCCCAGCATCTCCAAATTACATTATGAACAGAAATCAACAATAAATAAAAACAAGTCTTACATTTGTTATGACTTTCATTTTCCCAGAAGCTTTGCAATCTACAAACAAAGAAAATTAAATTTTTGAAAAATAACATATTAAATAGTAAATCCAGTGTAACTCAGATCTCTAAACTTGCTTATAGGTGACAACTGTTTCACAATCTCTTCTATGGTAAAAGATAATTGAGTTTTTTCTTTTTGAGGGTGGTCTTCCTGGGCTTGACTTCGGGTGAAAAATCCACGAGAATGCAGAACTTGTAGCTCAACATTTTCACTGGACCAGAATTCCTTTTTTTAAAACCAGAATCAAAATGAGAAAAAGACTATACTAAACTGCTTTAATTTGAACAACACAAAGAGGAGATCTCATTTGTCTTATGTTCAGGTATACATAGATACTCAACAGAATTGAAAGATAATCATCAGACTCAAAAGTCAACATCTGAACATCCCTTTAAAAAAATTAAAGTTACTTCACAGTGAGGTGTTATTATTCAATTGTAGAGCACAAGACCACAGAACTTGTCGGCCCTTCCATGGCAAAACAGCCTAACTCAAAAATTGACATTTTGAGAAAAGCAAGTACAGAGATAAGCTGTTTTGCCATAAAAATGGGACGAAAGTGTAAAAAGAGGCTGAGATAGGACATGTTATATTCAGAAACCATACAGAGTATGCCTTTAAAACTTTGAAAAGAGAAAAGCGCCCTCAATTTACCCAGAAATGATCTGCCATGTAAAAACCTACATTTTTTGAGTTGGGCTGTTTTGCCATGGAAGGGCCGTTGTCTAGTCTTGAGTGTACTGGCCTGACACTAACATCACTGGCCTCGGGTCAGTGGTCCAGTGGAAATTTTGAGCCCTGTCTTCAAATGCTATATTCTTAACTCTGACTGTATTTTAGACAGTTTTCCCCAGGAATCTGCATGAGCAAGAACTGTATAATCAATGCGCTTCCACATTAAAGTTATTCATTTCTTTGTCAATGTATTACTTTAATTGCATACTTCACCTTTGAACATATAAATGCTCATCTGGAAGACTGGGAAAATAAAGTGTACCTCTCGTTAAAAAATCTCACCTTCCAATGCGAGTTTCTCTAGTTTATTCCAAGTGGTTTTACGGTAGTAGACAATGCCGGTACGAGATGATGACGTCTCTGTTATGTAGAAGGCACTCTAGTAAAACAAACAATGGATCAGTGAGACTAAACTATGGCTTTTGGAGGTGAATTATTCAAACAGTTGGATAATGACTTGACCAATCATAATGAAACATTCTAGTTTGTGGAAGGTGATAGGTTACGAGTTGACAATTAGCATCCAAGTTCTAGTTTACTGTCAGGTGAAAGGTTAAGTGTTGACATATCAGCATCAAGAATACTAATTTGGTGCAAGAAGAAAGGTAAAGAGTTGACGAATCAACATCAAGGATTCTAGTTTGCTATCAGGTAAAAGATTATAAGTTGACCAATCAACATCAAGGATTCTTTTTTCTTTTTTTAATGCAAGTTTGCCCCAAACAAGGCTAAAAGCCACTCTTGGTAAGGATCTACAAGAAGGAAGATATTAAATTTGAAAATAACTCAGGGGAGCTGAAGGTAGGAATTGATATTACTCTTAAAACAGTCTAGATTCTAGTTTGCTTTAAGATGATAGGTAATGAGTTGACCAATCAGCATCAAGAATTCAAGTATGCTGGGAAAATTAAGCAATCATCATTAAAGGAGTCCAGTGTGTTTGGTGATACAACAATTCCACAACAACACGACAGTGTAATTAAAGTATGTTCTTACTCCTGTACCTACCCTGATCAGAGGAATGACAAACTCTGACATGATCCATGACATGACCCCTTTAACCATCTTGTCTTTGGTCATTAGGACAGAGTGGCAACATGGATGATCCGCTGATGCCTTATGGAGGGCCCACTTCATGTCCGGTAGCTAAAAATTATCCAAAATAAAAATTCATCAAAATTTATCCAAAGCCAAAGTTGTTTGAAGATTTGCATCTCTGTCCGTTTATCATGGAACCAGCGCACCACAACCAAAATGAATGATGCAGCTTTCATAATGGTGGCAGATTCATAACATTCTTAATCGCTTTTTTAAAAATACTTTCATAAGCTTTATGGGCATGTCACACTCACTGGGATGCATTAAGGTTTGGGGCTTTATCGATCGGTCTAGAAGTCAAGCCGCCATTTTCTCGGGTAAATGGGATACTTTTTGAACCCACGACTTTTGCCATTCTTGAGCAGATACCACTAGACCACCGAGCTTGCCCGGCAGTTAGAGGCAGATAGCTAGAGGTCGTGGGTTCAAATCCCCTCTGAGGAATGTGTCTGTGGACTTTGTTTTTCTATCTACCGGGCAAGCTCGGTGGTCTGGTGGTAAGACATTTGCTCTAGAATGGCAAAGGTTGTGGGTTCGAATCCCATCCAAGTAATCCGCTGTGGATTTTGTTTTTCTTCACAGACCTGCTTCTAGCAACCGGGCAAGCTCAATGGTCTACTGGCAAGACATCTGCTACAGAATGGCAAAGGTCGGGGGTTCAAATCCCATATGAGTAATATTTCACATGACTCAGGGAACGTACTGAGCATACAGTGCTCCACATACATTGGTGTTTGGGTAAAAACACAAATAAGAAATTGTTCTTGGTTGGGACTGCAAAATTGTTTGATAGTAAAATTATTTTTAACAAATTAGTCAACTAAATCTCACTGTTTACTCATATCCAAACTCAACAACAACTCAAACTCACCTTCATCTTGTCAACAACATGGTCCACATTCAGTCTGGAAGTCCGGCCAATCTTGATGAACTTCTCCACCAACTTAAAGAAACTCGTCCGATTGTGCTTAGATCCCCACACCTCAAATGGAATGATCCTCTTTAAAACTCGCCTCAGGAACAAGAACACCTTCCAAGGTTCAATCTCCGACCTCACCAATGACTTGAGGATCTCAGGGGGCAAATCATTCTCGACCTTTGACCTTGAGGCCGGACAGTGAGCTTTAAGTAGTCTGATGATATTGCATTTCCTGGTTAGGGATTAGGAAACAGGTTCTTTTAGCACCAAAGTAATTTATGGACTTTTTTTAGGTGATCTTCCTGTCGAGGGAAATCAGAAAACTCCCTCAAGGGGATATAAACACCAAGCTGGCAACAGCCAATCTCTCTCATGCAAACATTGGTTTAACGTCTATGATTATGAATTGCACAAATCAAGAAATTGTGATTCAGTAACAAGACGACAATACTTATTCTAGTCATTGTGAAATCAACGGTTAGCTTGGTAGGATTCGAACCCCATAACCTTGTGATTGCAGGTCCTGCAGTCTGAACCAAAGACTGACATTTCTAGAGGGCCAATAAAGTGTACACATACAGTTAAAATGGCAGCGCATATAAACTGCCTTAAAGTAGATGCACACACAGGTGACTATCAACCACCATTCCCTGGTACTCTGTCTACAGTTGATGTCTATCAAAAGGTGAAGTTATCATTAGATTACATGGTGGTTCCCTTCAACTAAACAGTAATCATAATAATAATAGTGGCTTCTAATACAGCGCTCAAATCCATCACTCAGTGACACTCGTGGCGCTCCAACATTATTACCCTTGGTTACCGGGCCACTTATTTAATTCCTCACACCATCTCAGCTCCCTTTGGAGTATACAGCCTGTATGTAGCTCAACAAGCTAAATCAATCACAAGAACCCTTGCTACCCTCACAGGTACCCATTCACCCCTGGGTGAAGAGAAACAACTATGGTTAAGTGTCTTGCTCAAGGACACAAGTGTCATGACCGGGATTTGAACCCACACCCTGATGACTCAGCCACCAGAACTTGAGTCTGATGCACTAAACCACTTGACCATGACACACCGCTAAATAGTGTGAAGCATGTCCTTGTCAAGCAATCTAGAGCATCAAACTCAAGTTCTGAAAGCTGAGTTGTCGGAGTGTGGGTTCAAATCCCAGTTGTGACATTTGTGTTCTTGGGCAAGACACTTAAGTACAATTGCTTCTCATCACCCAGGAGTAAATGGGAACCTGCGACTGTTGATGTGATTGATTAGCCACATGTGCACCTACATAGCAGCTGGTACTGCATACTCCAGAGGAATTGAGATGGTTTGAGGAATGTTTAGCAGCCAAAGTACAGGGGTAACAATAGTGCAAGCAAGGCGTTTTGATACAAAGTTTAAGGGTGCCAAATAAACGCCTACAAGTATAAATTGACTGTTTATACTTTAAAAGGAGAAGAGTTACTTGTAATTTGTCAGCAGATCTCTCAGAATTTTCTGCAAAGCGGTGAAACGTTTTTTGGTTCTTTTCACCTGAAGGGGAAAAAAAAGTGTTCTAAATAATTGTTATTATCTTTTCTTGCAAGGCAGTTATGCAGTATGAAGTATATACCAAAAGAGAACACTTTTTTAAAAACAGAACAGTTTGTAATGAACGAGTCTATTCATTTTTCCTTGTGACGGATTCCTTGTGATGCATACTGTTTGAAATGGACGTCCAGTAAACCTTCAGTTCTTCTAAGAACTACACATTCACTAATAATAAATAATAACAATATATTGTATTTGTATAGCGTCTACTGCAGGCCAGCCTCTAAGCGCTTAAACATTCAGTATTTTTCCTGCAAGGTATTTGGGGCAACGTTTCTGAAGTATGAGATCTACTCTTTTACATAGCACCATGTAATGGTGCTGTGGCGCAATATGCAGCCAATCAAACCAGGAACACCGGGGCGAACCTCTTCTCTTTACGATAAGTGCACTGGGTTCTTTTACGTGCGTTACACAACACAAGGGACCAACGGCTTTACGTCCCATCCGAAGGAGGAAGCATTCATGGTTAAGTGTCTTGCTTAAGGACACAAGTGTCACGACCGGGACTCAAACCCACACTCTGCTGAGTCGGAAACACCAGAGCTTGAGTCCGGTGCTCTTATCCACTCGGCCACAACACTAAAAAAGAGTCAACAGAGTCAACCTAAACCTCTTTCTTATTTGAGGTCCCATTGCGCTTTAGAAACATGACCGTCTAAAAAAACTACCAGCCATTACAATCTGCAAATGTCAAGGTGAAATTTTTTTAATATGGATGTCCAAAGGGAGTTTGACAAAACAAAGTATTAATGGCTAGAAAGAAAAAGTTGCTTTTCGAATGAAAATAATCCCGCACGGGTAACAGGAAAAGGATTTTTAACCCCGAAGCGAACTGGTAAATGTACTTTTTCACTATTCCAAGAAATGCCAGATTTTGGCGAGGCGCCTCACGAACAAAACAAAATAAAACACTTTGTGTGTTAGTGTACAAGACTTTGTTTCATGAAGTATTGGATGATTTTTCCTAAGTCTATGCCTCAGAATTTCAACAGACTTCTGGGGAAGAATTCAAAAAACTTCTCACCAGTTTGTTCTTCTTTGTTCTTGTCTCCACTACCGTTATCTCCCATGGGAAAATGGCTGCCAGGAGTTTGATGGCTCCAGTGGTGGATGCTGGCAAAGTTGACAATTCATCTAAAACATAATTTGTTCAAAAATGAGGTGGTCATTAGGGGCCCGTACCTGACATGCATAAAATTAGTTCTTTTGTTTAGTTCTATCTTTCGATTATTCTATCTTTCTGGTAATGAAGCCAAGGGACCCGCAAAAGTGTCTTGCACTTTGACCTGTAGGCCTGAAGATGCCTGTATAGAGAAGATGTTAAAGACATCTCAGTTTAAGATTTGGGAGGAAAACCCCACCTGGGGTAAAACCATGCAATCAGGTGTGGACTGAAAACCCAATCCACATGCAAGGCTACGGTACGAAGTGGCAATCGAACCCGGGGCCACAAAGATGAAGTGCAGGGAAGAAACCACTAAGCTGACCTGAATGCCCTTTACTTACTGCCTGGCAATGCCTTACTACATTAACATTTTCTCTCTTTGTATTTAATGTTAATTTTTTCCTGCTTTATGGAATTTTGCCTGGTAACCCGTTTCTCACAAAGAAAGATTTGTTGTGCTTTTTATGAAATTGGGCCCAGAATTCCGAGAAAGTGTTTGCTCACGCTCTTTCCAGATTTTCTTGAAGCCTGTCTTGCAGTAGCAGACGCTGATCTTGGGGAAAATGCTGATGTCCTTCTCTTTACGTCTCAGAGCGGATTCGTCTTTTTGACTTTGTTTTTTCTGACCCAGCCAAGGACAAAGGTCAAAGATTGGATAGCCTGAAAAGGTAAAACATGTCATTTTATTTAATTTACCTACAATAGTTATAATGTCATACATAAGTTATTATTGATAAATGCACAGAGCAACCTGCAATATGATACCATGTGGTAATTGCATCTACAATAGTACACAGTCAACCCTCCAACCGTCTGACCATTCAATATTATCCACTGTGGTTTTGAATGATTGATAAACTGTGCCAGCCTGTAATATATCAAGTGGTGGATGCATATACACGTACACAGTACAGTCAACCCCTCCACTGTCTGACCATTCAATATTATAAACTGTGGTTTTGAATGATAGATGCACTATGCCAGCCAGTCTACATCATGTGGTGAATGGATCTACACAGTACACAGTCAACCATCCTACTGTCTGACTTTTCAATATCACCCACTGTGGTTCTGAATGCTCGATAAACTATGCAAGCCTGCAATATGATATCATGTGGTGAATGCATGTGGTTCCATCATACAAAAACCGTGTAGATGATTGGTTTTGAATGGTTGGTAACCTTACTGGCAAATGACTATAGAAAAGTTATATCAAGGACGAAGAAAGAGTTGATGTGAGCTCACCACAAGCTTGGATGTAGCAGGACGGAGGGGCAGACAGAAACACAGATGTGTTGGTCAACAGGTAGATCACAACATCCACTCCAACCTTCGCTAACAGTATCGCCCAGAGTGGCACATTAACGAGACACTGATTGTCCTTCTCTATGTGACCTCCTTCCTTAAAGGTAAAGCACCAGAGAAAAAATAACAACACAGGCCTTGGTCCTTGGAAAAAAGTAGGAATATTTTATCAAGTTCATGGGCTGACCTACATGTACACATAATGTAGGCTTTAATATACTTTTTTCAGGCCTTATTAATTAACAATCTTTCTGGTTTTTCCAAAGGGCAAACAAATCAGAAATCAGACTAAAGTAGGAAGGAAATCATGCCTGAATAATAAAATAAAATAAATGTGATCAAGAAGACACAAAATTTCAGGAAGATGAAGACAGCAACGAAAAAGAAGAGTACAACCACAACATCAACAACTAAAATAAAAATAACAATATGAACAACAGCACAATTTCATTCATATTCAATTTCATAAGAATTTAGGAATCATGAAACACAAACTTACACACGCTTGTCCTTACTGATGCAATTCACCAGACGTCATCACCAACAAGAAATTTGTGCCGTTTTTGGAGACAGATTTTCCGTGTGTTTACCGTACAGTGTGCATTTTAGGCAACGCCTGTGGCAAGACACGCACCTAGTCTTGGTTCCAAGACACTCCAGGGCTCAATGTCATGGAGCTGCTTAAGCAGAAAATATTGCTGAACAATTTTCCTTTAAGGAAAAAGGAGCAGGATACCAGTCATAAATGGTTTATGCGACATGGTATTTTGGCTGGTAACATTATTCTTGTAAGCATAATCATTTTGTGTTTGGCTACTTTTCGTGTTTAATAAGCAGCTCTATGAAATTGGGCCCAGATTGTAATCGTGAATACATGTTCAGTGTCACAAAAAAAAACTAACAGCTATCAACCCACCATGAACCACTCGCCACCAGAGGGCGCTATCATTCCTCCAAAAACGGCAGACTGAGGAACCATGTGAGGTCAATACAAGAATCAAAGAGTTTATGCATGTGCACTCAAGTTGACTGATTCAACAAAAACATTTTGCTTTTGGAAAATATTATGCAAATATTATGCAGACAATATGACACTTCTACAAACTTCTCAAATCAAAATCTGGATGTTTCTGAAAGTTTCGAATCTCCCTGAAATAAAAGGGGAAAACAAATTTAAAATGTGGCACATTATGCTGCACACAACAGAGTACTGCATCAGTTTCAATGGGATCTATTGGAATGCACACAACAGAGTACTGCATCAGTTTCAATGAGATCTATTGGAATGCACAAACAGAGTACTGCATCAGTTTCAACGGGATCTATTGGAATGCACACAACAGAGTACTGCATCAGTTTCAATGAGATCTATTGGAATGCACACAACAGAGTACTGCATCAGTTTCAATGAGATCTATTGGAATGCACACAACAGAGTACTGCACCAGTTTCAATGAGATCTATTGGAATGCACACAACAGAGTACTGCATCAGTTTCAATGAGATCTATTGGAATGCACACAACAGAGTACTGCATCAGTTTCAATGAGATCTATTGGAATGCACACAACAGAGTACTGCATCAGTTTCAATGAGATCTATTCAAATGCTAGGCGGTGGCAGACTTACCAGTTAAAATTCCATTGTTTACAGATCATGCACACGTTTCTGAGAACAAAGTACTCAATTGGTAAGTCTGCTGCCACCTAGTGTCCCTAAAAGTTTCCAACTGATGCATTAAATTCTATATCCCTTAATATCTTTTTTTTTGGAGGGGAATTGCGAAGGGTAATCAATACAATTTGTATAAATGTAAATTCACCTCACCTTTACTTTTCCAAAAGTGAAGACATTCTCAGATTTTTCCCATTTTCGGGATTCTATAATCTAAAGAAAATTAAGAAGAAAAAAGGTAATTTATTGATGCGATATAAAAACACTGTATTTTGGTGAAATCCTGCACAAACAGAAATACAGCAAAGCTCATGGCACTGTTTGAATTTAAGTTCCGTCAAGTAACAGCTGGGTGGGGTAGGGCAGGGTGGGGGCTGGGCAGAGTGGAGGTAGGGCAGGGTGGGGGTAGGGCATGGTGGGGACAGGTCAGAGTTGGGGCAGGTCTGGATGGGTAAGGTCAGGGTGGGCAGGGTGGGGTAAGAGTAGGGTGGGGGTAGGGCTGGACTAGACAGGGCAGAGTGGAGGCAGGGCATGATGGGGTAGTGTAGGATGGGGGTAGTGCACGGTTGGGGCATGTCAGGGTGGAGGCAGTAGCTGGAGAGCAGTTAGAGAGTGGATATATGATCTATATCTGACCTTTACAGCATCCTGAATAACATCCTTCAGCTTGGCAGGGCAATCAACCAGGACTTTCCCCCTGAACTGCGGACAATTTGCGCTCTCCCCAACGACAGTTTTCTCCATGAAGATCTTGAATCTGAAAACAGGAACACATCATCACACACAGAAGAATTCTTATCAACTCTATTGTGAAGAAAAGTATGACAAAAGCTATCACATGTAAGCCCATGCTTCCACTTATAACTGTGCCACTAACCAGATAGCCATATATCAGGCCAATTTGGTTATTACTATTTCAGGATATCACACCATGCAAAACAAAGATATTATTTTCCTTTGTGCCTTAACTCCTCATAGCTTTAGATCTCAAGGATCTTTTGCAGGATCCTAGCTGTCCCCAAGAGCAATCACTCTTGCAGCAGACCAAACAATACTATTTATTCGCCAAGTGTAGACTTGTAAGTTGTATATTCAATAAAACAAAATACAAAATACACCTACAATTTTAACTTTAGGAAAAAAAGAATTTAGCAGTTTGGATTTGCTACTGTGACATAACAAAGAAAGACTGAATATGTTTCAAATGATTTGTGATTATATGCACCAGTATACAGTACACACATGTGGTTAACATATCAAATCCACTCTTGCAAAACCCAAAACTTCACAGCATTTACCATAATGCGTAACAAACGTGCAAAGGTCAACACTTGACCCCAAGGACCAATTTGAGGTTTTCATGTGACCCGTTAGAGCTTTTTCTCTAAATTATTATGGAAAAAAAAAACTTGAGAAAATAGAGTTTCTGTTGCAAACTGCTTACCAACCAAAGGATCTATGGTGTAAGTGCAAAAAATAGTTAATGGCCTGACGTTTCAACCCTAGCAGAGTCTTTCTCAAAGGCAAGAAGAGTCATCCCAATATTATTACAAATATCCTGCAGCTGTCTGTTACAATGTACATTTCTGACTAACCCTGGTTTGTCATCTTCGCGGACAACGTCCTCGCATCCAAGGTGTTTCAGGTAATCCTGAAGAGGAAGTACCTTAGGGTAGACTTTCTGAAGAACCTCCATCACTCACTAGATACAATAATCTACAGAGAAAACAAACGGGAAATTACAAGTATTTGCTTTTTAGCATGGCCATGAGGAAGATACACTGACACTAGCCGATTCCATAGCCCCAACTTCACAGGTCTCTAGAAGTGGCTATGGTACTTGTACTCGTAGCTGTCACCCAAGAGCTACCATCTACGATGAACCATGAATTTGTAATGTTTTTTTTGCAAGATCTGAGGAGTTGGTCTAGTGTAGTAGCTGTCAAGGGGATCCAGAGTTACGAAGATTGAAACTATAGCCCAACTGCAGCCCAACCAAGACTGGAATTTCAGTTTTGAGAGGGCAAGATGATTTTTCATTTTTCAAAGGGCACTTCCATTTGAAAATCTTGGAGTCTATGGCCAGGAACCTTTGAAGTAGACCAGGACAACAGAGGCTACGGCCTCTGTGAAATTCAGGCCTGCCCTACAACTACTTCAGTACTTTTAGTATTATAAATAATCAGCTGGTATTACCATTTTAAAAACATTTGGATTCTTTCAGCCGGTGGAAGTGTTGAAAAAAGAAGAAGAAAAAAAAGGTAGAGCAGGTCTGCAGGTACCAAAGCTTGTCAGTCGCACTAAACATGCTTTTACTTGGTAAGAGCCAACAACTGAAGACACCTCAGATGACAACAAGTTTTTAAATGCACTGAAAAACCATGTTTGTTGTCGTTGTTGGCAGTTGTCGTCAGACGTCATCAGTTGTCAGGTTTTTAGTGCGACCCAAGCTTGTATAGTTAAAATAACCTGGGTCATTTTTTACTAAATTTAGACATTGTGCTCGGCTCCATTTAGCTTAGCCCCACTTGTGTGACCAAGCTCTGAATCCTTGATTCAACAAGGATTCAAAAGCTTGGCCACACAAAAAGTGGAGCTACACTGACTTAGCTTT
Organism: Pisaster brevispinus; assembly: GCA_023634235.1. Classification (NCBI taxonomy): domain Eukaryota; kingdom Metazoa; phylum Echinodermata; class Asteroidea; order Forcipulatida; family Asteriidae; genus Pisaster; species Pisaster brevispinus. Next base: position 8,195,487 of record JAMKCF010000014.1, on the reverse strand, counting down.
GCTTGCCTTTTCGGTCTTGAGCATGTTTAGCCCAAATATAAAAATAGCCACTTGAAGACCACGACGTGTCGATCGACTCTGCAACATTTACAAAGCTACAAAAGTACATGCACACATGCCTGATAGAAAAACAACCGGGAAATTACGGGTATTAAGGACACATGGTGTTTCATGGGCGCCGCCATTTTTACAATGAGCTTCTTAAGCCACCGGAGGGCGCTGTTTCTGACTCAACAATTGTTCCTATTCAGTGACAAAACCTTATCCTTGACTGACTCCCAAGAGTCACAGAGATGCTGTGAGAAGACTGAAAATTATAGGATGAACCTGATTTATTATTTTATATTTATAAAATGAAAAGAAAAGAAAAGAAAAGATTTTTGAATACTTCTCTTTTGTTTTGTGGTTTACCTGCTGAGAATTTGAAATTACTCCAACAAAGAGCTCCAGGAATTTCATCTAAAGTTCACCAAATGTCCTCAAAAATGTAATCTCAGAACCTAAGTTGATAAAACTAGGATCATATTACCCACCTCTCAATTACATAACCCCAAAATTTCATTTGACAGAATTTGTTGCCGTCATTCGTGTTTATTTTCAAGTTTGAGCATTTTACTTAATTTCAAGTCTGAGGTCATGTTTATTTGTTAGGATAAACAGAAAATTCACAAATTTAATCTAACAGCCTTATTTTCTTTTTCTAACCTTTCATTCAAAAGAATAATAAAGGGGGGAAAAATAAAAAAATAAAAAAGATATAAACTCACAAATTGAAACACAAAATATCTCTAACAATCATACAATTTTTTTCCTGTTATTTATTTGCTTTATTACAATTCTGAAAATCCCAAAAACATTTTTATCGGTGCATAAAGAAGTAAGTGCACAGTGTGTGTGTTTAGAAAAATACACAAACAAAATTGTTTATTATCGGTGAATTTCTTAAGCAAGCTTTTAAAGAAATTAAAAGTACCAAATATTGTCCACATAAAAAGAAAGAAAATTTTTATTGTTATTAAAAAATACAATATAAATTTCCAGCAAATTAATCCAGTTATTTAATTGAGTTGTCTCAATAAAATTTCGTTCAAAAGTTAATTATTCGGCAAAGACTTAATATTAAATTGAGTTGCAGTTTTAAAGTCGTCATTTTTTAATCGAGTGACCATAATTATATGTGACAAGTTTAACCTCTACATATACTGCATATTTGACAAGTTTCCCTGAATTATTCAGTATTAACGACTGAAAACAAGACTAACCAGGCCTTAAGGCAGGCAGACCCTGATTTATTCAAGACAAACGGCTGAACATAAGACTTACTCTTTCAATTGATTGCTCATCAAATTTTTGATAGCAACCACTAGGAATTTACAAGTGAATTTTGTAGAGAAAAAAAGTGTTTTGATTTCTAATTCTATTTGCCTCATTTCCCCCCTTTTTTTAGCTGCGGTGCTTAAAAAGAAAATTTAAACGTTTAAGAGAGAGATAGAGGACAAAATTAAAATCAATTTCAATGCACAGGTGGATTATGGCTGTGGACTTGTGCATTTGACAATAAATTGTGACAAAATAGAATTTTGTATTCCGTACAAAAAAAGAAAAGAAAAACAAAACAAATAAATAAATAAATGTAGGTGGGATTCCCTTGTCAAGTTATTGTGAAATTCTTTCTGTTTACAAAATAACCGACTCTCACGGAGTTTCTACTACATCCCCCAAACTTAAACACCCTAGTATTTAAAAACACTACAAAATGGCATATTCAATAAATAAAGTTACAAAAGTTACTAAAAATAATGGGCTATAAGATATTTTTCAATAAATGGCAATTGCCCGCAAAATAAGAAGGGAAACATTTTATATAAAGTTAATTGGGAAATCTTTTTTACATTTTAAATGTTTTAAAAAAGAAATGCGACTCTCATTTTGTATAAAAAAAACAACAACCAAAAACCCCATAAAGAGTTAAATTACCAATACTTAACTAAAAATATATGAATTAACCGAGGTTTTATATAACAAAACAAGGTTTTATAAATGCATGGTAATTCAAAATTACCCTTTCTTACCCTGACAATAATATTTACACATTTGACCCAGAACAAAACTTAACTTCTAGAATTTCTCTTAAATACAGTTTTCTTTGTTTAAAAATCTGGTCCTATGTCCATAATAAATAAATAATAAATATCTAAATATTTTATGTCCTTGTGAAAAAAATTGTCCAATAAGGCTTTTAAATTGGTCCCGTTCATCACTTAGTTATCCTTTAGATTTTGTTTGCATTCTAACGAGCAAAAGTCATCAATTTGTTTTTCTCTAAACAAAGTTTCTTACAGATGAGAGAGATTTTTTGAAGATGCATTGCCAAACTTTATAGCAGATTGATTTTAAAAATTTGATTGAAATATTAGATGGCTGTTTTCCTTTATATAGTGCACCATTTAGTTGGTGGATTGTGCATTTGATGAAGCAAGCATGCATTACAGGAAAGCTCCAATAAAGAAAAAGGCTCAAATGAAACATCTTTTTCGTCTGAAAGCTCACATCTGTTATCTCCATGTAGTTACTTTTCCAAACAGTGGACATAAGTGGATCATGCAAACCAGTAGGGCTGCTGACTGCCCCAGGCAGATTAACTGCTCAAGTTTAATGACCCAATTAAGTAAATGTAAACACACCTAACGGGTGAAAAGGATGAATAGTTTCTGAGTTTTTTGTGGCTAAAACTCGGAAACTCTTTAAATGGAACTTTCCCTGTAATAGAATTTAGCACACAGTCAGAATATGTCATGAGTAAGATATCTAGCTATACGGCCATCGCTATAGGCCCAAAGTTTCACCACTTCCGGCTCCGAAGCTAGCACATAAATGTAATTTTACAAAAAATCCACCATGTCATCATTCCAAAGTATTTTTTTCAATTACAGAAACTTGTAAATCTGAGAAGTCCCCGATAGTCTTTGAAGAATATATGTAAATGCCAAGTCCAATTAGTCAACATTTCTCGCATATCACAGAAAACTAGCTCAATGCAACTCCTGTGTGCTTCTGGTAATCAGTGGGAGCCAGTTTGTGTAAAGTGGGCGTGGCTTACAGTGGAATTACATCAAACTTACAAACAGGGTAATAATGATGTGTAGAAAATCCCCAATGGGCCCCAATTCATTCATGGCTCTACTTATCATGGAATTCTGCACTTACTGCCCATATAATTATTTGCTTAACAGGGTGCTGTAAGCACAGAATTCCGGGGTAAACAGAGCCAAGAAATTGTACCTGAATGTTCTTAGCAATCCAAAACCACAACGAAATCTTAATTGTGAAAGTTAATCCAATACAGGAATGTCACTTTGTGGAAGAAAAAGAACAGTCACTGTTAAACACTCACATAATCCATGAGCCCCGCTTCATGCTTTACTGCCATGAGGTGATCAACAATCTTCAGGACCCAAAACTGGTAAGCACATACAAATTTGCTTAGCACAGAAAAATACTGCTAAGCAGAAACAGGTTACCAGTCAAAATGCCATGTTTTTCATATTAATTTTGACTGGTGCCCCGTTGTTAAACTTTCTTAGCAAAGTAACTTTGCTTAGAAATATTTTCTGCTTGACAGCTTTATGAAATTGAGCCAAGAAGTGGGCCTGAGGGTAAAATACTTTGATTTGCTCTTTAACTTAAATGAGCAGATTTACACATTCCACAATCTATCTCCAAACTCCTGTCTTTTTGGCTTACTTAAACAAGATAATTTTTTTTTTTACCAAGTTATTTTAATTCTTTGGTGCAATGTCTTTGAACGAGTATTTAATATCTGTACAAATTTTGTGCAAAAATCAAGAAAGGTTGTAGGCTAAAGATGCTCTTCAAAATGACTTCATAATATCAAATGATGACAAAAAGTCGTAAGATACCAATATTTACAATGATAGTCACTTGCTAAAAAAAACACATCAAGAGTTTGATTTTACTCCAAGTACAAATAGAAAAATTCAAATATTATATTCTTGGTCTCCCTATTCGTCACCAGTAAATTATAAATCGATGCAGAACATATATACTTTTCTGCAAATAGAAAACAAAGACTCGGTTGTCCTTTACCAGAAACTGCTTCTTATGTATCAAAAAGACAAATTATGTTACAGGTGAGCATATTCAAAAGAGATAAAAGTTTACGCTAAACGTGGTTTGAGTTCAATGAAAGCTATGTACATCTGAAAGGCTGGCTTAGATCCCTTCTCCAGTCAAGGTAGAAATGATTCAAGTTATCTTATCCTGACAAAACAAGTCTTAAAATTATACAAAACTGTAATGATTAAATAATTACTTTTTAAATTTGTTTTAAGGACAAATAATTTCCTCTGACTGAAGATGCAAAAAGGCAAAAACTATGGCCATGACTGTTTGCCTGGTAGCACATCTGCAAACAATTTAACGATTCAAGATGAAAACCAACTTGAAACTTTGCGGCGGGGACAATAAGAATCGAGGTTTGCTGAAAGCACCATGTAATGGCCTCTTATAGAAAGATTATATTCGTTGTGAAAAGAGCTGGTTGGGGCCACTCCTGAACAATATATAAAGCTGTGTTTATACTTCACAAAAACATTTATGTGAGGAAAACAACCAGTATTCACAGTTTCCTCACTGTATACCAGGCTTAAGAATGTGAAAACAGCGTGAAAAGCATGGATCAGCCTTTAAAGCATGATCAAATGAGCCAGGCCTAGGAACATATACCTGGCTTAGAAGACTCTACTTGCATGATGTTGATCCATGGCCAGCTCTTCTCACAGCCAACTCTACAACAGTGCTACAGAAAACCTCCACTTTAAAGATTCAAGTTGTTCATATTTTCAACTTAATAGTATAAAATGTAAACATTAAAACACCATGGTTTTTAACAGATGGCACTTAAGTTACACAATCAATAAAACGTGACCTTCTTGACATACTGGCGCGGAACTTTCCCATGTCAATAAAACTCCTGTTTAAGACTGACCCAATCATACTCAGGCAAAACCTTCAGACTCTGATAAAAACGGCTGTCCTTGCTAAGTGGTTGGTTCGGCTGTGCAGGTCAAATCCATCACACTCAGGCAAAAAGAGAGAATTTGGGGGTAGTTTGGGCAAATGCCAAGGTGGGATTCGAACCCTCATTACTGATCCAATCAACCATGCATTTAAATGGCTGAGTTTCTCACTGAGTTGCTCAGCAGATAAACAATTTCATTCCGTGACCTTGAGGAACAACTCCAGGACTAGATGTTGTTGTTTGAATCCAGTCCAAGTATTTACATTTTTGTCATATATAACAAAAATATGTTAATGTCAACAACAATTAACATAAAAGATCTCTATCACCACTTTTCATATATTGCAAATATGTAATTAAAATTTTTTACTAAACAAATATTCATCTCATTTTCCTAATCAGACATTGAGGTTTCCCTTGGTGGTGGGTAGAGGATAGATCGGTATAAAGTACAAAAATTCTGAATTTACACCAAATGACCCCAAATAATACAATGATAGTTCTTAGCAATAGGTATGTCATTCATGACAACTGTACCATGCACGATTATAATTGAGTTCCATTGCTTAGTATCACCAAACGATGACAATAAACAATCAACACACATGGTGTTACCGCAAACCGAATGATACAAAATTAACAAGCCATTCCTGAGTTTACAATAGATTCCTTAGTCTTGATACAAGTCGCTCCTTCATTGATGCATGTGATGACAATTCCATCAACAGAGGGATTCCCTCATTGCCAGGAACCAGGGCCCACTTTCATACAGCTGCTTAAGCACAAAAAGAACTATGCTTACCAAAATAAGGTTATCAGCCAAACTAGCATAACACAAGTACAATTTATGACTGGTATCCTGCTAATTTCTGCTTAGCAGAAAAAATGTAAGCAATATTTTCTGCTTGAGCAGCTCTATGAAATTGGGTCCTGGTTGTTTTAAATGCACCTTATTTGCAACAGCGCTTGCTAGCATTGACTGCAGGCCTGATGCTCTGATCTTGTTGAAGGGCAATGCATTTTTTTTCCTTTGACAAGGGAAGCTCAATGAGGTAACTTTAAGTTTTAACTAGAACATTTCAAGAGACATTGAGGCAATGACCAGGGACAAAGAGAGGCAATTGCCTCCTTGCCTCTGTGAAATATTAGGCATGTAAATTGGGTGTGTTTATCATAAGTGGACCTAAACAGCAAGTCATATAGAACAGTGATATTTAATGATAGCGGCTTGAACCAAGACTAGTGTTTTAGCAGATTCCCATTTGGGACGAGTTGCTAATACCTAAATGTTAATTTTTCTCTGTCAAGGTTTTTTAAAAACACCTTCAACTTCTAAGGAACACCTTAGAAAATAACCCAAAAATTGCAGCATTCTGTTGGCTTCAAGGAAAATGTTTTACTTGGACGTAACAATTGAATTAGGGAGGGCCTCAAAAGTCATGTATGTTCTATGAGTGAAGGAAGGCACCCGTAGGCAAATACCCATAATCCAGTGGACCACTGTGCCAAACTACGGGAAACATTCAGACACAAGACAATTTATGTGTTGAAATTTCAAACGTTCCAATGGATGCTCCTGCACTCCAATGGCTCGGTCCAGGTACGGCCGCTGGAGCAGTTAATTCATCCAATTAGAACAGTCGTACCATTCTAACTGTTGAGCCACTCCCTTAACATCGGACAAAACAAATACAAAGTGATGTTATTGAATTCATGAGATTAATCAAATCAACACAATCAATGAAATCACAGGATCAAGCGTTGCCCATACAATCAAAGTAAATATAAAAAAATAGTTGAAATCCCTGTCATCTTCACAACCATGCGCATCACTGGAATCAACAAAATCAAGAAGCTTCATTCATCAGAAGGCGTCTGGTTATGCATAGGGGGGGTTAAGGGTGACCTGACAACCACAGACACTAGCTGTAAGACGTTCCCGGCAACTCGTTATCTTTCTTCTCCAGGTCGCGGATGGCTTGCTGGATCCGCTTGATGTGACCTACTTTTGTGACCCCGATGTCCTGATGGTAACAGAAAACAAAAACCGTTCTTAAAGAGAGGCTCTAGGGTCAAACTCAGTTTAAAAAAAAAAAATAATTTTCCAAGAAAGTTCTCATGAAAGTGAAAAATATATTACAAGTCTCTCACCTCACCTTGAACTGGTGTAAAATGCCATTGTATTTGATACCTTCCTGTGTGAGTTTTGTCAACACCCCAAAACATCCATTTAAATTAAATAGGCTTGTACTTTGAGAAACTTCTTTCATTCATTGCTGAATTTCCACGATGATCAATCAAACAGCATTGAATTTGACCTTTAGACTAACACAAAATTATCATGTGGAGTGTATCAACCCGTAATTTTATCGACATCTAAATTAAGTTTAAAATTACACTTTGAAAGAACATAAAATGAAGTGGCATTTTACACCAATTTAACGTGAGGTTGGAGACTTGCAATTGTTCTCCACTTTCATAACGACTCTATCTATTGAAAAATGAGTGCACCACAAAAACAAAAACAACAAGGCAAGATAATTTTCCCCTGGTTTCTGATTGATGCAAAGTTTGTAAGTTGCAGCTAAAAAAATTGTTAGTGTCAGAAAAATCTATAACGTTGCTTGTTGAATAATGCTTCCAACTTGACTGTGCTAGAATTTGGGGAGGGGGGGGGGGGGGGTCCAGGAGACTGTGTACAAGGTGAGGAGGTGCATGTTGCAGTCAGACCATGCCATAAACACCTGGCAAACCCCTTCTACTTATGTTAATTATACTGGCTTCTGTTACGTGCATTACACAGAACCTACGGCTTTTTGTCCCATCCACAGCAATAATGGTTAAGTGTCAAGACCAGGACTTGAATCCACACTGCCATGGCACTCTAAAGGCTTTTTCAAACATAATATCAACCTCTGTCCTTGCAGGTGCCCACTTATATTCCTTGGTGAAGAGAAGCAATAAAGCATCTTGCTCAAGGACACAAAGTTTCATGAACGGGATTCGAACCCACACCCCAACGACTTAACCACACAAGAACTAGACTTCGAAGCACTAAACGTCTCAGCCCTGACTTGCTAAAATGTTGAATTTCCTCAAACTAACTCATTCTACCACAAGTTTTTCGCTAACAACGAAATCAAAGATATCTTTTTCTGATAGAACTCTCAAGTTGAGAACGACAATCAAAAACCATTTTAAGATGGAGCAGGTTTTTAATAATTTGTTGTCCATTTTCCAATTTCTGTAGCTTACCTTCAGGTCTCTTCTTTCTAACGTCAGCAACTCCGATCCTCTGATGTCGTTACGGATGAAGTTATCCCGGTACTCCCCTAGCGACAGACTATCTAGCCACACCCCTACCTGCTGTGGAGTCCACATCCTTGGAGAATCACCTGATGCTGAAATATCAAACAGCGAGAGAACTCATGGTGAAGACCTCACTTTGTACTCAATGCTTCAACAAAATGTATTTATTATGCACTTTTTTGCAAGTCAAATAGGCCCCTTATAGCACCTTACATTATTATCCCTGTTAATCAAGCCCCCCACCCCAAAACCCAACCAACCCAAAACCAAATATGGCCGCATTATGAAAGGTCTTTTTACTTTGACTTCTTTGAATGACTGCACAACAAATTTTTCCAAGATTTTTTCAAAGTAAAAGCAAAAATGTCAAACAACTTGTCAGTCAGGGTTGTGACGAAGTGGTGGTGGTGGTTTGGAAGGGGGGGGGGGGGGGGTGGAATGGTAGTCAAATAATGTCTTTTCCTTTGTACTTACATGTTCCTTCGGAGGAGCCAGGACTTCCGGATGGGAATGAAGACCGGAAGTCTTTCTTTGTGGGTTTCTTGAACCTTGAGACCATCGGTAACTTAAAGCGGCCTTTGGTCCGCTTGATGTATGCGTCCGGCTGCTGAAAAATAATCAACCCAAACAAATTAATCATTCAGTCCTGCTTTAGAAAAACAAATTAACTTTTAACTTGAGCAGTTAGTTTACTTGAACAATTTGTCTACTGGAACAGTTTGTATACTCAAACAGTTTATCTACTAGAACAGTTTATCTACTTGAACAGTTTGTAAACTTGAACAGTTTATCTACTTGAACAGTTTATCTACTTGAACAGTTTGTCTACTTGAACAGTTTGTCTACTGGTATAGTTTGTCTACTGGAACAGTTTGTCTACTTGAACAGTTTGTCTACTTGAATAGTTTATCTACTTGAACAGTTTGTCTACTGGTATAGTTTGTCTACTGGAACAGTTTGTCTACTGGAACAGTTTGTCTACTTGAACAGTTTGTCTACTGGAACAGTTTGTATACTTTTGTCTCCTAAATTCCAAGGTTTCTCTATAACAAACAGCACCAAAGGAACAGGAGGGGCGTTTGTACCAGCGCCACTGGCCCGCTTGGAGGCTCCCAGCTCATTTTCCCCAACTACTCAGGCCAAAAATATATACTTGTCAAGCACAAGGAAAGCAGATAACTGGTAAAAATGTGGCCTTTATTTGACCCCAACTACAGTTGGGTTTACATGTGACCTATGGACGGCGCTGCAGTGCTCATACACGTATATATTGTCATGTGCATGTACAGTGGCCAGGGAACCATACTGAGGCATTCCTTGGGGGCTCTCCTTGCTTTAGGAAAGTATATATTATTAGGCTGTGGCTGAACCAAGTGACTCCGGCTATGGCTATGGCCATTGGCTGCAACGCCAATGTTGAAGAATAGGACTTTTCGGCAATCTGGTCATAGCCAAAGCTGAAGCCGTCAATTCAGAGAAAGCCTTAGTCTGGGCCTCCATGGGTCAAAAACACTGGTGCATTCCAATCCCCTCTAAAACAAATGTGACTTGACTTACATGTAAATCTTCCTCAGGGAAGCCCAGAGCGCCATCTATCAGCATAACTTTACGCAGTTCCACGTCAGTGGCACTGACTGAACTGTTGAGCCTGTTGAGGATGTCGTCCCCTAGGCGAGTGGTGTACGCCTTGGCCGCTAGGAACAGACTGGTCTCACTGTGGAGGTTCCGAACGCTACTGACTAGCTCCATAAGGGCTTTACGGCTGGTACCCTGCAGGGAAAAGGAACAAAGACAGACAACAATCAAAACATACCCAAAGACAACTCTAAAAGACGATTCAAAATTACGGCTTTTGTTCCATCAGCGATTTTGGAATCTTGTGCTCAATGGACCACGCTGGTTTTGCCGAAAGACGTTTTTCCCAAAGAGAACAAATTGTCCATGAAACTCACCTCTCCGACCTTCTCACTGCCCCAGAACCTGTCCATTGTGGTGGATACCGATTGAGCGTAATGCATCAGGCCAGACTCTATAGCACGATTCTGCTCAGCAGCTCTCTGTATACTGAACACACACAAATAAAAAATTCATGTGATTCATATTAATATAAAACATCATTGGATTTCAGAAGAATGTAGTGACGTCATTTCTATTCTCTTGGTTTCAATTAATATTAAACAATGCAACAAGTTTGTGCCAACTTGAGAGTCATGGCCGAGCTGTTTATGTTTCAACAACACATGACCACGGATGAGATTTGCCAAATGCGAAAACTCCTGCACATGGATTACTGGTCTGGGTTCCCCATTGTTCTAGATCCAGAACCTCCCGGATGTTACAATTCAGGAGGTTTACAGACTCTGTACATCACTAGCGACTTCCTTTCTCCTTTTGGTGACTGCTTTACTTATTTCAAGAATACTGGAAGGCTCGAGGAGATTTTGAGAGAAACCTGAATTCAGGTAAAATCCTGAGAAAGCAACATGCCTGCATGACACCAGTGAATTGCCCAGGCTATGGACTATCGTAACATGTACTTACCACGTAACCAGACTGTTGACCGTCTCACAGAAGTGTCTGACCAGGACGACCTCTTCATCGGTCAGTGGTTGCAGCTGTTTCCAGATCTTCTTACGGTCCGTCCACGACTTCAAGGTGTTCTCAAAAGCCTAGGCCGGATTTAAAATATTGCCTCATCAGTAAAAATTGACAGAAAGAATTAGACAATACAGGGTATCTGCACACTAAAACAAGTCAGATTTATGACTTTTTAATACCTTTTTAATGCTACCTTAAACAAAAACAAAATTTAAGACCAAAAGTAAGTGAATAAAGCAGGGGAAACAGCTTTACCCGATCACACTTAAGGTTCTTTAAGTTAAGACTTTTTAATATTTGTTCAGGATCTGCAGAAACCCTGCAATAGTCATTCCAACATGAACTTACAAATGTATTTCAGCCAACTGTAGGTGCAAATGTTGTTTTCACAAACCTCAGAACATGGAATGTTAACAGTAACAAGTTTTTCTCCCAAGAATTCCATGTTAGACAGCTTATCTTTCTCAGCCATAACCCCAAGGCAAAATTACCGATCCACATTTCAAAACATAAACACACTTGGACGCAAGATTCAGCAGTCGATTGTCAAGTGTAAAATTGGAAACATTTTGCTTAAAATGAATAAGGAAGTACATAATGGTATCATCTTTTGAACGCTCTGTCTCCTCATTGAGCCTCTTCTACAGGTACTTCGATGGTAGTTATTTGTTTTTATTATTATTTTTTTAATCCAATTCACCCCAAACAAGGCTAAAAACCACTCTTGGTAAGGGGCTACAAGAAGGAAATTAACTCAGAGGAGCTGAAGGTAGGAATTGATAATCCTCTTAAAACAGTCTAGATTGTAGGATGGAGGGAAACATGCATCAAGCAAGGAGTTCCAAAAAGATGCAGTACGTGGAATAAAGCTATTGGAATGGCTCTTTGTTCTACATCTCAGCAAAGCAAGAATGTATGGGTGAGAAGGTCTCTAACTCGTTGTCCCTTCTGTACGCACCTTCACTCGCAGCACACGGTTCACCGCATTTTCTCACCCCTTCAAACCATTCCAAATACCAGAACGGAGAGAAACTCTGCTAGCTTTTCCCTGGTACTGCTGCAATTTGAAACTTTCTACCCATATCTTGCTTTCCATCATTTGTTCCAGCTCAACAAAATAAAACATATCTTCTCTCTCTTTTAAAATGTCTTTATCTTCCTTGCAGCCCACACCTTAAGTGGCCCTTTGGCTTTGTGTTGGATAACTTATCTTTTAGAAAGAGAAGAGAAAAATCGAACCAGCAGAAGAGATTTCTTCCCCCATACCTTATCTCTGACCAGCATCTGTGCTCTGTTCTTGTGGATGATCTTGACAAATCCTGGGGGTTGAACCCAGGCCTCTCCATCAACCTGAACAGGAACTCCTTCCTCTCCAAGAATCGTGATCTTCACAACGTGACACTACAAGATAAACACTTTACCGCTTTAACTACCTCCAAAAATAATAGGCAAGAAAGTTTGTCAAAGCTTAGCAGCCGTGAGTTTCCCACATTTCAACTGTAATCTACTCTGTAGCAATAGATAGTAAAATTTACAGTCAGTTTCTCTTGTGGTTTATTACTTGATATTTGAAAAGAAAGTTGCATCCCCTTAACTTAAGATGATCCCTCTGCTGCAGCTTCCCAGCTTGTATTGTAAACTTGGGTGTGATCCTTGGCTATACGGTTGTATGGCTTCTGACTGGCACCCCCGAACGAAGATATTTACAAAATAGGGAGACTGAAACATAAGAGCTAGGTAGCTCAGTAGGTAGAGCGCTGGCATGTCAATTCAAATGTCAACAGGTTCAAGTCCCGCTCTAGCCAATTTGTCTTTGTTCAACCCCAAATTAGTTACAATTTACTCAGTCATTTTCCCTTGTGGTTTATTACTTGCAATAGATAATATGCTGGACAAGAGGAGCAAGATTTTTACCTGGGCTATCCGATGATGTTGTAATGTGATCATCCGAGATACAGCCATCTGCATCCCACCAAACACTGCAACCACCTCCAGGATACGATCGTCAAACGAGGGCGCTGTGAATGTCTAGATGACAAACAAATAAACAGAATATTATAAAGATATTCTTAATATTTCATACATACTGCTACAGAGCACATTAAGCAGCCCGCACCAATAGAGACCAAGTTTTCTCTTGAAGACAATCAGAGCATACTGATCGAAACTTCAACTTGTTACACCACCGGTTCTTTTCAGAACCATCGTAACCAAACAAATAGAGGTTATTACACAGCGTACTGCAAACCTTCATAGCTCTTAAACATTTCATAAACTCATTGACTGCACAATTAATAACAGACAACTGTGAAACAGAAGTGGAGTGAAGTAATCGTTTCAAACCTCAACTCAAAATCATTTCCAATTCTTGTTAAGCAACTTTTATGGAGGTCAGATTGTAGATGATCCAGTTTTGCAAACCAAGCCTCTGTAATTCATACTTGTGCTCAACAATTATACAAGTGTCTTAATAAGCTATTTGCAAGGTAGATTTGCATAATGTCTGCTACAATGACTTGCTTAGCCACAAGTTACCACTTAAATTCGAAATCCTCAAATACGAACACCCCTACAAAACAAAAAAAATCTTGTCAAATAGTCACATGATCCCTCACCAAATCTTACTACCAACCTCGTCCTCCTTAGTCGTGCCCCAGAAGTTCGCCCCGCCCATGTAGCTTGGAATGTTTAAGACGACGATGCCTTGGAGGCTAGGTAGAGGTATCCGTTGACCATCACACTCCAGCTGAACCTTTTGCTCCAGGTTGCGGTAGGTCCTCTGGAGAAGCTCCTTGCCTCCCAAGACGCCGTACCACATGATGTTCTTGGTCCGACTGTTGATTGGACACAAAAACTTAAAGTCAGGTCACAAGGAAACTCAAAATGATGGCCTAGAGTGGGTTCATTTTGCATGAGGCATTTTTAGTATGTCTTTTTCGTGCTTCTATTGTTGATTTTTTTAACACAATGGTGTCATGCTTATTTTCTATTATTGACGTATTGGCATATTATGATGGGCCTCGAATGATCTGGGCTTAATATCATGGCTCTGCTTACTGTAAGCAAAGAGTCGGCACTTACCTAAGCAGAGAATTATGACCACAACCAGGAATGGAACCAGGGTTACAGTGGTGAGAGCCGAGCGCTTTACACACTAGCCACCCATGCCACGCCTAACTCACATGCTCTAGTCATCATCATCTCAGGCAAGCCAAAGAAACTGGCCCTCTAAATGCCAAACGAAAAAGGACACTACTTACCTGCATTTTTCTGGATGTTCTTCTCTCTTATTGTGGAAATCCAGCGCTATCTTAGCATCCAATCCGATTCCAAAATAATTATTCATCACACAAGTCTCTGTGTAACCCTCCCTGAATAATCAAATAACAAACAAATTCATTCATCTTTAGCTTAGCACCATTAATCTTTAGCTTAGCACCATTTTTCAGCATGCTCACCAACAATAGATAGTTCCCACTTGACATCATACAGTGTGAAATCGGCCATCTTTACATGCAATTGAAAATTATTTTTGAATTCACAACTATACGTTTTGCGTAAAACAAAACACGTGGCATGCAGGAGTTACATCAAAATCCTTGCATAGTTGGTCGATAACCCACTTGGCTGGATAGATAAAATGGAAAGCTTGACGCAGCTCAAAGCCACAACACATGGAACCCAAGTGACAGGAATTGAAAATGTACAAATTTTCCAACATTATAACAGTTTTTTTTTACAAAAAAGGGCATTTATGGACGGGAATAAAAGAGTGGTGACTCTGTCTTGATCTTTCTAATACCTTGCAGGGTTGTGGCCATGCAATAAAGGACCTTTATTGACTCGGTCTTTTATCTTTTGGTTTGTGTGAATACCAAACCTACACTTAACCTTAAGGAACGAGGAAAAACAAGTTATCTACAACTCACACTGATTCAATGTCTTGGTCCATGAGGGGTGAGGCGGCAGCACACAGAGCATCAGCGTTGGCTAATAGCACCTTACTGATCAGCCCAGCACCCATGAACCCACCTGAAAGTCCACTGATACCTACAAATCAAATCACAAATAACAACTTCCAGTTTATAACAGTAAATGTTTCAGTTTTTTTAACCCCCAAATCCTCCAAAATCTGACTTTGCTGCATATATAACTAGCCTTACACAAAACCCTAAAAGGTATTATACATGATTGGTAGAGCTGACAAAATAGTCGCAGACAGTGTTTATGTTTTGTGTGATAACCTTATACATGAAATAACGAACCTGTGAAAGTTTGGGCTTAAGTTCCGTTGTGTAAGTCAGGAGAAAATCTGTTAGTGGAAAATCCTGCACAATTTTGAGCATGTAAACACATTGTTCTTAATTTGGGTTGCAACAACTGAAACTAGCTGTTAAATTAAAAAAAAAAAAAAATTCAGATACAGTTTTCTCGAATAAGACTTCATTTCAGAGAGCCATATTTCGTGAAATTTCGGCAAGCACATGTTTTGTCATTATCATTGATAGCAATGGTCATTGTCCACACTGATCTGTTGTTGCATCAAAAGACTTGCTTTCTGAAAAGGCGTCCAGTGCAAATTTCACATCTCAGACTGAGTTCCCAATCTTGCACCTTTGGTTTGAATCCCACCAGAATAATATGCCCAATGTTTTTGTTGTTGTTGTTGTTGTTGTTTTTTCCACAGGACTCAGGTGAATACTGAGTATACAGTTTCTTAACGCACACCAGTGTGGGGTAAAACACAAATAATATTCTTTATTCCAATGCAAATTTGACATCTATTAAGATTCCTCTAAGGTTACTTACTTTTACTGAGTAAAGCATTTCCTCTTCCTAAACGTGGTCCCAAAAGTGTGTCTAAACCTAAAATCAGAAAACGTCAAGTCAGTCAGTCATGTTTATCTACATGTGACACTCCAATACAAAATAAAACAGCTAGTTCAAAATGGCGGGAAAACAACAGCAAATGTTGTTACTAAAAAATACACATACGTGAGGACATTTGGCGATCAAAAGTTTTTTAATTAATTTGAGCAGCAAAATGGAAAAATTCAATAACTTGTCAGCAAGTCTATTTTTTATGAACTTATTTTTAGAAAAATAGATGCTAACAAAAACATTCATCATAAATCATTTATGAATCTACTATTGATACAATACAATGTATGCATATGCATGTACCAAGCACATTAAAATATACACATGGCAAACTTAACTAATAGTCAAAGTTTACTCTGCTCATCATCCTTAAGAACATTTTGCACTCTGACAATTCTTTTCTACTTAGGAGTCATTCAGAATTATCAATGTTTTTAAATTTCAATTTTATTATCAGATTCTTTTGACCCACCCACCTTTATCGTCCATTTCCAAAATTATATTGTGTTTTTCCTTTTGTTTTGTATTTGTTATTATATTTGTTATGTGGCGTATCGTTGCCAAGTGGTTAAGAGCATTGGACTCAAGCTCAGGTGTTTCTGATCAGCAGAGTGTGGGTTTGAGCCCCGGTCTTGACACTTGTGTCCTTGAGCAGGATACTTATTGCTACGTAATTGCTTTGTCCTTCGGATGGGACATTAAGCTGTATGTCCCATGTACTAGAATTGTTAGTGCCTGTAAAAGAACCCGGAACACATATCGTGGAAGAGTAGGTGTTAACCCCAGTGTTTCTGGTTCACATAGCAAGCACCCGTGTGTACAGGTTTCCTCAGGCTTGCAAGCTACAGTGATTTAGTTTACTTATGAGGCATTCTTGGTTTCATTACCAGAATATATACAGTAATAATAAACATTTTATTTTTAATTATTTTGTTTGCCCACCAACCCACAATTAAAAAAAAACCAAAAAAACCCAAAACCATAAAATCTGAAGTTACATTGATATTTCTAAATGGCCAATTATTTTCTACTTAACAACCAATGCAATGCTTAGATATTTTAAGGGATAGGAAAGAAAACCCGTCTCAAATGTACATGTATGGTTCCCAGACCTCTAATTAAAAATTCCCTTGGGATAATAATAGAGGTAACACACTAAAAACCAAAAGGCTAATTTAGATTACATATCCGATAAAACCGTGGGAAAATTCTTAAATTCAGAAGGTTTGTGGAACCACACTAAAAATATCTCACAGGAAATATTAAATCGAAAAGAATAAAATGGCAATGCAATTAAGTAAGATGTCCGCTCTGAACTGTTTGAGACAAACATTCAAGTGAATAAGGAAGTTTTTACACCAAATTGAAAAGCCCCTTCTCTTTTCACCAACTGACTAGCTTTCTTTTGTTTTACCCACTTCCAAAATGCTTTTAAGTTAAGCAGCAAAAAAGAAGTAGTAAAAGTTGCAAATTAGACAATTTGAGAGGAGTTTTCTGCTCTACACTTCTGCAGGGAAGCGAATACAGAGTTTGGGACAACGCTACAGCTATCCTGTTTGTAAGCCACGCCTACTTTCCATCAAGCCCATAGGCAAGGCACTAAACCTAGTTTCTCTTTGAGGATTTATCTCAGAAACAAATTCACCAATGGACTTGGTTTTTTTTACATTTGTTTTGCAAAGACTCCTGGTCTTGTCAGAATTGTAGGTTTCTGTCTTAAGAAACGCCTTTGAATAGTGAAATGAGTGACTTTTTGTAAAATTACACACAGACATGGAGCCAGGAGTAGTGACGCTTTATGCAAGCAGTAGATGCATGTGTGTGACATACTGACCCACCAACAGGACAGCTGTGGTTATGACCACCATGGCAATGAGTTTGGCTACGGCTAGCTATAGCTGCTTCAGCCAAAAGCCATAGTCAAACCCAGACACAACCCAAGCTGGTTACTTCTTTTCTTTTTTTTCTCCCACAACTTGCCTGGAAGGAATGATATATTCTCCATGCTACCAAAGCGATGAGACAGGCCGACCGGGCCCGGTGAAAGCGTACTGCCACGGCTGACCCTACGGGTCTGAGGAGACTTCAGCTGCTCTCTTTCTACACGGGAGGGATGATGCAGGGTTGCCCATGGGATGGGGTATGAGAAAAAGGAACGGTGTTTAGATGAGGTTTTCAGCGCAGACCTTTACCAAGCTTTGCTTCAACTCTCATTTGAAAGTAATCCACCAAAACCAGCTGGAAATGTTTTGACACCTGTGAATTGTTACTAATTCAATGGTAATGAAGCATGGGTAACGCATTTAGCACCTTTGAATGCAAAAACAGGAACCGCTTATTCAGTACCAGAGTCCAATTTCATTGAGCTGTTTAAGCAGAACATTTTGCTTAACAATTTTCTGCTAAGCAATCTAAACAGGAAACCAGTCACAGATTGTATGTTGTTATTTTGGCTGGTAACCTTATTCTAGTAAGCAAACTTGTATTTTTGTGCTTGAGCAGCTCTAGGAAATTGGGCTTTGTACATGAAAGATGGCTTGACCAGACAACCCTTCACAAGGACAGAAGTAGCACAGAGTCAGCTACAGGGGGGTCTGGGTGTCTTTTGGACAAATTAGATGTGCCGTAAAAAAACCCAACAAAAACCCCCAATTTATCCATCATATTTCTGGCTCCCGGTTTACACCTTAAAGGTTAGTGTTCGCGGAGCCACAGAAAAACCACCAAAACTGAGTCACAATCAAGACCAGACCACGAGATCATGAGGTCTGTAAAACAAACCAGACAAACTTGAGACAGGAAGATGAAATATTTAAGGTGAGACGGTGCATATATATAGCAAGGAGGAAGAGGGGTAAGAATTGACAGAGAAAATGTCAGGGAGATTCACAGAGACGGGTTGGGACAGAAAGCTAGGAAATAAGATTGTACAACAAGAGGAGGAAGGCAGGGCTCGGAGAGTAGAAAGACACGGAGAGGAGAGGGCAAACTGAATCACAGACTGAGAGAGAGAAAGTGAGAAAGACACACGCACACAAGGACAAGATGGACAAGATGAAACAAAGACACCTTTGTTGAGCAGAAGTCGGTAGTGACCTACCTGCCTTCTTGCGTTCAATCTTGGCCTTGGTAGAGGACGTGAACACAGAGAAAGACATCTTAGGACTCCTTGGAGCCTCCTTACCCGACTCAGACGCCGGCACTTCCAGGCTGGACTCCCCCTCCTCCACTCCTCCGTCCTCCTCCTTGTCCGACTCGCAGGGCGGGGTCGCGATGGTGATCTGGGGTTTCAAATGGGATTGGTCGGTCGGGCTGCTGGAAAGGTCACTTGTGGATTTGGAAGCCGATGCTGCAGCTTTATCGGCTAAGGCCTTTGCTTTGGCCTCGTGGTGTTGTGTCTGGGCGTTTTGTTCATCAACGGCTGAAAAAACAGCAGAGCAGTGAAATTTGTCAGTTAGGCACTTGCCTTTTTAAAACCCTTAAGGGCATGGCAGTTTCCTACTTTATCCCGACGCTGGGCGGTACCAATACTTATATCCATACCGGCCAAGATATATTTAAAAAAATTGTTTTGTGCATTACTCAAGTTTTTTTTACATGAAGTTATATCTTTACATACCCAGCTATTGTCTAGGATTATTGCAGCCCTTTTTTTCTTTGTTTAATTAATTACAGACAGCTCCACTTAGCGGAGGTTAGATCTTGGTAGGTCTGTATTTGACATGAGATATATATCCTTAGTACACCAGTGAACAAGTTTTCTACCCCTTAAAAAAAAAAAAACATCTCTGAGACCTGACCCCCCCTATAAGACATGTGGAATGGTCCAGTCTAGAATATCAAGGAATATGACTCCCCTAGGTCATTGCACTTTATAGAAATGGCTTAATTAGTCATTGGAGTTCATTAATTAGTCATTGATTTATTGGTATCGCCTTGCCTTTTGAAGTGCAAATTCGAAAAAAAAAAAAAAATTGATTTGGTAAAACTAAAACCTTTCTGAATATCCTTGAAGGCTACAGACTGGGGGAGACAGAGGAGCGTGACTCTCACCTTTCTCCGTCTGCTCAATAATCTGCCTCACAGCCTTCTTGAGGCTGTTGGCTCGCGACATCAAGGCATCTCGTGGTTTGAAGACCTTGGTGGACGTGGACGGTCCCGTCATCTGCTCCAGGGTGTCGCCATCGTGCAGGGGATCCTTGGTGATGTCATCGTGCACGTCGGTTACCGCGCTAGGAGGGAGAGTCCCGGGCGGGATGGGCGTGGCACGAGCTT
This sequence comes from Pisaster brevispinus, assembly GCA_023634235.1. Lineage (NCBI taxonomy): Eukaryota > Metazoa > Echinodermata > Asteroidea > Forcipulatida > Asteriidae > Pisaster > Pisaster brevispinus. The sequence continues at coordinate 8,175,383 of JAMKCF010000014.1, read as the reverse complement.
CATCCTCAAGGGTCTGTAGGAGGAGCTTCAGTTTCTCGTTGAGAACGGCACACTGTGATTAAAAGACAACAATGATGCAAGATGCTGATCTCAATGATCAGTCACAAATTCTCAATGAAAGCACAAGATCTCGTAATTTTTTTATGACAGTGACGATGAACTCAAATGTAGTGAGCACCAAATGTCAGGGTAATGCAGCAGAAAAAAATGTTTAAATAAAAATGTGTAGAAATAAAACTTTCTGCTAGACTTTAAGAAATGGACTTGTAAATTATCAGGTGAAAAGTTAAGCAAACTCATATCACTGTTACAACTACCATCTGAAATGTTGACACTTTCAAGAAAATTGTTCTTCCAATCCGTTCTTGGTAACAAAAAATAGCGGCAAGGTGATTAAATCAAGTACTTGAAAACGTTCAGAAATCATGAGACCATAATTAATTTCTCCAGACATACCTTTTCTTTCATGACCTGTGCATCTCCTGAATGACAGCTTTGCTCATAGGCACGGCCGACTTTCTCTACGAAGTCTTTGACTGTCTCACATAGCACTCTAAAATAGAACCATAATAGCGCAAGTTGACAGCGAGCCCATAAATCACAAAATGGTGTCACCTACGCCTGTCTCCTCTCATCCCCCCAAAATAGGACATCCCAAGTCTCCAGAAACATAATTTTTCCTCAAAAAAGTTTCTCCCCACCCAGAACAAGTCAACAACTCTTTACCTATCTTTCCCCTCATCCCCTAAAGATTGTCCTAAGCCGTCATCATACCTCAAAAAAGCTAACAAATCTTCCCCTATGTCTTCTTTTTCCTACCCCTGAAGATTGGACTTCCAAAGTCTCTAGTTACATCAACATTCCTCAAAACTTATTTCCTTACCCTAAGAAAGTCAAGAAATCTTCCCTTCCCTCCATTTCTCCAAAAGGTGAGACATTCCAAATCTCATCGTTAGTTCTCAGAGATTTGTCTCCCCACCCTACACAAATAAAAAACTCTAATCCTGCGTCTTCTCTTCTCTGTACTACCCCTCAACCCAAAGATCAGACTTCCACCGACTTCAGTTACATCATCATTTCTCAAAACTTTGTTCCTTTCACTCAGAGAGTCTTCCCCTCTTCTCATAAAGATAAGACTTCTGAAGTCCTCACTTAAATCATCATTCCTCAAAACTGTTTTTTCCTTACCCTGAGAAAGTAAACAAGTTTTCCCTTTCCCCCCCCCCCCACCAATCTCCTAAAGATGAAACTTCTAAAGTCTCTAGTTAAATCATTATTCCTCAAAATGTATTTCCATACCCCAAGAAAGTAAACAAAATCTTCCTTCTTTTCCTCCTTCCCTCTCTTCTCCGTAAGAAAAGACATCCCAAATCTCCAGATTCATCATCGTTCATCAATTATGTATCTCTCCACCCAAAGAAGAAGAAAAAATAAAAACTCTTTTCTTAAATCTCTCCCCCAAACTTACTTTGCTGAAGATATAACATCGGAGTTCTCATCACAGTGCAGTATCTTAGTCAGATGGGCGGCAACAGAGTCCTCGTAGGCTGTGATCATCTCCTTCTCTTTGCTCTCCATGGAGTCTGAGATGTCTAGACTATCCGTCTTCAGCACCACAGTCCCCGCCGCCCTGGACCTGGCTGGTAGTGGTGTCTCCTCCGTGCATATACTCCATCTGTATCCAAAATCATTTCAGTGAAATGTTAACCGAGCATGATATCTGAACCTTGTAAAATGATACAACATTTAATTTTGACGAAGCACAATGGTGCAAGCTGCGTATTGCATGATACTTTGATAGGCTTTGCAAGTGAGCTTCCATCTTGATTGCAGATGTTATAAACCAGGTCTGATAGGCCTTGGTGTATTCTCATCTGTTATTCTCATCTGTTATTCACATCTGTTAGTACAGCATGGGTGAGATTGTATGAAAAATGACAACTACCCAACATTTACATTTCCCACAGAACAAATCTACACAGCAAAGTAGATATACACATGGTGTTACCGCAAACCGAGCATACATTGATAACGAACATTTGCTAGTGATGTATTCTTGGTCTTGACATGAACCTCCCTAAATAAATAGGATGTTACATTTCAGAGATTTGTGGACTCTTTTACATCACCACTGATAGAAATCACAACAAGAGCTGAGTCTCTTGTCTCTGTGACCGTGAGATGGCAAGAAAATCTGAAGGCCAAAGGAGGTCAAAGAGAAATTTGAAAAGCTGGAATAATCGAAGTTTCATAAAGCCTGTAAGCACAAAAACTTGCTTAGAAGAAACGGTTTACCAGCCAAAATTCCATAAAGTTTACATTCTTGCCACTGGTGTACCACTCCCTTTTTGCTTAGCAAAGATATTACCTAAGCAGTATTTTCTGCTTAACAGCTTTATGAAATTTGCCCCAGGTCTGGTATGGTGTTTATCGTTTAACAAGGAAAACAAAACCCAGTAAAATCAGCAATGCAGACAAACAAACAAGCCAGGAAAAACCCTGAAAAACGACAAACCTGGTCTTTATAACTTAAACTTTTGTCAAATACAAATTCTAGCCTTCTAGAACCTAGCTGTTATGTTCACATCCCCTCAAGTGGTGGGTAGCCGTGTTTGTCAGTTAATTGCAGAAAGGAAAATAAATTGTCGCACTTGAATGACTAACTAGTAAGGAAAATCTGAATAAGCTTTTGTATCAACAACTTCTTCATCAGATGCAATGAAGTAAACCAACTTTAACCAAGGTTTTTCTTTATTGAATCTGATGAAGTAGTTGTTTCTACAAAAGCTTATTCAGATATTTCATACAAGTTAGTCATGAAAGTGTTACAATTTATTTTCCTTTCTACATCCCCTCAAGAACATTGGATTTCTTCCCTCTTACCTATCCAGCATCTTAGTGCTAGCTCGTTCAAGTTTCTCCAGGATTGTTGGAAGCTGAGCGTCATCATCGCAGGCCGTCCCCCAGCCCAGGACTCGGGCGAGATCGTTGCCGGTGCCCAGAGGTAGCACGCCTATCTGGCACTGATTAGGACAGATAAAATAATGCCACGTCAGTGAAAATGTGTTGAGATTATTTGTATGTACTTTGTAACCCAAGCCACCAAAATCCTCCAAAATCAACAGCATGGTTTTTGCTTGAATTTGATGGATTCTGGAATATATCACCAAATCAACTTAACCTAACACAGGACTAGGATTACCATTTTTATCCGAGTTGAAACATTTAGGAATTGAGTTGACATACAGAGGACAATTTTTACTAGATTTGGGATTTTGGACAGCTCTTGGCCAGAACAACCAGGGATAGACAACAGTACTCCCCACTCTTCCCAAAAGGCCAAGCAAACTAATTTACATACAATTAGGATTTGAATTTACAAAACAGTGGAGTGTTTCGTTAAATTTGGGACAGCTCCTAGCCAGCTCAACCAGGAATGAACTCAGCACAGTAATCCCTGCCCCTACCATGAGGCCAGTCAAACCAATTCCACACATTCTGGCCTTGAGTCACTGATAAACTGTGATTGATTTTGGATAGCTCCCGGCCAGAACATACGGAGAGTTAGGCTCAATGTAAGTCACATTTAATGAGTTCTTCCAGATAGGATGCAAAACATCGGGGGATATCAATGAGGAGAAAAAAAGAAGAAAACTCCTAATAAATCTGCAGCTGCAATGTCTTTGTTGTGATTGAAACCCTGAACTTCCCCTGGGTGCTATTTTATTATAAAATTGATGGACTATCTACCTCACCTCAAACAGAAACCTAAAGGATTGGTCATAATACCATCTACAACGTGTTTTTTCTTCATTGTGATGGCAACTTCAGCATTTCAAGAAAGTCTGAAGAAGACGAGAGATTGATGAAAAATTGTTGGGAAAAAAGCACAGGCCTGAAATTTATTTGATAATGCAGTAACTTTTCAAAAATACCCACTCCCTTTAAATTGGATGTTCTTTTGCTATTCGTCTTAAAGATACTGATTTCTTAGGCATCCAACTGAAATTTGTAAGGAAAATAGAACAGCACTAGGCACAGCAAGACTTCGGACAGTGTATTTCAATTAATAGTGACACAGCTGAAAGACCCAAAAATGAGGAAACCAGCTGATCAGCTGAAAAGTTGCATGGCAGCAGGAAACGTGAACGGCTGTGAGATGTGCCCAATTCTGGCCAAACATTTGAAGAGTAGATGATGGACTCGAAAGAAGAAGTTACAAAGGCTAGAGCAATATTATCAAAAAGAATAAAGCCTGGTTCAAACTTCACGCAAAAGTGGAGATTGTTTTCTTGCGTCACAATGGGAAAAACGGGGCACACCGAATATTGCATCATAAAAATTTGCTTTCCTGTGAAGTAAGAACAGAGCTTAAATAAAAACCTTTCTATTTTACTTGAAGAGAAAGATCGAGCCAAGGGTTTTTTATCTGATATTTTTGCAGAGGGAAAACACGGCTCCTCCCCAAGAGATCCTGTAAATAACTGAAGGGGAAAGTCTTCATAACGTCTACCTGTTTGTGAAGGTCCAACTTGTCGATTTCAGAGAGCACCCAGCCTATACTACCGTCTCCACCACACACTAAGATCCGGAAAGTATCAAAGTTTTGGAAAAGCCGCAGACTGTCAAAAAAAACAATGGTAATTTTAAAAATGATTAGATCCTATCATAAGATATCCACCTACTCGACAGAGTAAATCTCCAGCTGGGTGTATATGGAGTAATCAAGCTAGCAAAATGCCCACAACGAAAACAAATATAACCATTCCAATATTCCAATCACTTCAAACAGTTTGAAGTTCCCAACACTTAACATTCCCGGCAATCTCCAACATTTTGTACAAATTTTTATTTCCCCAAAGTTCAAACATCCCAACAGTTCCCCAAAATAAAATGATACCCAGCATTTCCAAAAAGTCAAACAGTCCCCAAATTTCCAAAATGTCAAACAGTCCCAACATTTCCAAAAAGTCAAACAGTCCCAACATTTCCAAATGTCCAACAGTCCCAACATTCTCCCAAAATCTGAAAATTCCAGTATTCCAAAAGTCCAACAATCCCACCATCCCCCTAAAATGAAACAATCCAAACATTCCCCAAAAATCCAACAACAATTGGAACATTCCCCCAAAATAAAAAATTTAATTAATCTTAACATTCCACACAATTCCAATTAGCCTAAAATTCCCATTATAAAAAACCCAAAACATTTCAAACATTCGCGACACTCCCATCATATCCAACATTCCCAACAAATCAATTGATCCCAACATTCAAAACATCCCCAACATCAGTCTAACAACACCATCTCACCCTATGTGTGGCCCACTGTTCATCAGATCGAAAACCTGAGCCGGATTAAGGAGCTGCTTAAAGCGACGCAAGAACTTCACCCCCTGATTGTCGCCGCTCTTGGAGTTGACAAACACCAGGAGGGGGCTACTGCAGCCCTGACGAGTCGCCTGCCAGTAGCCGTCAGAACTCATGGAGTTCAAGGAGATGGGAGGTAGGAGGGATAGACGACACTGACCAAGGGGACACTTTGCTGGGAACTGGGATCTGCATGATGAGTGTACCTGGGATAAATGGGTATAAATATGGGCTTAAGGTAAGATGAACAAATTGTAGGTGGAATGTCCCCACATGTCATATACCGTAATTTCCGGATTATAAACCGCCCGGCGTATAAACCGCAATGCTCCAAAATATGGAAAAAAATATTTAGTGTCAGCGTATAAACCGCGCGGCGTATAAACCGCGGCCAAAATGTTACCAAAAACTAACCTCAAAACACGGAAGTGAAGTTCGCAAAACTGCGTTTTGGGTGATTTTTTATCTCATACTATCAGTCCTGAATTATACTTTTTCCATCAACACACGTTTTCAAGAATTCGTGATTTGATGATCGGTTGTGTTGACCATGTTTTGAACTTCGTTGGCAACAAAATCTTCGTGAATCAACGATCGGTCGACAATGCACACCGAGAATCCTGCATCGCATCGCCCTCTGTTGACAAAATCTGTTCACGTTTGATTAGACTTCGACTGGGCCCCGAGCCTCGAAGTGTGGCGTCAGATGTTCAGGCTATGTGTTGTACAATGTGCAGCAGGCGCTATCTACTCGAGCCGTCAGAAGTCTAGCCAAGATCTTATGAATGGAACTATCAACGGCCAATCATCAACGGCCAATCACAGCATGTGTATGTGTACACACACAGAGGGGCCGTGCGTGTTTGCGGTCCTCTTTGTGGCGATGTAGCCTGAATGTCTGACGTCGGCATATGGAGATCGCTGGGATAAATAGACAGGGGACCAGTCTAGTCTAACTGAGTTTCGCTGATTGTTCATTTTCTTCCTCCATGATCTGAGGGGGACTGAACTCTAACAATAGGGCGGTTGATAAACGTTTTATAAAGGCATAACGGAATACAAATGAGGTGGGATTTTCAACAGGCATTTTCAACAGGATTTTGTCATCACACAGGCATGTTTTGCAGGATTTTATTTCGTTTAAGAACATTGTTTTTATTTAGAATATTTTACAAACGATCTTTCTTTAAAAAAATGCTGTTTTTTCTCTTCAATATTTATACGTCGGCGTATAAGCCGCCCGGCGCATAAACCGCAGGAGTACAAAAAAATGTCAAAATCAACGTATAAACCGCGGTTTATAATCCGAAAATTACGGTACAACGTTCCATACAATGATAACGGATATTTTAATAGCACTTGTATCCGCTAGTTTTAACACTCATGGCGAAAAAACATTATTAACCCAGTAACTGGGCTATTGATTTCATTCCTTAGACCATCTCAGTTCCCTAGGCAGTACACAGCCTGTATGCAGCGCACCAAGCTATTAAATCAATCACAAGATCCATCTCTGCCCTCACAGGTATGCATTTTACCCCTGTGTGAAGAGAAGCAATTTTGGTTAAGTGTCTTGCTCAAGGACACAAGTGTCATGAACAGGATTGAAACCCACACCCCAATGACTTAACCATGAGAACTTGAGTCTGATGCACTAGACAACTCAGCCATGACAATCCAAAACTTTATCCAGGAATGGTTCTTTGAAAAAAATTCATCCACAGTCAAATTTTCAAGAAAACTTTATATCTGCCATAGATTTTTTTAACAGGCTACAGAAGAAGGCCTTGTCTCTACAAACATGAAATTCAACATGTAGCTCTGACGTCTGTAAGAAAACAGTGGGAGTGTACCCCGGGTAATCCTTTAGCGCTTTTAACTGTAAAAACTGAAAAAGTGATGGGGGTAAGAAGACGCTGGGGAGAGGGAAGAGGTAGGGGGTAGGGAGAGGGGACAGTTGAAGAATAAACTCACCATGGCTTTACACCAGAGACATCGCCAATCTTGCAGACGTAGCACACTACCACAGGTTTTATCACACACGACACATTTCGCACTTACAGGCAAGTTTCCCTCTAACCACTGGTGAGGAGTCGCAATCTGAGATCAAGAAGAAATATCGTAATCAATCAACAATCTTGTTCACACAGTCTAACTTTCAAGAAACCTTAATTGCCTCAATCACTGGTTGCTTGCATGCATCATTGAACAAGGCCGGTAATATAACACAAATGGAAATTAAATTACTGGAAATTATCAAAAATTGTAACAAAGAGAAACTTGTTGTGTCTAAAAGTACAGTGGTTTATAACTATGTCATTTCAAATTCGATATTTGAAGGTTAGGTCACAGCAAGGGTCAGCCTTTCATCTCTGTGATGACAATTTTGCCGCTTTCAAGAAAATTTGAAGTCGCAGGGAGTTATCAATAACCAATCCTGAAATCAGGAAAAAACCTGACAAAACACAGGCCTGGTTTACGTCATAAAGTTACCACAGAGTTTGATTGCTTGTATGCGAAACCTCTCTATTGAAAACAAGTGGATGGGAAGAAATTCTGGACAAATATTCAACCCACAACAGCAACAGTACTTTCACTTGCTATAGTAAAATCACCCCATAAACAATTTCCCACAAACCGAATCCATTCAGAAGTATTTACCTCCCTAACTGAATGTAAAACCACTGAATGACTACGGCATTCCTTACACACCAACCAATGGCACTTTTACCCCTCGACAATACATGCAAGAACCACAAAATGCACAGCTGGTGCCCAAGGTAACAACCGCACATGACGTACGTGCTCGATACATCCTGCTCTCATCCACACACTATTTAATAATAGAATCATCCCGCCAAATATATCCTCTCGGCCCACAGGCTTTGAAAAAAACAAAAACAAGTGAATATGTTTCTAGAACTGCCGTAGCATGAATAAATTCCCCTCTTTGTCAATTCGGTTTCCGGGAACCATCAGGACCGCCATACCGTTAGAACTACATTTGACGTCAGTATTTCTTACCACAAGGAATTTGTCCACATATGGGCAAGTCTGTGCAGATACCTAAGGGACCATGCAGGAAAAACCTACCCTATGGGAGGCAATTTTACTCTGATGTCGGGCATCTACAAGAAGAATACCCACAGGAATTTATTAGTTGTTGGTCGTTGGAATGAATACGTTATTCAAAGGCAAAGTATACCTTTGGATATTGGATTCGCTCGATCGTTTTGATCCTATAGTCCTAGAATCAGTTTTTAAAATGTTTTTAATATTTCAGTGTTTTTATTGTGTGCGAGCATTATGAATTGAATTGAATAGTATAAATGTAGATATATACAATAAAACTAACCTGTGAACATTTCAAAAGGTGGTAGATTTTTTTTGAGATATCGTCGAAAACATGGAATGGTTATATCCACACTGGAAGAATAATTCATAATTGGAACACACAATCTGAGAAGTGTTCATGTATGAAACGTTTCTCAGATTGAAATGTTTGTGAATCCCTCTCTCTAAAACCACTTTCCTTTGAAGGGAATTGTTTCTCAAAATGTTACACATATGGAATGCTGCAGTGCTTCTTACCAAGTAAGTTTATATTGTCATTAGTTTTTGGAGTAATTACCAAAAGTATACCCTCCATTTAATACAACATGGTGCCTACTTCCTTGGACTTGACCTCATCATTCAAACCGAAAAAAAAGAAGAAAAAAGACGGATTCGGTGCTGAGACGGTGCATTATTGTATTTTTACAAATTCTTTTTTTTGCCTTGAAATGTAAATTAAAACACTGTCTCAGATATGACACTGTGTCAAGTAAAATAATTACACTGTAATTAATGACACCCTTACAGACTTTAAAGATTTTCTATATAGAAACAAAATATTAAGGAATATTGAAACACAGACATATTACAAATGTTTATTTGGGCGAGCAATTTTGGTTAAGTGTCTTGCTCAAGGACACAAGTGTCATGACCGGGGAAACCCAAACCCACACTCTGACAACATCAGAGCTTGAGTCTGGCCCACTACACCACTCAGCAACGACACTCAAATATGACATAATAATTTATAACACAATAAGCAATATAAATTTGTATTGCTACAGAATTGTCCATCTGTCCTGGTGTAAAACTGGAGAAAGTAGCTGCCATTTTATAAATATTGGACCAAATAAAAATGTATTCAAAAAAATTGTAAATATTTTATAATTCCTAAAGGAGTCTACATCCTCTTGTTGAATCCTTTTATTTCATTTTGTAACATAAATATACAGAATTGTTATTTCTTTCTTTCAAAGATAAATCCAATTAAAATAAAAAGGGAAAAATAGAAAGTGGTTTAAGTTTACTTGCATAACACAAGTACGTGGGTGAAAGCCACTTTTCTTTTTTTGAAGCAAACAAGGACGTCTATAAATTGCCTGACGTGCCATGAATTCTGAGATGCGAACACCGGGTGAGGAGGAGCGAAGGCTGGGAATATCCGGACCCTTGATTGGATTATGAGAGGTAAATCTTTTGATCTGTGCGACTAAATTTGATTTGGGAGACAGAATAGGAAGTGAACCTTGAGTTTTGGATAATGAAATATTGGCGCTGTGTGGAGATAGCCGAGAGAGTTCACATGGGTTGTACCATAATGCTGTTCTTTTAAGGCCGGCAAAGTGCTTACTGTGCGATTTCCATTTCATAGCGCTGCTAACCGTAAGCACACGAAAAGGCATGCTAACCTTCCGGTGCTTACTGTATGAAAATGAATGATGTAACAATGCAAATCAATGGTGAATGCGCAAGATGGCTGCCTAATTTTCTTGCTAACCTGTGAAATACGCTTACGCTCAAGCAAATTTTTCTGCTGTAGTTAGCACGAAAATTTGCTTACCGTTAAGTAGTGCTATGAAATTGGGCCCAGGTAACTAGCAGGGGTAAAAATGACTCGTTCACTGGGGTGATCGTGCAAAAATGGAAAATCCTCAAAAAGTTTATGACAGTCTCTTTGGTCTTAAAAATAGAGTACACCTTTGGTTTTTGGAACCGTTCGTTTGTTTTAATCCTATATTAATGTTGATATATACAATAAAAGTAACCTGTGAAATTCTCATTTTAAAAGGTGGTACAGTTTTTTTTTTTTTTTTTTAGATATTGCCAAAAATCTGGAGTGGTAATGTCCACAGAAAGAATAATCCGTGTTGGAATACACTAGCTTAGAAACGTTTCAAGCAGAAATGTTTCTCAGATTGAAATGTTTTTGAATCCCTCTCTCTAAAACCACATTCCTTAGAAAGGTATTGTTTCTCAAAATGGTATACATTAACAACAGCTGCAGTGCTTCTTACCAAGTAAGTTTTTATGGACATTGACTTTTGGAGTAATTACCAAACGGTTTTTCCCGCCCTGTAAGTAAAACCTCCTGAACTTTTACTGAGTGGTACATTTTACTCAAGACATTGGCTCCATGGTTTCTTTCCTGCCGTTTACCTCTGCAGACCTCAGTTAGATTCCTTACTGGAGCCTTACATGAGGATTGGGTTTTTCAGTCCCTACCTAACCTGGTGGGTTTTCCCTATTTGGGGTTTGCCTCCCATGCCTAAAACTGACATTTCTTCATTGTCTTCTTTAAAAAAAAGTTGGTGTGATGTTTCAATAGGATACTTTGGGACTATAAATATTTCAGATTCGAATTTATACTCTCAATATCACCACATATGTAAAAGTAGGAGGGTTTGGACGTCAAGTGGGCTGTGTATTTCTTGCCTTGATGGTCAGTTCAAATCTAAAGAAATTTGGACAACTATTTGGGGGGACACTAGGTGGCAGCATAAATCCATTGTTCCCACAAACGTGTCCACTCTGAACTATGAAGACAATGGAAATTTACCTGGAAAGTCTGCTGCCACCTAGCGATCCAAAGTCTCCCATTCTTTCAAGTGTTTAGTTACTTGAAAGCCTTTAAAAGCAATCAATTTATCTTTCTCATGCTGCCACCATGTTTGTAACGTTCCCCATGTTCATTAGCATTAATGAATACTGATCATTCTCATTAATCATACGGGGACCAGACTAGTTTGCCCTTCCAGCCTCGGTTTGGTTACATTAAGGAAACAACAACACAACGAGATGGCCGCTCGATAGCAAACATCAATATGGCCCTACAACAACAAACAATCGGATTAATAATTTCATTGAATCATCCATACAATAAAAAGTTTGACAGAAACAAAAAAAACCATTTCCTTTGAAAATAAAATACAATCAATTCCCAGAGCTTGTTCGAGAGGCTCACAGGGCTTTCACTTTTGAATGACCTTTCAAAATGGCAATTAAGTTTCTTTTTCCCCATTCAAATCTTCAAAGTGAAAATTATGAAAACAACTGAATCAAACAAAGTGGGCAGTTAAAGTCTCTGATGAATTCAAGCGGAGGCAAAACAACAATCAAATTAATGTTTTCTCCTCCGAGCGAGCGTCTGTACATTTCATAAAGGAATAATTTATAGAAGGAAAACCTCTCGAGGGACTGGTGGGAAGGAACTGGGATGGTTTATATCAAGACGAAGGACACACATTGACATTATACCCCTTAGCGACTCTCATTACTCAAGTGGTTTCCTTCACAGAGACATAAGTGAAGCATTATTAATAAGCAGAAGAAAAGAACAATAAATAACACGAGGTGAATTTTCCACATTCAGCCTCCTCCTCGCAACTTTGCAAACTACTGAATTAATCGAGTCAGGTTTCATTCCAGGGGACGCTACCAGGCAATGACGCACCAGGACGTATCTCCTACCCCCCCCCCCCTCTGGGTAATACGACTTCGGAAATAGACCCCCATCTGCATGGCCTTCAAAGACTGTGCAGTTAGGAGGAGATACACCGTAGGTATTGAACACTTACAACTGCGAGAGTTTTTTAACCTCTACATGTAGGTTTTCTGAAAAAAACTTTCCGTGCCCACCCGCAGTATCATTAAAAAAAAAAACTTTTTGGGGACTTCTGGAGAAGTCGTTTTCCTCTAGATTATATCGCTGCCACAATGAAACCCTGACTTGGCAAAGGAAAGACAACAATGGTTATCTCTGGGATTTGAGGTTGTTGTGTGAGCAAAAGTGTCAGCTTTCAGCAAAAAAATTGAGGGGTTTCAAAGTTGTTCCAGTTGTAATCAACCATTCGCCACAAGCCAGTTGGCAGATATACACGCCATCTGATGTGAAGTTGTCAAAGAGAATATTGCATGGGGGTGTATATTGAAACTTGCCCCGATATCACCAGTAGCTTATTACAATGACAGCAATCCAAACCAACATGTCCAGTGTATTATGAGCATATATAAAATCCCTGGCTGGCATTTATTGCTTTTCGTCTTGTTTTCCCTCAATAAATATTGTTCAATGGCAAAAACAGAAGAGAGAAAAATAGAAAAGGGGGGAGTGAGAAAAAAGGACAAAAAGACAAGAGGACAGAGTTTCATCTTAAACCGACTGCCTAAGATTTACGAGTATCTAATGAAGCAGTTGCTGACAGTAAAAGCAATATTACAGTAAAATGGACGACAGCCACTGCCAAAACTTTATTGCCTCGTCATCCACTGAAATTGATTGGTTCTGAAATACCAAGAGTCATATCAACAAGAATAAATTCTCTTCCCCAAAGCCTATTATTATGTACATTTTAGGTAGGGGGCTGGGGAATAAACAAGTATAACAACTTCTATTCCCTAAAGCTTATTGTGTAGATTTTAAGAGGGGGTGGGGAAAACTCAGCATTTAGCAACCCCACACAACAACAAACCCACACAAAAAAACACCATTCTAACAATAACAATAATCTGCATCAATGATTAAGAATATATGTTTTTTATCCTACGCTAATGAACTTATCAACTGAGAAGTCGATGTCCGAGCACAGATAACTTTGCCTTTGTTTTTTTTTAGCTGCCTGCTCAGACCAGCCTGTCTCATACCATCCATTACTACCCAGTTTCAAGCACGTCTTTTCTTTGCCATGACCATCCTTGAACCACCACTCCTCAATCTCTGATGAGATTCCTCCTCACTTTGATGAATGGTGGCCCAGAGCGTCTCCCTGTCATCGTCAGCGTTAACAGACAACCGAGAGGAGGATGCTCCTTTGAAGCTCCAATCCTTGACAACCTTCGGGTTAACGTAGTCAAGTGGCTACTGGATAGGATTACCTGTGAATGGCTTTATTTCATCTGCAGCAAATGACGAGGGTTTGCTATTTGTGTCCGGTTGACTACATCAAGTCTATTGGTCAATGCCACAGGAGATCTCTCAAGAACTTGTGCACAGAAAATTGAGTTTTGATACTTTTGAGTTTTGGCAAATGGGCCTAACTTGAATGCGATACTTTTCCCCGTCTTTCTTTTACAACAGGAAGAAGGCCAAGGTACTTCCCCCAGTGTTGTATGACTCGAGTCCAGGACTCGGACTCGAGTCCGTCTCGAGTCCCAATTTCGGTGACTCGGACTTGACTCGAGTCACGTCTGCAAAAGACTCGGACTCGGACTCGGACTCGACTATCGTGACTCGGACTTGTCCCCGAGGACTCGTGACTTGCGAGTCACGTATTTTCACAAACAATACCTTTTTTCAATATTAAAAACGATTCCGATGATCCGATTGTCATTCCCGGAGTGCACATGGATGGAGGAATATTAACGTCTTAGCACAAGAAGTACACTGTAGTATGGTGTTGCGAGTAATAGTGTTCGTGATTATTGTAGTAGTATTGTGTAGTAGATGGCACTGTACATACAGCGTGTGTATGTTCGATTCGTATGTTCAATACGCACAATAACACTGAGATGCACGACACCAATATTAATGCTGGTTATCTGTCAACGTTAACACCATAGCCACTGCTTGCGTGAAGCAATTGTGCATATTACCAGGGAAATGGCATGTCTGCTACCTGTAAAACACTGCTTGCATTATTGCACTGTGATGGCTGTGTGTTATTTGCACCAGTTTCCACACATGGTCAACACGCACATGCGAAACTTGGTCAGGAAACTTTTTTAATCATGGCATCCGCCGTTCCGCCCCGTATCGTTTCTTTGACAATTACCAAAGGTGTCCAGTGTCTTTAAGGATTAAGTTTTTGAGAATTTAAGGATTTAAAATGATTTTTTTCTCTTCAAAATAACCAATTATATACTGATTTATTTATTTCAGAAAGGTAGGTAGCCAACAAGGTTTATGGTTTAGAGAAAGTTTCTTTAAATTTGTTGGCTATTAACCTTTCTGAAATAAATAAATCAGTACATAATTGGTTATTTTGAAGAGAAAAAAAATCATTTTAAATCCTTAAAAGATATTCTGGATAAGGGGCAAGGAGTTAAACCTCAAATAAAATTTTAACTGCAGGTACAGAACTTTGTTTAAATTAAATGTGTTTTATTTTGTCATTTCCAATGCTTATTTTACAACATTTGGTTTGCAATCAATATTTAATCAAGTGACTCGTGACTCGGACTCGGACTCGGACCAAGTGACTCGTGACTCGGACTCGGACTCGGACCAAGTGACTCGGGACTCGGACTCGGACTCGGACCTAATGACTCGTGACTCGGACTCAGGTGACTCGACACAGGTGACTCGACTACAAAACTGAATTCCCCATGCACAAGCTAGCATATCAGGCCGATACGCAAGTATTGCCCAACAATTCAGATTTAAAAAACCCAAAATTCTTGATAAGAATCTCTAAGACTCTGAGTCCAGCCACACTCTCCATCCAGGGAGATGCAGATTTCATCTCAAACTAGCCGAGACAGGCAACGAAAGAAGAAACGCATTAAGGATGCCTCAGACTCCTTACTAGAGCTATACACTGTAGACGAAGAGGCTGGTAATCATACACCACTGATACAGACTAAAGCGCTGAATTGCACTGGGGGAAAGTACACATACTCAAGACCTGGAATCCGTTATCTATCTAGGTCTGTTATCATTGTGTGACACAAACCATACACGCCAGCTACTCCGTGTAAAAGTGTACTTTGTGCGTGTGTGAAGTGCACTTATATTGTAGAACTGCTTCCCCTCCCCACAGAAAAACACACAACATTGTAATAATAAAATAACATAACTAAATTAAAATAAAAAAGGGGAAAAAGACTTATTTTCAATCTCAAGTAATAAACCACAAGGGAAACTGACTATGTGAATTGTTATTTCCC
The DNA here is from genome assembly GCA_023634235.1 of Pisaster brevispinus. Taxonomy (NCBI): domain Eukaryota; kingdom Metazoa; phylum Echinodermata; class Asteroidea; order Forcipulatida; family Asteriidae; genus Pisaster; species Pisaster brevispinus. The sequence goes on along the minus strand of JAMKCF010000014.1, from coordinate 8,159,798 downwards.
TTGGGTTTTATTACTTGATATTTGAAATAAAAAGTCACATCCCTCTCCTGCCACTTCCCAGGTTGTATCGTGAACTTGGATTTGATCCCTGGTTATACAGCAGTTGCAGGTTGAATGAATTCTGACTGGTACCCCGAACAAAAAATTGAAAAAATAGGGAGATCGCCAACATTAGGGCTAGATAGCTCAGTTGGTAAAGTGCCGGCATGTTAATTCGGAGGTCGCAGGTTCAAATCCTGCTCTAGTAAAACAATTTGTTTTAAAGTTAATTTTTTTAAAATCCTATTCTCAGACAGAATTAGTCAAGGGGTTTAAATAAACACTTATAAATTTCCCAGGCAGTTTATTCATTCTGATTGGTCAAGAGGAGATCAAAAGGCCATGTTTAAACAAGTTGTAGAGACATGGTAAAAAGCATTTAAACATATACACGCAAGCTTACAGTGGCACTAATTTATTCGTAACGCAATTAATACATACCGGTACTCAATGTAAAATCTATTAGTACACTTGCATATCTACAACCGTTGAGCATTGCATGCAATTTGACCACTCGTGAAACGAAGCCTGAGGACATGATAGAAATTGAGAATTTCCAAAACAGAAACAATTCACAAATGTTCCTACATTATAATACTTTTTAACAAAAAGAGCATTTATGAATGGGAATGAAAGAGTCGTGACTCTTAAAACCTTGTCCTCTTGTCCTTCAGCTCAGTCCTTTATCACACACCCACGATCCTGCCAGTTTTAAATGGCTGTTTAAGGACCTCGTCGCCACCATTATACAAAAAAATTCATTTTACCAACTTCCAAAACTAAAACCTACCTCCACAAGGCAAAGCCTCAAATCCTACAGACTATCAGAGCATTTTCTAATCTATTTTAGCATTAACAAAAATTCTCAGTTGCTTCTTTGCATTTCAAATGACTTCAGTCAATCAGCGTGTAAATTCTCTTTGACATTTACAAAAAGTGTTTTAAAGTTATTCATTAGTACTTTGTAAACACTTTTTCTTATTCTCAAGTCAACTTTCTACTCTTGTCTCGAAGTTTTTTTTTTATAGAGAGTACATCCCCCAAACCATTTATTCTTCTAGAAAACTATTTTCAAACTTATCTTTATGAACTAGCAAATAATTTATCACAAGCTTGTACACTTATTTCTCTTGCCTAGAGGAAGCAATAGAAACAAGATCAGCTTCAAAAGGACGATGTCACTTCATGGGGAAATTTTCCCCAAATGACAGTAAGAAGAAACAACTTCAAACCAAGTATCATAAAAAGAAGTAGTGGCTTTATCTATCCGTTACTCAGCCAAACTGTATCCTCTTCAAAAAGAAAAAGAAACAAACCATCAATTCACAATGCGCCGTAATATCACCTCAGGAAATGCAAAGAATCCCCCACACGTCATTTCATGAATTCATCCTCCGTGTCAATCCTTGAAACTCAAGATCAAGAAAGGCAAATAAGCCCCGTATCATTTGACCCATCGTCGTCTTTGCTATTCACCGTCATCCATCAGTGTATTGATAGAACTTTTGGAAGGAAAACACGACACTCTTCATCAAGCCGCGAGAAAGCTCTGCCTGACCTTCCCACCTCGTGGGAGTTAGCGAAGAAGAGGTACGATGTTTAAAGACAAAGTACAGGATTGGCAAATTTTCAATCTGAAAGCTCATGGTTTGTAACATTTGCCTTGTACCAATCCTTCTGAGAAATTTTTTCATCTAAAAAAACAACGATTGAGAAAATGGTCTCTGAAGATCAAGTTGCCTTGTATTCAAACTGCCACAGTCGAAAAAAAAAAAAACCTGTAAGAATGTATCCAACATTCCCGATAAAACCTATACCCTTGCGGTACCCTTGGCCAAAATCTAGGATTTAAACTGCCTCTAGCTACCAGGCAAGCTTGGTGGTCTAGTGGTGAGATGTCTGCTCTAGAATGGCAAAGGTGGTGGGTTTGAATCCCACCTGAGTAATATGCCTGTGGATTTTTTTTCATATGGCTCGGGACATGAGAATTATGTCAGGATCCAAATAACAATTCATACTTTTTTAGCTTAATCCTTTAAAGACCATAGCGAATGGAAACGGCGTGTACCAAAATGCCAAAAACAGCCACAAACGGCTGCAAGATCTGACCTATTTATATTCATATAAAAAGGTCAAAGTAAAGGTCATATCCTGAAATGACAATTTCCAATGTTTTCCATGTTAACATAGTATCTATTTTTCCAAAACAAAAACTGAATTTGTGTTTTATATTACCTTTCCAGACACTTTTGCAAGAAAAAGTTGTGTCCAAAACGCAACAATATTTACCATGTCCGGGTGTAATGATGAATGGTAATGATGAATACAGAAACGAATGGTGTCTAAATGGTTAAATGAAAGCTTATAGCTTTCTCAAATGTATGAAAATAGCAATTTCAAGTTCAAACCTAAATTTGGGGGAGAAATCGGCCAAACAGACCTGGCATTTTTAAATAGATATGTGAAATTTCTCCAAGTGTCCAACTTCATGGAGCAGATGTAGATTACCAACCAAAATACCATACGATGAATTCTGTTCATAACTGGTTCCCCATACTTCTACTTTGAATTTTGTACAGCAATATCTTCTGCTTAACACGTTTGCTTTTAGAGGCCATTCACTTCTGCACAATCATCACCATAATCCAAGAAACAGCTGAGGAGTTTTCTGACGCAATTTCGTTTCGTACGATTGCTTGGAGAAATACTACGGAACAGAAATTTGGTTTTGTTTTAGAAAAGAAGATACTATGTTAACATGAGAAACATTGGAAATTGTCAATTCTGGACGTAACCTTTACTTTGACCTTTTTGATAGAGTGGAAGTTGGTCAAATCTTGAAGGCCAGTTCGTGGCTGGTATGCCAAGCCAAGTGCAGGCGCCCCAATGGTCTGTCCATGTCAAGGTCACTTAAGGGTTAACATGGTTTAAAGTTAACATCTGTTATAATGGACAGATTACAATCAAACGTTTCTTGAGATCATCCTTTAAATTAAATTAAATTTGTCAAAGACAGTATCTGCACTTTATGTGACCCAACATATACATGACATAACAAACCTGTGAAAGTTTAAGCTCAATCTGTCGTCAGAGTCACAAGAAAATAGTTTAAAAAAATATTACGTGTTTTCACTTTTTTTTTTCTACATCCAGTTTTGAACTGGCGAGATCAAACTAGTTGCTAAACTACAGCAAAAACTACAGCAAAAACTACAGCATTTCAAGCAAAACCATTTCAAGGGAAGTTGTCTACAATGACCATTATTACACCATGTAAATAAATGAAGTGAAGTACAAATAAATCAAGTATTTCAGCCCACCCCTCACCTATCTAGCCATCCTAGTCTGGTCTAGTCTGGTTCTGGTATAGTCTGGTCTAGTCTGGTTCTGGTGTAGATCTAATTTGTATGTGCCATTGTGTGTTTTTAAAATTTATTTGCATGTTTTAATTTTCAAATTTTTATAAACTATTTTATCTATCCTTAAATTGCGCTTGTGCTGTTGGATGTTGTATGAAATAAAATAAAAATACAAACTAAATGATTGAACTGGGAACTCCTTAAGAACTTCACACATTCCCGCGGGGTCAAATAGTTCATTTTAAGTGTGAAGCATCACAAGGCCTATAATTTCACATCTGCTACTTTGTGGTCTGACAACACCCGTTAAATGGATCCTTTAGAATGCCGCTACGGAACAATCCTTGACTTGAATTGTATTTGACAATGATGGCGTTACTAAGCACTGTCGGCACGTCAAAGAAAGGCCTGCTAGGTCACTGTATATGCTTATTTCAGGACATTTCTATCATCTCATTTTGGAAGACTACTTAAGTTTTTGATAACCACACAGATTTGACCAGGATTGCAGCTACGCTGGTTGCCCTGGTGGGCACCAACCACCACTTGGTAATGCCGACTAGCGCACGAAAGACAAATGAAGTCACCTCGACCGGCACTCAAATTAAGCGCAAAATCCTGAATACCGCATGATTTAATTAAATAATTGCCCAACCCTTCTTTTTCATTTACTTCGTACTCAAACCAAACTCAAACTCAAGCCAAACCCAGTACATGCATCTTACCGATCCCCATGCACGCATATAACACACGCATTACGACAGAATGCGTGTAACCTGTCTATGCAGTGTACATGATGTACAGTGACTTGGTATTATCAGAAGAGAGGGGACAGTAGAACAAAGGAACACAAAAGGAACAAAGCTGTCCTCACAATGCAACTCTTTGTATTTTTTGTGTCCGCACATTTTTTCATGTGCTTGAAGAAAGTTAAGTTAGAGGGACAAAGGAAAGTCCTCACATTGATAGCAACAAATTGATGAATGTATGTACACTGGTATTGAGCACTGGTACTCGGTATTGCAACTAGTACACGTAATGAAAATGCTACAGCAAAGCTTCCCAGAAAGCAGTTGTGTTCATTGAACTCAGCAGTCGTTGTGCACAAGAGAGAAAGTTTGTTTGCGAATGACTTGTGTGATTGTGTTGTTACTTTGATACTGACTGTAAAGGTTATCTTACATGTATTTATTTATTCTGGTAAGCTAATTACTTGCAAATGTTATACTAATAACTTGTTTGTTTGTTCATGTCACTGATGAAAAAAATATGCATGAGTGGCATGCATTGTGCACACTGGGCTAGAACTACAAAATCTGCGGCCAGCACTCAAATGTCTCTAACAACAGCCCTGGATTTGATGAATGTGACAAAATAGCATGAGGCCTGGGTTCTCTCTTATTCTAGACCCAGAACCTCACAGATGTTACAATTCAGGAGGTTTACAGACTCTGTGCATCATCAGAAATACAAAACTACAGGTTTGGACACAATGTGGACTATTTCTTTTTCATTTTGGTGACTGCTTTACTTTCCTAGCCTCATTGGCATGACATATTTCTCCTTTTGAAAAAGGTTGCAGTACAAGTGCTGACATTCAGATAGGCTTTTTAAAACGACTTTTTAGGCTCTTTAATGACAAGTTCTCTCCTCAGAACTTTAAGGTCGTTGGTGCAATTAGTTTGGTTTTCATAACAAATAATTTTGCATATTTTGGAGCTCCTGGTAAATGGAGTTTATTGATCAAGAGTGGTCTCTTAAGTAATTGTTTGGCAAAAAGAAACAATCATTTTCTAAGTAAAACAATGTTTTGCAGATTTATTTTTCAAATTTATATATTTTTCATCTAGCTACCTTTTTATCATTACCGATATGAAAATGCAATTATTGGCCTTATAGCACTGAGCCGACAAAAATTTTTTGAGGGGCCAAAAATTGGAACTCAGACTTAAGTGGAAAGACTCTTACCGTTCCATCTTCTTCTTCGATGATGTCCTTCCCAACCGAAGCTAACGTCGTCCACTTGCAGTTATTCTGAGCACGAACGGCGCATCGTTTATGAGCTTTGAATTTGCATACTGTCAAAACGAGAATTAGTCTATTTAGCTCACATTTTAAATATTTTGTTCCGAGGAAGCTCCTTTTGATGAACATCAAACAGACTTTTCAAATGCCTTTAAACATCAGACAAGTAAATTGTATTTCTTACGATACCCAGAGCAGTGAAATTATCTTCTGTGTCTAATGGGTCTTATTTCACAAACGCATGTTTGTTGACCCCAAAAATTGCAGCATTCTCTTTGTTCTACCATTGCTAGGACTTTATTTTTTTTAAATCAACGTTCCCATTGGTTTTGTACACGAAAGCAAAGCAAATACGTCCTTGCTCTGCCAAAACCCTTCAGTTAAAGCCCTCATTTTGAAAAGGTGGCACCACATTTTGCTTAGTAATTCTGACTGCTCAAACCAGTCTTGATGAAATGAAGCCCACTAATATAGGATTTGAAACTTTTCATGGTGAAGACACAATCAAGTGAGGTTTGCAGACGCACCATGAAATATCTGTCTTTGAGTTCTGAAAGACTATCAGAATATACTGACTGAAATGTCAAGTTGTTACACCACAAGCTCGTTTCAGAACCACAGCTACTCATACAGAAATATTTCACGTCCATGATGTTAGCGCAAACCTCCCTAGACCTGTTGGCTGAGAATCAGCCAAAGGCTATGAAGTGTCCCTGTTGCTGAGCCAAGAGCCTCTAGCCACAAAGTCTCATCATTTACCTTCACATGAAAGACCATGAGAGGTTACACCGGATAAAGCCTCCCTGCAGACGTTGCAGTACGTCGGCCTCGCATGGGAACAAGCATACCAATTATGCATTCCAGAGAGCATATCACGCATGTGTTCACCTTCCTGTACGAAAATAAAGAGAGAAAGTAATCCATTATTATTTACAGCAATCTCCCTTAACATTGATTCCCCGGACAAATGTCACTTCAAAATAACTGAGAACCTTTACAAAAATTCTGCCCGAGTGGCCCAGTTAGCTGGCTTTATTGCTTCTTGAAGGTACATATACACGTAAACAACTGCCCACACAGATGGCTCATGACGGCTTCAAAATCAAGTCCTAAACAAATAACAAAGTTTGAAGGAAGCCTTAAAGAGCAGGATCCGATTTCAAAGATCAGAGCTGTGTAAGTACAAAAAGTAGCTAAGCGCAACAAATTAGGCTTACCAGAATAAGGTTACCAGCCAAACTGCCATTTCACTGTAACATTTGTGACTGGTAGCCTGCTCATTTTTGCTTGGCAGAAATGTTTAGGCAATATTTTCTGCTGAAGGAGCTCTATAAATTTGGATCCCTGGGCCCAATTTCATAGAGCTGCTTGGGCACGAAAAGTAGCAAATCTCAACAACATTATGCTTACCAGAATAAGGTTACCATGTCACATGTCACATGCACTATATGTGACTGGTATCCAGCTTATTTTTACTTAGCAGAAAATTGTTAAGCAATTGTTACTTAAGCAGCTCTATGAAATTGAGCTCAGTGGAAAAAGCTGTCAGAGTTGAAACCAGACAAGCAACCTGGTCCCGCTCTCGAATTGTAGAAAACCTTTACGAACAAAAACTCAAATTTGTTGTTGAAATGATCAGCCTTTCCAGTGGTCTCTAAGTTTTCCTTTTCAACTTTGACATTTCTGTGAAAAGAACTTTAAATTGAAGCCATTGTTTTAATGTTGGGCGGTCTAGAACACCTTGAGGTGAACAGGGAGGGGCAAGGTGAGATATCTAATTCTGGGAGCTCTTGGGCCAGTCTTGGGAAGCTGATGAGAGTTCACTGAACCTAGTGAGCCACAAGTCCAGAAGATGGTAGGTAAAGTGGGGCAAGTTGAATTGATGTAAGAAGCCATTTGTTAGTTACATTTTGAATAATGACTGATACAATGAATTGGTCACACTCAAATTGGATTCCAACAACTGAAGACAATGTTACAACATCACATGGGTTGGGCCAAGCTTTTGTGTAGCAACCTCCAAGTGACATGGGCAAAGCAAGCTTGTACAGATGTACCGTACACTGTCCCTTATAAAACTACGCAAAACCTTGCCCCGAACCATGTGAACATATAGCAACTGCCTCTAGTCTGAGGAATTCAAAATAAAGCAGTCACTTGTGCCTAAACAAGTCATTGTACCAGATATTATTCAAATCTAACTCGCAAATGGGTTGTTCTTACATCAGGGAAAATGAATATCACATTTATACAATACTCATAATGAAACCTGGATTTCTTAATGCAATGAACTTTTTGCACTGTGCTAGTTGGATGTCTGAGAAAGACATGAGGGCACTCGCTGTGTGAACTACAAACACTGCATGGGACTGTCTTGACTTCATCTCAAGTAACACACACACAGTCCTTCTCAACCAGTTGGTGCCGGGCAAAGAATTCAAATTGATTGCTCTGTAAATTCCCGGGGGGTTGGGTGGAGGAGGTGAAGGGGGTGGGGGTGTTTGTTAGTGCGATCATAAATAGAGCCAATATAAATGGTATCCTGCAGTGGTTATCTTTGTCAGGTGGCTGGTTATCACAGTGACAACCTTGTTCCCAGTGGTGTACGATTTCGCCACGCCCTTTTCCCCCAGAATGCCTTGCTCGATCATTACCCCTGGAAGTGTGACTTAAAAATATCCAAATATGTTAGATATTCAAATAAGTGCTGTGGTTGATCCATTCTGTGTTAGAGACCACGCAGAGCGCGCCGCGCTGTCAAAAGACGCATCAAGGCATAGAGCAACTGGCCCCTCTCATTCTTTGCTCTTGTGATATATCCAACTGTATGCAGTTTAGGGTGGCCATGTAAAAAAACATGATTCGTTTGAAGTGGATTGTGTCAAAAAACTTGCAATTTGACAAGCACGTGCTAAAAGTGCTCTACAAGCACTCAAACAAGTTTTATGTGCATGCAGAGTGGTCACTTTTGGTTAGCCAATCAGCATTGTTTTTCAGCCCTTCCCCTTCCAGGGGGCTATAGTGACGAGAGGTATCCATATGGCACACTGCTCATGGTGGCCCACTGTCCAACCAGCCGGACCGAATCCCTTTTGTTGAAGTAGTCAGCGTCAGTGGCCAAGTCAAACTCCCTGTATGGTGCATAATTGATGAGGCATTTTATCTTAGTATGCGTCTCAAGCACACAGGGTCTCAGGGTCTGACAGCCGATCTCCAAGAGAAGAGTGTTCTCTTTAGATACTATCTTATCTTCTATTTGATTCTCCTCCACGGAGTTAAGAGGTAAGAGGAAACGAGGACCGATGGGGAAGAGACAGCTGTATCTCACCCAGGGTCTCCGCAACTGACAGCCGCACTAGATAAAGCAACCTTGTAGGCCAGTATAATCAAAGGTAAATGATTATGTTGTAATTGCTAAAGAGAACCTGCTGACAAACAAGCTACCAAAAGTCTACACTAGGTACCGTGTGTGTTTGACCCTTCAGCAGGCAGGAATTTTGGTCAATGGGAAAAAAAGTAGGAACATTTTCTCAAGTACAAGGGCTGACCTACATGTGTACACATGGTGTAGGTTTTAATAGACTTTTCAGGCTATTTAGTCACAATCTTTCTGATTATTCCCAAGGGAAAAATAAATCTGAAATCAGACAAAAGTGGGAAGAATTCCATGCCTGCTTCAGAGACCGTAGCAGGAGCAAGCGGCTCATATCCCATCTCCTCCGCTTCACTCTTTAAAGAGCTTAGAGTGAACTAATGGCAAAGCAAAGTCAATAAACACCAATATAAGAGTCCTAAATCCATCAATAACCATCCCATAAAGCAAAGACCATAAGGTGCTCTGCAAGTTTCTTCCCACACCACTGCCTCACTATTAATACCCCATACAGCCTGCTTTGATCTTTTTGCATAACTGTAATTTCAAGTTATTTACCCTGTACATTGTGTAATTCACCCCACCCCACTTCCTTCTTTGTTCTTTTATAAAAAAAGCCATAATTTTAATGGCCCTGCAATAGACGACCTTTAATGGACAACTTTCATAATTAAACAGGAAGTAATAACACCTATCAGAAAATAAAAGTCCTAGACCGCGTTCCCACTGGATCCACAATTACGAGATCCTGACCCCGCAAAAGGATTAGTCGCAGACGTGAATCGCGGTCGCGTTCCCACTAGAGTATGGTCGCGCATTGATCTCCCTTTTGGGAACGGAAGTGGATTCAAAGTTCACCAACGCAGGTCGACCAAGTGGGCAGTGCGCAGGCGCAACGTATCTATGGCGACCACACAGTGTGGGATGGCTCCTAGCTCCTCGTCCGACCATAGTTTGCCATGCTTCTCATCTTTTTGGGAAGTTTTTTTTAACGAATTTATGGGACGTTTATTGCTGGGCGCTGCCATCTTTAAAGAACGTGCACGTATGAATACAATGCATCCAAAATTAAAGCGTGGGTTTGGGCTTAGTGTGGATGCGTTGTACAGAACGTGTAGTTGGTATCGTCACGTGACGTCAATACTGCTTTATGCTTTACTTGCAATTCATGTCACCAAATGCGTGGTGCTTGCTGGGAATAGAAGAAAAAAGAACACCATTTTCGCGCCATTCGGGCCTACCGTACCGGATGTTCGCCCTCAAATTGCGGGGTCTGATCGCCCTTTGCGTTCCCACTAGACTTTTGATCGCCCATTAATCCACAAGGGCGATCAGATCCCGCTTTAATCCTACTCCCGAGGTGGATCAAATTTGCGGGGTCTGATCCTGATCGCCCTCGCGTTCCCACTTACGCTTGATCGCCCTTTGATCGCCCTTTTCGAGAAATTGCGGGGTCTGATCGCCCTTTTCTCAAATTGCGCAATCAATGCGGGGTCCAGTGGGAACGGGGCCCTAGTGCTAGTTTGGCGTGTTGCGGCCGAGCGGTCAAGTGCACTGGCCTTAAGCTCAGGGCTCACTTTCACAGAGAATATTGCTTAACAATTTCCTGCTTAGCAAAAATGAGCAGGATACCAGTCACAAATGGTATATGTGAAATGGTATTTTGGCCGGTTTCCTCATTCTGCAAGCAAAATTTTGATATGCTTAGCTACTTTTTTATGCTCAAGCATCTCAATGAAATTGGGCCCTGGTGTTTCTGATCGGCAGAGTGAGGGTTCGAATCCCAGTCTTGGCACAAGTCCTTATAATCAACACACTTGGGACAAGACACTTAGGATAGGACGTTACGGCCGTGGGTTCCATACATTGTGTAATGTCAGAATGTAGGTAAAAAGAACCCAGCTACACTTATCGCTAAGAGAAGGGGTCTGCCCAGGTGTTTCTGGCGGTGGTTGCTGAGAGTACCACAGCAACCTGTAAACCATTCTAAGGTCTTACATAAATTAGTCTAAAAAATATATATAAGATTTGAAAAAATAAAAAAATTAAAAACCTGTCTTAAAAATTGTTCTCTATGTTCAAGTGCCCTGAACGCCTTATAGGTAGATACATGCGCTGTATAAGACTCCAGTGTTACTATTATTAGCAGTAGTAGTGGCTAGATTTGTGCAATCAATCTCTCTCTGATTGACGTCATCGCAGAAAAAGGGCACTTTGGAAACCTGGTTTATCCAATAACTCTATCTTTATCAAAGTAATAGCCCTCACTGTGAACCACATGACTAAAATTGTCCTAACTAAGAACGTCCTCGAGGAGTGATTAAGGGATTGGAGTAAAAAATAACCCATCCATATGTTCTTTACATGAGTTTTGCACTGCCGTGATTACAAATCTTGCAATAGATCACCGCAAACATCTTCTCCAAAGTACAGTACCCTACTCATGCAGACTGTACCCGCAGTAAACCCCTGATTAACAATCTTAAACACGGCACTGAGAATGGACTCTTGACAGGTTGCGGGCCTAGAATTTCATCTTGAGAGGGCAAGGCTATTTTCGTTTTGCAAAGGGGACTTCTATTGGAAAATCTTGTCTGGAGAAACTTTTGATAGGGCATCATGGCCACGACCAGGGCAACAGAGGCCATGGCCCCTGTGGCCTATGGGTTAGTCTAGGTCTGAGATTGATAATTTAAAAAACAAATTACGAGATGATAAATCTGTATAGGCCTATATATATAAAAGTATACTACAGCATTGTTGTAATCCCAGTGAAGTTGCTATGTTGCCAAGACTCATCAAAATTCCCAGCAGTTAATATTTACTCAGGGTACCAAATTATATTCAAAATCGGACAATCCCACATCCAGTTTGAATTGCGTCAGACTAATTTTGTAGAGAAGTACCCTAAATCACCCACCACTTCATTGAAATTGTATGTTTTGTTCACTTCGTTTGGACTGAGCAACTGCACTAGTAAACTGATCATGCTTGATGTGGAATCAGGCATGCCATCATAATCAGAGTCAAGCAGTTTGGGTGTTGAGTTCCCATATGGTGATGGATTTTGTTAAAGTGAAGAACGATCCCCGTACTGAAGTTACTGTCAGAAGAACTTGCCTCAATATACCTGAGACATTATTGCCTTTGTGCCCCTGTATATTGCCCTTGTATAGTCACGTCCTGTCACTGTCTTTTGTTATGTGCGGGGCTGCATACCTGCGGGTAATAGAAGTTTATTTTACTTTTGCGGCCCCTGACCCACATAGCCGTTGCTGTTTTTTGGTTGTACATTTTGTTCGTCCACAGTTAGCTGTATTTTTTGTTGTATTGGCCCTTTTAAGATGTTTTAAGATGTTTAGATTCTTTGTGTTTCTCTTCATTTTGTTTTTCTTTTGTTTATTTTGTTTGCTTTCTTGCTAATTTTTTTTTCATAATTATTATTATGTGCATTTATTTATCTATTGTACATTTTGCGTTGTTTTGGTCAAATAAATAATAATAATAATAACTGCCTCAGTGCCCCTTGAAATGTTCCAGCAGAAATTAACACTTCCCTCACAGCGGTGCCCTCTAATAAGTACAAACTACCATACCCTGACAGGAACGCAGTCCCAGGGGGTGCCTCATATACACCCTTCCTGAATTCGATTCAATCCAATTTCAAGTAGTGGTCCTCAAAGGAGACTTCTTTTATTTATTACATTACACAAAATACATAACAACTAATTCAACCACAAATTCAATAACTGATACGTCAGACCCCCCAAAAAAGGCACTTAGAAATATGTAAAGAGCAAACGTTTGAGGCATGAGAAATTAGCATATTTTACAGGAACATAAAATGTGTAACCCACCGTTTTCTTAAAAATAAGAGCAAGGAACTAAACAAAATTTCCATGGACTTGTCTTACACCATTTCTTGAGTGACAATATTGTGACAAAAGTATAAAAATTAAATAAACAAATTAAAACAAGTTCTGCAATGCTTTACATAAAATAAACAATATTTTGGTAAATATTTTTGGATGTGGAAACAATTCAAAATGAGCAAATAGGCACGACTGTGAGGGTAGATCTGCTCCAGAAGGCAGCGCTTCTGGGAGCAGACAGAATCCTGTGAAAGACCCTTGAGATCTCAGGCTACGGGATGTAGCCAGACTCAAAGAGCTTATTACTCGCACAAAGGAAAATGTGATCTTTCTTTGGCATGCTGTGATGGAATAAAATAAAATTAATAATAGTATTATTTATAATGTGCCCTTTCCAAAGGTTACAAAGCACACAGAGTTCTGCCTGATGGTCAGAAAAACTACCTCCATTTGTACAAACAAGATTTAAATGAATCTACCATTCAAATAAACAAAACATTCTGTACGGTTGCTACTAATCAAGAACACTCTTGCTTCGTCGTAAATATTTATTTACCAGAAAAAAATAAGCACAATACCCCTTAAAACCTACCTCAAAACAAGGTTTGAATGAATCAGATTTTCATGCCATGTAAAAAAAAAAAATCTAAAATACAGGTATTCAAAATTGTTGTCAAAACCAAAAACAAAACAAAAACCAATACTGAAACCATGGAGGTCTACCTCCATGCTGAAACAAAGCAACCCTACCTCCATTTGTACTAAACCTCCAAAGGTTGATTGCACTGGCTGTATCTCATTAAGATATCCAAAGCATACAGACAAATCTTCCAGATAGAAGCCTTCTAAGTCGAAGGGGACTAAAGCCAACACACAATGACACGAGCCGCCATCCACCGCATCTAATCAAATGAATGACACTGGCTTTCTTTGATCGCGACAAAGCACGGCTCTTTTCAGCTTGCCAACATCGACGTGACTGCCACAAATAGCCCCGCAAGTTTTCCCTGCAGAGTTTTGTTTTTTCCCTCCCCTTCTTCTTTGGAGAGACAATTTTGTAATGAGCATCTGGATCGATATAGGAGTCGTCTCCTGGGCTAAAGTATCCCACACTAGGGTGCCTGACGTCATGCCTTGATTATTTAATCAGCGTTATTAGCAAGAGGGGTACATGTTACATCGTAAGGCAAACAACACAGCTTCCTGTTAATTCCGTTGCCCGTTATTTTGAATCGCCGTGATCCCCTGTTATATTGCTTTTTGTTCTTTCTCAATGCACTGCTAATTGGCTGTCTACTCGCAAATGCACTCGCCATTATTGTTTAATTAGTTTAGCTTTTTTGTTCGTTAAAATTCAATTCTGCTTTTTCTCAATTAGTAGAGATTGCCTGGGTGTTTGGGTGACAGTGGTGACATTTCTAATGAAAGGTTGTGTTTTTCCTCCAGTGACATGTCCTTCAAACGATTATAAGATCAGTAGAAAGCCGACGGGTAATTTTAATTTACCCAATTCACTTAAAAACAGACACCATGAATTTGAAATCTTTTGAATTTGAATCATTTGTTATAAACAAGTTTTTTTTCTCTTCTTTTTATTTATTAATAGTAATGTTTGGTTGCTGCTTTGTTGTTTTCTTGTTCCTCTATTTTGCCTGCTTTTGTGATTAATCTGTTTACATTTGCTCTAATGACTTCTTTGTCATAATAGATGCCACTTTACATCTTCTGACCGATCCTCTCGCTTTGGCGATTTATTAATATTTACACTAAATATTTGAAACAAAATCTCTCCTTTTTAACATTATGTTTGTTTTAAAAAGGTCGTTCTTGTCTTGATATATAATAAATAAACGTAATTCTATTTCAAACAAGGTTATTTTATGGAGGATGAACACAGAATCAATTTTCTTTCCCCGATGGTTATTCCAGATATCTGTGGCTGACACCACAATGTGATTCTTCCTAAACCAAAATATTAATCAAATAATAGTTTGAGCCAAGACAACAAAATTTAAGTGTCAGGTTTTTTAAGCTAATAAATTTCCATGAGCATATGTTCTTATACAATACAGATTAACCAAAACACTGAAATTAACATTATAATTTTTCTGTATCCTCTGCAATTTCCTGTGTGACCCTTTTTCATATAACAAAAATAACCCAATCATTCCTTAGGCTAAATCATTATTCTCAATGGAACAGTTTTGCCCCACTGCTCATTGCTCTCATTCCAAGAAATGATTGGTAAGTCACTGAGAACTTTTCAACACAAAAATGTTTGTTCATCATTCATAAATTTGTCTAGTGATGTTTTGCAAGAATGTTGACAATATCGCTTAAGTGGGCAGCGAATCTGGGGGGGATATTGCCTCTGATGATCCAAGCATGGAATTTGGCACACAGTCAAGAGTTTGTCACGAGAAAGATATTTGGCTATAGGGCCATCGCAGATTTGTCCTTAGAAAAAAATACAGGTGGAATAACAAGCATTTTTCAATATTTTCAAAATGACTGCCATTGCTTATTATTTTACTTTTTTTTCTTCTCAAAGGACAAATCTGGGATGGCCCTAAAGCCAAATATCTTTCTCATGACACACTCGTGACTTTGCGTCAAATTCCATGCTTTGATCATCAGAGGCGCAATCCCATCACATACCTGCCAGACTAAAAGGGGACCCTCAATTGTTTTATTAAAATGGTCAATTTATTCCCATCTGCTAGATTTCAATAAACGAACCAAACAACCAACAAATTTTCAGCAAGTTAAGCCTGCATGTTTGACTGTGAACAATGATAAATAACTTCTGCTCCTTCAAGAATTTTGTGCACCCTTATACTACGTTTATTTCGATTGCTCCAACTGAAATAAGCCAAGTGATTTTAGAGATCTTCAAATGCTATTTTCTAAGTTTTCAACAGAGAATGACTGGTGCTGGTGTGGTCGTTGGTATCAGTGAGCTTTCAGATTGAACTTTTTTCCCTTTCTTTTAGGGGGGTAGGGGGGTAGGATAATCACAAATCCTGAATTTTGTTTTTAAGCGATGCCAATACATGTTTGTTGAAATAACCACATTGCAGTAAGTTATCAAGACTTAAATATTAATGGCCAGTGGGCGGCTTAAGTCCAAAATAATGCATAGATGAATTTCTTGATCTTCATGAACTTATACAAGAACATTAAGTGACATTTACCCAGCGATGTTTACCCTTTCAGTAATCCCCTTTCAGATTCTTAAGTGTAGGCCTACGTAATACCATAAAAGAATGACCCAGCGATTTTATGTATGGTAAAATGTAAAGCTTAATTGCCTCCCCTGCTTTCTTGAGCACATTTTGCGTAAACAGGCATAGCATACTAATCTCTTCTAATGAACACTGCTTTCTATATGCAGGACGACAGTATGATCAAAGGTTATGTTGACTCAAGGTGCGAACAAAAGGCGATGACCACAACTCCCCTCCCTCCCCCTGCATCTGGGTTCGGGTGATGGGTAGCCATGATAGGTTGCCATGGTAATGTCCAAAAAATTGTCTGCGACATGCTTTGAGGTCAAGTCACTGGGTTGGAATGCAAGAGAGCGGTTAAAATTTTTGATAAAACATCCATCATCCTGCCCACCCCCTCTCCAAAATCCACAATCATCTCTGGATTTTGAGTGCTGTTACCCCCCTCCCCCAGCTTTTCATCCATGAGAAGAAGAAGGTTGCCATGGTAATGCTCAAAGAACACTCTGTGCCTTGCTTTGAGGTCAAGTCATTGGGTTGGAATGCCAGAGAGCAGTTCAAATTTGGGTAGAATCAACCATCCATCCTGCCCCCCTCCTCCCACGATCCACAAACATCTCTGGATTCTGAGTTGTGTTACCCCTAGCTCTTCATCCATAAGAAGGCTACCATGGTAATACCCAAATGCAATCTCTGTGTTTAGCCACACGCTGCGAGTTTGATTCATTGGATCGAAATGACAAAGAATGGTTACCAGTTTGGATGCAACCAAACATCCCCCATCATCTCTGGGTTTTAGGCGACAGAATGTTATGCCCAGCTCTGTCCATAAAAGGTTGCCGTGGTAATGCCCAAAGGCGCATTCATAATATTGAAATGACAGAGTTTATGGCCTTTGGATACAAAACTCTTTGTCTATAAAAGTTTGCCATGGTAATATGCCCTGGGCACTGGGCTGTATCTTGCCTCATACCTAGCAGTTGAATCATAGATTTGAAATGACTGAGAGAACGGTTATCAGTTAACACAATTCCAACCAATCACCCAACCTTCTCTCCTTTGAGGTTTCCGATGGTGGTATCAACAGCTTCCGTGCAAGTTGTCTCAACAGAAAACTGTAAGTCTCAGTGCCAAACAACACCATATTCATTGTCTTTTCAAAAAAAACGTTCCACAATGTTTGTCTTCAGATTGGTCAAAATGGTCACCCAAAATAATACTGTGGCTGGTATTGTAAAAGCTTTGGAAATCCAGATTGGGCTGTTATAAAGGTTGCCATAGTAATGCCTGTACTGTGATGTATTTTTGCAGGGTGAAGTTGGTAACACCACACCCAACCCCTAACCTGGAGGACCAGTTGCTAAAATTTGTCTGGCCCCCTTACCTGGTACCTTGCTTGACATGGTTGAACCTTATGTTCCACTAGGAACAAAGAGGAGTGAGTGATAGTAATGCATTAAAGCGTAGCGTCCGTGCCCTTTTGCTGCGCTTTGAGGTTGAGTCATTGACAGAGAGGATGCAAGCAAGCAACCATCCCAAGCCTCTTTATCTTTCTGGGTGTTTGGATGTTGGTCTCCATAGCTTGTCATTCATAGCCCAAGGCACTGTCTGGGTGTTGACCTATACTTTGCAGCTGATCAATCATCGGGTTGCAGTGAAAAAGAGCATTTACGTCCTTACAGAAGGGCTCCGAGGTCAAACTCAATTTTGTGATGCGCTGGTTATCTGATAGATAGACTGCACGTTGGGCCGTGCTGCACTCGTTTGGTGCTCGCTATGGAGCAGTGTTCGCTCGGCCCCAGCGGCCTATCCAGGACCGCTGGGATGGGCTAATCAGCTTGCACAGATTCTTGTTCAGGAAGTACGTCATGCATGCAGTGCTTGCAGTGTGAGTGTGATGCATGATGGGACTGAGCATTAACCAATGAGCGTGCTTGATACGTTTGCCCATCCCAGCGCCTTTGGTTTTAAGGCAAGGCGCTGGGGACGAGCGAATGGGGCAGTGGTGGTACCCCCTCTATTGTGTCATCATTGTTTGCTTGGAATCTCAGAAATTCTTTAGAGGTTTTTAAGGGCGGGGTGTTACTTCTGTACATGAGGAAAAATAGTGTGTTAAGGTATGAGAACATTTGGAGTGTAACTTTTGGTATAACTGCATTTGGACCAAAAATGGCGTCCAGTAACCACAATGACCAAGGAGAACTAGTTCCTCCAAGTCGCAACTCCGTCAGAGTACAGCTCTGGGTGTAGGTAACCATGACAGCTGGGTTGCCATGGTAGTCGCCCCCCCCCCCCCCAGGGATTGTCTGTGCATTGCCTCACGCTTAGAGGTTGAGTCACTGGCATGGAATGATACCAGGCAGTGACAGGCAAGGAGGCACGGTCGTAAGACCATCAAGGAAGCCGTGACTGAGGACTGCTGGGCGGGACAGCTGATTCTCAAAGACATCAATCTGGGCTGAGTTTACCTTCTCTGTAATCACAGTTACGTGAACTCTAACATCCAACATTTTTCAAATACTGTCTCAACCATGATTAAATTAGGATGAAATGCTCAATATCGTTTCATTTGTCAAAATGAAAAGTATGTTATTTATAACACTTGTACTTGTCATTCTATATATATATTTTTAAGGCTGAATATTTATCTTGCAATTTGCAAATTAAACTCACAAATTTGGGGTAATTTATCAGCTGGTATTTAATTTATGAGAGTGTAGACTCAGAGGCAATATATGAATATCCCACAATTTTGTAAAAGTGTCATACAGTACCGTAGATCATGATTCAAATATGACATGTTATTTAATTCTGTCATCTGTAGCATGTCACCATGAAAGCTTTGAATGATAGGGCTCCTCACTATCTCAAAGAAATTCTCTCACCATATACGCCAACTCGCAATCTTCGCTCTACAAACCAACTTCTTTTAACTGTCCCTAAAACAACCACTTCCAACGGCGTTCACGCTTTTTCTGTATCTGCACCCACTCTCTGGAACTCTCTTCCTTTACATATCCGAGCTACAAAGTCTCTGGACATTTTCAAAACATTGCTAAAAACTCACCTATTCAATATCTCTTATGATTGACTTTCTGTTTGTTATTTTTTTTTTTACCACTTGTTTTTGCCGACACGTTTAAATGTAAATCTGTTTTATTCAATGTGCTCTTATTTCTTTCTAAGCTACGTAATTTGTAACCTTTTTTTGTTACTCTCTCTGTTTTTTGTTTGGTTTTTATGCGCCTCGGAATAAGTTTAGTCTTAGATAGATGGCGCTTTAATTAAAGTTTTAATTATTATTATTATTATTGAATGTGTAAAGAAATTGTTTTAAATATTATTTCTCTGAACGAGTACTGACAAAGGATGCTGTTTCAAATCGAAAGAGAAAACAACTTTTGCATATATGCCTTGGACAAGGGACGAAATATGCATAATTATTTGTACATGGCTAATGGACGTGAGATAATGCCGGGATCCTGCCGACAAATTTTTACTGAGCTGCCTTTTAATCATTGGCAGTTTTTTCATGTAATACCTGAAATGAAAGCTTCTTACTTTCTCAAATCCATCAACACAACTATTTAAAATGTAAAACTGATTTTTTTTAATTTTTTTTTTTTTTTGGGGGGTCAATTTGGCCAGAAAATGGACCAAGCATATTTTAAAGCATTTTCCTCTACCTGATTCAAATCAAACTAAACTAAATGTTCTGCTGTACGTAAATTTTAATTTACAGGACAAGTCCTTGGACAGTTATTAAACACTTTCTGCTAGGTAATTCAAATGGAAATATACTACACGGATACGCAAAAGATTAGCTACTTCGTGATCAAGGGTCGGTTGGCATCCAATTTGGCAAATTAATAAACAAGATTGACTCGACAAATTCGTTTCAATTTCACTCAACACTGTTCTGTCAGGTAATGCAACACTACGTCTGATTCATGTAGGGAAGCATCAGATTTCCCCCAAACATCATCAACAACTCACCGTTTTCTCCTCCGAGTCCGAGGTGCAGAACCCATCATTGTTTCCCTCCATTACTGACCCTACGAATAATTTCCGCCCTCCTGTCGTCGTTGGCTTTACAGTTCACCTTAAGAATTTAACGCACTATCATCAGAGACCGCCGCGGAGATTCTTCAGTGTTTGACAGTCTACAGCATGTGAGCTTGACACTTCGTATGTGTGTACTTTTATTAAATGAAGACATTGGGGAAGATCGTATATACGGGACAGTCTACTTTTAAACAGGGGGGTGGGATGAGTTTATTTACACTGAGGGGGGGGGGGGATGAAGATTGAGTTTTTGATCTTACTATTGGTCAATATTTGTCTGTGAATGAAACAATCTGTCACTGACTATCGTATTATTTTGTTTGGATTCGGACAGAGTGCATTGACCAAAACGCTGATGTACGTTCGTGTGTTTTTCAGAGCCACACTTCTAAGAAGTCATTTCTTAAATACTTTTCTTCCTTAAAGATATCGTCAATTGGTTTTTGTCAACATGCTGATTTATGGGCCAAACTATCAAGAAAGATACAATAAAAGTCACGTGTGAAATTTTCAGCCGAATACAGTGTCTATCGTCTTCAGAAAACAGCAAAAAAACTGTCACTGCATTTTCATCAAGAACGTTGAATCCATTTTATAGCAAGCGACAAACGGACACCAGGGAAATTTGAATCTCTGAAACTCACCAATACATGTATTTGTGCATGGGGAAAACTCTGTACATGTATATCTAATTTGATGGGATTTTCCAAGTAGGGTTGAATGGTGTGTAAATTTAAATCTGGGGGAATGGAATTAATTTACTCTTCAAAAAAAAAGGGGTGGGGGAGGAAAACAAAAAAGCTATATTTCCTTTTAACCCTGTAGTAAAATAAAGGTGATTGTCTGTAGAAAGTCACACAGTTAACTAGAGCCTAGAGATTCATGGTGTTATCCATCAACTGCCATCTACAATACACACACTACATGCATCACTCTCAAATTTCAACTGCTCCATAAATTCTTATCTTTCCCCATGACTTGATTTCTTTTTTTGATATTGCCAAATAATTTTTTTATTTATTCATCATCAAAACTTTTGTTAAAAAAACCATGAACACAACAAAATACACACATGCACATTTGTGAATCCTGTAAATTAAGGACTTCTCTTTGTTCTCCTACTTTTTTTTCTTTCTTCTTTTCGTCTCCATTGGTTTTGTACTTGAAAGTGAAGCGAGGACGTCCTTGCTCTGTCAAACGCCCAAATCCCTTTTGTTAAAGTCCTCGGTTTCAACGGGTAGACACGCCCACATGTTTGTAAATGGTGTACACCGAGGACACCTTTTAGTTTTGTACACGAAAGCATACCCAGGACTGCCCCCCGGTATGTCATTTTCCCGGATCCCTTTTGTTAAAGTCCTTAGTTTGAATGCCTAGACATGGTCCACTTAAAACACAAACAGTGATATTGATGACAGGGGCCAAAGAGGTGAAGTCACTATTGCCCCCGGACATTTAGCTCCCAAAATTCAAACAAGCATAAATGACTTTGAATGAAAAATCAAACCCCTCAATCTGCCCCCCCCCCCCCACCCACCCTCAAAAGAAAGGATAACCATAAATTTGATGACATTTCCACAGGTTGGCAACATGAAGAGCTGCCAAAATTTGCATCTTGCAATCAGGGAGATTTTGTAACAACAATTGGAGAGAAAAACATAATATGGAAAATGTTTCTGTTATCAGGAGTTTTTTTTTTAATTTGCTCATCAGAACATGGAAAGATGGGTTTATTTTCAGGGAACTTCCAGGAATAGTTGGCAGCTCTAAGGATGGGAGTCATTTTGCTTTTCAAAATCCAGCCAATTTGGAGAGTGCGTATGAAGGTATCTGAATGACCACCTTTCGTAATAAGCGTGTCGGCCTTCTGGACTTAAATATCAGCCTCTGTGTTATCATCAATTATTGCTCTGTGGACCTCATTACGTCGGCTCAGGACTAATAAGGTCGTTAGTGAGGTTGGATTTCAGAAAATTGGTTTTGCATATTTCGGAGCTCCTTGTAAATGGGGTTTATTTATATCTTCACATGTACCACGAAGTGACTTATCTGTCAAAAATATATATATATATTTTTTGCAAATCAGGTTTTATACAAATAATTAATACCCTGTATACTGATTACTGTTAACATTTTCAGCAAGTTTGAATATACCTAATACATGTACGTAATAGTTTCGGATAGTGGATTTTGATTTAGTTTTCAAATTTATATGCATTTTTCATTTAATACCCTTTTATGATGGATATGAAACTATTTAACAACCTTATGGTAATGAGCAAACGATCAATAATTCTCTGAACTTGTGTGCATTGAAACACATGCAACAACGATTACCATAATGACAAGAATGACATGTGTAGACCGATCTAGAACAGTCCCCCCAATCTCACCAGCAGATACCGCCTTGCTTAATCACACTTCAGCTAACGATTGGAGTACAAGACTTCCTGCACGAAAAGTCACTGCAAGACCCAATACCAATCCACAGAGTTGCTTAAGCGCAAAACGCAGCTTAGCACAATTATTAATTTTTGGGTGCTTTTTCCAACAAATTTGACGAGAATATCACACATACCACTGACTAATATTCATCTCAGTTTTGCTCAGCAGAAAGAAGTCAAGTCCCTGTTGGTTAAAGTTTGGGTTCCTGATGTCCGAGTTCGATTCCCAACATGTCCAAATAAAGATAGTTGCGATAATCATGACCCTTGATCCTCCCAATGGTCGATTGTATGGAACATTTCTGCACTTTTGGCCAATTCCAGCAATTTCTGTCAGAAAAGTGACCAAATCAGCTTGGCTTTTACCACTTTAAGAAGTCAAAACACATATTTCAAGGACAAGGGATTAATCTTCACTGTGTAATGAATCAATGTAGAACCGTTAAAACATCTTGCGGGGGGGGGGGGGGAAAGAAAGCACAAACTTAGGAAAAACTGACCGACTTGTTTGCAATCCGTTGCAAGTCAACAAGTCATTTTGAGTGTCGCTCTGTCAAGGATTAGACTTTGACCAAACATGGAGGGAGAAAATCTCCATGGACTAATTAACGTAAAGCAAACGAAAAATGGACAGGATGAGCCTGCTGAACCTAACCTGCTGTCTCAAGTCTGAGATTGAGCTTTGTTTTGTCTCCATCATTAGCCATGAATTCAGAAAGTTAATCAACAAGAGGACACTATTTAGGGCAGATGAAGAACCACCTTTACAGACTTGAATAAAACTATAAATCCCTGACGTGCATGGCTGAAACAAACAGGATCCTTGGTCTGTGGTTAATAAGGCCACACAAAACGCATCAACAGAAACTCCTTTTTGTTTTATTATTGAGGATTTACATGGAGTTTCTATGCTAAGATTTAGCTGGGAAAGATTTAACAGAATGTTATTCTGCCTGGAACCTGCATCTTTCTAAGCAAGATTTTCCTGTGCTAACAAATATTTGTGCTTACCAGCTTCATCAAACTGGGTTTAAAACTCAAAAAGCAGAAAAAAGAAAAGACAAAAAACTTCAATCAAACGTCAAATTTTAAAAGCTAGATGTCACACAGTTTCCTTGAACAAGCACGGAAATGGAAATGGGGAAATCTGAAACGTTAAATTACATGGGAAAAGCAGATAATGAGAGTACAAGGGAATATGGGGTGGGGGAAGAAGAAGACGAGGTAAGGGTTTTACGTCATAGCAATGAGACGAAGGTTCTTGCTCTAATGGACATTTTAATGGGCCAGTTTGGCTCGACTGTTATCTTTAAATACTGATGTACAAGGCTGACGCTGTTTGGGTTGAATTTTTCAAATGAAAAAAAACAAAACAAGAACCCGTTAGTTTTTGTTTACTTGGAGAAAAAACAATTTACGAGAAAGTTTCAAAAACTGAGAAATTTTTGAAATAATAAATTTTGTTTATGAGAGGGCAAAACAAGATTTTGAGATTCGATTGGAGAATTGTTGGAGAATCTGATTTTTTTTAAAAACAGGGCAGGTATTAAACTTGGGGGTGCGGGCCATGGGGGGGGGGGACATTAGGCCTATAGTACAATTTTCAAATAAGCTCACAGAGCACTTGTGACCTTTTATCAAGTAAGCCCACAGAGCACTTTTTATGCAAAACAGTTATACTGAAGAAACTAGCTGTTCTAAGTTTGGTTCAAACTTCATAGTGCCATTCAAGCACAACAACACTACATGTACACACTGTGTATGCTTACCAGAATAAAATTAACAACCAAAAATACCATGTCACGCATCATCTGTGATTGGTATCCTGCATAATTTTGCTAAGCAGACAATTTGTAAGCATTGTTTTCTGACTGAGCAGCTCTTTGAAAATTGGCCCTTGTGTGACTGTACAAAGTTCAACCTTGGTATCAATCTTAAATTCTTTGAAGGATTTCTCCAAGATTTAACAGATGTTACTAATAAGAATTTGTCCTCCAAGTGTTGGATTACACTGGAAAACTCTTCTCCATATAATTAAACAAAACTACGGTTTCTTTTCTCGGAACAAATAAAAGCAATGCAATGTGGGGTAACCGTATACTTTGATTACAGAAACAGTCGGAACTAATTCATTTCTCATATCCACTTACACCAATGTCATAAAACAAAATTTTGCACGACTTCCGGAGGCACTAAGCATTCGGTGCTTCTCACGCATCAGGGTTGGGTAAAACAAATTGTCTTTATCCTCGCGGCGTGTCATGGCCAAGCGGTGAAGAGCACCAGAATGAAGCTCTGGTGTTGCTAATCAGCAGAGTGTGGGTTCGAGTCCCGGTCTTGACATTGTGTCCTTGAGCAAGGTGCTTTGTCCTAAATGCTTTGTCCTTCGGATGGAAAATTAAGCCGTATGTCTCGTGTACTAGAATTGGTCGACAATAAAAGAACCCAGAAAATGTATCGTGGAAGAGTAAGGGTTAACCCTGTTGTTTCTGCTTCACATAGCAAGCACCCTTGTTTACAGGTTTCCTCAAGCTTGCGAGCTACAGTGATTAAGTTCACTTATGAGGCATCCTTGGTTTCATAACTAGAAATATATAATAATAATAATAATATGGACTAGCATAACTCAGTCATTAGTGCATGTCTATTTCCCCTGGGGCCTGTCAGTGACCAGAAGGCCGAGGGAAATAGGACCCGTTTCTGGTCACCAACGGTCCCACGGGTGCATAGACGTGCACTAGTGACCTCATTGACAGTCCATATATGTACAATACAGGTATGATATTGGACCTTTGGAAAAAGTAGGAAATTATTTGAGTACAAGCACTTAACTACAAGCTTTTACAGAGTTTTTAAGGCTATTTACAAACAATCTCACTGATTTTCTTAGACCCAAAAATCAGAAATCAGACTCAAACAGGAATACTATCTTGCCTGATAATATTTCACAGTCGTTGACCAATCAGATCAAGGATTTAC
Source organism: Pisaster brevispinus (assembly GCA_023634235.1). NCBI lineage: Eukaryota > Metazoa > Echinodermata > Asteroidea > Forcipulatida > Asteriidae > Pisaster > Pisaster brevispinus. The sequence continues at coordinate 8,134,415 of JAMKCF010000014.1, read as the reverse complement.
GTGCGCTGGCAGATAAAACAAACTGATCCTCTTAACCCCTGTAGGATAAGCCACTTATTTGTTCCAGGTACTGAAACAACTTGTTTTGTAACCGCCTTCAAAGTAAGACACAAACGGAGGAACGGAAGAGTGTTATAAAGAAAACGTCCTTACCTCGTAAAACTCTCTATTAGCGACTGACTTGAAGGCACTAATCCACTCCTCCATATCCTTTCGCGTATCGGTGCAGAGGATCAGCGTTCGGAACGGAGTAATCACCTGTGCAAAGAGAGCATACGTCAAACACGGTCAGAGCATGAGAGAGGAAAAGTACAACGACATGAATACGCCAGGCTGTTTCATTCACCAATCTATTCTGGGAACCGCGAAGAAAGGGGGAGAGTTTTTCGAATGAGCTTTTCGAGCTGATGATTTGGAGAGGAGCATGTGATTAGGACATGGTTTCCGTTTTGCCCGATCTTTGTTCTGAATATTCCTTTCCAGTCTGACTGACTACGGATAAAGTTCAGAGATTTTTTCCTGTTAACCTCAACTCTGGCTTCAAACATGTAGATCCGAAGTGGCTTACTTTGTTGTTGTTTTAAATTACATGTAGTATTAGTTTTGAATACCCTAGGTGTTTGCACAACCAAAGCAATCACTGAAAGTACAAAAGAAACGCAGGTTCGGTTTCACAGAGATACCTAAAGGGAGGATATACCTTTGGTAATTACTTAACAAATTACTGACTATACAAATTTACTTGGTAAAAAGCACTGGAGAGCTGTTGATACTATAAAACATTGTTATAAGCAACACCCTTTGAAGTAATGCAGTTTTAGAGAATGAGGTAATTTTTCACCCAAAATCTGAATGCGAGAAAGATTTCAGGCATGAAGCCTCTTCTCAGGCATCTGAACACACACATTTCTCTGCAAAAAGTTTTGTTTTTCCCTTCAACTATTTCCTTTCAACTTCGATGACCAATTGAGCCAAAATGTTCACGTGGATTACGTAACATGGCCAACGTGTGGGAGAAAGTGTAGCAAATTGCTTCTACACTTTCCCCTAGGGGCAGGACATACAAACACTCAGACTCCACAAGGACAAAAAACATGACAGAGGAAGCGCTAGTATAGGAAGAATACCCAAATGAACCAATTTGGGCCAAATTTGATAAAGATATGTTGAGCAGAACATACTGCTTCAAGAGGGGCTCCAAGGTTAGATTGAGTTTTGTAATGCACTCCGTTTCTAATAGATAGAGTCTTTGTGAAAATGGGGGACAATGTTACAATTTCTAACCTTACAATAGGTGTAAAATGCCATTTTGCTTGGTACCTTTTTTTTCAAGTGCAATTTTATCTAAATTCAAAAGTGTTTAATGACATCATACTTAAAATACAGGGTCTGTACATTTTTGCAAAGAACTGTCAGTTCAATCAAATGATATTCAATCAAAACGGTATTGAATTTGAAGTTATGACTTGCACAAACATTCCTCTTTGGAATGTAAAGACCTATTTGTTTTTGCTGTCCGAACACATCATGTTTCAAATTCCGCTGTGGAAGAGTGTCAAATAAAATGACATTTTACATCATTTTAAAGTGAGGTTGAGACTTGCAATTTTGTCTTGACTCTGATAAGGACTCTACCTAATGGAAAATGAGTGCACCACAAAACTCAACGTGAACTTGGTGCCCCCTCTTTAAAAAATTGTGCTGCTAAGCAAATAATGGATGGGGCACCAGTTGCAACAATGTAAGCTTAATAACACTTTGGCAGGTTACTTTTTATTGCTAAGCAAGATTATCCTGTAGCAAGGGCCCAATTTCATAGAGCTGCTTAAGCAGAAAATATTGCAGAACAATTTTCTGCTGAGCAGAAATGAGCAGGTTACAGTTACAAATTGTATTTGTATTATGGTAGTTTGGCTGGTAACCTTATTCTGGTAAGCACAATTTTGTTGTGCTTTGCTGCTTTTTGTGCTTAAGCAACTCTATGAAATTGGGCCCTGTACTTTAGTAGGCTTTAGCGCTAACAAAAATCTGTATCGATCCAACATCATGTGATGCCTTAAAGACAAAAGTACTAGATCTGTAATTATCAAGTAATAAACCACAAGGGAAACTGACCGGGTAATTTGCAATTAGTTAGAAGAAATTTATCATAGTCCATCTGACATTTCACTTATTTTAAAGTTCAATGCAATAGGGATCCTTCCGGAGAAATAATTGTCTGAAATACTATCAAGGAATAGCATTTGAAGGCTTCACAAATCACTGTAACTTATTTTGATGGCAGCAATTGAAAAAAGACCAACTGAAACATGCATGATATCCCTGACAAATCATGAACCGTTTTTTGTTAGTGAGTTGCTTTTTGTTCAAACTTGACCAGCAGATACAGTGGAATCGTCACAGGTTTGGTTGTGTGGTGTGTTTCTTAAAGAGGAAAGGAATTGACAAGTTCAATTTTGTGATGTACTCATTTTCCAATAGAGAGAGCCCTCGTGTGAGTGGGGAAAAAATTACAAGTCTCTAACCTCACGTTAAAATGGTGTAAATTGCCACAGTATTTGATACCCTTCCGGGCAAAATTTGTCAACATCCAAAACATCGGATGACATCATTCTGAGAAAAATGGTTCTCTACATGGGTCTGTACGGGGATGTTTTTACTTCATTCCTGACTTTCAATGATATTCAATCGAAACGATTTTGACATTTTGACTGACAAACTATTCCTCCTTGGGTTTTTTTTATCCAATGATGTCATAACTCAAATTTTGCTCTGAAAAAGTCAGGAATGAACCAAAACATCCCCGTACAAAAATGTACAGACCCATTTTTCTCAGAATGATGTCATCAGATGTTTTGGATGCGGACAAACTTTGCACTGGAAGAGTGTTGTGAGGCGTGTCGTGGCCGAGCGGTTAAGAGCACCGGACACACTCTGGTGTTTCTGATCAGCAGAGTGTGAGTTCGAGTCCCGGTCATGGCACTTGTGTACTTGAGCAAGATACTTTACCATAATTTGGCCATTAAACTGTAGGTCTCATGTACTAGGATTGGTAGTGCACCTTAAATAACCCAGAACACTTATCATGGAAGAGTTGGGTTAACCCCGGTGTTTCTGGTTCACATAATAATGATAATAATATAACAATATTTATGTAGCGCAGACATCCATGAAAAAAAAAGAAGAAGCTCCAATGCGCTTTACACAAACTAATAAGGAAACATAACAAACATCCTTGTTTACATTACGGGTTTCCTCAGGCTTGCGAGCTACAGTGATTAAGTTCACTTATGAGGCATCCTTGGCTTCATTACCAGAAATATATAATAGCAATAACAATAATAGTTAATTTGTATTCTTTTTGTGATTCCCCAATGTTTTTTGCATTGTCCCTTTTGACTAATTTATTTGTGTCTGTTTGTAATACAAGCTTGTGTACATTAAATGGAATGGGCACAATATAAATCAATAAGTCATTATTAACTATTGTTATTAATAACAAACCCAACGTGTGAGGATTAATTTAATCTCCACTGATCAAACCGCCTCTTTAACGTTACCCAACCTCTTAAAATGAAAAGAAGAAAAAAAATCACCACACACACACAAATCTAGAAACAACCCCAAACACCCCAAATTACACAACAGGATGGCGCAGCAAGCAGTCAAATTAGTATTTGTAGCTCCTCATCCAAGTGTTACAATCCCCCCTCTGGTATTCTATCTGCAGGTCTCCTACAGCATTTGTGGAAGTCCCTATTAACTCCCAGAGACAATGTGGTACGGTACCCTTCGAGGGTGACACAAGCAAAACAATCTTCATTTTACTAAAATGGAGGGAAAATGCTTTACTGCTGTTTCTTGACCAGGGGGTTGACAGTATTTGTGAAATTATAAAAATAAAAATAACAACTTTTTAAATCTGCAAAATTCTAACAGGAGTCTTTTTTCTGAGTCACCTTCAAAGTAAAATTAATTTCGATGGATAAATTCATGTTTCAAATGGCGTCAACTTTAAACTAAAGGGAGGGTGTACCTTTGGTAATTACTCCAAAAATGAATGACCATGAAAGCTAACTCAGTAAGAAGCACTGCAGCTGTTGATAATGTATAACATTTTGAGAAACAACTCCCCTCTATTGCATCTGGTTTTAGAGAAAGGGATTCAAAACAAATTTCAATCTGAGAAACCTTTCATGCATGAAACATTTCTCAGATTGTTTATTCCAATAATGGATTATAATTCTTCTTGAGCGGACCAAACTGCCTCACTACATGTGGAGTGTTGGCATGCCTACCGCCAAACATGCACAGAAACTCGAACGCCAGTTTATCAGATCGCCGCTGCGTGTTGCGTAAAAGTTGTGCGCGTTCGTGTGTCCTCCAAATCAAACTGGCTAACGAGTAAAATGAGTGCACTGAAACTGCATATCAAAGGTTCAACACTGCAGAGTTTTTCAGTTTGAATTTAAGCACCTTTTAAAAATGCAAATACCCCAAAACATTGCTTTAACATGTTTTGACGCGCCGTCTCTTTGTAAAAACGTATTGAATTCAATTTAGTGGAAATGTGGTTTAATAGAAATCAGGCCTGGATTTACACAAGACCATTGCCTCAGTTGCCCCTACTCAGCCTTGGTGCCCCTTCAAAACTTTCTCATAGATTTTAATATCTTCCAATGGAAGTGGCCTTTGCAAAATTGAAAATGGCCCTGCCCTCTTATCTCAAAGATGAAATTCCAGGCCTGCAAAATGGTTTGTATAAAAAGTGTGTCGGTCTTCTCAAAATTTGGCTTGTTTTAAAAAAGGACCCTTTTTTTTCTTCTTTTTGAGTGAAAATTTGTCAAGGCCACTGAAACAGCAGCCTCTCATAGGAAGTTGTAATTCAGGATCTGGAAAAAGGATGTTCAAATTTTCTTGATATTTAAAAACAGGGTGACCACAATCCTGACTTCCAACATTTTACACGCACATGACATATCGACCCATCGACCCATATATGACCACGGAGCACATCCAAAGATCCAAAGTGTTTGATTTTTAATAAGTTACATCATTAATCCTGCTCGTAAGTTTTACATACAGTAGTTCCACATACAGTAGCTCCATTCATAGAGCTAACTAGATTTTGAATAAGTCACATCATTAATCCTGCTCGTAAGTTTTACATACAATAGTAGCCACGCCCACTTCACACAATCTGGCTCCAACAGTTAACAGGAAGCCCCAAAAAGATTCATAGAGCTAACTTTCAGAATTTATGTAAAAAAATAAATAAATTGAACTTTGCAAATACTCAGGGTCTTGTCTTCTGTCATCAGGAATACCTCTGAATGATGAAATGAGTGATTTGGGGTAAAATAACACCAGCATTTTTCCTTAACAGTGGTCCGCTAGCCAAATGCCAGTTATAACTTCTGAGGACCTGTTAAAGTTCACTTCAAGTGGTCTGGCTATGTGTAAAACCACTGCCTGCTCAGACTGTTCATGGTTTCAAACTCAATCCCCATACAAAAAATAGTCAAAACCTTACAATACGGACCAGTGGAAAAGCTGGTGGACAAGTCAAATGACAAGCTAGCTGGTCCTGCTGGCTAGTCACTGAAATAGTTAAGGGCGAACACTGAACACCAGACAAACACACACACACACACAGATTTGGAGCTAGATGTGACAAAACTCTGCACGCGCAGCAGGTGCGCGTGCGTGTGACTTACCAACAGGTTAGCACTGAACTGATTAAAATCATGAATAAAGACATTTCCTTTTTGAATAAAGACATTTCCTTTACTTACCCTGAAACTATTATTGACGTTCTTGGTGCTACTCTCAGCCACGCTGATCTCCCGCAAGTCAACTTCCTCGAAGATGTGAGACTGAAAGAAGAAAATAAGTAAGAGCCACAATTGTTAAGACACTTGCTCTACATTTCGGAAGATCGTCAGTTTGAATCCCATCTGAGATGCCCATATTTTCAGGCCTGATGCTCAAGAAGGCGTTGGAGTCGATTGCCTCCTTTGCCCCTGGTCATTGCCTTGGTGCTAGTTCTTGATAATTTTACTGAGACAAGTTGAGATAAAATTACCAAGAGCCAGCCCTCACCGTGTTTAAACAACTAGTTTAAAACTAATTCAACACTTTGATTACCATTCATAAATACCTTTCCATTAATAAGGTCAGGTCATGTTTAATCAGTTATGATTCCGCACGATTAAACATGGCCACGTGACCTTCTCTAAACCAATCAGAATGGATAAACTGACCAAGATATTATGATTGCGTAATAATGTGCTGATCCAGCCACTCATTCAGAAATGACTCTGAGCACAAAAATTAGCAAAGCACAAAACAGTTCTGTTTACCAGACTAAGGTTACCAGCCAAAATACCTTCTCATACTACTACTTGCAGCTGGTTTCCTGTGGTTTGTGGTTTTTTGTGGTGTTGTGACTTTAAAGACTTGGTTACAGTGTTCTATTTTTAATCTTTGAGAGTGTGTTGACACTTTCTCCTTTTACGAATGGGCTTACAGTTCTGATCGGAATGGGTAGTGAATGGTACGGCTAGGCGGAAGTCACAAGTTCCGTTTAACCATTTAGGAAATTAACCATAAATGCACAACTCTTAAAAGCTCCATGTAAAAAACTGGCACAAATTGATTTCATGGTTTTTTGGGGGAACAGACAACATTAATGAATGATGTCACTCTGTTTACATGAACAGTGACCTTCTTCATACCAGCAGGGCTGGAAATACCAGCAGAACCACAGGCCACAGTCAGGTATTTTTTAGCATTGGGTCAGCAACAGGCCTGCGGATGTACAGCCACAGGCCTGCTATGACCATCACGACAGTCCACCTTGAAGCATATTTCACAGGTCAGCAAGAAAATTAGGCATCCAGCTTGCAGGTTTACCATAAATTTGCGTTGTTACGTCATTCATTCAGGGCTCAATTTCCTAGAGCTGCTTAAGCAAAAAAAAGTAGGTAAGCGCAACAAAATTATGCTTACCAGAATAAGGTTACCAGCCAAACTACCGTGTCACATGTACAATTTGTGACTGGTATCCTGCTCATTTCTGCTTAGCCAAAAATTGTTAGGCAATATTTTCTGCTTAAGCAGAAATTGGGCACTGCAGGTTAGCATACCTTTTCCCTCGCTTATGAGAAGCAGTGCTATGCAATGGAAATCACACAGTAAGCAAAAAATGTATTGTTAAGCAGCTCTATAAAAACGGCCCTGGGCCTAATTTCATTGAGCTGACCCAAGTGTCAATAACGAAACTCAAACCCACACTCTGCTGATCAGAAACACCAGAGTTTGGGTCCAGTGCACTTCACCATTCCGCCATGACATGCCATGCTTATCCTAACGGCTGACAAAATTTCAGTTGATGCGTCATTGTTGGTTTGGGTTTTTGGGAGGTGGGCAGGGGGGGGGCTGATATATATTTGCAGTAATACTTCCTTACTGTGCTTTCTTTGGCATAATAAAGATTCCTCCCTTTCAGCTTGAAGTACCGCCTCCTCCATCTCTGTAAAATAAGAAATCAAAACAGAATAGTTTATAATAATATTGAGAACATGACGTGGGTTTAAGAGATGATCTAAGACCCTGGGCAGGGTTGGGTTTGAAGTTATCAACGAGGAGGGGAGGGTCTACCTACATGCGCCTTCTCTTGCTTCCCAAATATTTTCATTTTCTGCTTAAAAACACAGGACAGGAGTGGTAGTTATTGGGGGGGGGGTATTGTTTCAAGCTGAAAGCTTACTGAGTATAAAGTTCAAACCAATACCAACTTATCCAGAGAAATAGCAATTATGCAGCAAAGAATTAGTCTTTCTTAACAAACACTTTGCATGCAAATCATTAAAAAAGTTATTGATATACATGTAATGTACATGAATGACGAATGAATAAAAACAAGCTAAAAGTGTAAACAACACATGACTCCATTTACACAAGACGTCTGAAAAGTTGGGTCGAAAATTATAGCCACAAGTGTTGCCAAAATGAGAGATTCCCAATTGGAGACCACTCATCTTCACTGGAAGGAAATAGTTCAAATCAGGGAGTACAGGACAACAAATATCCCAATTGGGATAGTTGGCCCAGTCAGGTTGCCCAAAGGTTGCCCATTGGGGTAGTTTGAAAGACTCAAATCAGGGTACACAAAACAGTAAATCCCGATAGGGATAAATTGACAGACCCAATCAGAGCAAACCGATATATCCCAATTGGGATAAATTAACGGACCAAATCAGAGCACACAAACCAGTATCCCAATTGGGGTAGTTTGAAAGACTCAAATCAGGGTACACAAAACAGTAAATCCCGATAGGGATAAATTGACAGACCCAATCAGAGCAAACCGATATATCCCAATTGGGATAAATTAACAGACCAAATGTGACCCGCTCTGCAAAAAAGGCCCGTAAGTCGCGCTATGCCTTTTCACGTAATGGGCTCGTCAATGTTGAAAGGGTGATAAATTTTTCATTGGTGTGATTTTTTTATTATCCCTTTTTTGACATCGTTGATATCCACACTTTCATAATTTGTAAGATTGAATGTTTATTTTGACCAATAAAGATGAAAAAAACCGTGTTTTGTGTACGTTTTGTTGGTGGTTTGCGCAATCGGTGTCCGCGGTTTCGGTGGAAAGTTGCGTCATTTTACACATCTGGCAGCACATTATTTGGAACCCCCCTATTATAAATTTGGTATCATCTGAAAGCTGAGGACGTTGCCTTTCTGTATGTGGACATACAAAAGGTAAAAGGTCAAATGCAAAACCAAGGCAGGTTAATTTCTGACACGTATACAAAGGGCGCTTGTTACTAGGAGCGTGGATCTTTTCGGTCACGTGTATACAGTGTAGTGCAACGATTGGACAATGGGCGCACGGTCGAGTGCGCGCATGCGCCGTGAATGGGATTGGTTGTTTATTCATTGTCAGGTGACTGCCATGTGACTGTTTATAGAGTGCGTGCCACGCGAAAACACAGCGCAATACCTGTCGATTCTGTCCAACTCAACTAACTTCTCTTGCTCCGAGCGAAAATATTTTCATAATTATTTACAATTTTAGCCAACATATCTTGTTTTAAGCAACAGGTTTTCTATACTGTTTCGTTAATTATTTGCTTAAGTATGGGTTTGAAGAATCAGTGTCTGGCTGAAGCTTTGAATGATCTCCGTAAGGAGAAAGACACGATTGGTTTCGTGGAACAATGGTGGAACGGAAGATTTCTTTGTTAACTTCCGATGTGAAAATGACGATGTTGAATCAGAAAACGATTCGGAATCTGATTCCACAGCGCCATTTTCAGCAGGAGATAACGAAAAGATCGACCCTGACAGCAAAATGTTAACCCAAAGATGATTTCAAAATTTATTAATTAACTCAAGTTCGATCTTAGTAGAAGGCAAACCATGTTGACTGCGTTAGATTTATTAGAAGGAAATATTACATTTGTAAACTTTATATTTTTTTTACAAAAACTTAGCCCCAAAATAGTTTTAATCCTGAAAAGCGGGCTCATTTAGGAGTTTTATTAAACAACTCAAGCTGATAGTCAAAAAAAAAAAAAAAAAATGAAATTTTTTTTTTCCAAAAAGCTCTTGTTTTCACAAAAAATACACAATTTTAATTCATAGGGTTTAAATAGCCAGTGTTCATTTGTTTAATTTTAAGAAAAAGCTAAATTCACCAAAAAAGGTCTAAACTCTTCAAAATAATTCTCAAGTGTGTGTTTGTTATTTTAAAATTTGCAAAAATGATAAGAAATAGCACAGTATGCAAATTAATTTTAAAAAAATAGCGATATAGTGCATTAAATGAAACGCAAAATATTTTGTACTTATAAAGTCATAACAAACACTTGGTGAAATTTTCAGACGAATAGTCTAACGGAAACGTACTCGTTGCTAGGGACTTTCACAAGAACTTGGTATTAAAATACTTTAAAATACACTGTAAAGTTTAAAAGGCTGTTTCTCCATAACCTATTTTGACAAAAATGGCAATTATTTGTACGCAAATTAGAGTATAACTCTGGATTGCAAAATGCTACAGACTTCTAAAATACACCAAATTAAAGCTTAGAGAATGACCTTTCCATCCATGTATCTAACTCCAGAATGATTTTTTGCGACATAAGGGCCATTTTTGCAGAGCCGGTCACAAATCAGAGCACACAAACCAGTATCCCAATTGGGGTAGTTTGTAAGACTCAAATCAGGGTATACTAAACAGTAAATCCCAATAGGGATAAATTGACAGACCCAATCAGAGCAAACCGATATATCCCAATTGAGATATTTTGACAGACAAAATCAATACACACAAAACAGTATATCTCAATTGAGATAGTTTGACTATCCCTAAAAGCAATATGTGTATGTTTGACTCATGCATGGAAGTTCATTATTGGTTGAAGCAACAGATAATGAAAATGATCAATAGCGCCCTCTTTTGTCCATAGAAAAAGAAGCTGATGTTCTCTGGCAAAAAGGGGAAAATTTCAATGATGAAGAGTTAAAGGGAGCCCTCCATTGGTCACAAACAGGATCACAGGTAAACCCAAACAGTGCCCTCTATACCTTGTAGATAGAAATCTGTATGCCTTATGGCATTTCCATGCCAACAAGCTAAATAATACAATTTACAACAAATTGATGAAATAATTTAATGGTTTACTGTGTGACAAAACTCTTTACACCAAATTTGATGGACGTGTAGTGTATACAAAACATTAGTTATTGGCTTTAAATGTGTATAGAACCTACATATAACAGGTTCTACAATGTATATGAAGCCAAAATGTGCTAAAATAACTAAATAATTTGCTCTTGTAACATTCTTTACATACCTCTCTGAGATACTTGTATTTCAAATGCAAAATAGTAGTTATTGTAGAAGTAAATGAAAATACTGCTCAGTTAAATTAACCGTTAAGCAAGAATCATTGTGGGACCAGCCACAAGCATATGGCATTTTGGCTAGTAACCTGTTTTTGCTAAGGATAAGAAATTGGGCCTTGCTCCCAGACCATGACTCTGCAGTGTGCAGAGTTGCAATTACACTCTTTGAAATTAAACCAACGACTACACAATGCAGACATTGTAAGAAACTGTCACGTTTTCTAGCTTAGCGGAGAGGAATTAAGGTTTTGCATATTTTGCGTTACTAAGGAGTCAAATGACACAGCTAATGCAATAATTTACACAACCTTGTAAATAAAATCCCCACCATGTTAAAGAGGTTGTGCCAAATAGCTTTTGGGAAGAGCACACTTTCAAAATCGTCAAACCATCAAACACCAAATCATGAACACCTTTAAAAATGGGTGTTTTTAGCATTTTGGAAAACATAATTTATCGTCTCCCTTAAAAGTAACTTTAAAGTTTAGCTTGCAAGAAAACATTTCAAAGTTTGCCCAAAATTCAGTTATCATTTTAACAAAAATTGGAGTCTACTGCAGATTTATTTCTCCAAGGAATCAAAATTTACAGCAACTGTTTCTTCCAGCGAGTTTTCAAATGTATAAATGGAAACTTTGATATAAAGGTCTTTCCCACCCCCCCCCCCCCCTTTCCAATGTGCAGACCCTTGATCAGCTGGATCCCGAAAATCATGGCCTGGATTTTTCTATTTGTACAACTCATCTGGGATACCTATAAAAAAAACTTGTTTTCTAAGTGAGTGACATGTGCTGAATCCATCTCCCATATCACTGAAGTTATGAAGTAAAGCTCGCCGCAAAATACTTCCTTGGAAACAGAATATCGGTTACAGAATTATGGATTACGGACACAGCCGGGTTCGTAGTCAAGTCGGCGTGCTTGCGTTTTACGCTTTAAAGGCAATATCAAGGATCGGTAATCTTTGACAAAAACAAAACAATTAGTTTCAGTCTGGAAGACATGTGATTGTATATCAGTTCCAATGAGCCGTATTTGCGATTTAGATTTGAATGTCTGGTACATTGACTTGCTTTAGTCACAACTTACCGCTCAAATCTGAATCCCCCAGACTATAGAAACAGTCGCTATTAAGGCTGTGCGTAAACGTTTTTTTTTGTAACCGTGTAACCGTTTCGGGAAAAAATGGAGTTCAAAAAAATTGAAAAAAGAGCACGATGTTCACTGCCATCGAATGGATTTTCGTCGGGGATGAATCACATAATGGAAACTTACTTGTAGGTGAAATTGTATCCAGTGAAATTAACAATCTTTGTCATTCAAGTGTCCGTGTTTCTTTATCAATAAAGTGCATTTTTAAGCCGCCGCACTGGCATACTGCACAGGCTTGGCGCAACCGCAACAAGAAAGCCGACATGACGCAACACGTGACCTGACAGGTGACCGACACCAAACCTGATTACTCGACGGTGCTGATTGGATATGAGTGGTTACAGTACATGAGCAGTGATAGGTCCAGAAGCAGCCAGCGGTGACAGGTCAAGAAGCAGCCAGCGTGCTCTCTCCCACCGTTTAACCCCGTTATGTTATGTATAATATTTCTAAATCCGCTTCCTTTGTGGAAGCCGCCTTTATCTACAATGTAGCTAAGATAGTTTCCTTTGATGGTGAACCCGCTATTGAAAGCGCGCACTCTCAATGGGCCAAACCTGTCCAAGATTTTCTTAAGACTTATCTTGCCTCTATTGTCTGCCACTTACCAGGGTCCCCTCTGTGGTTATTTTCGTAGACAAAACATGAAGACCAAAACTATTATTCGCGGCGCACCTCGAAGATCTGACATGTTTACGCTCACGCTCGACGAAAAAAATAAATAAGAACTGACGGGAGAATAGAAGATCGCGACTTGCGGTCTAAAACATTTACAGATTTACTAATTTCAACAAAGCACCATTTTTAGAACTGGTTTTACGGTTACCCGAACCGAAAAAACGTAAACGTGTAACCGAATAATCGGTCGGTTAACCGTGTAACCGTGTAACCGTCACAGGCTTAGTCGCTATGCCTCATGGTTCAGGGGGAAGCTATTGCGTAGTTACGTAACAGACGGGGAACCCCCCATACACAATTCTGAATGAATATGTATGGCACAATGGTACCAGGGTTTGCTCATCTGGAGGTTGCTATACAAAAGCTTGCCCCCAACCGTGTGACATAGCGACTGTCTCTATAGTTAAGTCTGAGGAATTCAAATTTAAGTAGTGATTGTGCCAGACATTATTCAAATCTAACTCGCAAATGGCTCATTGTGAAACGTTTCCGTCTGATATAACGTCACAAACCGAGAAAACAGAATTTGCAGACCCACTCTCAAACTATCTTTGATAGCTGCATATACTTTTTAGAATAAAAGTACAAAAATCCCTCACAAAACATTAACAATTTTTATCATCGTTTCACTAAAATGTGACAATAAAATTTGAAAATATTCTTAAGAGGTTAGTGGCTTGGCATCTTTGTTGAAAACTAGTGGAAGGAAAAATTATTTCCGAAAGCCAACAATGTACTGTTCCTATAAGGGATGGTAAAGCATAGGCTTTATGGAGATTACACGCACACACATAATTCATTTTCAAAAAATTATATATCACCACAGCGTTTACAGCTGGGGGGGGGGGGAGAGGAGGTGTCTGACAAACTGGAACTCTGTCTGTTGTTTGAACATAAAAGACTCATGGGCGCCATTTCAGTGAGCAAATGTTTTGTTTAATCATTGACAGCAATGGTCATTGGCAGCACTGATCTATTACTGCGTCAAAAGAGTTGCTTTCTGAAATGGCGTCCAGTGCACATTTCACATTTCAGCCCTAGCTCCACATCTTGCGGCTTCGGCGCTCTATAATCTTTTGGCTATTAACCTTATTCTGGTAAGCAGGATAGATTTTCGTTAAGCAACATTTTGTGCTTAGGCTCTTTGATGAGAAATACTGCCTTGTATATAATAATTTTGGAGAATACATGAAATGATGCACTAGGTAGATAGCCTTAAACAAATGTTCATCTTAAAAAAAATAAAAAAAAATTGTTTGTAAAATTATTTCTAACGTCATTTTGTTTATGCTATTCCTTTAATTCAACCGCAAATCAAACTCAACAACCCCTGACCATCAAACTCAAGCCACAACCCTCGCTGACATCATCATTAAGACCTTGATGAACAGTGAGCATTATTTCCGTTGATTCCACTCCGGGGTTTAAAAGAAGAAGTGCTATTCACAGATTTTGACGTATAGAAGTATTTTTAGGAAAAGATGTCAAAATTGAGATGGAACATACATGTAAAGGGAATCAATTTAAAATGTATTCTTAATGGATGAGCATACCCGGGATGCAATTTCAATCTTAATTCAACATGCCAGGGATCTCCTCCCATTGTGAGGTGAGTTTAAAGGTATAATACAGGGTTGGTATAAGGATAAAAAACATCATTGTTTAATTTTAGTCTGAAAGCTTACTGATTATGAAGTTCATACCAGAACCATTCTTCTGTCCAATATTTCTGTCTGAAACAAAGTCATATTCAAGAAAACCGTACCTGAAAACATAAAAAAAAAAAAAATCGCAACAGGTGATTTCGGTTGTTACAACCAAAATAAAGGACAATGAAACCCTTGTTTCAAGCTGTAACAAGGGACCAGGCGTAATAATAATAATAATAGCAGTCATTTCTAAAGTGCCTTTGCCACAGGATTCAAAGTGCTGTGATGACGTCTATGCTATGTTTGAATTACGAGACCCTTTTCACAGCACCTTGTATAATGGTTTACAAGGTGCTGTGGCACCATCTGCAGCCAACCACACCAGGCAAGCCCCTCCTCTTAGTGATAAGTGTACTGTTTTTGTTGTTGTACATTACATAACACAAAGAAACAACAGCTTTAGGCCCCATCCGAATGACTGAAGCAACACTGGTTAGATGCCTCGATCAAGGACACAGGTGCCAAGGGCGGGACTGGAACCCACACTCTGCTGATCAGAAACACCAGAGCTTGAGTCTGTGTGCTAGACCACTCAGCCATGACAGGCCAAAATGTCATGTACTTCACATTGTTGAGACTGGTGCCATGCATTATTTACTGTTTACTAGATTTAAGAAAGTTGGCCACGATAAATTTAACAACACCTTTTGGCAGGGTTCGCCCCCAATTTTTTTAAAGTTTGGCTGAAGCACGCTAAATTGAAACAACATTTTCGGAATGTTTTCTACTCGGTGTTTATCTTGGTTTTAAAAGCCCTACTGTGCAATTTGGAGCATAACTTAAGGTTTTCTCTCCATCGGCCGAAATTCGCACATATCGACCGAAATTCACGCGTATCGGCACGCAATTCGCGCGTATCGGCCAGATACGCTAGTTTGTGCATGGGGAGAACCCTCCCTTTTGGAACTCCCTTAGGTTCTTTTATTATTTATATTTTTTTTTCCAGAAAGGTTATTTTGTTTGCGGTACGTGTAAAAATGCGGAAGATCAGCACATATTCAAGAGATATTATTCATGCACAATGTAAACCTGTACCTTATTAAACCCATCCCAATCATTTAAAGCTTTAAAATTAATCATGTACTTCCGGCATGTTTTTCAATGGGAATTTAAATTTGAATTTGTATGAAACATACAGCATCAGGCATAACATGAAACATAGCAAAACATAAAAACTATTTAAAAAAACGGTTATGCAATAAGATCAGTTTTAAAAACAAATTTGAAGATAAGAGAAAAGGTGCTTCCCTTATGGTGGTGGGAAGAGTGCAAAACAAATTATTTTATTGTAAAAAAAAAAAATTTTCTTTTAAATTCATAAAAAATACATTGATTGATACAGAGAAGACTTGTTCATATCTAACAAGAGTGCAATGAAGACAAATATGGGACTTCCTTATAATTTATTTTTAATTTTTTTTGCACTGGGAAAAACCATACATTACGGTAATTCTCAACAATGCCATTCTATTGGCACACTCCAGAAATGACCATAATCTATTAAACTTTAATATAATCACTTAAGTGAATAAAAAGAGAAGACTATGGGCGAGTGAAGGTCGGTTTATTCTTATGAGCACGCATCAGGCAAAATTAGTCCAAATTTGCAATCGGTCATGGTCATATGCCTCTATAAATACAATCAATTCGCACGCATAATGCTATGCAAGCTCACTCAATGGGCACTCTTACACAATGAGAATTATGAATATTTAATAAATACATATGATTTGGTAAAATATGTATGAGCTATTTCATACTTGATAAGGGAACGGTACGACTGAAATGAAATTACTCAGTTGTGTTTTAATCTGACTTTTAATTAAAACTAAACAGTATTAACACATTATGTACAGGACATTTGCTATTGTGCGAACATGTACATCCCACATCTCATTCAAAACACCATCTCATTCAGGAAGAAAAATATCATTAAAAAAAAATTATGTTTGAGATATTTTCTGTTCCTTTCTAACTCCATACAAATATTGCTCCGTTCTTACACATCCTGATTCAAATAAGACACTTATTGCAGTCAAATGATATTTCAATACATTTTGATGCACACAAAGCGAGCATGGAGTAGAGATTCCCACAGAGACCCCCGAGCACTCCGTTCATTTGGCATTATAATAAAATCACGATATGAATGTATATCATACGTGTAACATGATCGGGACAAGTAAAGTAGGAATCTCCCTGCACTGTGTGTCCAGTCAGTGACCCATCTCTTTCCAAGAAGATACGCTTGAACCCCCTAGAGGGACATGCCCCGCATGGACGGCAAGCAAGCACCAACACCGTGGGGTCATCATTCGGTCATTCAACGATCTAACATGATTACCCCCCCCCCCCCCCCCCCCCCCCCGATGGAATTGCTGGTGACAACTATAACTGCCGACAACATCGATAACGAAGAAAGAGAGAGAGAGAGAGAAGGGGTGGGGGAGGAGGGAGGGGGACTTGTTCATTTTGGGCCTGTTGAATTGCGAGTATGTTGAAAGGCTGGGTTAGTAATTACAGGACAATGTTGCATAGGAGAAACATGTTCTTTCAGCAGGCAATGTTTGTGTTTGTCACATCATGGCAAGAGAACTGCACACACAGCTGCACCCGTAGGTTGTGCACTATAAAACGAGGGCCCGAGGGGAGGGGGGTGGTAGGGGGGCATAAGACCTCTTCTCTCCTGTGTACGCTCTCTTTTACGAAGTACCGGAAATTGCAGGATACAGTTTGTGTAGGCGTCTACTCCTAGGTTGGGATGTACTTTTGGCTTGATTAAGTTATGAAAGGAAATCTCGAGGGAATAAGGGAAGCAAATTGGCCAGATAGGGTCTGTTGGCTGCTGTCTGGCGTTATATGTCGACTGGCTTTGCGTACACTTCGGATACCCTACGGCTACACAGTGCACGACCAACAAACTGGTAAATTGGACATCATTGTGCATGTGTCAGCTGCTATTTGTTATGCTATGTGTACATCCAGCCAAACAACCAGTCTGAAAGTGCGGATTGGGGGGGGGGGGGAGATATGTAGTGCATTTTCTCTCTCTATTACCAAATGTGACCAATTCCAGTGAAGTCAAAGTACATTGGGTTATTCACCTTTTTCAAAAGTTTTGACGAATTTATTAATAGTTGCAAGTGTTCTACGGACATGATTAAAAAGCTCTCTCAAAGCTCTTTTAAACTGTATTTGCACACAACTCTTGAAAAAAAAGCAGAAAAAAAAGGAAAGATTCCTCTATATTTTGTGGGACGACGTCATTGGGACTGGGATTATTCCGTTGACCGTAGGTAACCCAGCACCTTTAAAGGTCTGCGTTTATTGTCCTCCTTACTCGCCATCTTATACATCACCATCGTATGTTTTGATCTTCAGCTACTGTTGGTTTTCTGTTAATCTTCTTCTTCAACTCCCGGTGTAAAGAACCCTTTGGGCTACGGATTGCATCTTTGTCAGAGGATTCTTGGGGGATTTGCGCGGCCCCAACGAGATGGAAATGTCACTGTTTTCATGCATGTGAGAGAGTTCTACATGGAGAAAAAAATATCATGCAGTCCAGCTGCTGTCTGCTTAAAAGTGACAGAGTTGCATAAGGAAGGGAAGAAAAGTATATATATAATTGGAGATAAACAACATGAGTGATGCGTGTAACCATAACATGACAATATTTTTCAGGAGCATTAAAAAAAAAAAATCCTTTTGGGGGGGGGGGGGGGGTTTCTTTGTGAGATGATGACAGATGTTTTATGGTCATTTGTCAATTGTCGCTAATTGAGGCAATAAATCCTGGATGATTACAGCTGCTTCTTTTGATTAGAATCTTTTATTGGGGTACTTGAAAGACCATCTGCATTTTTATGATGCTCTCGAACATTACGTTTCTTATCTCTGAACCCTCTTTAGGTGAGACGTTTTGATGACATGATTACAGCTAAACTGGAGGGTTACAAACGGGAAGTTGATTCGTTGTAAAACATGACAGAAAGCAACTCATCTGAGCAAAGGTTTTTGTGACGCCGGACAGCCTTTTGGTCTGACAGAAAATTCAAAAACCAAAAAGAGGTTTGTTCATCGCTTCTGTTTTATGACACACTTCTTAGAAACTAGCAAACTGAATATGATGCTTACTCTCTTTTCTTCAAAAAGTTTTACTATTACACTGACAGATTTGACAGATATCTCATATTATTAATAGGGATGGTTTCAGACACTGAACAAGCCTACCAGACCACTTGGAAAGTACTTTGACTAGTCTATAGGTGTTTTAACTCACATTTTGCCAGCAAAACTCTGATAAGTGGGAGAATGCTGGACTATTGGGCATGTTCAGCCTCATCAGTTATGACCGATCAAAAGCTAATGAACTAGAGAATTTGAAAATATAAAAAACTCAAACCTGTATTAATTGTCCAAGTTTCATGGCGACAGGGTCATATATGCTGTCAGCATATTTAAGAAACACTTTTACACTCTGACTCAGTGTAAGTCAAGTACGATATAATTTTTTTCTCTGGACAAGCAACCTAACTTTCAAACCTCTTACAAAAAGTCTTGTTGATTTCACTGTAACTTTGTCCGAGTTTCTTGGTGACAGGTCACATGCTATCAGCATAATAAAGAAACACAAACTTCTATTCTCTGACTCAGTGAATTCAAGTACGATAACTAAAAACTCTCTGGACAAGCAAACCAACTCTCAAACCAAAACGTCACGTTGATACCATGGATGGGAGAATTCAAGATTACTTCCTCCATCTTGTATTCAATTCAGACCGCTACGCTTCGCCGTTGAAAAGCATGGTTATTGAGTGCTTACACGCTGACTTCTCCAGAGCTGTGAAGTCTTGGCTCTTGTTAGGATCCGGCCGTTCTAATGGAAGCACTTCACAAGAGCTGATAGTAGTGTTCATGAGGAGAATAATTTGCACAATTTTTTTTTCTTTTTTTCTACGTTTTTCCCCCCTCACCATTCAAGTTTGCTTGTGTCAATATTTTGAGGCGTTTATGATGGTCATATAAGTCCAAAAAAAAAAATACTTTACACAAGTCTTTCTTTTTCTGTGTGTTGCTTTTCAATTATGACTCAAGTTTCTAAAGACAACATGCTATGGATTTTGAGGATGCTGAAGCATAACAAATCATGAATATTTGTTTAGAATTTATTTTACTTGCATCACTATTTATATATTATAAGATTTTGTAACATGACAAATGCTCCACAGCTATGAGTCATTTTTTAAATACTTTCCTCGTAGCATTTTTTTTTTAAAAGTCAACTCGCAGTTAAATGCTGTTGTTGATTTAAAGATTTAATTGCTTTCACAGGAGAGTGTTTCTTAGGGTGAGCGGAGAATGTTTTTGCAAAATTGGCATGCTTTGATTTTTGTTTGTTCATTTTTAATAACAGAGTACAGGATTTGGGATTTTTATATAAATATTGGATGCAAATGAGTGCACTGTCACAGAATACAACCATGAGGTGAAATCTGGACTGTTCCATTTCACGGGGTGAAGCGGAGACAAATGGGAAAAGACAGACTTCACCAAGTGATTCAATTCTGCGACAATGCACCAACAAAATGCATTTAATATTTGTTTTATATAACTCACCCATAGATCCTTGTCATTTGAAAGTTGTTTACAATAAACACAAAATAAATACGGAAACTCATCCACCCCTCAAAATAAATTAAAAATCTAAACAATGTGGTCCACTCCATGTAGACGCCAACCTTGGTCGCCCGTAGCACAACCTTGCCTCATTCAGACAAACAAGCCAGGGAAGCCAATGATTATTTTGAGACTGACACCACAAAGCATCCAATAACTATCAATATTGGACTCCAATATTAAATTTTGGAGTGCTGCGACAGTATACATGTACATGGAAAAATAAAGGATGACATGGGACATGTGTTCCACCAATCAAATGAGAATGACCTGCGAGTGGTATATACAGAAACCTTTGTTTTCCCTCCATCCATCTGAAAAGTCACTGATTGGTATCGACCAATAACAATCCTCCAGAGAAATATTTTCTGTCTGAAATATTGTCAAAAGAACCAAAAAGAACCTTTCCTATGAAAATACCCTGCCTTAATACAAGAATGATGTATCCTGGGCCCAATTTCATAGAGCTGCTTAAGCAGAAAATAATGCTTAACAATTTCCTGCTAAGCAGAAATGAGCAGGATACCAGCCACAAATTGTACACCTGACATGGCAGTTTGGCTGGTAACCTTATTCTGGTAAGCAAAATTTTATTTTTAAGCAGCTCTATGAAATTGGGCCCAGGTGTGATATTTAGCCCTTGGGGGAAAAAGTAAGGAAATTGTATTACTAGAGTACTGACCTTCATATTACAGGGCTTGAACTTTACACTGGACTGCAGGCCTAAGGCCGGTGGTTTTAGTGTTGGGCCAGTAAACTTATGACTGGATAAGTCCGCAGTCTTGTGTACTTAATTAAGCCTCCTAAATAGAAACATGCATGTTAAACTGTGGCTGTGTTCGGACTCACAAGTTTTTCTCATTTTGATTTTGGTCTCGCACAAGAATTTCTGGTCCAGTAAACATTTTGAGCCTGCAGTCTTTTCAAGCCCTGTATGTATATTCATATGGAAGTCTTTAAAAACAAGTTTGCTTAGTTTTCTGAGGGCATGACAATTGGAAAGCATGTTAAAGTAGGAAGAGTATTGCACCTGGACATCAGGCCTGGTCATGTAGGAGTCATAGACAACTTGGCAAATACTCGCAACATGTGCGTTAGCCGTGGAATGAGGTGCATGCTGGTCCAACTAGACCACCATCTGGACCAGCATGCATCTCATTCCACGTCTAGCGCACATAATCCCAGTACTTGCAAAGTTGTCTGCGCTCATTAACATAAATCTGCATGTACTTATTTATATTTGGTAACTTGATCGGTACACATACAGAGAGACTGGGTAGTGGGATGGGGGTGGGGAATGATGTCTTTCTCATACAGGGCAGCATGCTAGTAGATTTTTTTTTTTTATCATGACACTTTGTAAATGCTACCAAGTCCATGAAAGTCTTGGCTGTCATGTAAAAACTAATCAGTCTCATCAATCATTTCATTCTTTTAACCCTGTCAACATCAGAGCCTGCAGAATGCTGTTGGGGGAGTGGGCGTGACAACCCTCTCAATTGGTGAATGGGAAGAACGATTGGGGTAGGGGGGAGGCATCAGCGAATGTCTCTGTTGTCTTTGGTCTACAGCTCTTAACCTTCAGACAATGGCTTAATTAGTCTGAGGAGAGAACACAGGCAGACAGGTGTAACAGACGTAAGCTGGCATAGTCTGACAGCATGATGGTCATGTCAAGGCTTACTGGGGCAATTACAGAGGCTTCTATAATCAGAAACAGCTTAGCGCAAATAGAAAATAAACAGTGCCGCCCATGTGGCGTTCCTCATGCCAGTGGAAGGTAATGCCTAGACTGGTACTCAAGTGCTGGCAAAGCTCTCTTTAGCTACGAGTAAACATGTACTTCCTGTACTCAAACACTGTAAACTGCACAAACAACTTCACAACCATTTATTATATTAATTTGGCGTCTTCTGCAGTTATGTTCTACAATAGAAAATTAAGTATTCTTTCTCCTAATGAGACTGTCTTCCTGGATAGTTAATTGTCTTGTAGATATGACCACGACTCAATAGTCTCCATGATTATGGGTGTTATTGTTTTAAAACACACACATTTAATGCCTAAATGACTGGGAGGAATTTCATAAAAAGTGCTAAAGCAGAAGACATTGCTTAGCAAATTTCCACTTACGGTTTACGCTTTCTAAAGGATTTTGTGCATGGTCATACCAGGCAAAATATGTCAAATACAGTAATCAAAAAAAGAAGCAGTGATTTGCGGGGTCTGTCTTTGGCAGTATTTTAAAGGGAAATATTTCGATTAAAAATTGTTCAAACCCACATTATTAAAAAAAATTCCCAGTCAGTTTCCCTTGTGGTTTATTACTTGATATTTAATACTGACTGCCGCTTCCCAGGTTGTATCGTAAACTTGGGTGTGATCCCTGGCAACACAGCAGCTAACAGTTATATGGCTCCTGAATGGCACCCCGGAACAAAGATATTGACTAATAGGGAGACCGCCAACATAGGGCTGGATAGCTCAGTTGGTAGAGCGCCGGCACGTTAATCTGGAGGTCGTTGGTTCAAGTCCCCCTCCAGTCATTTTTCTTTGTTCAAACCCAGATTATGAAGGCTTCATAATCAGTGAGAGTGGGGTTTAGGCTGTGTGTGAATTGGCCACTGTCGTTGATGAAACGTGTAGGGAGGGGGGGGGGGGGAACAAGACCAAACCAAAAGAAGAAGAGAAAAAAAAAGGCAATTTTAGCGAAGAAAAAAAAAGTCTGACTGTGTCCAGACCAAATAAGGAAATAAAAGAAAACCCAGAACGTATCTGGGGAAATTAACAGACATCTCCGTGGTTTGAATCTCTTTTGTGATCCACCACATGACCAATCCAGCGAAAAATACCCGGAATGACCTTGCATTGGTTACCAGTCACGCTGACCATAGCCTCACCCTTGGTATAACATGATACCAGTTTCACACAGGTCTCGTACCCTATTCCAAAACGTTAACATACAACAGAAAAATGAACAAAATAAAAAAAGACCATGTCATGCCGTAACAATGTTTTTCACTCGGCGGTAAAAGCCTCTGTTCAGTTCAATGCACAGCACGCACGTGTGTCACTCCTTGATGATTTATAGCCACCGGAACTTGAGTCTGATGCACTGATCCGCTCAGCCACAACATGCTGAAGCCAACCTTTATTTTCTATAGTTGCGGTTTGTTTCCAATAACCACCAATTCTTTTATCTTATAGCAGTGTGTCAGGAGGAACCCTGTCTCTGGATGACTGCCAATGGTATCGAATTTACTACCAGAAAGCGTCCAGAATGAACCTAATCAACTTGTTTTGTGGATGGTTACCACGCGTGTACTTGACTATTTTTTTTTAAAGCGTATTGTCAGCTCAGTACTGCAAAGGTCCCTACCACGATTTGTATGGATTGAATAAAAATTGCTCCAATAATATTTTGGAGTCCCTGGTACCCGAAGTTTATTGATCAAAAGTGGTCTCCTTGAAGTAATTGTTTGGCAAAAAAGAAACATTAATTTTATGAGCACAATATCAATTTGCTTTTATTGATAGGTATTTTATAATTGATGCCTTTTTGGTTATTATGGCAATGAAATTGCACAAAAAGACCTTATAGCACTGAGCTATGTTCTTTTGCGATAATTAATCGTTATTTTGAATGGAATCCCTTAGCCAATAGACCAAACCCGCAGAAAATTAACCTCCTCTTGAGGTACACATGTATGCATCCCTTTAAAAGTTAATTAAAAAACGTGGCGGTACAGAAAAATGCTTTCGCAAGCAGACATTGTGGGAATTAGTCGTCGAGTGATTGTCACAGTGGAATCTCTTCTTCTGCATGGAAGGGGGCCGGGGGGGCTTAAAGGAAGAAGAAAAAGAAGAAGGTGACATGGTGTGATGTCCTTCGGACTGTGTTAGGTACACAGGTTCTGTGTGTAGACGTTTCTGACAATGATGAGAAACATGGAGACACGCAGCGTTAACAAGAAGTCAATTTGCGATGTGTGATTGGTTGTGATGGTCTGGATATGCAGCCATCTGTCTATGGACAAATTGGATTGCAATTGGGGCAGGCGAGAGATGGAGGAATGAGCGAGGGGGGTGGGGAGGGAGTCCGGACTGATCAGACGACGCAAATGAACACATTACATAAACCACCGGTAATCTGTTTTACAGCTTGCTATCAATTGATTCGGAAGATGATGCTATCATTTTCTAGAAGTGAAACATGAGGGATCAAGGTGTGGAATGAAAATGCCAGATGTCGAACTGCGTCGTCGAGGGTATTGTGAACCCTTGAGAACCTGAGTGATTCTTAAAAGCGAAGATACATCCGGAAGAGTCATCTCGTTCCCAATGTCTAGTTAACAATAAACACACTATAAATCCAACCTGTAAAAATGTCATCAGACTTTAATGGTCAGGTTCTCGCAAAGAAAACCCAAATAAACAACAACAAGGGGTTAGCCTGTCATTGGGCGAGTGGGCTAGAACATTGAACTCAAGTTCTGATGGCTGAGTCGTCGGAGTGTGGGTTCAAATCCCGGTCATGACACTTGTGCTCTTGGGCAAGACAGTTATCGCCCAGGAGTAAATGAGGTCCAGCGAGGGTAGAGATTGTTGATGGGAATAATTAGCAACCATGTTGCTACCGGTGCTGCATACTCAAAAGGAGTTGAGATGATTTCAGGAAAGTTTCAGGCCCAATGGACAGGGGTGGGGCGCCTTAATACAATGTTTTAAAGTGCCTAATAAATACAGGTTATTATTTTGTCTTACATTTATCTCATAAGGGTTTAATTGGTCTGCTCAAAATAAAATGATCAAAGGTGAAACTTTGGTCTACCATTTTGTGAGTCAGCACATCTACCACTTTGGGAGTCAATTCCGCTGTGTACATTTTGATTCCTACAATGGCGGACAGGATAGGTGCCTGCTCGGTGATACCCCAAAACAACTATAATGTCTAGTCACTTTAATTTTTGGATAAGCTTGGGCAGCTCCATCGGTTACGTACAAATTGAAAACCAGACCCGCCGGTCCACTCTCTGCGGAACCGGGTACCCGCTTTCATCGGTTCCAACTCCAAAAGACCAAGTCCTAATCAAAATTGAGTCTGTGGAGCCGATCCCAGGACCAAACCGACTCTAGAAGTTACCAATCCAATACTTTACCTTAAGGGTTGGAAGAGGCTGTTCCTTTTTTTGGCATTTAATGGTAAATTTGCCCTTTGCGTAGCTCTAGACTACACGGAGCAGGGTAACTGGGATAGAGGAGGACGCAGTGACGACCTCGTGGGGAGTGGAAAGCAAGAGAAATAATGCTTTGAAACTTACCTGAAAGGAACTTGTCTGTTTCATGAGGAAGCCTTCCTTTATGCATGCCTGTAAAATACACAATCAGAAAGAAAGAAACATTTTATAAGAAAACTTTGAGTCAAAGTTAGGCTACTGTAAAGGTTAGTTTATACTCCACTTTCCAAACTCCAATGGTTGTCAACTCCTTGCATACAAATACTCACAGACCAAAGATCATTGCCTACTAAACTATACCAATTGGGATATATATTTCTACCCTCATTGGTATCATCTCCAAATGAGAGATCATTTCCATGTTATTGTAGTGTGAATTACAGTAACACTCACTGCCCAAACTATCCCGATTGGAATATACTCCCACCCTCATTGGTACTATCTCCCAATGAGAGATCATTTCCATGTTATTGTATAGTGTGAATTACAGTAACACTCACTATTGCCCAAACTATCCCGATTGGGATATTGTCTACCCTCAATGGTACTATCTCCCAATGAAAAATCATTACGATAATATTGTATAGTGTGCATTACAGTAACACTCAGTATTGTCAAAACTATACTGATTGGGATATATATTTCCACCC
The DNA here is from genome assembly GCA_023634235.1 of Pisaster brevispinus. Taxonomy (NCBI): domain Eukaryota; kingdom Metazoa; phylum Echinodermata; class Asteroidea; order Forcipulatida; family Asteriidae; genus Pisaster; species Pisaster brevispinus. The sequence goes on along the minus strand of JAMKCF010000014.1, from coordinate 8,108,387 downwards.
TCATTGGTACCATATCCCAATGAGAGATTACAATATTATCGTATATAGCGTGCATTGCAGTTACACTCACTATTGCCCAAACTATCCTGATTGGGTACAACCCATCTCTTTTCAGACCAGACAGATCTTCCGAAAAAGAGACCATTACACTGTGGACACTGTGGCTCATCGTGGCCAACCAATCTAGAGCACAGGACTCGGGTTCTGGTGATGTCAGAGTGTGGGTTCAGATCCCAGTAGTGGCACTTGCGTCCTTGAGCAAGACACTTAGCCATAATTGCTTTTGTTGTTCGAACAGGAGGTAAAGCTGTTGGTCCTATGTGTTGCATAATGCATGCTATAAAGAACCCAGACAGTACACTTCATTATTATGAGAAGGGGGTTTCCCCCATGTACCCCTATGTAATGTTGGCATGGTTAACAGCAGATTTTGCCACATCACCTTGTAAACCATTACAAGGTGCTATGTACACGGGTCTCATAATTAGTAACACCACTCTGCTTCTAAATTAACGAGCGCTTTGATACACCCTGGGTGTGATAAAGCGCTACATAATCATTCAGCTTCATTTTTATTATCATTTATCCAAAACAGATTGTAACATGGTATATCCAGAAAAGATTTGTTTACTTGTAGCAAAAAACAAAACAAAAACAAACCCAACTAAGATATTGGCAAAATAAAGGAGACTGCCAACACAGGGCTACGTAGCCCTTCATCCGAAGGTCGCAGGTTTAAGTCCCGCTCTGGTCAATTTTTCTGTGTTCAATCCAAAATTAAAAGAAAAAAACCCCGTGAGATTCTAACTATAAATGAAGTACCATTTTTCCTCAGAAAGTAACTCACAGGTGGATCCTCTCCATGAGACTGTGCAGTGTCCCTCCGAAACAAGGCATAACTTATCTCACTCCACTGGGGCAGCAAATCGTAAAACATGCTTCGTTTCTCAAATCTTAAAGTAATTCCTTGACGCGAGGTGTTTTTTTGGTGGTCTTGACAGCAAACTCTTCTAGTCAGTAACTCCGAATCTCTGAATGGCTTCCCTGACAGAATACATCAGTTGCTTCAAATGCACGAAGTCATTACCATCACCTGTCATACGTGCATTTTTCCCTTTTACTATTCCTTCGTATTCCAAAACCTACACAAGGTCACAGATTTATCAAGGTTCGTCAATTGTGAAAATTATCATAAAACATCAATTTGGAGGTTAAAAAAAGACAGATCAGACCGACAGATGGGTCAATTTGTCGTTCGCGAAAGAATGAAAACACTTGAAGAAAAAAAAATGCTGCTGCAAAACTCATCCGCAAGAGATTTGCATCCAATGGACTCCAGAGAAAACAATGTTTGGCGGTACTGCAAGGTCGTCTCGGAGTAGTGGCCAGGAACAAACAATTGAAAGTTGTTGTGGTTTTTTTTTCCCTGAGTATATACAGAGTGACAAACTATATTTCAAACAATAACTTTTTATATTATTCTCTTAAATTCACTGTCGCCATTTTGCTCTTTTTATTATTTCATCTCCTTGGCACATAATTTCTGAAGCTCTTGCACAAGTGCTGTCATCATCGAGGTAAAAATAAGAAGAAAGAAGAAAAAAGAAAGAAATTGACTCTTTACGGCACCGGATGTAACAGTCCCAAGACAGTCCATTGACTTCTTCCATTTGACATTTTATTTTTACCTGGAGGAAATTCTAAGTGGATGTCCCAGGACACATTGTAACTCTTCTCTCAGTCCCAGCAATTTCTTATTTTTTCCCCAAAGTTGAGGGACCCTCTTTTGAATTTCAAAATAAAAATGGTTTATTGACTCAAATGTACTTTGCATTTGGTTGGTCACCAAAAAAACAAAAACTAATCATAATTCAAAAGTTAAAAAAAAGAAGAAATTGTTTGAGTTTTTCTCTGCACACCAAATCAACGTACAATGTCTTCTGGGTCAACTAGAAAGAGAGTTTTTTTAAATTGTGTTTAACGGAGCTGTTCAATGACAGATTCTGTATTCAGCAGTTTATTTTCCCCTCTGTAAAAATCATCTGTCAAGATTTCTGGGCACAATGCAATTCAATAAGTATGGAGGACTGTTCTCTGCTGATTCAATAAACGCATAGGAAAAAATTAAATTCACAGACGACATTAAACTGAAGGAGGTCGGTTCGGGGGATGATTTCTTTATGTCACTCATCCATGGGCACTTCAAGATTGCAAGAGACAAACTCTTAAAACCCTCGCTGACTTCAACAGTGTCTCAGGAGAAAGAACTTGGATGCAGAAACCAATGGGAAAAAAAAAAGCAAGCAACCCGAAAGGTCCACTGTGAAGAATTTCCCAAGCACAAAATAAACACTGGCAACGAAGGCAAGATGTAGTTCCGACAAAGATAAAGTGGAAATGAGGAGAAATGTCATCTTGGAAAACAAGAAGGGGTTATATGTTGCGGTATCACTTTGATGATTCACACGTTTCTAATCCTGCATGTAAATGAACTCATCTCCGAGCTTGCACAATGCCAAAGTTCCCTCAAAAATGAATTTTCAATATCTCCACGGAGGTGTCTTCCACATCTATTGACGCCGTAATAAAAAAGAAATCCAAGATTGTATGCATTTTGATGAAGTGGTGTTTACTCAAGAATCACACAGTACCACTTAAGATGAACTCCTTATGGAGAAAGGCAAATATCAAACAGGCTTCTGGTTTTGTTTTCCCCAGAGAATCACAGCCATGCATTTATGTTCCGTGTCTGTACATTTTGTACATTGCCGACTCCCAAGCGAGCGTCTTTGAGTAGTAAGAATTGGTAAACACATTACCAAAACATTGGCTAGTCTATTCTGTCCATATATCCACTTTGTCCCACGTCTACAAAATAAACACCTCTTGTTGTGTCAAAAACAGCTCAGAGTTTTTTCTTTATTTGGGTCATGTGGAACGCCTTTATGCATCTACATGTACTCATTTGCCATGACTTTGTCTTCTCTTTGTCTGTTTTCAGCCCCCTTGATGAAGAATAATTTCCTAAGGGAATCTCAGGGTCTTTACGGCTGATACTACCCCAAGCGTCTCTCAGAGGCAGTTCAACTTGGCTTTTGAAGATTCCTTAAATCTTCCTCACAAGTGAAAGATTTTTGACATCGTTGTGTGTTAAGTCGCCTCTTGATGGCAACACAATGGCAAAGCACAGATTACCACGCAGAGTGAAAACTCATCTGGACTACGCTTGACTTGAACTTCAATCAAAAATACAGCAAGCCGAAGGAATAAAACGCTGCATTAAATTTCCCTCTCGCCTACTCCGCTACATGTATAACGGACAGGAGAAATGATGCACACAAGTGTTTCGAGCCGCTGAAATGGAAAGTCTGGTGCTGGAACAGGTGTAGGAAGTTGACAAGGCAGGACGACCCAATCTTTAAAAGTAACTTGGATGGAGAGACATCTCCATTACCAAGTTTTTTCCTACTGGAGGAGACGGATATCGCCAACAGGGGATCAGAATCCACAACCGGGGCGGAGGAGACAAATTCTAGTTCAAACCACCCCTGTGTGTGTGTCGCTCTGCCCTCGAGGGGAGAGAAACAAGAAATCCGGTAGCGTTACCGGAGTACCAGGACACGGCTAATTTACCCAGCGTCTTTTCTTGTCTTTTTTTTCCTTCTTTCTTTCTTTATCCCTTCCCTACCCACCACAGATCTGTCCATGAATTCCTAAGATGTTACCGACTCCATCGCCTTGGCGTGCAAGTCACAAATTGCTCCCTCTCACTTCATTAGACCCTCAGACTCCGGAGGCCATTCGTCAATCTTCATTGCTCTTCTCTCCGCCAGTTTATCGGGGAAGGTAAAAAAAAAAATAACAGGGTTAAAAGGCACACACTCTCCGCAAATGCCGATCTGATCTTTCCCCGGTTCCCTTCCGGAACGAAGGTGTAAAAAGTACATGCTGGGACTAAATGACAACCAGCAGTGGAGTGGAAGTCTCTGTAATGAATACTTAATTAATACCGGTCGCCTTGATAATTGGCTTATGCTAATTATAACTTAGGTCCGTTATACAATTTATAACATTTTTGATGGATTTCTCAAGGTGTAATTACCACTTTTGCGATACTTCTTAAGCTAAAGGTGCAGTTAAACTGTTGCTTCATATTTTCTTCACCAGTTATTACCAGGGTTTGGGTTTAACGTTGGGTAAAAGCTAATGCATTAATACACACCACCCCTTGAGTGAACAATTATCGAACTAAATGACTCCAGCTGCAAGTACGAGGCCGGGCATAAATATTTATGGCAAATGGTTCAGCCATCACATCAGTGACCGGAGCTCACACACAAATACGCTGCCCTGGGTTGGTTTTTTTCCCCTCCTTCTCAGCGCTCCCTGGAAGAGTGATCGGTCAGTCAATATTAATTTGTAGGTGGTCGATTTTTGTTTTCTTCTTCGGGGTATGAGGTTGAGATGTATATATTTCTACTGGACAAAAAGCAGTGAGCACTGGGTTTGCAACAAGTCCTATTGGAAACTGAGCAAAGCTACTTTGATTCTGATCTTGTAAAAATCTAACTGGTCCAGTAAAAATGTTGAAATACAAGCCCTGCTCTCTTGGAGATCCCCCCCCCCTCCAAATTTGAGCCCTTTTCTTCAAGGTGCCTGTGGTATTACAATACAAGATGATAATTACATTGTTGGGGGTTGAAGGCCTCTACCTATAAAAAAAAAGAAAAAGACTTAAACAAAATGGCATTTTGGAGCAAGTTCGGATGGCTGACTAGAGTCGACTAGACTTAACCATAGTCGATCTAGATGTCACTCGAACGCTGCATGGTTGAACTAGCTAGTCCAACTGGATCAACCTAGCTCCGGAGCACTGTTCCTCTCTAGTCAGCTAATGAAGTTACATTACTTTGTAAAGGTGGCGTTTTGGTTATGTGATCGAGAAAGTTTGGTAAACTTTTGCAATTACACAAACAAATTATTTGATGATAAATGGTAGGTTTTTGGCCAATGAAATGTGTCTATTATTAAGATAAAAATGATTTCTGCACCATATTGTGCAAAGAATTTTTTTATGGGCAACACGTTTTTCTTTTGCAATATTTGACAAATCAATTGACTAAATGTGTTTGGATCAACAAAGACCACGCATGCGTGATTTAAACGGCAAATTGACTAAAGGTTAACACCCGAACTTGCTCTTACACAGTGTAGCTTCACTTTCATGTACAGAACTAATGGTGGCATTGCTCAATTCCAAATTATGGGAGAACAAATTGAGGTCCTCAGCGTACAGAGTTGCTGAACATACAGTATGTGGGTGTTTGTGGGGGGGGGGGCAGGAGGGGGGGAGGAGTTACTCCAACAACCCTGCCTGCTAGGGTAAGTTGCACTTTACTGCATTCAACTACAGCCTTAGATAAATAGCAGCATTAGAAAAATAATTATTCCTGGAATGAAATGATGATTGATAACATGGAGTAGGAGGACAACCGCAGCATCATGAGACGTCTTAAGACACACAAATAGAAGGTCTTGGGGATGCTGTCTGTTAACATTTTGCAGTATCTCAATTTCAGACGGTCCAAGATTGGGTAATAAAAAAAAGTACATTTACCCTTTTAAGGCACGAATCAAACATTTTTACCAGAGAGAGGCATTAACGAATAAGTAACTGGAAGGTTGCAATGATCCTATGGGTAAGATGCAAGCTGGCAATGGGAATTTGGATCTGTAGGAATATTAGGACAATTGTTATGTGATGGTGCAAGTTTAAAGTTTATCAAAGGAAAATCATAGCTAGTAACTTAAAAACAAAATTTTTAAAAGTAGGACCTTCTGGACGCCCCCTCCCCCTAACCTGCACATGTTTTTCCCATAAGTAGACTCTGAAGAGCTCAGGTCACAATGACATACTTTTTGGGATACTCGTTGGCACCAGACTAATTTCAACCACGGCTGATAATTAGATCAGCCTGAACATTTGAAGTCACACTTTGACACTCGTGATTACGCCAAATACCAGACTTTAGAACTTGGCAGTTACCTGCCAGATGTACCTTTGACTTTGCATGCCGTAATACTAGTAGTATTACTATTGCTTAGTCTGGTAGTTATGCGCCATTGCAAGTATTATGTCATCCAAAGGTGCTTCTGCATGGAAAGCAGAGTGTGGGTTCGAGTCCTGGTCATGGCATTTGCGTCCTTCAGCAAGATATTTAACCATAAATGCTGTGTCCTTCGGATGGAATATTAATCCGTAGGTCTCGTGTAATAGGATTGGAAGTGCACATTGAAGAACCCAGAACACTTATCTTGGAAGAGTAAGGGTTAACCCCGGTGTTTCTAGTTCACATATTAAACACCTTTGTCTACAGGTTTCCTCAGGCTTGCGAGCTACAGTGGTTAAGTTCACTTATGAGGCATCCTTGGTTTCATTACCAGAAATATTTAAGAACAATTCAAAATTGCACCAGCAAAACAAAAATTCAGATTGTGATTTAAAGATGCCAGTTCCGATTTGACCAGAAAATTTAGATTAAAAATTTAAAAGCTTTAAAAAAAATTTTTTTTTTTTTAAGAATCAAGAAATATATTTTTCATGTATTTCACAAAAAAGAAAAAAAGAAAAATCCGCCAGTGATAAGTGGTAGTTAATAAAAAACAAAAAATTATTTATTTTCAGGATCCCAACAATATCTTACGTCCATCAGTCATGGTCAAACAATTTTGCATGTATTTTTGTTTAAGCGTTATATATGAAGTGTGGACCTGAGAACAAAAGAGGTCCACATTATGTAGGGATTTGAAACACTATGTGGACCTACACACATCCACACAGTGTTTTTGCAGTGTTGACATTTTTTCTTTCTTAAGTGCACAGAATAAAAGGAATATCCACAGAGTCACTACAACACACAGCTTCTTGCAAAATGTCCATGGAATATGCAAAAGTTTATGTATGTTTGCTGTTCCGAAACAGCATCAAAATTCATTCAAAGAAAAAAAAAAAACCCCGAATATTTTACAAAGATTATTTTGTTGCTAAAAATCTGGCCATGCACCTTTATGACAAATTTATTTTGCGTCATAAAATATTAAAAAAAGGGCCCCTTATCATTGCTTTATATATTTACTTCTATTTGTTATTAAAAAAAAAAAATTTTGACAGAAATGTTGATGCTGCTGAAAATATGCCATGCATTCACACAGCACACACAAATTTGTCAAAGGCTTATTTCATTTCCACTCATTGATTAATTCAGTGAGGTGACCTTCTTTTAATTAGCTAATCAAGGTAAAGCGAGTATAATGACAAATGCATGGCGATTAATCAATCATTATAATTTTTCGCCGTCAGGTCAAATTGTCAGTTGACAGATGTTACAAAAACCTGGGCCCAATTTCATAGAGTTGCTTTAGCACAAAAAGTAGCTTAACACAACAAAATTAGGCTTATAGGGTTACCGTTCAAAATAACATGTCACATATTACTAAATGTATCTAATATCCTGCTTATATTAACTTAGCAGTAAATTGACAATATGTTCATCTGGATTGTTAATAAATCATGGATTATGAGGTTAGTGGGTTTTTTAGTATCCAAAAAATAATGTAATTAGATGTGACTTGTGTATAATTTTAGTTACGCTAAACTAGGAGCTTCTTCTGGTAAACTAGTTTAGGAGTGAAACGTAACTAAAATTATATGCAAGGAACATCTACATTACGCTATTTAGGGGATTCGAAAAAACGAACCTCATAATCCATGAAGACAATTTTGTTTGGCATTTTTGGTTAAAATCCTAGCAGAGTGAGTTGGATTAGAGATTGATATGTGTTCAATTTTTGAGTGAAAAAACCACAACAACAAAATCCGACTTGACGCCACCTTATTATTACCATGTCAGACTCGTTGAGTGCTCTTGATTGGTTCAAATTCTCCCCTCTTATCACTTTACGGGAAACGCGTCCCAAAACCCCAGATAAATTCTGAGCAAGAGGTGACAAATACAACAAAACAACCCCCCGACTAAAAGGGTTGAATGGAACTCAATTGTGCTGCAGATGACTGACTCAAAGTGGGAGAAAACGACGACAAATTCGCAGCGAAGGGATGAATCAAAACAGCGTCAATTGTAGTTGATAAAAGCTTGCGCAGGGAGCAATTCTAGGCACGTCCATTAAGTCACAGCTCAGGTGGGAGCATGAGTGTGGGTAAAAATGGATGATTCAGTTGTATGAATTCTGAAGTAAAATGGATATTGTCTTTGTTTTGCCAAAGTTAAAACGAAATCAAGGAGGAGAAAAAACCCTAAAAGAAATAATGACAACAAAAACGAAAAACAGAAGCTATTTTTTTGTTTTTGTTTAAAGGCACAACAAGATTTTTCTTTATTTTCAACATTTACAATCTCCCGGGCATCTCACTTTTTTGTTAATGATTAATTTTAAATGTTTGTAAGTGCACTTGTGAAGCTTTTGCCTAAACAAATCCTATTTCTATTCAAATGAAAATGTCCATCAAGATATACAGTAGGGATTAAACAATGAGATTTGACGAATGTGAACATCCCTGAGAAGGATTGTGAGCCTGGACTTCTTCCTTATACTAAACCTGGAAACTCCCAGATGTTACACCTGAGAGGGTCTTTAACTACAGGTTAAGACACAGTGTGGACTATTTCATTCTCTCTTTGGTGACTGCTTTACTTCTATCCAGACTATTTGAAAGCTCAAGCAGATTTGGAGAAAACCCTGAATTCAGGAAAAGTCCTTGGAAATCACATGCAGGAAAAACACATAAAGCCGGCAAGGGGACACACAAAAATTAGTTTCATTGGCAAATTTTTCTCATATTTTTTTTGTTACCAGTTCGAATCACTTAATGTTGTTGTCAGTTCAATTTAAAGACTGTGAACGTTTACAAAGAGACCTCCAATGAAAAAAATAAACAACACGAAGATAAAGTAAACACTGACCTTCCAAGAGTACTATGTAAACATAAAATGTTGGGTTACTTATTCTACATGGATCTGTCTAATATTAGGCCCACTCAACGTTCAGATACTCTATGTAAGAACATTTTTGCAGAGGTAAACGTTAAAACATTGATGGGCAGCTCAAAGCGTGTGCGCAATTTGTGTAAAGTACGCTTATTGAAGGCATGCATGTTTGAGTAGTAAACACTTGGAATGTTGACTGTAGCGTTGAAAGCTTTCCGGCTATATGGACCCCTCCGGCTCTGTTGACCTGTCGCACCGCTAGCCGCAGCCGTTACCGTCGTACGAGTGACACAACATCGCCATCACTGATTGCCGTATAGCAAGCGCAGCAGCAGCTGCTGCTATTTTGTTTAGTTTTTACTATTTTATTGAAAGAGCTGACCTGGAATTATTCAATAGGATTCAGTTTGGTTCTGAATGCAAATATGCCAACCGACTTATTGATATTGTGACAGATGTTGCAATTCATTTGCTTAACTTGTCCACAATTACTTGCCTCTGTACACCCTAAAAGGAAGTGCGTTTTTTCCTAAATGTACCCAAGTATAAAAGGGGTTCCCCTTTTTTACTGGGGGGGGGGGGCACTTCTGGCCTAATAAAACTGTAGTTTCCGTTTCGAGCCCCTTTTCAGCACTGTTGTTATGCCATATACCATTTTTTACAAGTTAATTTGACATGAATGTAAAAACAAATACATTGTCTGTGTGTAAATGGAAAAAATAGTGTTAAAATTATTGAAATGATCACATTAAAGCTCATAAATTGGAATATTTTACGAATAGGTTTTATGATGCACTAATTTTCTGATAGAAAGAGTCTCTCAAGAAAGTGGAAAGAAAACTACAAGTGTCTTACCTCCAAGTCGGTTTCCCTTGTGGTTTATTACTGAATTAACACTTTTTACTGGGGACAAGTGATTTGTTTTTGTTCTTAAGGCAAGTGATTTCCCAAAGTAGGTAAGTTGATCATGGATCAGTGTTGGAAAGCATCCCTTATTGGATACGAAATATGGACTAGAGAAAAAGCTGATAGACTAGTGAAATGACAAGCTAACTGGTCCCACTGGCCGGTCATTTAACAAGTTCAGGGCAAACCCCGTAAGTGACTTGTGTCCAAGGCCTTTAAATGTTAGAAGCCGTTAGGGTGAATATTCAACCAGGGCTTGAAATTTAGACTGGACTGCAGGCCCGAGGCCAGTGATTTTATCATCGGGCTATTAAACTCAGGACTGGACAAGTCCAGCAGTCTTGTGTTTTTGTTCAATTGTTGACTTTCAGTCTGAGAAATCTCTTCCAATTCTGTAGAGTATTGAAGAATTATATTTACCCATAATTCAAATGAGATAAATCTTCTTCTAATGCTTGTTCAAATTAAAACAGTTCAAATGTTAAATTCTACCTAATGGGCATTTTTTGCTCTCATTTCAATTCTGGTCTTGTGAAAAAAATGATGGTTCAGTACACTTTTTGAGCTACAAGCCCCTACGATCTTGTGGATTTTCACCCTAAATTTGAGCCTTGTCAATGATGGTCAAGTGCAAAAAGAATGCCAAATTCGAGACTTGGGCTATAAAGTAAGGATGCTTCAGGTCTACTGTGTCCAGTCGGCCCAACAGACAAATCACATGGTACCAAGTGAAATTCTCTACAGAGTAAATCAACAACCACATCCATATGTGTAAATAAACACAGAAATAGGCACTGCCTGTCATCTTGAACCTTTGTAGATTACTTTTTCCTGCAAGACCCCCAAAACAACCAACCAACAAACAAGCAAAAAGAACAAACGGAAATCAGTTTACACCGACGAGACGACTGATTGAAATCTTACAACTGAAACAAATCCACTTAAAACAAAAATGACCTTTTATTGGTAATAATCCCCGGAGTAAAGGAGGAATCTCCACCAAACCACTGAGGGGACGAATCGCATTAAAGATAACCCCCATCTGGGAATCAGTGGGCTTGACAAATATCCTGACATACAACTTGATCATGTTATAGTCTGATAAGTGTTGTCTAAATTCGGGTCTCTGGGGAGAAGGTTGTGTAAATACGAAGGGTCCCCAATTCTATCACATTCTAAAGGTCACAGGCGAATGTACATATGTACACACCCTGATACACACTTTTTAAGGTCATACAAGGTTTATCCACACCTTGTTAAAATCAAAAGATTCTCAGTGATTGGACTATTTCTTTGGCACCACACTACCGCAGACGAGGATTATTTTTGTGACTCTAAATATAGCAGCAGATATGCTGTGGATTCTGTCTGCATCTGCAGAAAAACTGTTCAATTGGAAAAGACTTTGCAAACTATTTTCGAATGAGGGGAAATTTTGAGTCAATAATATTGCAAAGAATACAAAAATGCATTTTAATTTTGGGTTGAACAAAGAAACATTGTCTAGAGCGGGATTAAAAACTAGAAGTGGTGCTTCTATAAGAACAGCTTACAGTGAGTTCAAGAGGTGATGTTTCATAGAGTGTTCTCCACTTGTCTTCAGCTTGAACTCATCCCAGGAGACAGTCACCATTTTAATAATATATTCAGAACTTGTTTATAAAGTGCTTTATCTGTGGGCACATTTTTACAAAGTCCTGTGGTGCAATCTGCAGCCAAGCGTGCCTGAACCACAAGGGCAAATCCCATCTCTTAACGACAAGTACGGGTTCTTTTTTACGCGCATTACACAACACACGGGACGTACAGCTTTACGTCCCATCTAAAATCCCATGCTTAAAGACATAAGTGTCAAGACTCCGACTTGAACCCGCACTCTGCTGATCAGAAAAAACCAGAGCAACAGTCTGGTGAGCTAGACCACTCACCACAACAGGCCAGCATTACGACCAGTTGATTCTCTGACAAATTATATTTTGCCACAGCTGACTCCGTACACGCCCCCCCCCCCCCTTAAACAAGAGACACAACCCTTGCATCTCTCCCCACTTCACAAATACATAAAGTAAGGATGGCCAACAAGTACGTGGCCTAATTTTTCACCAAGTAATAAGGGCGCTTAGTGAATGTCAAATCGAATTATGCTGCCTCTCCTAAAGGGAAAGAGGACGCCAAAAGGCAATTTCGTAAAAGCTGGCAACACAACAATGTGTTAAGCGCAAAATATATTGCTTCTAGCCGTAACAGGGAACCAGCCAAATTTACCAGGGGATTACATTGCATGTTACTGGTTCCCCTTTCCTAACATGTGCTCAGCAGATAAATTTGTCAAGCATGACTGTCTGCTGCCTGACATTGTTCCCCAGATTGGAACACTTAACTAATTTAAAATGAAATTATCAGCGCAAGTTGCAAGGTTGTTGATAGTCTTACATCAAGATCATTGTTTGAAACTATGCAGCTATACACTGTATTCTTTATCATAAAATTCACACATAGGTTCTTGTCATTCGATTGGTGGAACACACGTCACATGTTATCCTTTATTTTTCCATGTATTTACTGCAGCGATATTGGACCATCGTAACCGTCATAAGTGGAATAGGGCAGTTATATTGATTTTCGAGGCTTATTTCTCAGAAACACTCGATCCAGTTCGTTCGTCCAAGCAAGACAGGGTTGTGACACAGCAGACAAGGCCGGTGTCTACATGGAGTCCTCCACATTAATAGGAAGGTGTTTTTTTTTTAGTTTTCAGAGTGTGGGGTGGATGAAACTCATCTCTTTTAAATGTAATATAAAAACCCACCTTTTTAAAACCGCTTTTTAGTGTGTCTTCTTCTTTCTATGGTCACCTTGCCAGTTAGTTTGAATTTTAGCATAGATAGGGTTAGAGGCGTCTGTCTCCTGAAAAGGTCAAAACATTACCGATGCCAGCAGGGATAGGCCTATGAAATAAGTAACTATTAGTTCTCTGTTGGCGGGACAGACGTATCCCCATACTTTTGTTTGGGCACTGGCCTGGTGACCAGTCTTTTTTCTTTGTCTTTTTCTTCCACTCTGTGCTTTTCAACATGTGTTCTGCGCCTTTGATCATTTTGTATGTAAAGGGCGCAATATAAATGTTAAATATTATTATTATTATTATGAGTTTCTGTGTATATTTTGTGTTTCATTTTCAAATGACAATGATCTATATGTGAGTTATATAAAAAATATTAAATGAATTTCGTTCATACATTGTTGCAGGATATATTCACTTGGTGAAATCTAGCCTTTCCATTTCAGGCAACTTCGGAATAGTCCAGATTTCACCTCGTAATTATATTCTGTGATAATGCACTCACAATCACATGCATTCAATATTTGTATTAACTGTACCCTGCGACAATTCCATTGTACAGGGTTTTCACTCACAGCGACAAACATGGTAGGATGAGCAGACAGAGGACCAGTTAGGTACTTCCATCAGCATCCACTTGGTACAAACGATTCATGTGCATTGTGTCTGTGGGCGGCTTGTGAATAATCTTGATTGTCATGGTATAATGATAACAACATTAACGTCTTGAAACAAGACTAACAATCCGATTTTGCCAATTTCTAACCCTCCTTCAGGGCACAAATGCTTCAAGGCACTAATCACATCAGATTTCCATCCACATTGCAATGTTAAAGCTTCACACAAAAATGCATTAAGCAATATTTTGAGCTGTGCAGGATACCAGCCAACTGCAGCTGCTTAAGAACAACAAATAACAAATCATGTAACAATTTTGCTTGGAAGGTTTCGGTTACCAGCCAAAATACAATTTCGTAAGTACGCTTTGTGACTGGTATCCTGCGCATTTTTGCTTAGCAGAAAACTGGGTTCAGATCACCACATACAATGCTTAACTCCCCAAGCCAAGTTCATCCATGAAGTCTTATTAAAAATGTAATCATGCTTTACTTGAATGCAAATGCAGTTAAAGTTTCTAAACTCCTTGCTCAATATCGGCCTACCTAATTATACAAAAATCTCAATGTGCTTGTGCAAATTTCCTGCACAAACCAACAACTAATCTTTTATATTTTGGGATTATCTCTCGCTTTTAGGCATTTCAGTGCAACTGTCGAAGTGAGTTGTCATAATCTCAGCCCCCCTCTCTTTCTCTCTCTTTGTGACCTACTTTAGAAGCGAAGAGGATTAACGGATGAGATTCGACGAGCTTGTCTCCTATTTCTTCCAACCCTAAGGGGAGTCCAAGAACATGATCAAACAGTAGAAATTATCACTGCAACCTCTTTCCGTCTCCCTCGCTCATCCCCAGGATAAGCCTAATGGCAATCTCATTCATTTTCTAAAAAGATCTTTGGTACAGTAACATGAGAGTACATTTCACAATTACATCCAAAGATGAGGGGTTTTTTTTCTTCCTGGGGTGAATGTGACCTGCCCTGTGGACCCAATTTTATAAAGCTGTTTCCTGGTGAGCCTTTACAGCAGAAAGATATCCGTGTGCCAAAAAATGTCCGAGAAGATTTCACGACGAGTTCAAACCGGATTTGCATTGTTGGGTCAATCATCTGCTTACAAGAACTGCCGGCAAGTTATGAACTAGAAAGTCTGCTTACAGTTAGCAGAGATTATGAACTAGAAACTGTGCTTTACAGTTAACAGAGGTTATGAACTAGAAATTCTGCTTACAGTAAGCAGAGGGTATGAACTAGAAATTCTGCATACAGTAAGCAGAGGGTATGAACTAAAACGTCTGCTTACAGTTAGCAGAGATTATGGAATGGGAATTCTGCTAAGGACTGCTTTATAAGCCTGCAGGAAATGCTTTCGTGCAGCTGATTAACAACAACAAAACTTGTTCAACAAAGTTATTTGCACAGCATAGTAGGGTACCAGTCCCAAGCAATGTACATTACATGACAATTTGGCTGGTGACCTGTTTCCGCTAAGCATGACTTTACTGCACTCAGCAAGTTTTTGTGCTCACCAGCTTTATGAAATTGGGTACTGGGCTACATGTATGTCTGCTTATTATTGGTTTTGTTTTGAAACATAATTTTGATAAAAAAGAGGTTGTTGGTCTTTTTGTTTAACACCCCCCCCCCCAAAAAAAGTTTCCAAACGATGGAAACGAGGAAATAAAACTTTTAAAATGTCATGAATTCCTTCAACGGACGTACTATACTCCTTTAGAGTCGGACACCCGATCAGCTAAAACCTTAACCGCCACTGCCAATAGCATAATATTGATCTCTGTAAGGGAGTATTCTGGTCTTAAGTCACTTGAGTCTCCTAGTTGTGTTAATGCAATTACACTGACATCAAATCCTCCTGAACTAGATGACGGAGCAACGGCCTTGCCAACTTCTCTCAGGAACCATCCAAACAACTTTACTTCTTCAGCCAGTACCGTAATTATGAAACTTGTATTACAGGTTTTCCATAAAATTAAAGCTAAAATATGACAACAGTTTAGGTCAGCTGTCCTTCAAACAAGCTAATTGTACTTCATGACCTGCTATATGTATTCCCAAAATGTTCAGTTTAACAAGCCATTTTTGTTAAATCTGTTTAAATTGTATCAGCACCATTTTCATGAAGAGCCACTGTCCAAATATCCAAATGCTCGATTGAAATTTACATTTTACAACATACTTGGCTTAGAACTGCAAATCTGCAATACTAAAGCTACAGTTTGCAGTTAAAGATCTCTCATATGATTCTGTAAAAGTTTAACCTCTCCATTGACAAACTAATTTCTTTAAATATATTGAATTGCCACAGTAAATAGTCAAAGATTCATGTCTCTTTGTGAAACCTAATGACCTATTTAATCACCCAACTGAATATATATTTTGACATAGGAAAGGGGCGCGCATATCACATGATCAGGTGCACACTGACATAAGTGACTCTTCGTTAAACCCGACAAAAACGATTTGATGTACATTTTACGCTCTTCGGTTGCAATGTATTACATTATGCATTTTGGAGGCCTGTGGCTCTCCGTGAAAACGCAAAATGCAATTATTGAGATGAAGGCCCTTCCTGTATTAATCAATCATTTGTCATTTAAAGATATGAGGCTCTTCCTGAAAACGGTGACAATATGTACATTAATTCTAATCCTCTTGTTTTCAAAATACATTGTATTTAAAACATCTGTTAACGCATTGAATGTTTTGCTGACATTCGGCTGTCCATGCCAACCAGCGCAGTTTTTTTTTATCAACAATAGATACATCTATTCCAATCCTCTACTTTTCATTTAAAAATAACAACAAATTAAAGGGATGGTACATTTTAGAGGACAAGAATCATATTAATTTTATAGGTTTCAACAAATGTCTTACAGGGATGTTACATCTTCTTCTTTTTTTTTTCTTTTTTTCAACAAACAAATCTTAAAGACATGGTTACGTGGATTGGTTTTTGAAAGAGCACATTTGATCCTCTAGTTTTCCATGATCATCTTTAATAAATACTTTAGTGTAACTGTGGTCAAGTGGTTAGACTGCAGGACATGCAATCACAAGGTTGTGGGTTCCAATCCAGCCAAGCTAACCACTGATTTCACAATGGCTAGAATAAGTATTGTCGTCTAGTTACTCGATTTGTGCAATTTATAATCATTGATTTTAAACCAATGTTTGTATGAGAGAGCATGGCTATTGCCAGCTTGGTGTTTATATCCCGTTGTGGGAACTTTGCCGAGTTCCTTGTCGTACAGATCAACAAACAAACAAAAGGAATGTTACATCATTGGTTTTCAAAAGAATACATTTATTTCAAGCCTCCATTTTCCAACAAGAATAGGAACTAAGATAAATTTTTTTTAGAAAGGAACGTCACATCATTGGTTTTCAAAATAGCCTCCATTTTCCAACAAGAATAGGAACTATGATAAACTAAGAGGCCCCAGAAAGCTGGGGCCTTTCCTGACAAGATACTTTGTTGTTCGCAAACTGTGTACAAACTTCTTCTGATAGCACTCTTAAGAACCACCTTCTCCAGCCCACATTAATTTCCCAAATGGGGGACAGAATCTCAAGGGAACAGATTGCCCTATGACACCATGTCATCCAAAAATGCGCACTACACTGTATAACACAGAGGAAATGGCCAACTGCACTTAACTTTGCACCATGTTTAAAAAAAAAAAAATTATTAAAGGACTGTTATTAAAGAAAAAGGAGGAAATCAAATGATCGGTTAAGAAGTTGCCTGCCTGCCCCAAACTGTGATACAGTTTGTGTCTGCGGGAATGACAGGCTCTGTGGCTCTTTTGTAAATCACAAAATTACAATGTCAAAATAGAGAGAACCTATAACTGTCGCAAAGATGGCTATGCCCAATTCTCCCAAAGCGATTACTTTTGAAAAACAACTGTCTCCACAACACTGAAACAGACAATGAAAACAAACATCTGAAACTGAGTTGAACCTTTAAGAAGCGTCCTGTCCGTCCAGCACATCTACATAAAAAACACCCTCAACGCCCGCCGGCAGTGTAACGATCTTGAGAGGAAATGGACCCAATTGGAGACACCAAATCTACCAATGTATTAATTTGTGAGTGAGATTATCCGTGATGCTCAAGGGCAGGTTGGGCTCATCGCACACGTTGATTGACACTAGACCACATGGACAACAGCGGTCGTTTCCACCGACGGTCACCGTGTATAAAATGTAGGATGGAGAATTACTAGTGTTCCTTCCATTCTGACTGAATCCTGGTATGATACATGGGCCTTTATCTCAGACTGTACCTGAAAGCTACAATGTATTTATCATTGCACTCTGCCAGCTACAGCAATTAAGGAGGGGGGGAAGGGGGATGTGGGGGATGTCGAGGATGGGAAACAAGGAAGAAGGAGAAAGAGGGGGATGGGGGCTGGTATGTGGGGTTGGGGTAGGAGAAGGGAAGTAGACTAAAAGTTCAAAAGAAGTCAAAAGTTTGTATTGTATTTAAGAAGATTTTAGCCCCTTTCCAGAGTAACAACAAAATAAAGAAATCAAGTATGGCATGGGGGGGGGGACCGGGGGAGATTGTGGGGCTGGGGAAGGGGGGGCTGGGATGTGGGGTTGGGGGTAGGAGTTTGGGGTAGGGGTAGGGCAGCATTAGAGATTTGAAGGGAAGAGTAAACACCCACTTTGACACTAAAACCTGGAGGTCACAAATTAGATTGAAGGTTTAAGCCCCTCTGCAAATGATCAATTAACAAAATAAGTCAAGAAAACCAGGTTTCACTGATTGGTTGACAAAAAAGACAGTAAAATCGTTACAAAATGCACCTCTGTTATTCCTTTGTTTTGAATAAAATAGAGATAAGTCGAGTCCACAGATGAAAAAGGAAGTTTCAACTTTGTCCTATTGCCTTAAAACACTTCAGAATTCATCCCCCCAAAAAATTTCCCACTTTACATTTCATCTCTGAAGATGCACGGTAGTTTTACATGTACAATAAAAAATACTGAAAGTCTCCTGGGAGTTATTTACAGGCAACTGAGGTCACAGTCTCCAAGAATCTCCATCCATGAGAGATGCACGTTTGAGGGTGGATCCTCCACTCGATGTCGAATGTTTCGTGTCAACTTACGGTCTCCCTCCAAGGAAAAAACTAGTAATTACAGAGTCAGACAAATTATGACGAGAACGGACAAATGATGATGAAAAGTTCAAGTCGTCTTTAAATCACATTAAGGGGGGTTGGGAGTCAAGTTCCTTTTTAAAATGCACCGTGGCGATTCGGAAAATAAAATGGTTTAAATTGAGGTAATCTTAGCCGAGTCTTATCACAACCTCTTACTTCCATTCATCTTGGATTTCATCCCGAAAAAAATAAAAAAATAAGGATGCACTGTTCCCTTGTCAATCCCAATACTTTGCAGTAGAGATTCCTTTGCATCTTCCAAGATTTAATGTAACAACCTGATAAACCACGTAGCGTTCCCTCACACAAACTTTGAAATCAATGCTCTAATTTTTATCTACTGCGTTCTAGAGCTCGGAAATGATTGCATCGGTTTCTTATGACCTTGTTTGGTTACACCATCATGTTTGCATATTAACAGGCTCAAGACAAAACGTCTCCTGGTGATGTGGCTGAAGGTGTTAAAGGGACGATGTGACGACGTTCAGCGAGAGGCAATTATCGTCAGGCTTGTTACTTTATGAAGGCAACTGCCTCCGTCTCCACGGGTGATTGCCTTGGTGCCCCTTGAAACATTCCAATAGATATTTATAATTTTCTCATAGATGTGCCCTTTAGAAAGAAGAAAATGCCATGGTGCCTTGCCCTTTCAAGAACAAAGAAATCAAGCCTGAATCTTGCTACAACCACCATCTTTGTCCTTTCCCCTATAAAAAACTAATACTAATAAAGATTCTCATTAAAGGTATAATACAGGATTGGGAAGGATAAAAAACATCATGTCTGAAGCTTATTGATTATGAAGTTCTACTAGAACAATTTTTCTGTGAAATATTTCCTTCTAAAGTGAAGTCATATTCGAGAAAACTGTATCTGAAAACCTATATTTAAAAAAAGAAGCAAAAGCTGATTTTGGTTGTTACAACAAAACTAAGGGCAATAAGTTTACATGCTGAATATTGTGCATCGTTTTCTACTATTTTCTCCAGACTCACACCGGATTAAGCCCAAATTTTCACAGGTTTGTTATTTCATGTATATATGGTTGATCACACAAAACATGAACACTGTCTGCGGCTATCTATCAGATTTACCAATCCTGTATAATACCTTCGAGCTAAATAGGGGTCCAACCATTTTCTCATTGAAGTCTCAGGCTGCACCAAATCAAGTGACTATAATGGCCGTAGGGTGCAGCAACAAAGTTGAACAATGGGACTTTTCGGTCTTCCATTCATAGCCACTGCCTAAGCCATTCATGAGGACTTGGCCTCAGTTCGGTTTATTTGGCCTTTTTCAAATCCACTGCTTTGACTTGGGGTCCAGCTTGAACTTCGTCAGTAATTTTGAAAATATACACTTAGGGTATAGGACTGAAAGGCGGACAGTGCCGCTGCCTAAGACAGAGCTGGAGCCTAACCCGTGGTTTAGGTTATGGCCTTAGATTTGAATGGTAACGACTCTTAAAAGTAGGGTTGAGACTTGTACACAAATTTAAAATCCTTTAAAAAGGGGATAGGTCCCCTCTTAGTCTGGAGATGAAGCCCCCATGAATATACAGAATGTTACATTGGGGAAGCTTACAGACTCCGATCTTTGCATCACTACAAACAGAAATCCAGATGTGTGGTCAAAGAAAAAGGGCTTTCGTCTTTCCTGCCTGGAATGTAACTTCAAGAAAATTTGAAGTTGTAGGACAATCAATGAAACGTCCCGAAATCCGAACAAATCAGGACAAATCACGGCAAAGAGTTGATGCCTGACAAATGGATCCTCAATGCAACCTATATGGGTAAGGAAAAAACACCCTTTGCAACCAGGCAGGAATTACTATTATCTTTAATAATTCACAGATGAATTTTTAATTTGCGTTTATAGCGAATCGAACACAGATTCCAGGGTTCACTTTGAGTTCAGACTACATGTACATAAATTTAGTCTCTCCACTAGGAGCCACATGTCGCTGCTACCCCAAACCAACCCAGCTATGTTTGTCAACTTAGGACCTTCCTGGCACCCCCTGGGGAAAGAAAAATCCCCTGCAGTGACAAAAATTACCCCTCTACTTGAGAAGAAGATCCAAAAGATGAGAGTGACATTGCATGACGGGTGCACAAAGGAGGTGTCCACATGCCCCGATTGTACTGGGCATACTGCCGCAGCTGCATAAACGATCGTGACTAATGGCATGGTTGCCACGTGCTTGCCTCGCGTTCTCTTTTTTTTGTTGGTATGATGCCTGCGGCAACCCACTGGTATGAAAAGCCCTACGGAGGATCATGGCAGTGCGTTTCCTGTTCTTTTTATCCCGGGAGGGTGCAGTGTGCTCATGTAGCTGTACGTGGGTTGGTTCTTAGGGGAACAACCTAGGCACAGGGTGGCGAGTTGTGTACATTCAAGTACACATCATGTACATATGTATTGGACAATTCTATGGTTGTTCACATAGCAGTGACCACTGGTTGATATCGAAAATCCTGTAATATGAGCGATTTTCGTGACTCAATAGATTGGGTTTCATTTACTGATTTGAGTAAAATTTCAACCAGAAAAACAGAGTGAAAAGTACAATTGCTTTTAGTTCTTTCAGTGCCACTTTTTTTTTGCGTTTTGAACCTAACATGCCCAGCTTTTTTAGGTTTTTCTAAATTCTGTATAGAGAAATTTTTTTAAAGTCTTTCTCACCAAACAAAATGTATCTTGCTAATTTGTGTTGCCTTGGCACATACCGAAGCCAATAGTATTTCTTGAGGGATAATGCCCTCTCATAATAACATAAATATTATGGGTCATACATGTAAGATTGACGACACTTTTTGAGTACATAAAAAAGGTTGCACATGTACGATAATGGCGCTTTTGTAATACATAAAATAGATCGTACATGTACGACCTTGGTACTGTAAGAGTTAATAACAATAATACTTCCAATAAAGGAGTCTTAGACAGTCTTATACAGAGTCTTATAAACTCAACAAGAAGGTGCTCAAGGTGTTAAACAAGTGTTGAACGAGAAAAATGAAAACTGCTTCTGAGTGTCTTTTGAGAGATTTGTTCCAAAGAATAAATGAATAGAGAGTATGCGCATGACAGCAAACACACAACGTATGTACAATATATGCCAATATTTGGACAATATAATCCGGATTCTTTATTAGTAGGAATTAAACCGAAATATGAGACTGGTGCCTCATGAATCATCCATTGTCCAAAACCCTGGAGGGGAAATATTCGCCAGAAAAACAAGTTTCAAGAAGCGTACACATTATTATTTTATTTTTGTTTACATCTGCATATAAAACTACTGCTCCAGAAACCTCACCTACATATCTCTCTGTCCTATCTTTTTGCAATTTCAAAAAGAATTTCTCCAGCAGCAGTTTTTTTTTATCATTCAAATATCTCTCAGATATTTCTGTTTTCATTTTCACAAATATGGAAACGTGGCAGATCCATTCGGTTGAGGGGTAGTGTCTATGAAATTGAGGGGGAGGGCATGACTGCAAAAACAGACGCCTCTCACCAGTGGCGTAAACCCGTTTTTGAAAATTGAGGGATGATTCTGAAATTTGTTGACGGTTAAGATATTCTTTGATGCGTTCTCGGCCTTTCTTTACTTTTAATGCCCCGTACACCGCGTTTACACTAGATCCAAAAAGGTGGATTGAGATCCGGCATTTTTTTAACGACCGCGGTATCGCCTTTACACCAGCGCTTGATCCGGCTCCTATCCCACTTTTGAACCGGATGTATATTGGTCATGACGTCACCGCTCCTCGCAAAGAGCTCAAGGGTTACGTGGCAAAGATCAAAGGTCATGATTACAGCGCGCCACTTCTAGAAATATTATCAATGCAAAGGTAGAATGCAGGAAATACAGTACAGCAAATGATATGGATAACAACGACCATGCAGGTAGAAACATTTTGTAGATGGAAATTAACAAAATACAGCAACAAGGCAAGCTACGAACGTAACGATGTATGTATTAAGGGACGCTGAAAACAACAAAACGTTTCACACACGCACAGTCCATGTGCACACAAACAACGAAGACACACAAACATAAAAACAGCGATGGATGTCCCACCAAAGCACAAGCAAAAAGCGCGCCATTCGTAGCGAAACCGGAAATGACCACATCGAACTGCGGTGTCTAATCCACCTTTGCGTTTACACTTGTATTTGGAATCCACTTTGCCGGATCTGATCCACCAATTGCCGGATTCAACCCTCCTCGAAAGGTGGATTAAAATTGCCGGATCTTGAACCGGGTCTGATCCTGCTTTTTGGCGTTTACACTAGCTGTTAATCCACATTGCCGGATCAGATCCGGGTCTGATCCACCTTTCTGGATCTAGTGTAAACGGGGTCATAGATGCTCAACTCATAACTCACACTCAGCTTTTCGTGCCTTTTTTATTTCCCTCCAGACATCTTGTGAGACATGGTTTGTTGCTTGATACGCCTCATCAGCCTCTATTATCATTGGGCAGTGGATCGTGTATCCAAATAAACATCTTATGCTTTAAGGTAACTCAAGCTTATGAGTTACAGTATACTTCATCACTTTTCAAAAACGACAGTGCGATAAATGTTTAAATGGAAAAAAAAAAAACTTTGAAAGAATTTCTGTCTTACATAAAATCTGATGACCCACAACATTTCCAATGCTTATTTTGATAGCAGTAATTTCAAAGTAAAACATACAATACATATGAATGTGTACATACATGTAGTCCTTGGTGAAATGTAAACTGCTCTTTGCATTTTGTGGCCAAGTGGTCTAGTGCACTGGACTCAAGTTTTGTGATGGCTGAATCATCGGAGTGTGTTCAGTTCCCGGTCATGACACTTGTGTCCTTGCGCAAAACACTTAACAATAATTGCTTCTCTCATAAGTATTCGTACAAATGAATAAAAAAAGTGATTTTTCCAGGAAGGAGATGCACAGACCCTTCCTACAATTCCACCTCACATTACATTGACCGCAACTCTGCTGGGCCCAATTTCATAGAGCTGCTAAGCACAAAAATTGCTTAGCATGAAATTTCTTCCTTGATAAAAACAAGATTACCAACCAAATTTCCATG
This sequence comes from Pisaster brevispinus, assembly GCA_023634235.1. Lineage (NCBI taxonomy): Eukaryota > Metazoa > Echinodermata > Asteroidea > Forcipulatida > Asteriidae > Pisaster > Pisaster brevispinus. The sequence goes on along the minus strand of JAMKCF010000014.1, from coordinate 8,084,729 downwards.
TGTTGCATATTGCTTGTTACTGGTAGTCAGCTGTTGTTTGCTTATCCTGAAAATCACGTGGAAATTTGGTTGGTAATCCTGTTTTTATCGAGGAAGAAATTTCATGCTAAGCAATTTTTGTTGCTTAGCAGCTCTATGAAATTGGGCCCAGTTTGGTGAAGAAAAAAAAAACCATGATGAACAGTCAGGCTGGTGAGCCCAGAGCTTGGGGATTGCTTACTGAAGAAATCTAGACATCGTTTGTTTTGTTGCCTCATTTTTCCTGACTGAAGTATAAAATGCAGACTGAGACAAATTAATTACTGCGGTCAATGTAATGCAAGTCAACATGGAGTATAAGCCGTGAGACTTAGATTTGAATGACGGTCTAGTACAACGCCTCAATCGGTCACAAGTGAATGCTTAATTTGAATTCCTCAGACTATACCCAGTGGTGCTACACCACATGGTTATGGGCAAGCTAAAACTCTTAGTTACATAAAGAGACCAAAAACACTTACATAAAAATAAAAAAACTTTTCATGCCCTATACATGTACAACAAGACCAAGCCAGAGATCTCTCAGCAATATGCTTAATGTTCCCCGAACTCGCTTGGACAGTTTCCAACAGGGCATTTTCCAACATAGCACCAAGGCTTTGGAATTCACTTCCTGTGGACAAATGCACAACATCACTCTCTTCCAGCAGAGACGAAAAACACACTTGTTCACACTTGCTTTCCCAGCAAATGTTTTATCTTAATTTCTTCAAGACCTGCACCTTTGAATGTTTTACAGGAAACTGCGCCTTAGTGATAAATGCTGTGTTAAAATTATTACTATTATTAATTATTATGTTATTTTGATGTCTGAACAGTGTTATTGTTTCCAGTGATGATGCTGGTATACGCTATCTCATTCTTGTTATATAAAGTCTGTAAGCCAGCTGTTGGCCAAGTCCTCAGCCCAATGAAGGACTGCGATGCCACCATTCAGATGAACTGGTCACATCAACCTTATTTACGGACTCTTTTGTTTTAAATCATTCATTTTGATCGTCGATCATGCTCGCTTTAGCTTTGGCTGTCACTCGCGACATCAAATAAAGCAACTGAATGAATAGACTGCCCTTTGGGTGAACCACAACCCTGCTGTGAACTTGCACTTCTTAATATAAAAAAAACCTCAACAAGCTTAATAGTCCCTTGACACCCACATTTGCAAGGCTGCTATCGTCATCGGCAAAGTGCATAGTGCATTGATGAAATAACATTGACACCAGCAGCCACAAGTGTCCTCCAAGAATGTGTCTCCTAAGGGCTCCAGTCTTGATACTGCCCGCCCCTTCCCTCCCAGTACCCCATGGGAACTGTACAATAAAAACCCTTCCAAGGTTCACGGTCACATTGCATAGTCAATGAACTGTAATGCACTTCCATCACACTTGATGATTATGTGGGTTGGGGGGTTATTTTTGTTGGCAGGGACCATGGACAGAATGTAAACTAAACCATATGGGGAGGAATTAAAAAACAACAACAACAGTTACAACACATTAAGGTCTGTAAGACTCATTACTTTATCATGTTTAATGCTTTCAATTTTTGAAGTTGAGTTAGACCTTTATTATAGACTTAAAGCTGTTTGGCCCAACAACTTATCATTCATAACAATGAATTGCAATTTACTTCCCCAATAAATCAGCCAAACAATATCTTCACCGCTGCGTACACTTCCTCTTACTTTTAACACTTGGGTGATAATGTTATGGTTGGTTGTCCAAGCAGACATTCATTTATGTCACCTCTTCATGGCCACTCACACATGGCAGGTAGAATAATCATAAGTGACTTGACTTGGTGAGTCCCATGTAGGGTAATTACCTGCTAGTTTGTTATGACCTTGTTTTAAAGTAGTCTCTCTGGGCACAGGGCAAGAGCCCTTTTCACACGACGGAAAAAACGAACATTCTTTGCGAAATTTTACAATTTTTTGTAAAAAATTACAATTTGGGCTTCGTGTGAAAGAACAGTAATATTTTACATCGCCTACATTCCTTGCGAAATTTTCGCAAACCTGGCGAAATTTTGTAGTAGGTCCCGACCTCCGACAAAATCTTACGCTAGCGTAATTTTTCGCAAGGAATCTAGTCAAACCTTCGTGTGAAACGATCCGTTGTTTATTGACCGACAATCCTCGCGAAAGCTGTATTAACACGCATGCGTGAAGAACCTTCGGGAGCCGACCTTTGTGTGTTTACACACCGTTACCGGGCACTGGTCACCGTTGCGACCATTTGCCACCTCGTCCGCGATTTCCCGCCAAATATGGCCGTTTTGGGTCAAACCATCCATTTTAGATTGGGTGGTTTCCTTCTCCATAATGTTTATCAAGGCAATCGTTTCCTCGTAGCACCAAGATTTCTTGGCCTTCTTACTCTTATCTTTGGTTGATGTCTTCGCCGGTCGTTTTTTGGAGGATATTACGGGCATAGTATTATGAATGGACTCCCCACGTCTTCGTGAGTGTCAGCCATTTTGAAGAATGTTTACATGGTTTATTTTTTACCGACCGCGACACACTGTGCACACGCGACATACGTCATCATTTAACTGGTATAGCGCTGTTTAAGAACAAAAACTCTATAGTTCAGTGGTAACCAGCTAAGTCTGTATTCTCGTGTCATGGAACGTGGTCACATTTTTACTTTGTGTCGTGTGAAAGCTTGCGAAAGCGGTCAGGCGTGGGATGACTTCAGCGCTCGTTAAATTCGTCGCAAGGAATGTTGGTTCTTTTTTTCTCGTGTGAAAAGGGCTAAGGATGAACCAAACATTTCAGGGGTTCCCAGGGATCTATTTAGATGAAAGCCTTCATGAAATCGATTGTCCAAGGTTTGTTTTATTTTACTTTGGGGGGTTGAACCAAAGACAAATTGACTAGAGCGGGGTTTGAACCAACGACCTCCGGTCTTTGTTAAACCCCAAATTGTTTCAGATTTACCCAGTCAGTTTCCCTTGTGGTTTATAACTCGATATTAATTAATTTTTGTTTAGGTGGGGAAAACATCAATGAACCAAACAGAGATATTTCAAAATGGAATGTTAATACCATGTTACACTGTATACCACGACCATGTTTTTTAAAAGCAAGAAATAATTTCAGTTCAGAATCACATCAAATTTTGCCTGAAATTTTGTGAGAGATTTTGTCAGAAATTTTTATTTATTTTGATGGGGAAAAACACCAATTAAAAAATATGCCATAAAGAAATTATTATTAATAATATGACCTTGTTTTACAAAGAGTCTCTCAGCACAGAGCAAGGATGAAGGAATATTGAGGGTTAAGTTCAGTCGAGCATGTTCATCAAATCAAGTGATTTGGGAGAGAGAAATTTACATAATGGATTGGAAATTTTGTACAAATTTATTGACAGCGAGTTTCTTTGGACAAGAAGCAAGGACACTGGATGAACATGTACTTGAAATGATTTTAGTGATTTGTAATGAGAGAAGCAAAAAGAAACGAGGGAATCTACGATAAAAAACCACTCCAGAAAAAGAAATTACAAGAATATTACAACCTTCCTTTCAAGTGTTTCTTGATTTTAAGTGAAGCTGCTGGAAAAATTAGGAATGCAGCTAAAGGATCATGAAAGGTTTGAGTGAGTTTTGAAACAGATATTTTGTACAACTATTTGGAAAAAAACATCCGATGATAAACAAAAATCCAAACTAATACTAATAGTAAACTTGTAGATGCAACCATGAATGAATCTCTTTTGGGAGGGATGTTAGTTCTGAATGAAAATAAGCTGTTGATATAGTCGCCATTGCAAGCAGTATACCTGGTACTTTTCTTTCGGAGCCAACACTCTTCCTAAAAGAGATTTACACATAATGGCTGTACCTGCAAGTTTACATACATGTATTTATACTTCCAATTATCCACACTGTGTAAAGCTTCAAATAACCTTGCTAAAGAAAAATCTACACCATATTAAAAATGTTTATCGAGACTGTTTTAAAGTTAGTCGGTCTTGACAACGTTAGTCGGCATCAGGCATGATGTTTAGTCCTTGGAAAAATGTAGGAATATTTTACCCAGTACAAGGGATAGCTCTACTTTTGCACATGGTTTAGGCTTCAAAAGAATTTTCAGGCTTTTTTAGCACAATTTTTCTGATTTTCCCAAGGGCAAAACAATCGGAAATCGGACTTAAGTAGGAAGAATATCCTGTCTGGTTCATACAAAAAAAAAAAATGGTACTATGACTGTTTTAGAGTTAGCCGGTATTTACAAGGACATCTCAACGACAAAATAAATAAATAAATACAAATAACAATGAGGGGTTCAGGTCAGAGGAACATGTTCATTAAATGTTTTGTGTGGAAAATAAATTTTGTAAAAAAATATATATTTAAAAAAAAAATGGAAAAAAGTATTTTCAGATGTTTTTTAATGTCATGTACAGTGAAGCTCATCAAATGCGTCATCTGATACTCTAGGCCTTATGCTTTGTTAATATTAATTAAAAAAAATGCATCCCATTTGAAATATTAAAAAACAAGTTCTTATTAAAGGTATGTAGAGTACAAAAAGTAATATTTTTATGAATGTAAAAATATCTGCTCATTTTGTGATGTATTGAAGCCTTTAATTCTATGAACATTAATTTGGGTAATAAATTAAGATTAATTTTAGTAAGTTCATTAAAGCAAATTGACAACGTTGGTATGTGACTGAACATATACATAAAGTATAAAAACACATGAAAAATTTATGCTAAAGTCGGTAATCGAAGTCCAAGCAAAATTTAAAACCTTATATGTTTGCACTGTTTTCAAACATTGAGTTTTGGTCTCGCAAGATCAAAGGGAATTGTTCTACTCATTTCTCTTAAACTCTAGCATTTCAGGCCAAACTATTACAAGGGAAGTTTTCCAACACGACCATCTGTAAATCAAGTAAGTTATGTGTATTCTGTGAACGTCCGTTCATTTAACGTTACCAATATTGAGAGGAGCCACTGCTAGAAAATATTCCCTACATTTATTACTTTATGAATTTAACAGCAGCTTTTTCCTGCAGCCAAGGTCGTCTGATTGACATTTTCAGTAGACATACATGTACCTTATCGTTTCGTAAGATCACCTTAGGCAACCACTATAAAAAGAATACAAATGTTTTAGCTTCAATCTGTAAGGCTTCTAAAATTTAATTTGGGGTTGAACATAAAAAAAAAATTAGTAGAGCAGGATTTGGACCAACATTCTCCAGATTAACATGCCAGCGGTCTACCATGTTGGCGGTCTCCCTATTTTGGCTTCTGAACGGCACTCCCAGACAAAGATATTGACAAAATAGGGAGAACACCAACATAGGGCTAGACAGCTCAGTTGGTACAACATCGCACATTAATCCGGAGGTTATTGGTTCAAATACAGCTCTAGTCAATTTTTCTTTGTTCAACCCCAAACATTATTTTTAACTTACACGGTCAGTTTCCCTAGTGGTTTATTACTTGATATTTAAAGTAGTCTGTAAAAATTATGCCTCAGTTTACCAGACATTATTCATACTTAACCCATAAATTGACTTATTATTTGTACAGTAGTCAGACATTTGTCCAGGAGCAGAGTAATTAAGGTTACCAGCTAAAATACCATGTCACATGCACAATCTGTGACTGGTATCCTGCTTACTTTTGTTCAGCAATTTTGTAAGCAACATTTTCTGCCGAAGCATCTCTATGAAATTGGTTCCTGGAGTCAGCCTGGTGGACATCAGTTACTGACGCCTTCCAGTATCGCCAGTCAAAATAACAGGACAATTAGACACATCGTTCATCCTTCGATATCAAAATTGGTTTTTAATTTGAAAGTAATTTGGTTACGTCAGCCGCTGTGCAGAGATTAAATAATTCCTTAGCATATATATACATGTAAATGGCACATTGACTACAAATCTATGTACCTTTATTACAATACAATAAGCCAGCTGTGGGTAATGGCGGTAGAAATGCTGTGAGAGAGACTTGAGAGAAGTGTGGCCCAATTACTTGTTTGTTTTTTAAATGAACGTTCACTTTCGAGTCTCAGAATGAACACAGTTGTTACATCCTTGGCTGAAAAAGGCAACCAAATTAAATCACATTTTATTACACTCCACTCATTGTACTGGTTTGGATACACTAGAGACAGATAGTGGTCTCAAAGTTTGCTGTACCATCATATGCCATGTTGTTGGTTCGAATCTCGTCCAAGTAGTATTCCTGCTGGTTCACAGCTTCCAAGACAGTTTGAGGGCAAAACATTATCTGATAAAAAAAACCCTGAAATCTGGCGAAATCCTGACAAATCACCTACATGCAGGACATGGCCTCTGTTGGCCCTGGTCATGGGCTTTGTGCCACTTCAAAATATTCCAATGAACCTAAAGAATGCCCCTTGTCAAATGAAAAGGGCCTTTCTACTTCCAGGATGGTTATCTCCGTATGAACAAGCAAAAGCTCTAATTATAACCTGCTTGATATAACCTGATGTTATTCCAAATCCAAATTAGTACAGACTTCCTGGAAAGTTGTTTTCATGTAACTTTTAGTTTCAGTTCCTTGACGCAAATCGTGTTGGATCAGTTTCACAAGATGATACATAGCTTCAACAGTATCATCGTTGTAGAGTTCTCGTCTACTCTAACAAAGGGTGAGAGTCATTGCAGACAAAAAGGTCTGAAAATTGGATCCAAATTTAGGAGATTGTGTATGTTGAAATATGACATTTTCACCTTTTAGTAAACCGAGATTACAAGGAGCTTTTATAGATCAAATAGTGAGATTTCAATATAACTTAAGGAAATAACAGCTACTTTTTTAATCGAGCACACATAAAACGATCTGAACTCAGATAAAGTCTGAAATTACTCATCCCTGTTAAACCTCAGCCACGCCCCCCCACCCCCCACCACCATCACAAAAAATAAATTAACACCAACTTCAACAACACTAGCTCTAGAGGAATCACTCCTAGTTCCATGACTTTGCCAGATGTGCCTGATAAGGGCATAAGTAGCAGCCCAATGCTGAAGTTACTTAGCACAGAAATATTTTGCTTAGTAGGGTCTATGAGGAAGCTGTACTCCTTCATCATCCTTGAGGAAATGAGCTGAATTCCTCCGCAGTATATTCAACTTACTACTTGAAGGGAATGTACACCTTTGGTTTTTGGAACCGTTCGATTGTTTTAACCCTATATAAATGTAGATATACACAATCCAACTAACCCGTGAAAAGTTCATTTCAAAAGGTGGTAGCGTTTTAGAGATATCGCCGCAAATCCGGAGCGGGTATGTCCTCGAGGAAGAAAAATTTACTGACAGTAAAGATTCAAATTTTGGGGGATAAAAACTGATATCTGTTTCCATAACCACGTTACTTCGAAGTGAAATGATTCTCAAAATGCTTTATACTACCGAAAGCTGCTGTACTTCTAACCAAGTAAGTTTTTGTTGCCATTAACTTTAAGAGTGATTCCCAAGCGTATACACACCGACCCTTTAAATGCTATTTGTCTAGAATTATTTGTACAGCTAAATCCCAAACAACTGTTACTTTTACCCTGAATAAATCTCCAGTTTATTTGCAGCTACATATTTTGTATAATTATTATTAAATTAGCCCCTGGTGCCTTGTCCAATAAATGAGGCTTACCTCCTTCGGAATACCAGGAGTTTCTTGCTGTTTGATAAGGGTACTAGCCTGCAAGGAATTTCCCATTATTCTCTCAATGTAACCCAATCCAGAGCATAAATCACATCGTTGAACGACATTTTTGTATTCCATTCAAAGCGTGCACGTGGATTCAGATCTCTCAAAATTGTTCTCGATACAAACACTTGAAGATGACTTCACTGCGGTCCAGACAAAGCATTCCAAAGTTTCCACAGAGAATTACCATGGACGGTCGTATGTCAATCCAGCACAAACTGTGTCATCAAAAAAAGCCAGTGTGAACGACACCTGCATTAGTCATTTTTGCAAGCATATCAAAGGAAAGCTTGTCAGAAAATGAGACAGGGAGAGAGTGTGTGAGTTACATGTAGTTTCTGAACGCAATGTAAAAGCCGACCTAAAGCAGGCATGATGTTCCCAGGTGCATAATATTCAACGCTTGGTCGAATTTGCATGAAAGCATGACAAGTCAACAAATATTAAGACTTGTAGTACGGTCACAGTACAAAGTTTAAAACTTGCACAGTTCCGGTGCGGGACCAAGCACGTACACACTGAAAGTCAGTCAGCAGGATCCTCTGACAGGCTGGACATCCACCTCTCTGTAGCTCACACTTCATCACTTTGCTATAACAACAAAATAATAATAATAACAAAAATTCCAAACCAAAAAAACAGGGACCTGTTCTCTGAATAAAACACTACTCTCAAGAAATCCTACACAGTCAGCCCCGTGCATAATCATAGAGTGACGGTTTTTTTAATTCATAGATTGTCATAAATTTCCTTGAATCTGTGGTTTCCCAGAGGACTCAGGACTTCCTTTAACACTTCCTGTTTTAGACTTTAAGGTATCCTCTTGAATAAACATAGCCTGCTTTAATGCCAACAAGGTTGTATTCTCCCCCTGTCAGTGTTGCTTTTGTTGATCGACAATCAAATGACCAGGTACAAATTTGACTTTGTATACTTTCTACACTTCGATACAGAGCTACTTTTTTTCTACATCATGTACGGGGTATGTATGCACGATGTACACGTAATGCACTTGTGAATCATTCATTTTAAAAGCACATTTTGTGTCAAATAACTTCAAGGAATATTTTCAACTTTGTAGTGTATTTTAGATTAAAGGGGAACTGTCGTCATGATCAAAGAAGGTCCGTAGCTGTGCATGGAATTAAGAACTCAAACCCAGTTACTGCAGAGAAATTAAATTTTGACAGTCACTTTTACTTTTGAGTGAAAACAATTTTAAAAATGGTTACGTTCCAGAGGGAAATTTGTTCACGTTCATATGGGGCTTTTTTTGATGCAATTATGAAGTGAGCAACAGCGTTTTCTTGTTGTTGTTGTTGTTGTTGTTGTTGTTGTTGTTGTTGTTATTGTTGTTGTTATTGTTGTTGTTGTTGTTTTGGTTTTTTTTGTGTTTTTTTTTTTTTGGGGGGGGTCTTTAGGCTATTTTCCTGCCAGTATTTCAGAAGGATTATTTCTCTGGAGGATTGGTACTGGTATGAACTGATCAGTGAGCTTTCATACTGACACTATAAGCAATGTTTATCCATATTTACAGACCATGTATTTTGTCTCTAAACTCCCTACGGACAGCACTAAATGAGGAGTTTTGTTACGTAAAGTAACTGGGATTATATCAATATTAAGTATCGGTTTATCGATGTGTATTCCGTTTGCGGTAACACTTAAACACCATGTGTTTTGTGTATTATCCACTTTGCTGTGTAGACTTGTTCTTTGAGAACTTGTCTTGCTATTTATTCAACTGCCGTTGAGTAGATTTTGTAACTTTGGAGGCTATAGTTCTGACAAGAGCTGTCCTGCTTATCAACTACTTCCTGGGTGGAAGGTAGGAAATCGGCCAGGACTACTACTTTTGCTTAGTGGATCGAGGGGACTTCTCGTTAAAAATTTAACTTCACTTTCACTTTATCCTTGACTTAACTTTGGTTACAAACAATTTTTCTGTAAAGAAGTTAAAAGTTACTTTTCAGAGTCTATTGATTATTAAGAAAGACGTAGCTTGTGAGGTCGTCACAACTTTTTTATTCAGCGTTGTGGTTAAATCCTTCCGCTTCCAGAACCACCTTTGGGTTAGTCATGTGACAGCAGATTGTCATAGATGGTGGGTAGGTGGTATCCGGCAATGGGTTCTGGGCCTTGATCTCTACAGCCTCCTTGATCTACTTGCTCTAGAACTACAAGCTTTCCTCTTACGCATGGCTTATAATCAATAGCCTATGAAAGGTGCACTTAACTTTTAATTTCTACGCTAACATGACAAGGTCCAATGCCAGTCTATATGCCGCTAACTTTTTCTGTACTTTATTAAAGCTCTGTGCGAATAAAAAATACAATTTTAAAGCTTTAAACAGAGTAACAAATTTATTAGCTATAAGCAATTATCCATCAAGGGAATTGTCACTATCAATGTATACATTCTATTAGCTAGTCAAATAATTCTGTTTAGCAAAGTGATTAGCAAACGTTTATACTTAAATATTTTATTAAATTTGTTCCCAGAGGTATAACAACTCACTGTAACGGAGAATACAACAAATTGACTTAATTTTCTGCACAAACAGGAACAACGGAGGAAAACACTGTCAACCTTTTTCAACTTTGAATAAAAAGTTGCCAAACAACATCCGGTTATTTTAACGTACTTGACCTCTAGTGACCTTTCCTTCCAGCGCTAAACACACCATGTTTATTTGCATACAAAGCTTTTGAAGTTGCTGGGATTTGGGTGCCGCGACTTGAACAGGCAAATATTGCAGTAATCTTTAGTATGATGCAAGATACTTAATGGCCATAATTCACAGAACTGCATTATTAGGCTTATTTGGAACATTACAAAGACCCCTTGCAAATGACGTTACAAGCTCAAACAGCGCCCACACTGAAGTCAAAGGAAGGCTAATCATTGGCTCAAACACGCGTGCACAATTCCATGGTTTGACCCGAACGATGGCATCATGTAAATCACATGCGCACATGGCATTTCAGCTGGTAACCCGGTTTTGCTAGGCATGATTTCTCTGTGCCTAACAGCTTAGCACAACATTACCAGGGAACCAGTGGCAGCCAAACGTAAATTCAATGCACACATGGAATTTTGGCTGGTAAGTACAATCTTCTTGTGCTTAGCTAGTTTGCTTGCTTGAGCCGGTGCCCAGATGGCTTTGATACATTCTTCATTCTTCTATGTCTCTCAATGGAAGGTCCTTGACGGACAGCTATTGTAACTTCATCCCATATCATCGTACCAGCTTAAATAGTTTCATCCTCTCGCTATCAAATTGTTTTGACATAAACAACTGCTTGTGACAAAACTATCACTCATTTTCTCACATGACATGCCCCACTTAATTCAGACGCCATTTGTTTACAAATTCCATTACCACCCTAAAGATTCATTTTAGAGCAAAATAAGTAATGACAAATTTCTTGCTTAAAAGTCTCTCTTTTTTCCCCATAGAATACAAAAATTCAAAGAGATCGGTCAATAATGGGCAGGTTTGACTTTCCTGAAAGAAATCTGGGTTCTCAAATACTTTTTTTTTGGTGCATAAGGCCCTCCATAGGTGTTTGGCATTTCAGATCTTTCTGCTCCATTTTGAAAGGTTTGCATAATATCCACCTTATTTTATTTGACCACCATTAGAAAGATCAATGTCCAATTTCATGGCTCTGCTTACTGCAAGATTCTGCGCTTATGGCATCCTGTAAAGGACATAATTCTATCGCCGATAAGCGCAGAATTCCGTGGTAAGCAAAGCCATAAAATCTTAATTCCAGGCCTGGTAATTTGTGGGTTTAAAAAAAAAAGGGAATAAAACTAAAAGAGTGGTGACAAGGTCATAAACGGTTGTTTAAAACTGGCAAAGCCGTATGAAAGGACTGAGCTCAAGGTTAAACAGAGCAATAAATGGAACATTTTTGAAACTTTTCTGGAATTTTTTCATTACTGTCACGTCCTCGGGCTCCATTTTGGAAAGGGTCAAATTGCATGCGATGCTCAATGGTTGTGTGTACGTGTAAGTACCAACAGATTATACATTGAGTACCAGTATGTATTGATTGCGGTATGCGTAAATAAGCGCCTGCGTTTGCTTGCACGCCACACGTATGTTTAAACACTTCTCGCCGTGTTTATATTGCATGTTTAAACATGGCCATCTGATCTCCTCTTGACCAATCAGAATGGATAAACCGTAGGTATTTATGAATGCTATTTTGTTGACTCTGACAGAAATATTTGTCTGGATAATTGGCACTGCTACAGACATTAGCTCCGTTTTTTGTACGATTTCCAATGCTATTCACCTTCAAAGGATGACGCATAACTGCTTTCTTGGAAAAAGTACATTCATTCTGATCCACCAGTTGACAATAAACCAAACCATATCATAAAGATACCATTGGGTTTCACAGTTAATCCCATTCTTCATCTTCATAACATTATCGATCATAAAACCAAAGACCATGGCCAAAGACAACACAAGTCATGAAGTAGGTACTTCCATATTTTTTACTGGTACATGAATTATGTTTTTAATGTTTGTTTTTTCTTGCCTCCCAGGGCATGCAAGGTAAAACATGTTAAACAAATCTACAGCATACGTCTTGATAGACGCCAATATAAAAAAAAATTAAGGAAAAGTTGATGGGAGTCAATTCATCTACACTTTAACAAATGGCTACCATCCTCCCACCCAACTGCCCCTCCCCGGCGACTAATGTATTTTTCTTCGACAACAGGAAGTATAAAACTGCATTTCTTGATATAAAAAAAGAAGAAAGACCTGAGAACAAAAGCATTTATAAAATATTAATGTTAATAAATGACCTCGGATTAAAGTATGATTTATGACAAAGTCAGCACAACTAAGTGACAGTCCACCGATCACTAAGTAGAAAGAAGAAAAAAACCAACCACAAAACCGCAAGCGTTATGTCTTGAGAAAGTTTTTTTTCCTCTGGCCAATTAAACTGTAGACCTTCGTTGAGGTTGATACGGTTGAAGGAAATGTTACAGGAAGTCACCCTTAATAGATGCAATCTATTCATGCAGCTGAATTGATCCAAGGCCTTCGCTGTGTTTTCATGCAATTGTTCATACAATTTCCGACAGATAAACCTCCGCAAAACCTACGCCGAAATATTTCTTGATTGACATGACGGAGAAAGACAAGAGAGTCTTTCCTTTTTTTATTGATAAGACGACCAATCTTATCAAGGGTCTCCAGACCTCAGAATTTATGAAGTCGCTAAGCAGGAATAGTTCTAGGCTAATTTAGAGTTAGCAGGGGAGCATTCTTTATCCAGGGTCCAGAAGCCTAATTTGCATAGAGGTAATAGCAGGAAACACAGCTTAAAGCAAGTTACTCCGAGGCAAAATTGAGTGGGGAAGCCAGTCATTATACTGTCAACAATACAGTTGTGGAGACAATTCTTTATCCAGGGTACCAAGCCAAATTTACATTAAGTTGCTTAGCAGGAAGCTAAGCTAAGCAAATTGAGCTCGGCAAATTTTAGCAGGGACCCTGCCATGCCTGCAGTCTTTATATTGTAAGCAACACAGTTTGGCTGGAGACCATTTTTTTTCCAGACCAGGGTCCTGAGCTCATTTTACTTTAAGTTGCTTAGCAAGAAGTTAAGCTAAGCAAACTTAGCTGGGCAATCTTTATCAAGGAATCAGTAGTAAAAAATAGAGTATTGGCTTGTCACCTATTTCTGCTGAGCAACAGTTGTCTATACTTGGCAGTTCAGTGAAACTTGCCCTTGCAGGAATTATAGAGAAACAAAAATCAGGTGTTTTTGAAGCACAAGATTATGCCAAAGTTCACAGTGCAGTGAACTTGAGTGTTTGACTGAGTAAATCTTTATGATCCGATTACTAAGATGACGATGGCAGAAGATTTGTCTCGGCTTAGACAGTTTTTTTTTTTTTTTTTTTTTACAGTTTCAATCATCCACCCCCTTCTGAATACTTAAAGTGAGGGTATGGTACGCCTATACTACACATTAATATAGTAATTGGAATCGTTGGAAATTCAGATGTCAGTGGAAGAGGGTTCATCATAGCTTAGACAGATTTGTTATTTTTCAGTTTGCTTTCTTGTGAAGTAAGAACTGGGCTTACCTTCTTCCCCCACTAAACCTAGTCCCCTGACAACTGCCTACCCCCTCCCTTTTAGTTATGTCAAAGATCTGAGCATGGGCACATTTCCAAGATCAACAGATGGACATGTACCTGCTGGCATTTACATGTACAGGCTATGCCTTCCAAGATAAGGACTCTATCTATTGGGAAAATAAGAACACCACCAAACGGATTTTAACATGAGGGTCCCTCTTTAAGCCAAGAGCTTGAGTTTTGAGGAAGTCTCCACTACGGACGCCCACGTCTTTTAAGCTCTGAACCTAAACATTCCTGTCAAATACCTGAATTATTTCTGACATACCTACGAGACGGTGTAGAATGGAAAATGGGACAAAGCTGAAAAGAAAAACAATTTACTGACCGAAAAAAATTCAAAAAGCTACGCCCAAAAAACAGTTCACGCCACATGTTTAATACATCCATATGGCACACCTATTAAAAATTAATTATCTCAAATTATGACATCTTTTGTTATCACTTAAAGGAACAACACTGTGATAGTAACTTCTGCGATAGTTATTTTGTAATACATGTTCAGCTGACACTTTTAGTTAGTTAGTTTGTAAAATTCGCCATCTCATAACCGGCTTAACCGAGCCGACAACTTGGTTACCGTTTGGTCGCAACAGCTACTTCATCGCGGCACAACCAATGACCGAAGCTTCACAGGGAGTGTATGGTCAGGGAAGCCAAAACACGCCCAAGGTGAATCTTTTAAAAGTACCCGCCTGATTGGTAAAAAAAACCAAAACAATACTGCTGAAACTGTTTGGTCATCAGGTTGCTGACCCAATGCTAAAATAACTGGACCAATAACAAGGTAAAGTATGCCAATTAATGCCTTAACCAACCCCAAATTGTGTTAAGAGCCTAATTTATGCGCTTGTCCTTGAAAGATCAGCGTTGTGGTCCGCTGGCCAAAATGCCAGTTAAAACACCTAAGGACCAGCCAAAATTCCAAAATTCAAAACTCCAAGTGGTCCGGCTGGCTTGTTTAGTGCTGAAAAACATCCACATTTCTTGAATTACAGACTTTGAAAAAAGCGGATGGACTAGCGACATGACAAGCTAACTGGTCCTGCAGGCCAGTCAGTACAAAATTTAATGGCAAACCCTATATATCTACATGTACAAACATCTAGTGCATCATCAAACATATTCAAATCAAACTCAACTACTGAAAGGGAGTTTTCCAACGAGTCTGTACCAGATTAAACTGGTACAGGTTAAACTGGTACAGGCATAACTGCAGATCAAGCATCAGAAACAGGAAGCAAACTCGATAGAAAAACATAAACAACATAAAATAGAACTTTAGTTACGTACTGAAACTCACCATCTCTACTCGCAACACTCTAAACCCATAAACTTTCGCTCTTCACATCATGAGTGTGACAGGTGCGGCGTATCCTAATTTCACTTTTCCCCCTCGTGTATTAGCGTTGACATGCACGCATTACTGCATCAAAGGCCGTTAATACCCATTTAGCACATGGCTTTATGCCTAATTCCATAGCATAAATAAATGTGAATAAGTAACGGACACTAACAACACATAATATTTGCAGGCAGAGGTCCACACTGTTTGGTCAAAACAAGAGACCTGGTGCCTGGGTGGTAAACATCCCACTTGATTGAATGTTTATTCCATCGTGAGTACATCTGCGTCAGCGCACTAGCTAGCCCGAGTCTCTGGCACAAAGAGAACTCTACATCGCTAGTCCATCAACCTGAGACAATACTTAGTTCTCCTCTTTTTTTTTAACGAGGGAGCTCCACAGCAAGTTTACTCTACCAGCGACCCGGAATGAGATGTCAATTTTAATGGCAAATGTAAATATTTATGATGCCCCGGTTAAAAAGGGGGTTATGAAAGTACAAGTGTTGTAAAATGTTATGGTTAATGTTGCAGGTATAATTATAGGATTTAAATACTGTCCTACTTTGTGACTATTAAGAAACCGAAACCTTTGCAACATGCAGACAAATCATCGGGACTTTAAATTTTTGTAGCCCCTTCCCAAGATTGGCCTTCAGTCTTGCTTGGGGTGAACTTGCTTAATATTTTTTTGTTAAACTCCTATGTCACTTAACACCAACATGTTTGGACTTGGACAAGATTGGAATGCCTGACCCAGTGATAAGCAAGTGTTATTTGAACCTACAGCCCTCAGTCCTTCTGATTCCTTCCCTTTGGCCAATGATTTGGAAGGGTAAAGGTCAGTTATTCTACCCTCTCAACCAAGAACTTAGGTGTACTGACTCTTTAGTACCTTGAACATTGTCTTTCTTTCACTTAGGGATGTGACAGGCTGTTGAGAAAAAAACCTGAACTGTGAGCGCAAAGCGCGAAAGCTTGTGAGCCCGAAGCCTACTTTATATTTATCTTTGGTTTTTTAAGCAATCTGGGGGATTCTATTTGGTTTTATCATGTTTTTATGAATTTTATAAAATCTTTTTTTTTTTTGGGGGGGGGTGTCAAAAAAGAAACCCTGGATTTCCGGAAATATATGGAGAAATTGCATCCCTGTTCACTTCACATCTTCCAAGGAATTTTGAAGGCAAAGAGAGATTTATGAAAAAGCCAATCTTGATTCCAGGGAAAAATCTTGACGAATCACGGGTCTGCTTCTCTCGTAAGATTGATAGTTGAGAAGTTTTAACAAAACTACGAAGATGACAGTGATGCAAAAGCAAGCCCGACAAGATACAAATGATGGCTTCCCTTAGTGGGTCAGAAGCAATCTATCTAAAACGAGATACAAAACAGGTGAACACATGTTCCTAACAAGAGTTTTCACATACATCTTGACAACATCACTGAATCTCCAAATCCAAAATTGATTTATCTATGTCCAACTTTTAATAGTGCTGCCAAAATGCACAAATTTACAGACCACAAAAAGCTTATAGCAAATAACTCGTGAGCAGCAATGAAAACAGTGATGGGTTTTCACTATTTTCTTGTGACTCTGACAACCGATTGAACTCAAACTTTCACAGGATTGTTATTTCATGTATTTTGGGTCACGTAAAGTGGAGACACTGGTCTTTGACAATAACCAATGTTGGCCGCATGCTTTCAGCAGAAAATGGTGCTTAGTAAGTTTGTATGCTAAGCACTAAAACACCACTGGTGATTGTGCAGCATTTTTGGAAATCAAACCCGTTTTTTACAGTTCTGTTCTAAGCAAACTGCTTTGTTCAGAACAACTATCCAGGGCATCATCACATGATTGATGGAACCACAAAACCACAACTGGAGACGAGTAGTGGAGCTGAAGAAGTAAAATGACCTCCCATTACCTTCCACACTGCATGCCCCGCCCTCTCAGTATCTTTCAAAATTAATTAATCATCTTAACGAACAGCGGAAATCCACCCACGGGATAAACAATACTTAATCATTAAAGACTTCAACAACAAACACAACCCTAGACTTCAAACCCTAGTCCTTTCTGCATTCATACCATGCACTGTGTTGTTGCTGTTTTGTGTTGTTTTATTTTTATTATTTTTTAGGGCGGGGGGGGGGTGATGAAAAAGCTCCTCAAACCCATTATTATTCTGGCCGATAAACTGAAAGAGGAGGGGATAATGTAAAAGTATAACCTGATAAAAATTTCTACAACAGGCAGAAACTGTACAGCAGGTATGGAGGCTTGCAGTGGCACTCTGAAAATGCATGTTTATTTCATCTTGAAGCTGTGTTCTCCCTGCAGTCTGGTCAGTTGACAAAATGCTTGCTATACAATCACATGGACTAGTCAAAATTCTGCCCAACAAGGGCAATCTGACTGGCTTGTTCATTGCCTCCCAAAGTTACAAGACTGTACAGGTTTTTGATGCAACTTTAAAACCTTTTTAGATACACATAGACTAATGAAGAAACTAGCAGTTAGTAAAACAAGCTACTTTTCCTGTTGCTGTTGGATAGCCACTACAATAAAAGTTGAGAGCAAACTGTCGCAAATGCTCAACATGTTCATGTACATTAGACTTCTTCGTAACTGAGAGGTCCAGAATACAAATACAGCTGAGATAAAACAACAGATCTTCCATTTTAAATTCTTCTCCAGCAAATTGTTGCAGCAAGGTTGTGGATTATCCGTGCCCCCCCCCCTTCCAAAAGGTAAACAACAATGTAGCAACCACTTCAAAGTTGTTTACCACACTCAGAGGCGTGGTGAAGCAATGACATTTTCAGAGGGAAGGAATACATGTATGGAAGCCTATTTGCCGATTAACAATATTCTCCACTTTTCAGTTTTTTTCTCTAACAAATTATCGCAGCAAGGTGGCAAAATATCCCCATCTCCTCCAACCCCCAAGTGAACAACAAGGTGGCCATCACTATACAAAGTAGCGAAGACACCCCTCTCGTCTGAACAGACACGAGAAAACACCGGCTGTCCCGATATAGAATGAACATGTTGACAGACATTACCCATGGATCATGAACAGCGAATTATCGCAGTGAGTTAGCAACACTTGACAGCTTTTAAGCCAATTAGCAAGCCTCCCCAGAGGATGCCACCATCAGACTGGGAGCGAGATGCACACGGACGATGAATGTGCACCACTCCGGTGCAACCACAAATGGAAGGAGCATACCGTCTGCAAATTAAAGTTCTATGACTTTGTTTGTGTATCAATAAATTACATACTAATTAATAATAATGTTTTAATGGTTTTAGCAAGAGTAGTGTCTGGGTATTCTCCAGGCCTGGCGTTCTTGAGACATTATTGTGACCCTGGAGATGCTCCTTGTTCTCAATAATAATAATCAGTTTTTATAAAGCGCTTTATCTGTGAGCATCTCACAGCACTTATTGTGTATTTCAGGTACACAGGTACACAAAGTTGTTTAATTACGAGACCCATTTACATAGCAAAGGGTTCACAAGGTGATGCAGTGCAATCTACAGCCAAGTAAGACAGAAGCACTAGGATGAGATCCTTCTCTTAACAATAAAGTGTACCTTGGGTTCTTTTCTGTGCATTTCGCAACACATGGGACCAACGGCTTTACGTCCCAACCCAAGGGTGAAGCTATAATGGTTTTGAGTGTCTCGCTTAAGGCCGCAAGTGTAGAGACTAGGACTTGAACCCACACTCCACTGATTGGAAGCACCAAGCTCCAGTCCAGTGTGCTTTCCTGCTCAGCCACAACAGACCCACAGTACACTGATTAAAATATCATGATGCCTGATATCTCATTGTAAGGCCAAGGCAGTTTTGAATTGGTAAAGGCCTGGCCCCCAGGGACTACAACCCCTCTAGTGGCCACACCCCTCTGGTGGCTAACACCCTCTGGTGGCTACACCCCTCTGGTGGCTACACCCCTCTAGTGGCCACACCCCTTTAATGGCTATACCCCTCTGGTGGCCACACCCCTCTGGTGGCCACACCCCTCTGGTGGCTACACCCCGCTGGTGGCCACACACCCCCCCCCCCCCCTCTGGTGGCTACATCCCCCTGGTGGCTACACCCCTCTGGTGGCTTCATCCCCTCTGGTGGCCACACCCCTCTGGTGGCCACACCCCTCTGGTGGCCACACCCCTCTGGTGGCTGCACCCCTCTGGTGGCCACACCCCTCTGGTGGCCACACCCCTCTGGTGGTTGCACCCCGCTGGTGGCCACCCCCCCCCCCCCCCCCCCCCCCCCCCCCCCCCCGGTGGCTACATCCCCCTGGTGGCTACATCCCCCTGGTGGCTACACCCCTCTGGTGGCTACACCCCCCCCCCCCTGGTGGCTACACCCCTCTGGTGGCTACACCCCTCTGTTGGCTACACCCCCCTGGTGGCTACACCCCTCTGGTGGCTACATCCCCTCTGGTGGCTACACCCCCTCTGGTGGCTACACCCCCCCCCCCTGGTGGCTACACCCCTCTGGTGGCTACACCCCTCTGGTGGCTACACCCCTCTGGTGGCTACACCCCTCTGGTGGCTACACCCCTCTGGTGGCTACACCCCTCTGGTGGCTACACCCCTCTGGTGGCTACATCCCCTCTGGTGGCTACACCCCCTCTGGTGGCTACACCCCTCTGGTGGCTACACCTCTCTGGTGGCTTACACCCCTCTGGTGGCTACATCCCCTCTGGTGGCTACATCCCCTCTGGTGGCTACACCCCGCTGGTGGCTACACCCCCTGGTGGCTACACCCCCTGGTGGCTACACCCCTCTGGTGGCTACACCCCTCTGGTGGTTACACCCCCTGGTGGCTACACCCCTGACCACACAACTAAATTCCTGCAACCCTGACACATTTCTCCATTTCTTCATTATAGTGATAATGCAAACCTCCTCAGACTTAACATCAATTAGGATATCATTAAATAAGCCATCACTTGCCTTTTCCAAACCCATCTCAATACTACAACTCATTATCATACAGAGTACATCATACTTCTTTTACATTAAAACCTTCCTACATGTATGGCTGTCTGTTTAACCTCATCAACATAATATTTGATTGATACATGCAATAAGCGCCCGTAAGATGACCTCATTAAGGATAGAGCTGTGCCACCACACACAATCACCACAGTTGGATGGTTTGGGACTGGTTCATCGACTCACTTTCAAATGTTACTGAAAGTAGTGTTTTTTAACACCACCATATTTTTACCTCCATGCACCAGCTCCCGCCCCCCCCCCCCTCCCCGACAGCACAGAAGAAAAAAACAAATCTCAAGACTGGAGGCAAGTCTAGGCCCTGCATCGTACCAAGCGTTCATGCATTCACGCTTCTCAAGCCTCATCTAATAAAAACAAATTAAATCCCTTTCATGCGGGGGCCGACGCTGTTGTCAGGGCATTTTGCTGGAAGTAACAAGAAGCCTGAGCGTAAGGTCCCGTGAAGATCCCACGATTCAATTAGTGACAATCTTCAAAGGTGTTTACATCTCAACTCGCCGATCGGAAATTCCACCACAAATTTGGTGTGTAATGCAAATACAATTAAATGAATGGGTCCTTTTTTTTCTTTTTAAATAAATTTTAACGGCGATAAAAGCAGGAGTGCCTATATGTCTATCACAAGAACACATTTTTTATGAAAAAATATTGACACGATGGCTGGATGTTTGCACTCGTCTGACAATCCAGTTCTGTGGACATGTATGTACTCAGGCATGTTTGCAGAACTCAATATATACATGGGTTGTATAATATAAAAATATCATAAATAATAATAATTTATGAAAACAACGCTCAGATTACAAAGTTGCTGAGCATT